>OY997588.1:148822741-150022741 GCA_963921825.1 Erodium maritimum
CCAATTATCCTTAATCGAATCAAAATTTGGAATTAAATTGGAGAAGTTGTAATTAACGGGTTTTAGAAACTTTAAACGTTAATTATTTGACTTAGAAGTCGGAATTCGATTCCGTCAAGTGCGTTGGGTTCCTTGAATTATTTTAAGACCGTAGAAACGAAAACGGGGGCTTTCGGAGCCCCGGAAGGCAATTAACAAAAATCGGGCAGATTCGCCATGTCGGGCGAATCGGGCCTTTACGAGTCCTTTATCGACAATGTCGAGTAATTGGGAAGTTTGGGAGTGATCGACATTGTCGGGGTTAAGTTTGGGCATCGAGTTTAATGGTTTTCGGTTTATTCTTGCGAATTGTTTAGTGACTTTAAATTGTGTTCCTTTAGATCGTGCCACGGACCGAGGCAAGGGAAAGCTAGGTGAGTGACTGAGATCATCACCGGAGCTCGTGGTTTGGCTTTTGGGAGAACACGCACGAGGTAGGGAAAAGTAGCCGGATCTCGGCCCTGACTAGGGAAAGTTAATAGTAGAATTGCTTGTGACACCGGAGTGTCGTGGGTTGAGTAGATTTATTTAAATATTAGAAAAGCATGATACGGGATTGTAGCGTTTATTAGAAAGGCATGTTACGGGAATTTAGTAATTATGAGAAAAGCATGTGACACTTAGTAGTGTCGTAGGAACAGAGAACTTAACGATAATTGAATTACTAGAGGCATATGACCATGCCCGGAGGTTGTTTGTGAAACTAGTGATTCTAGGACTGTTGGAGGCATCGAGTATGCCAGAGGTTGCTGTGCGTATTTATTGTGGAGTTTGAGTGGCCTTGAGAGCCCGTGTTATTTGTTGTTGAGTTTGAGTGGCCTTGAGAGCCGTGTTATTTATTGTGGAGTTTGAGTGGCCTTGAGAGCCCGTGTCATTTATTGTTGAGTTTGGGTGGCCTTGAGAGCCCGTGTATTTAAATTGGTGTCTTGGGTGGCCATGAGTGCCCGTGTCTTACTGTTGATGTCTTGAGTGGCAGTGAGTGTCGTGGGGTTGTTGAACCCGAGTCTTGACTGTTGATGTTTAGAGTGGCCGTGAGTGCCGTGGGGTTGTTGAACCCGAGTCTTGACTGTTGATGTCTTGAGTGGCCGTGAGTGTCGTGGGGTTGTTGAACCCGATTCTTGACCGTTGGTGTGTCTTGAGTGGTCGTGAGTGCCGTGGGGTTGTTGAACCCGAGTCTTGACTGTTGATGTCTTGAGTGGCCGTGAGTGCCGTGGGGTTGTTGAACCCGAGTCTTGACCGTTGGTGTGTCTTGAGTGGCCGTGAGTGCCGTGGGGTTGTTGAACCCGAGTCTTGATCGTTGGTGTGTCTTGAGTGGCAGTGAGTGTCGTGGGGTTGTTGAACCCGAGTCTTGATCGTTGGTGTGTCTTGAGTGGCAGTGAGTGCCGTGGGGTTGTTGAACCCGAGTCTTGATCGTTGGTGTGTCTTGAGTGGCAGTGAGTGCCCGTGGGGTTGTTGAACCCGAGTCTTGATTGTTGAGGTGTCTTGAGTGGCCTTGAGTGCCTGTGTTGTTGAACTGCTTGTGATTGTGTTTGTGATTGTGACTGTGATTGTGGTTGCCTGAGTGAGAGAGGTTACTGAGACAGGTCGACCGCCTGGCCTGAGTGGTTCGGCAAAGAGCGTGAGTGAGACAGGTCGACCGCCTGGCCTGAGTGGTTCGGCAAAGCGCGTGAGTGAGACAGGTCGACCGCCTGGCCTGAGTGGTTCGGCAAAGCGCGTGAGTGAGAGAGATTACTGAGACAGGTCGACCGCCTGGCCTGAGTGGTTCGGCAAAGCGCGTGAGTGAGAGAGGTTACTGAGACAGGTCGACCGCCTGGCCTGAGTGGTTCGGCAAAGCGCGTGAGTGAGGGAGGTTACTAAGCAGCTGGTTTGCGATCCTTTGTGATCTTGTTTAGTGTGCGATTCCTTGTGATCTTGTTTGGCGTTGTGTAGTCTTTCTGTCGTGTCCTTGGAGGAGGTCGTCGATAGTTGTGTCGGGTCTACATTGTGTTATCGAGTGTTGAATATGTTGAGGAAGGTAACGGTTTGTGGGTCAGTTGGGTACTTGAGTTGGGGACTGTAGTCCCAGTGTTGGGTTTGGTTTTAGTGTTACTGGCTTTATCTACTAATTATGCCATAGTCAGTCTGTTATCCGTGGAGGTGAGCGAACGCTCACCCCTAGCTGCTTTTCCTACAGGTACTGATCACCGGACGGACTAGGTTAGCTCTTGAAGTTCATGGAGCTTGGAGCGGAGTCTGGTCTTTACTTTTGTTGAGTCTAGTGACGGATGTGTACCTTGTCCACTTGTTGGGACGTTTTTGTATTGTAAATACTACTATTATTTTGGTAAATAAATGGAAATGTCAAAGCTTTTATTCAAAACAGGTTTTAAGTATTTATGTTTTAAAAGTTCGCGTCCCGAGTTCGATTCGCTGAAATTGGGGCGTGACATTTCAGAACTTGAAAATAAGTGAAATGACAATAATACCCTTTATTGTTAGGGTGTTAAAATGAAAATTTCACTATTTTAAAAATAAAATTAGTTTTTTTAAAAAAAATTCAATTTTTATTTATGAAAATTATTTTTATTTTCAAAAATTCTGTTTTTATTTTTATATATTCAATTTTTATTTATAAAAAATATTTATATTTTCAAAAATTCAGTTTTTTTGTAAAAATTATTTTTATTTTCAAAAAATCAGATTTTAATTTTAAAAATACATATTTTATTTTTAAAAAACATAAAAATGAGTTTTTAATTTAAAAATACATAAATATCATATTTGAATTTTAAAATACATGAAAATCATTTTTTTTTAATTTAAAAAATACATAAATATCAAACCCCATCTCTGTTCTTCAACCTCGCCTAAACCAAACCCCATCTCGGTCCTTCAACCTCGCCGGACTCATCCTCACCAGACCCAGCCTCGTCGTCGCCGCCGCCCCGTATATCTACTCACGCCAAATCGACGCCAGATATTTCGTCTCACTCATCAACCCCTCTCGCTTCAGATTTATAGCAAAACCTATCGCTTTAGATCTATAGCAAAACCAGCTGCGACCCTCTTCAAATCCTCCTCGAGGACTTCGGATTCGAGCTCCCACCAGCGATGAGCTTTCTCCATAGACACAAATCTGGAGCTGCGGCGATTTCAGAGGCGTGGTCAGGTGAGTTTGTTCGCTGTCGTGAACCGAATTCGAGCTCTATTGTCCCGCGCAGTAACGGGCCACAACGATTGCCACAAAACCCACACAACCCTAAAATTCTTATTCTCCTGGTCGGTTATGGTGTTTGGGGGAAACGAGCTCGGGTTCGACGGGACGGTCACGACGACGCCGATGGGTGGCGGCAGAGATCTGGGTATAAAAAAGAAAAAAAAATGAAAACATGCCTGGTATAAAAAAGAAAAAAAAAGACAAAATGAAAACATGCCCGGTATAAAAAAGAAAAAAATGAAAATAAAAAATAAATATAATTAAATATGAATTAAATAAAAAATCTGATTTTTAAAAATGAAATCTGATTTTTATTTATTTTTAAATTAAAATCTGAATTTTTGAAAATAAAAATAATTTGAGTAAATAAAAACAAATTTTTTGAAAATAAAAACTGAATTTATAGAAAAATAAATTGGATTTTCAAAAAAAAATTAAAAATAAAAACTGAATTTATAAAAAAAAACTGATTTTTATGTATTATTTAAATTAAAATATGAATTTTTGAAAATAAAAATAATTTTCTTAAATAAAAACTTATATTAAAAAAAACTGATTTTTTGTATTTTAAAAAATAAAATCTGATTTTTATGTATTTTTTTAAATAAAAACTGAATGTATATAAAAAAAATTGATTTTTCAAAAAAAAATCATTAAAAAAATTAAATTTATATAAAAAAAACTGATTTTATTTTAAAAATAGTGAAATTTTCATTTTAACACCCTAACAATGAAGGGTATTATTGTCATTTCACTTATTTTCAAATTCTGAACCAATGGCATGAGTTTGAAAATTTGAGTAATTGTTAGGGGTATTATGGTCTTTTTATCTTTTTCCATCCAATAACAGAAAGTTCACTGATGGGTACTAAAGTGAAATTAAATGTTTGGTTTAGGTATGAAAGTGCAAAAAAATTATGCTAGGGTATTAAAGTGAAATTAAATGTTTGACAGGGTATTAAAATGAAATTTTCCCTTACGAAAACTTAAACAACCCCGATTGAGCGATACTCCATTTTTTTATGTTAACGAAGGAAGAAACAAGTCAAGTGGCATCAAGAGCATCCGTCAAGTCAACCTATGACACACATTAGTTTATGACGAGTTCTTGGTCATTCCTTCTGTTTGTTCTCATCATAATGTTATTTTTTTCAGTAAAGTATTGAAATCTTCTCGCCCTTATCAAAATCGGGTAATATATATGTATTTATTCCGGGACTAGACTTGTAAGTTTTCCCGAAAAGTATCTAAGTCCAGTTACGAGGTCTTAGGAACAACTAGTCACATATATCATCACAAATAGGAAGCAACAACGAAGGACTAAAATACGGAAGAAGCATGAACAATTAAAATGAAATCAAAATGGACGAAGTAAAGTAGGAAACAAGATTAACCATGTGCGATTGATTAGAACAAAGCTAAGAGAGTAGTAGTGCAAGATGATGACCTAGTCTTCAGTCTCGTTCAGTAGTAGTGCAAAGATATCATCTTTCCTAATACCATACTTGTTAGCATAGTCATTCACAATCTTGTTCCACTCTTCCTTAGCCTCCTGTCTACGAGCCCACTTTCCAAGATAATATTCAGCATCAGCACTTCCATTCTTTTTCATAGTATCCCACAGATCAAGATGTTGACGAGTTGGGTCTTGTCCTCTCAGCAGTTTGGATAGCTTACTTCAACCTTGTATCCATTCCACGCAGTGTCTATCTTAACCTCCAAGAAGAAGTACTTCAACGGTTCACATAGAGCTGTAGCGGTCATCCTATAGGCCTTTTTCACATTGGGGTCAGGGGATCATAATTATACAGAGCAACCAAAGCTTCCTTCATTCCAATTCTGGATACCTTAGTATTAACGTATCCTCCAATACCGTTTCCTTGATACGAACAGGTGAACCCGAGCGGCTGCACATTCTCCTCTTCCACGGAAATGTTTGTCGTTGCTCTCATTCATCACATACCATGTGTATGTAATGAGCTCGTTGTTCCTCCCTTTCGTAAACCCGAGAAAGTAGAGATTCGACGTCTTCAGCCTTACCTGCAGAAACATGCCCTGCCCTAACCTGATCCTCACGTCCACGAACACGTACTGCACGTCGCAGGGGCGGATCCAAGAATATAATTTAGGGTATGCATTAATCATTGCTAAATGTGGTAGCAAAATAAATGAACCATACACTCAAATGCAAATCAGGTGCAAACCACGTGCAAATTACATGCAAGGAAAATCTTAAAATGATCATAACTTTTTCATACGAACTCCGATTTAGGCCTGTAAGATATCATATCGAAGGTAATTGAAAGCTCTAGGACTTTATATAACTTTCCTGGGACAAGGTATTCCACAACATACCCTAAACCCCATAAATCTGCCACTGGCACGCCGCCAAGAAAGTAGGCTCTACGACACTGCACAGAAACACCTTCGGTAAAGAAAAGCTTCCTCAACTCTGTGATGAAGGTAGAGTACTTAAATTCAGAGTCATCCAAGTCCATGATGATTGCGAAAGGTCTTGTAGCCGTGATGTACTGTAAGGAATATGTTGCATGTCTTATTTTGGTAAAAAGCTTCCTATTTATACACATTGTAGAGCATCTTGTAGGCTAGAATCAAGGACTCATTATACAGTATGTACAACTGATTTCTAGGCTAGAATTAAGAAGACAATTACAACCAATTAAATGCTAAATATATACTAACCTAAAATAGAAGATTACTAAATATTATGGCTAATATATTTGTAGTCTATCACTCCCCCGCAGTCAATGTAAGAACCGCCACCGGTCGATCCCGGTCGAACCGGTGAATCCTGGCGAAAGTTGACTTTTTGTCGGAAAAGTCAACCGATGACTCCGGGAGTCATTCGGGACCTTTTCGGGGCCCAAAAAGCTTAACCGTCGTTACGGTTAGCTTAATTGGGCCGTTTCCTTTCAAATGACTATAATTGTGGAAAAGTCAATATTCGGTCAAACGAAGGCTTTTTATCGACTAAAACAAATTAAATTGAAGTTGCTGAATTTTTCTAAGGGCTAATTGGTCCCCACTAGGACACTTGTCCTCAGTGGCTTGGAGGAGAAGAAATGAGTCTCTAAAGACCCATTTACCATCTTATTTACCAAATTGGGAAGGAAAGGAGCCAGGGACAAAGTGGGTAACTCAACTATAGGTTAAAGGCATCACTTGGTTACATTTCAGCTCATAACTACTAGTGGTGGCCGAAATTTTGTAAGGAAGGGAGAGGATTAAGAACACCTTAACTTGAGGAAGAAGAAAGGGAGAAAATGAGACAACTTGGAGCCATTCCTTCATCAAATCTTCACCAAAACCTTCTATTCTTCATCATCTCGTCATCCTAAAGGTAAGTGAACTCTCACAATCTTCTTCCAATCACTTTTGGGTTATGAGTTTCTAAGAAAATTGCGGGTTTTGTTGTTAGTGTTGTTAGATGATTGTTTAATGAAGAAGTAGTGGAAGTTTTAGCTAGAAACCTTTTGTTTTTGGATGTTTGGGGGAAACCCATTGTGGGTGTTTAAGTTTGGGAGTTTTGATGACTGATTTTGAGGTTTGATGATGGTAAAAATGGAGTTTTTGAAGTAGTTTTTCGTAGAAACGAAGTTGGGGAAGAAGGGGCTTGAGCCTGCCCAGATTTCACACGGAAAGGGTCTGATTCTGGTCCTCTGAGCGGCACGGAACGAACTCGGTGTCGGCCCTCTGAGCGGCACGGTCCAGGGTCGATGCCGGCCCTCAGAGCGGCACGGAACGGGTCCCAGATCGGCCCTCTGAGGGGCACGGTCCGGGCCTGGTGCCGGGCCTCTAAGGGGCACGGTCAGGGTCTGGTTCCGGGCCTCTGAGGGGCACGGCCCGTGCCGATTTCCAGATGCGTGGGCTGTCCGAATTGGGCCTATTTCGGGCCCAATTTACCCTTTTGGCCCAAGTTTTGTCATTAAGGGTACTTTCGGTTTTTCACCTTAAAACATACTTTGAATGCTTGTTAATTATAATATTAATTGTGATCCAAGACCTTGGATCCGAGCTTGACGGAGGAGGAGGCCTTTGGACCGCGTGAGAGGACGAGGAGGAAGCTAGCCAGGTCGTCCGCAACTAGGATTGGTTAACTTTCGAGGTAGGGAAGAGTAGTAAACTCCACTTTTAATTCAAAGAATACTAATAGTATGCATGTATGATAATAATAACCGGAGTAGTCTAGTGTGCATATAGGATGTGATTCACTAGAATAATCGCTTTCAATTATGGGAATTGTCGTGCTGGTAGAATGGTCATGTCGAGCCTTAGGATTGCGTGTTGGATGTGGTTGAAGATGATTGTTCGTCCTTAAATGTCGATGCATCATACACTCTTAGTTAAGTTTAGAACCATGTTATACCGTGTAAATGGTAATGAATGCAATATGAATGTTTGTTTATTGATATGATTGATTGAATGAATGAGATGAATGTGGTATGATTGTTGTCTTGTGATATGATCGGGTGAATGATAGACCAATACGGTGTTCTTGGTAAGTTGTGAGGATAAGCTTCGTTGGTACGATAAGTTGATAGTGTGGTTGTGTGGCCTGGTGTGTTGTGACTTGGACCCCGAGTGACAGGAAGATACCCGACCGAGGTGTGTGCCGGTCCGGTATGTGTACATTGAGATTTGCCCCGATGTGTGTTCCGGGAAGACATCTAGGCCGAGGGATATTCTGGCATGGTGTGTGTTGTTTTACCCCGATGATGTGTGTCCGGGAAGACATCGAGAACGATGGACATTCCGGTATGATGTAGTGTTTCACCCCGATGTTGTGTGTCCGTGAAGACATCTAAACCGATGGGTATTCCGGTACGATGTATTTGTTTCACCCCGATGTTGTGTGTCCGGGAAGACATCTAGACCGATGGATATTTCGGTACGATGTATTAGCTTCACCCTGATGCTGTGTTTCCGGGAAGACATCTAGACCGAGAGTTTATGCCAGTATGATGTATTGATTGAGTTGTGCGTGATGATCAGATTCTTGAGTGCTTGTCTATTGTTATGTGGCGTCGAGTCTAAGTAACGTCCGTAGTGGGCAGATCAATGTCCTATTACCCATTCTGTTATTTAATTTGGTGTCACTATTGAGAGTATGGGTTCTTTCGGCTTCTATATGTGTTCTCAGTTTTAGTAAGAATTGTTGACCAAATATTTCTGACACGGAGCGGGAGTCCTTTCACTTGACTACTTTTTCCTACTTAGCGTAAGCTCACCCCCTCTGTTTTCCTGTTTTACAGGTTTCACGGGTGAGTAGGCTGTAGGACGTCTTAGGGCTCGGGAGCTCACTGAGGGTCCGGGTGTTTACCGTATTAGAGACGTACCTCCTCATTTTGTATTAAAATTTGTCTCACTTTGTTATATTTTGAGCTTTTGACTCATCGTATTGACTTGGATTGTGATTTACTCGGAGATTTACATTATCAAAGTTTATTTCTTTATTATTATTTATCATTATTTTAACTCACGTCTCGAGTCCGGTCAAAACCGAATTTGGGGCGTGAGAGTCAAAACGGGAGGTTTCCGAACGCCGAGACTGCCTCGAAAATCCTCAAATAAGATTTAAGGTAGCCCTTTAGTGAATATATCAGCGATCTGATATCGAGACGGAACATGAAAGACACGTAACTGTCCCCGCGCAACCTTTTCTCGAACAAAGTGGATGTCCATTTCAATGTGTTTGGTGCGCTGATGTTGCACTAGATTGCCTGAAAGATAAATGGCACTCACATTGTCACAATATACCAAAGTGGCCTTGACTATCGGACAATGTAATTCCAACATAAGATTTCTAATCTAGCATGACTTGGAGACAACATTAGCAACCCCCCTATACTCCGCCTCAGCACTTGAACGAGAAAGGGTAGGTTAACGTTTTGAGGACCAAGTGATCAGGTTATCTCCAAGAAAAACACAATAACCTAACGTTGACCGACGAGTGTCAGAGCATCCTCCCCAATCCGCATCTGTGTAGGACAAGAGATCGGAAACTGAGGAGGGATAAAGATGTAAACCATACTCCAGTGTGCCCTGAACGTAACAGATGATGCGCTTAAGAGCATGCATGTGATCATCTCGCGGAGCGTGCATGTGTAAGGATACATGTTGCACTGCGTAAGTAATGTCGGGCCTTGTGAGAGTAAGATACTGAAGTGCACCTACAAGACTACGATAATGAGTTGGGTCATCATACAGAGCACCAGACGTGCCGATGACCTTCGGCTTAGTATCAACCGGAGTCGAAGTGACCTTACAAGAAGACATCCCAGCTCGATCAATAATGTCTTCGGCATACTTACGTTGCGAAAGAAACATGCCATCCTTATGACGAGTGATTGCAATGCCAACGAAATAATTCAAAGACCCAAATGCTTCATAGAAAATTCTGAAGCAAGTAGAGCCATAATGGAGCATCTGAGGGAATTCGAGGAAGCAGTTAAAATAATATCATCAACGTAAAGCAAAATATATGCCATATCAGACCCCTTTTTGTAGATGAATAAAGAGTTGTCAGTTATGCTATTCGAAAAACCCAAAGATGACACATAATCTGCGAATCGCTTGTACCAAGCTCGAGTGGCTTGCTTTAGTCCATATAAGGACTTGCGAAGCAAACATACATGAACACATCATTTGACAATCATAAAAGAGACGAAATTGTAGCTCATTGTAAACTAGGGGAGTAGAGAAATAGTCACGCATTAAATGTTCCTGCCCAGCTATACAGTCTCTCTTGACATACCGTTTCTTCGGACATAGTTGCGCTGGAAGTGGTGGTTTCAATGATTGATCATACAAACTTTGAACATTTTCAGATGGATTAATGATGCTATTTTCGATTGAATGTTCCAAATTTTGCTCGGGCTAGATCTGGTTGGCGAGAAACGCGAAAGTTGATCTAAATTGCTCACCATTGAATTTCAAAAGGATAAAGAATACATGAGTATGAAGTTCAGAGAGTAGAATCACAAGTTGTGATTTTTGTGTGTATGAGCATGTCAATTTATATTAATTATACACAATTTATCGATTAATTTTTGCTTATTCTGACATACATGTTTATTATTTACAACAATGGTCAAGTATTGGTTAAGTCGAATATGACCACTGACGCCCTGGATATATGCAACAATATTGATATCATTGCTGTCTGAAGGTCTCCCTTTTATGTTGCCGTCTGAGCCTCGCCCGCGCCAATTCACAGACGTTTACAAAATGTCAACAACAAAACGATGACTTTTCGCTTGTGACTGCAATTGCTCCAAGACCATTACTTCATTGTTTTTTTACCCTTATCGCACAAAAGAGATAATTGGTTGGGTTCTTTAGCTCTTTCGTAATGATAGATTGAATCACTCCATTGCATTTAGGAGGGATTGAATGAGCAATAATGATTAAAATTTTGAACATTTTAATGATGTTTACATAAATAAAATTAGGAGCGGGTGATTTTCAAGAACAATTGAGACAGATTGTCAGAACATGGCACATGCGATCAAAGTAAGTTGTTAATGTTGTCTCTTACAAGTGATCTTATAGATGATGGTAGATTATAAGATAACCAACTCAATTAAAAGCTCAAGCTGATAGTTGAAGGCCCAATTATAGTTATATTCCAACAAGCGTCCTCACGGACAAGCCGTTTACGGGTTTAGAAGTGAATTATATAGAAGATGAGATAAGTCATCGAGAAGAGATATAAGGGCTGGCCCATTTAGGGCAAATTTGATAATGGAGAAAAAAATTAATTACTTTTGTTGAGAATGGGGTTTGAACCAGGGTCAGTGAGGAATCAAGATCTGATACCATATTAGAGAACCAACTCAACTAAAAGCTCAAGCGCCCTCACGGACAAGCCCGTTTACGGGTTTGGAGGTGAATTATTTAGAAGAGGAGATGAGCCCATTGAGAAGAATGATAAGGGATGACCCATTTTTGGGAAAATTTGATAAATAGAGAATAAATTAGAAATTTTTGTAGCGAGTGGAGAGGAGATAAGCACATCGAGAAGAGAGATATAAGGGCTGACCCATTCAGGACAAATTTGATAAATTGAAAAAAATTTAGAATTTTTGTAGAGAATGAGGTTTGAACTTGGGTCTGTGAGGTGCCAAACTCTGATACTATATTAGTGAATCAACTCAACTAAAAGTTCAAGTTTTATATTCTAACAATTATCTCTTATAAGTGATCTTATAAATGATAGTAGATTATTACTTCACGAGTCTATCATTTGTCAAGATAAAGTTTATCAAGATGAAAACAAATAGAGTTGCTCATTTCATTGTTAAAAATAGACATGGGTCTTAAAATTTTGACGTGCAATGTTTACTCAAAACGTTTTGTTAGACATTATATTTTTTTAATCTTATTTTTATAAAATAAGGTGATTTGAAAAAGAAAAAAATTACCTAAAAAGCGAGTATACATCATGAAGCTTATGAGTAATTTTACACATTTAACCTTTCAAAGATCATAGATCATAATCACATAATTTTTTTGAAAAAATATATTATCATATAATTTACATTTTACATCATGACATCAACCACCAAGACCATCGGGGCCTCGATTTTCAACTCAAGTTCACGCTCGAATTACAGTTACGCCACTCACTCACTTTCCGGGGACGAAGTTGGTAGCGAAGGCCCATGCATTGTTGTTGACCGGGTCGGCAAGGTGGTCGGCCAAGTTCTCCAACGGCCCCTTTCCAGTGACAATTGCCTGAACGAAGAACCCGAACATGGAGAACATAGCCAATCTTCCATTCTTGAGCTCCTTCACCTTCAGCTCAGCGAATGCTTCCGGGTCATCAGCAAGACCCAACGGGTCGAAGCTGCCTCCCGGGTACAGTGGGTCCTCCACCTCTCCCAATGGGCCTCCGGCGACTCTGTATCCCTCGACGGCGCCCATCAGGATCACTTGTGTGGCCCAGATGGCCAGGATGCTCTGTGCGTGGACCAAGCTTGGGTTGCCCAAGTAGTCCAGCCCACCTTCGCTGAAGATCTGGGCTCCGGCCTTGAACCAGACGGCTTCTCCGAACTTGACGCCGTTGCGGGCCAAGAGCTCCGGGAAGACGCAGCCGAGGGCTCCGAGCATGGCCCATCTGGAGTGGATCACCTCCAGCTCACGGTTCTTGGCGAATGTCTCTGGGTCGGCGGAGAGGCCGGCGGTGTCCCAGCCATAGTCGCCGGGGAATTCTCCTGTAAGGTAGCTTGGGGCTTCCCCGGAGAATGGGCCCAAGTACTTGACTCTGTCTGGGCCGTACCATGGGCTTCCGGATGAGACTTGCTTGGGCTTCCCGGCGGTCTTCCTCATGGAGAACCTTCTACCGCCGAGGGCGGACGACGGGGCTCCTCGGACTGCCTTCCCGGCGAAGGCGGGGGAGGAGAGAGCCATGGTGGAGGTTGCCATCGAGGAAAGTGAGAGTAATGTAAATGTAGAATGAAGAGTTGAGTTCTGGTTGTGGTTTGGGCTTGATATGGGCTGTTACTTATATATGGGCTCAAGGATACAAGGTCCTTATCTTTTGATATCTATCTCTCTACTCTCACTGGCTGGTCACATTCTGATCAGATTCGGATTTGACGAGTCCACGTGGCACTCCGTGTGACACTTGGCTATCCGAAGATCGGGATAATATCAAAGAATCCGATCAGCTATTGGCTCAACCAATGGGAAGCAGCCACCTGTAGTATTGCCAGACAAAACCTCGTGCTACTGCTTCGCCGTCCACAGAAACTTTTGCGTGGTTAAGAAATTATTGTACTTCAATGTTATGTCCAATTTATTTATTCTCGATGTCCAAGTAAGTCTAGAGATATTGATAGCAATTAGCAAGTGCCTACTGGTCAAAGAAGTTTCACCGAATTTTTTTTTTTTTGAGATATTCACCGAAAGTAATTAAACTTTGTTTTTTATCTCTTCTTTTTAACATTTTAACTTGTTAGGACCAATAATAATCTATTAGAATTTGAAATTTAGTCAAATAACGGAGATTTAACAAACAACAATATATAATTCATATATAAATCCATGTTTTTTAGCCTTCCACAATATCAGTTCTTGATACTCTCACAATATGTTGTTTCTCATCGATGTGAATGGAAATATAAGAGAAAACGACGTGAAACTTTAGAATTCAACTTAATCCAATTAAAATTCATTATTCCAAGCTGAATTTATATGGAGTATGACATATTGCGAAACTCATAACAATTATAATATCTTCAAATGAGATTCTTGACTTAATATGAATGAATGATCTCAAATATATATACGTATCAGATAAATAATCCACACGTTAAAAAAACATGGGAAAATTCCAGTATAATATCTGCCAAACATTTAATTTCAGTATAATACCCTAACAACAATTTTTTGTACTTTCATAACTAAACCAAACATTAAATTTCACTTTAGTACCCAACCGTTAACTTTCTGTTAGTTTGGCTGGAAAAAGTTAAAAATACCATAATACCCTTAACTATTACTCAAATTTTCAAACTCATGCTATTGAACTCAGAATTTAAAAATAAGTGAAATGACAATAATACCCTTCATTATTAGGGTATTAAAATGAAAATTTCATTATTTTAAAAATAAATCATGTTTTTATATAAATTCAATATTTATTTATGAAAATTATTTTTATTTTTAAAAATTCAAATTTTAATTTAAAAAATAGATAAAAATTCAGTTTTTTTGACATATTATACTTCAATTAAATCTCAAATATATATGTATCAGATAAATAATCCACACGTTAAAAAAACATTGATGATAATCTCAAATATATTTGCTTCATGTAATGACTTACATCAATCTAAACATTTAACCACTGGATCTTTTGATCAACTTATGGTTTTCCTTAGTATCATAGTATTAGTCCTCCGGTGTCCTTGATTTTTTTTGGTGTTTTAGATCTTTTATTGTTTTTGTTGGGTTTTGTTATCAAGTATCAGGCATGAGGCATGTGTTTTTTTTCCTGAATCCGCTCTAAGTTTTAAAGCATTAGCTTATTTCTGATAAAAAAAAAGCCTTAACGGTACATTTCCACGTGTCACAGCTCATGACCACGGAACGCAAGCTTTGAAATCTGGAGAGAAAAATCTGCAGAGGTGGTGGGTGTGAGAACGCCACGTGGATAGAAAACCCAGAGCAATCCCGAGGACCAATCAGAGCGGAGATACAGATATTACGAGATAAGAAACCTACTCTGTAAACCTTCTTTATAAACCCACACCATAAATCAACACTTTCAAACCCATTCACACTCTCAACTTCTCACATCAACTCTCGACATCGTCTGAAAATGGCAACCTCCACCATGGCTCTCTCCTCCCCCGCCTTCGCCGGAAAGGCAGTCCGAGGAGCCCCGGCACAGGCCCTCGGCGGCAGCAGGTTCTCCATGAGGAAGACCGCCGGCAAGCCCAAGCAAGTCTCATCCGGAAGCCCATGGTACGGCCCAGACAGAGTCAAGTACCTCGGCCCATTCTCCGGCGAAGCCCCAAGCTACCTTACCGGAGAATTCCCCGGAGACTACGGCTGGGACACCGCCGGACTCTCCGCCGACCCAGAGACATTCGCCAAGAACCGCGAGCTGGAGGTGATCCACTCCAGGTGGGCCATGCTCGGAGCCCTCGGCTGCGTCTTCCCGGAGCTCCTGGCCCGCAACGGCGTCAAGTTCGGAGAAGCCGTCTGGTTCAAGGCCGGAGCCCAGATCTTCAGCGAGGGAGGACTCGACTACTTGGGCAACCCAAGCTTGGTCCACGCACAGAGCATCCTGGCCATCTGGGCCACACAGGTGATCCTGATGGGCGCCGTCGAGGGATACAGAGTCGCCGGAGGACCCCTCGGAGAGGTGGAGGACCCATTGTACCCTGGAGGCAGCTTCGACCCATTAGGTCTGGCTGATGACCCGGAAGCATTCGCCGAGCTGAAGGTGAAGGAGCTCAAGAATGGAAGATTGGCTATGTTCTCTATGTTCGGGTTCTTTGTTCAGGCCATTGTCACCGGAAAGGGGCCGTTGGAGAACTTGGCCGACCACCTTGCTGACCCCGTCAACAACAACGCCTGGGCCTTCGCCACCAACTTTGTCCCCGGAAAGTGAGTGTTTGGGTAGCGAGAAAGTGAGAGGAAATCGAGTGGTTTTGGTTATTATGCAGATCCATGTTGATGTGTAAATTTGTTGAAATTTAGTGGGAACGTGACTTCAGATGCAAGTTTGGTGCCTCATTTGATTTATTTTGCCGTTGATAAAAACATAATAAAATTGAAAGAACCACCCATTTAAAAATTACAAGTAAATCGCTGATCTAAGTTAAAACTTCCGAAGAGGCAGCTCATGTATAATTGTATATATTGCTATAATCTACTTGAAATTCCAAGTCCAACTATACACACATGATTTCTACTTGTGCCATGGCTCTCACAACTTGACCAGGAACAAGAAGGTAAACTTGAACCACCTAATATACATAAACTCTGTTAATCAATGAATCTAGGATGGAGAATTACCATAAGCAGCTGATAAATTTCGCTTAAGTATTACGAGTAGCCCTCGCTCTGGCTACAGACTTTGAGTAGAGATCCTCATACTGTACTGCTGAACAATCCCAGCTGAAATCAATGTTCATGATCTTCTCCACAATCTCCTCCCAGTTCTCGTCGTTCTTGTAGTGCTTGAATGCTCGCTCCAATGCATTGTTTAGTCCCTGCCAGTTTTTAATTATTATATCACAAGCACTGTTAAAGGAAGCTGGATTTTTCTTAATCTTAAACATGATATGTACGTATGTATATATATACCTGTTCATCAGCAGTTGTGAAAGTGAAACCATTCTGAAACTGGCGAGGGATTGTATCATCATCCAAATCAAAAACGCTATATAACAAGGCATCAAATGTAAGTCCTGGTTGGTTTTTCTGACTGTACGAAGTTGATTATTGTGTTCACATCACAGTATTAACAAGCTCACCTATCACTTAGACCGCCAGTTTTTCTTGCAATTGGCACAGCTCCGTATCTCATTGCTATCAACTGCAGATTAATAAATAAATAAACTGATTGCGCTTATACATCAATTCGATCTCGAATACTGTATGAAAATTACTCCCTTTATGTCAAATACTGTACCTGTGTAAGGCCACATGGTTCAAAGAGAGATGGGATGATGAACAGGTCAGAAGCTGCATATATGGAATGGGAAAGAGATTCGTCATACTTCAATATCAAACGAATGTGCTCGTGATTCTGAAACTGCTGGGCAATGCTCTCAAATTCTCTCTGCTCTCAAAGTACCAGCAAAATAATAGCCTTTATCATACACGGAGTTGGCATAATTGATACAAGAAGCGAATACTGAAAATAAAGGTTCGAGCGGTTAACGAATAGAACTGAGAAATTCACCTGAATCTGAGGCACAGGGCTTGAACCAAGAAGTACAAATTGTCCACCGAGGTCTAATGTTCTAAACATTGCATGTCTAATCAGATGAACACCCTTCTGTGGGACCAATCTTGTTATGCATCCCACCTAGTTAGTGTCACAAACAGAAACCATACAACCTTAGCAACTATCATTGAGATGTCGGCCATTTGGTGCTTTATAAGACTAAGATTACCAGTGGTCGCTTTGGATCAGCTGAAGAAAGGCCCAAATGGGTTCTCAGAGCTAATTTATTTTCTGATTTGCCCTCAAGATCATTGGCACTGTACTGAACTTTGAGAAAAGCATCAGCAGCGGGATTCCATGTATCAGTATCGATTCCATTTAATATTCCGTGGAACTTCTTAGAGTGAAAGTTAAGTGTTGAGTGGAGACCTCGTCCTCCCTGTACAACACAGATCAAACATACTAGATAAGGCCTCATAAAATAAAACCCGTCAATCCAAAAAAAAAAACATTCTAAAACATAAATTTTCTGAATACAGAACCAACGATTAAAAAAATAATCTCAAACACTATGTTCTCTGTAGTTCCAAAATACATGTACTAATTTCCTGATCAGGGTTTTCTAAAATAAGTGTCCAATTTCCTCTCAAGAAAGTAAATTCTACATGAATTGCCAATAGTATCCTTACGTGTTATTGTCACATGAGCATTAATAAGTGGATCACTATCTCAACTAATCCTTAATTTTGTAAGAAATTAAACATGATGCTTCTTTTGGAACATAGTGAGTAACTGATGTGAGCTTTATAGTCACATGAGCGTTAACAAGTGGATCACCAACTCAACTAATCCTTAATTTTTGTAAGAATTTAAAAATGATGCTTCTTTTTGAACAGAGTGAGTAACTGATGTGAGCTTTATATACTGAGATCATTCGAACATATGTCTACCTTTTGATCCTGCATCATGCAATTGTAATGAAGTCATCAATGTTAGTTGCATAAGAATACAAGTTAAGTTGATTTGGTAACATTTAGGAGAATTGGAAGATTGGCCTAAGTAACTAAGAATTGCAATATAATTATGGGATAATCTCACTAAACTATCCCTAAGTATGCACCATTCTCAACCAACTACCCCAAGTTTAAAAAGTTTTTGAAAACCCCTTAAGTTTTTTAGTCTCATTCCACCCATGTTCCGTTAACTTTTGGGTGTGAAATGGCGAAAATACCCTTAGTTTTTATGAGAGTATTTTATTCAGTTCACACCCAAAAGTTGACGGAGTGGGGTGAAACGAGACCAAGAAAAACTAAAGGGGCTGTCAAAAACTTTTTAAAATTAGGGGCAATTGGTTGAGAATGGTGCATACACTCGGGTAACAGAGTAAGATGTTCCCTATAATTAATTAAGATATTGGTATACTCCATTCATACCTCAGCAGTCCGCACCTCTTGTCCATAGGTTGGTGATACTGTTGTGACGATGTTAGAGAACACAACAGCGCCCTGTAATACAGCATTGTTTGATAAGTACGAAGAACTTGCAAGTTTTTATGAATGTTCTATAATAGGAATTGCTCGCTTTGAGTCTGAATATTCTAACCTTAACAGGATTGACCCTATCATGGGATGAGTTGTCCTGCATCCTGTCTGCTCTATTTAGCTGGTTGACATCAAGACCACAAGCTGCCAACTCTGAGGCTGGCGCAGTACCTTGGTACTCAAAATTGTGGCACGTAAAACAAATTCTTGCTGAATTCAATCCTTTTGGAGCATATAAGTCCCAGTAAAGTGGTGCCTGAGAAACAAGCATGAGATTGATTATTCATTAACAAGAAACATCGAGGTTTTTTCTTTCTTTCTTTCTGTATGAAAGCTCAAGAACACATGTTTACATACAACAAAAGCGGTCTGCCAATCATGGCAATGAATAATATCCGGTTTCTTGCCCGATTGAAGAATCAACTCCAGTGCCGCGCGACTAAAATACGAGAATCGTTTGAAATCATCACGCTCTCCGTAGAATTGTCCTCTCCAAAAGAACTTATTAGGATGAAGTGGTTCAATAAAATACACAGGAAGACCTGTAGAATCAAAACTGTATTCAGAATACAATTGTGAAACAACATAGTTAGAAGAAGAAAAAAAAAACTATGAAATTATTAACCTTCAACGGTGCCAACCCAGATTTTGTTCTTGAATAGTTGTCCCCCGAAGTATGACTCTAGCTCCGTATCTAATGCCTATGGATGAGACATGTATTTAATAAACTGCTATGGGGACAGAAGTGATTCGTTTAACTATATTAGCACAGAAAGCAAATAAACAAAAGCTGTATATGTACCCTAAGGTCACGAATACGATCGTACTCCATACAATCATATTTTGGAATGATTATCTCCAATAGGTGTCCTCTCTTTTGCAATGCTTTACTAAGACCAGTCACAACGTCCCCCAAACCACCGACCTGTAAAATAAGGAACAGTAAACTTCCACGGTAGAGACCTTATTTTTCGGGAAAAAAGCACGGAAATAAAAATAAGAAGGGTTAATTGCAGATAGCTATTACAATACGTATTTTGCACACAACTATACCCAACTTTAGACTTTTACACCCAACTACCTAAACTTTCATAAAATTACACATACCTCTTTTTCGCCAGAAAAAATGACGAAAATACCATTGACCGTAATCTTAGAAAAAGACTTCATAACTACCCAAAACGTTTTGATTAGATGTAGAAAACGGTTGAGTGGATGTAAAAAGACTCTTTAAAAGATAAAACTATTAAAAAGACAAAAAATAGTTTTTTTTTAAAGATTAGGGTTGAGGGCTTTTTCGTCATTTTCGATGAAAAATAGATGTGTAATTTTTTGTTTGAAAGTTTAGGTAACTGGATGTAAAAGGTCAAAGTTGGGGATAATTATGTGCAAAGACGTCTAATACGCAATAGCTATCTGCAATTAACCCACATATGATCTAGGGGAAAACTAAGCTCACCTTAGCAACTGGAGCCATCTCCGCTGCAATGTGAATTACATGCAATGCTGGACTAAAGACAACAGAAGGCACAATTTAAACATGATCCATTGACTGTAATATTCAAACAAAAAATTAATACCTTGTTGGTGATGATGTCAGCCGAAGAAAGATAGCCAGAGCTTCTTGCTCATTCTTGTCTTTGCAGCTCATGTATGCATCACGAATACGTCCATTTCTCTTCCACACCATTTCTCTCAACAGTGTTGCATCATCTGTTGGTATTTTCTTCTCTAGCAACCAACCATCAATGATAAGTAATATGCAACTCCAAAATTCCCAAGGCATATCATCTACAGGCTCATCCAGTGCCCTTTTCTTGCTTTCTTCTTTCAAAATATCTAGCGTATCTTGAAATTCTTGTACAGATTCTTGATACAACTGAACGTAAGAGTATATATCTTCATCAGACTTTTGAAGATGTTCCTCCAACTTTTTTATCTTTTGTTGCATCAACTCATTATATTGCTGCATTTTCTCTGATGACAGTTTGTAGACCTTAGCCTCATCAAGTGTTTCTTCCAATCTGTCAACCTTCTTCCTTAGTTCCTGGTTTTGCTGTAACACAAAAATAGCTTGATCTGCTTGCTTTGTTGCCTTATCCAGCAAGGATTGCAAATTTTCCACCTTCTCCCACAGCTGCTTGCATTCAGATTTCAGCACCGAAAGCTTTAAAACATCTTCTTGGGAAACTGAAAGCTTAGATTCCAAATCCTTCAAAGCAGACTCTAGAAATAATCGTTCCTTTTCAAGTGTTACCACGCGTTCATCTGTATTCTTGACATTATTGAACTCTGCCTTAAGCACTTCTAAATCATTCTTTAAGTCTATATCTTTGATACTATTGAGCTCAGCTTTAAGAGCCTGTATATCATTACTGAGGGACTTATTCTCCAACCTCAATGCACTGAGTTCTTTGCTAAGAGAACGAAAACTAATGATATGTGGTAGAGCTGCTTCGCCATTTAAAACCTTTTCTTGTTTACCGTTAATATTTTCAGGGACATCATTGTAGTTCAGTTCATCAAATAGCTTCTCCAACTGGTTTTCCAGCAGTTCCACTTGTACCTTGTCTTGAGCAGCAACTTTGATCCGTGCATCGGTTTCAGCCAATCTCATCTCCAAAGTGTTAATTTCTGCCTGCAATGTCTTCTTCTCAGCGAGAATCTGTTCAAGATCTTCAAGCGCATCCACCCGAGCTTGGTTTAGAAGAAGGATATCTAATATCAACATGGAGAAAATAAGTACATTGCTATGCAAAATGATGGAAAAACTGAAACTCACAAACCACACAGAAAAGTAGAAGACGACAACAAGAACAACAACAATAAGAATTTGAACTATTCAACAGTTTTTTTTATACTTTTTTCCGCGTTTCTTATCAAGGCTACCAGGTCTTCAAGTTGAATATTTGAAAGCTGCTCCCCACCATCTTTTTTTATGATCTGAAAAAGAAAACAACTTCAAGAATGTAACAATCTCTATGCATGCCACTTAATTCATTATAAGTATATCTTCCCAGAATAATACCAGTAATTTCGTCTCGGAAGGCAAACTCACACTTGCTGCATCATTCACATCTATATGCTCCACAACAATACTATTATCAATGTTGTTATTTGAAATGGTTTCTGAATTCAAGCTGTGAACCCTATCAGTTGAAGTAATTTCAGACACAAAATCTTCATCACTCTTTGTATTGAAATCTGCATCAGGAGGATGCAGTTCAGGAGAGGCTTTCCCCAATTGCTGTCTCTTTTTCTGTGAAAACAAGAATTTAAGTATCACCATGTAAATTAGGAAATGCTTAACAACTGTGTGCAATAGAGGAAGAAGAATCACTGAATAGAATAATCTCAAGTTAGGTAACCTATATCATCCTATGTATAATGCGAGAGTAATATACCAGTAAGTGTGTTTCTTCTGATTTATTCGGGCTGCCTGTATCTTCTACTACTATACTATTTTCAGCATCACTAGAGATAGTTTCCTGATTCAAGATTGGAACAATATCTTCGTCTCCATTTAGCTGAAAATCCGCATCAGTGGGAAGCAACTCAGGAGAGGCTTTCTTCAAGCGTTGACTCTTATGCTGAGAACTGCTTAACATTTCAAAGACCAGTCAACTAAGTGCACACTGGTTAGGAACATAAAGCAAAAAACTAAAGTAGTGACGTACGATGTAAAACAACAAAGTTACAGAGTCATGCTTGCAGTGATAGTTTTACAGTACAGTAGCCAGTGTTCATAAATTCAAACATAAGTTGAAAGATTATGGTACTAATCCGATACCTGTATAGTACAAGTTAAAACATTAACTGTAGAAAAAATAAACTTTGGCTGCCTTTTGAGTGATTCAAATTAGCAGAACTGAGCTCCATCCTAACTGATCCAGTGTGTTCGGGCTTTTCAATGAACATGCTAGCATATCTCAGTTAAGGACATTCTCTCGTGTCAGCCTTAATAGGAACTAGCTCTAACTTCTCCAACCCCAAGGCTTAAATTCTTATCCCCCCCATATATACTCATAGGACAACAGAGTTGATCCATTGGTTGATTACAAGAAAGCACAACATTTCCAAGTGTATGCTTCCATATCAGAACATTAATAAGATCATAGAACTATGAAAAAACAATTGCATTCTCTTTGATAGGTCTACCCATGGGGATGTCTAATTGATTCTGGTTAACACTTAAGAGAACAACCAAAATCGAAACCTTTAAGAAAATGTTCTAAGCCACATATCAGCATCAATCTCAACCACAAAACAAAATTAACAACAATATTAAACTAAGAACGAAACCCATTCAAAATCCCACCAAGAAACCACCCAGAAAATAGAAGCTTCACATTTTCAATCAATCACGACAAAAATTGAGTTACAGTAGAAATGGAGAAAAGGGGTTGAAGAAAATGACCTGGGACTGCGGTTACGCATCTTACAGGAAGCTGGAAGCAAGCGGTGAGAAAGAGGGAGGGAGAAGCCCGCGACATTTGATCGGCGCCGGTGGTGATGAACTCCAGTCAACCTGTGGGTCCATAGACTCGCGGACAGCTTTGCAGCCATTGATTGATTCATTTCTCATTCACTCAACGAAGCTACAGATAATAACAGTAGCTTCAGCTCCCGAACCCGAGAGGAAAAGTTGAAAGGAAAGCGAATCAAACGATTTCTTGGCTCCGACGTCTACTCCCAGTCCACGATGCTTCTTCTCCTTCTGCACAGAGAGGGACCGAAATCATAGGAATTTCGATTTTATATTTTTATCGCATCGCATCTTCGAGAGGGAGAGAGGAATTGTTTCTCTACTCGCGGGTGTAGATAAAGTTTGTGTACCCGGATCATCGGTGGAGGATCAGTGGCTTTGATATCAAGTTAAGGCGTGTGGGGCCCACTATCGATACAGTTTCTCAATTTCTGTACATGTACCTCGATTGACGATGTTTCAACTCTGAAGCGACGTCGACGTAGATGCTGCTCCGACGGGCCAGGTGTTTCTATTTCTGTATTTTGTAATAAAAATGAGCAACCCGACCCGTAAGGATTGATTAACCCGCTTAAACCCGACCCGTAAGGATTAATTACCGAGAGTAGCGGGTCAATTTGACTTTCTAAATATCCGAAAAAACCTAGCCTTCTCTTTCTTGTGCGATCTCAATACTGGACCTTATCTCGGTGGCCGGCCAATCTTAGGTAAGCTTCTTATCTATGGCCCCGATGAATCATCCACCGGTTTTGATGCGTTTCAATCCTTCGCTTCTTCTAATTTTTTATTAACCTTTCATTCATTTGTGTATTTGAGTTTTTCTGAAACCTTAAAATTTTAATTTTTGTAATTAGCAAGAATCTTAATTTAATGTGTTTGTCTGGGTTCAGCATATATATGTTAGTATGTTTAAGGGAAGAACTAAAAGATAAAAAGAATATCTTAAATATGCCAGAACCTAGTTAAATGGTATAAGACTTATACATATTAATATAAGAATCTGTATTAATATCTTAGCTGGACACCTTATATTTTAATTTACTTTTATATCTGGTTTGTCACACATTTGGGCTTGGCCCAATCCGTTTATCCTTGTGTGTGAAAAGTTCTACAACAAGGCTTGAAACACAAAATTCCGTTGCCCTCTTTTTCCTGCGCGATAGGCTTCGAACAGCAGGCAGCCACCACTCCCTTCGCCGGCAGCAAGCAACTCTTCTTCATCACATTTCACGGCAACTCAATTAGTCAAGGTAAGATCTTAATTCTCATCACTATTTTTGTTTATTTTTCTTGAATTGAAATTCAGACCTAAAATTTACAAACCTAAATTAGTTGGATGGTAACAAGAGAAGATTAAGGGTTTGTTTGGAGTAGCTGGTTTAGGAGGAGGAGTGCTGTAGTTCGGGGCTGGTTTTTTGGTGATTCAGAGTTGAAGTTGTTGATGGCCTTTTAGTAGTGTTGACTTATTATTTTGTTGTGTTTGTTGCTGATTGAATTTGTGTTGTCATTGCGTGTGGATGCTGGATTTTAGGGCTCATGATTTGTAAGGGTTTGCAAAATATTACATTGTGGTTAACTTTAAACTTAAGGATTTGTAAGGGTTCTGACTGACAGAAGGGGTTCTGGGTTAATACATGAAACTTCCGGGTATGCATCAGATAACTTTAAACTTAAGGGTATTCATCGGTTAAACGTGCATACTTAAGGGTATGCATTTGTAATTTACCCTTTTTGCTTTGTTGATTAAAAAAGGTAGTCAAATTAAGACCATGGAGGTAAAGAGGGGTACATTAAGGTTCTGAGAATATGAATTAGTGTGAGGCCATAAACATTATAATTTCATTTTATATCAATGTGTTCTATTATAATTTTTTAATATATCTTTTATGTGGATTTTTGCAATGCCAGTTTATTAAGAATATGATCATGTGAGAGGTGTCTTTTGATATTCATTGTTTTTAATATGTCATGGAATGCTTATATGAGTTAATGTGTAAAGTTCTATTTTTTACTTTATCAAGTTTAAAGTAATATATTTAATAGGAACTTCTTAAATTTAATTAAGTTTATTTAAATTGTAGGATGCAAATTTTTTTTCCGTCTATACCAAGATTCATGGAACCAAATGCTTCTATTCTTGACTCAATTTCAACAATTCAAGAAGCCTATATTTTAGAATCGTTGTTTTTTTTATTAATTATCGATGGCTACACCTAAAAAAAATTCCTGGTTCCGCCCCTGCTTCCAAGGTCTGCCTTTTTGCATTTCAATTCAATGTAGTAGCAGTATTTTTTATTGTGTGATGTGTTAGCAGAATTGATTATGAACTTGTAACTGAAATTGCAATGCTTTAATCATAGAGACTTGCTCACTTAGGACAGAATGTAATAGATATTGGAATAGATGCTTGCTCAAATTGGAATGGATATTGGGGGGGTGGAGAGGGACTTGATGAAATGTGCCCTTATGATTGCTAATTGATGAATGTTATGATTTTAAGGCTTATAAATCCTAATTTGATGAATTTTGCGACTTTGCTATGAAATTATGTGTTGCTTGAACTAGAACTAGATTATATGACATTTTATGGATATATTATTTTTGTTATTGAGGGTTACCCCTCTTAAGGCGGAAGGAAAATGATTTGGTTCCCGAATCCACCTTTTTAAACCCTGATTTATAACCTTTTTTTGTATTTGATCTATAAATTTTACTTCGTAATCAAGTAGAGCTGATTCAAGTTTGAGTAAGCTGTTCCTCTCCATTCTGCTTACTTCTGGTCTTAATTTCTGTTAGCCTTATCTCTGATTGCAGATTTCATCCCTTGAATTGATTTTCCACTGTATGTCCCTTCTGATTTGTGCATTTGTATAAGAACATACTTCACTATATCAACCCTTTTGGTCTTGCATAGCATGATGATTATTGCTCTCAAATTGATCATTAAACATGAAATGAGTATACCAGATGCTTAACTTCACGTGATGAGTAGGTCAATTTGGTTTTGGAGATGTATACAGTATACCATGATTATTGGTTTGGATAGCTTAAATTCACATCATATGTTTGGCTTAATGTACCATGTTCATATATGATAACATGGGTGTTGTTCAGTTGGTCAGGGGATCTGCGACTCTTCAAGCTTCTTAGATGGAAAATGGTGGAGAGGCTTGTCCCTTTCACAATATGGGTTCAACTTTGTATATCATTCTTCTGATCATCATTATAACCATCGTCGCAATCCGGGTTCTTTATGTTATGTATCGAACTGGAAAACCCCTTCACAAGAGATCTCAGCGGCAACCTCTAAGTACCCTGATTGTTTTGGGTTCAGGTCAGCATATAATCCAACAACACCCATTACCATTTATTTTCAACTTGCTTTGATCTTAACTATTTTGCTTATCACTTTATGTGGTGGTAATGTAGGGGGTCACACAGCGGAGATGATCAATCTTTTGTCTGTGATGCAAAAAGAGAGGTATAAACCCAGGTGCTACATTGCAGCAGCAACTGATAATATGAGTCTCCAGAAAGCTCGAGTTTTGGAGGAGTCATGGGCTGAGCAGGTATATTGCACTGCTTATGATGTATAAATAAGCCATCAATCTCGTGTCTTTAATGGTTTATTGGATTTGATATTTTTGCTTGATATTGTAAAAATATATTATGATGCCTTTCTTGTCAACCAGTATGTTTTTAAATGAACAGATGAGGATGCTTGTAAAAAAAATCGTTACACGTTTATAATAAAGCTTAGAATATGAACTGAAGATGAGAAAACCTGTGATAAGAACTGAGCAAAGTTGAGGTCTGGCAGGTCATATCTTTTGACCTATTTAATCAGTGACTCAAACAAGTTTTTATCCTGTAAAATCCTGAGAAAATAAGCTATGGTGAGGCTGACAATGAGTTAGACAGAAATTTAAAGAAGCTTTCATGGATATAACACAACTTTTCAGTATTTCTTACTTGTTAGTGTACTAGGCATACACAGATTATGCTTCAGTTGATTTGGTAATTGGTAATCACTGGCTTGGCCTTAAAACTTATTTCTAAAACCGGTAAATGCAACAGACCGGTTTCAAGGTGGGGGAGACTGCACAGTTCATGCAAATCTACAGGAGCAGAGAAGTTGGTCAATCATATTTCACCTCCATCTGGACTACATTATATGCTATATCTCATGCTCTGTGGCTAATGATCAAGATCAGACCCCAAGTGGTATTATTCTATCTCGTACTTGTGGCTTTCCTTCAGGTCATTGCTGTTACTTCATAAGATACCCGCTTCAAAATCAAATCAATTTAATACAAGTTTTCTCAACTTCAGGTGCTCTGCAATGGCCCGGGGACTTGCATTCCATTATGTGGGATTGCATTCTTATTTAAGGTCTGGACAACATCTCTCTCTAAAGATCGTTTTCTACCATGATTTGTTTGTTTGTAAAGCTTTCTTGTTTAAAATGAAACTTCAAAATCATCATTTTGGCATTTTATTTTTTTGAGCAGGTAATGGGGATCAGGTGGTCGTCAATTTTTTATGTTGAAAGCATAGCCCGAGTGCAGAGGTTTTCTCTGAGTGCTCTGCTCCTGTACAAGTTACGGATGGCGGATCAAATCTATGTGCAATGGCCTCAGCTACAGAAAAAATATCCGCGAGCACAATATGTTGGCCGTCTCATGTAGTTAATGGATGTTGTAAATGCCTGAGATTCTGCAGTCCCATTTCTGTCATATTTGGTTCTTAATTACCTCCCAAATCTACAGGCAGGACTAGATAAATGTTTGTAGATTATTCCATACAAACACCTAGGGGAACTGCAGAACCTTTAACATGTGAATTGCATATTGTGTTGATACAGGGACTGAACAGTGTTAGGAGTGATTAATGACCTGTGCGGAAATAGTTTCTGTACATAAAGGTTTGGTTGTTGCTTTGTAGTTGAAATAAGAACTGATAATATTGTACTGTAAGTTGATTATTTATATTTCACATCAATGGCCAAAATTGCATTAAAAAATCAATTGCTTTCCTGGAAAGGAATATAATATAGAGGCTTTTTTTTCATTATGAACCTGCCGTTAAAATATAGTCTAATGTTCACACAGGTCACAATTGCCAAAAAAAAAATGCACATCCTTCTATGTTTGGTGCCAGACAATAGAGCTATGTCCCACTGTACTTTTTTTCATATCTTGTACTGTTAATGAAACTCGTTGAAATTGATATCGGACAAGGTAAAAATCTGTCATAAAATGAAGATTTTTAAGGGGTAGTTTGGTCTGTTTTTGTTTGGTTTTTAACTTCAATAATAACTTTTAACCAAAAATATATTTATGTTAATTTCAAATAAATACTTTAAATTTGTCGCATTGCTTATTAGACTTAGGGGTGTCCATGGGCCGGGTCCCGGCCCTGTGGCCAAAATTTGAACCGGCCCGGAGTGATCGGGTTCAAAAAATGTAACCAGTTCTCGGCCCCAGGCCCAAAAAAGAATTTTTGAACCCGCTCGTCCGGATTATGGGCTGGTTCACTGGGTTGGACCAACTCATCCGAATTTATTAACAATTAATCACATTAATCATAAGTATTAGCACATATACTTTCTAATATTTTTTTCATTATCGAAAAAACCATTAAAAAGTTAACAAAGAGTGTTTAGAAGCTATCAATTTGGTCTCTTCTTAATGATGAAAAAACTTCCTATCCTATTGAAATTGTATCAAAGGTTCAAGGATTATGATAGAGTTTGAATCTTGATTGATTATTATTCATGTGTCAATGTACATGAATAGCTAATTACAGATAAACTCAACTATTCAAATAATACAAAACATATCCTTGAGTTTGATTTTCAAACTCTATGTACTTGGATAATAATAACATCTCTAACACGCCCCTGCAGTCTGAACGGGAGGTTCCCAGACGTTGAGGCTGGACCTGAACTCGGTGAAAAGAATGCGCGGAAGACCCTTGGTGAAAACATCCGCAATCTGAGACCAAGAGGGGACATGAAGGACCCGAACGTGTCCCTGAATCACTTTCTCTCGAACATAATGTAAATCCAATTCAATATGTTTGGTGCGCTGATGTTGAACTGGATTACCGAAGAGATAGATCGTACCGATGTTGTCACAGTAGACAAGAGTAGCTCGAGAGACTGGACAATGGAGCTCAAGAAGGAGGTTGCGAAGCCAGCAAGTCTCGGAAACGACATTGGCTACGCCACGATATTCAGCTTCCGTGCTAGAGCGAGATAGAGTCGGCTGGCGCTTCGAGGACCATGAGACAAGATTGTCTCCCAGGAAGACACAGAATCCGGATGTGGAGCGTCTCGTGTCTGGGCAGCCGACCCAATCAGCATCAGTGTATGCCACAAGACCAGATACCGGCGAAGAGTAAATATGAAGCCCAAAGTGTCGAGTCCCCTGGAGATATCGAATAATGCGCTTAAGCGCTCCCATGTGGCGTATACGCGGATCATGCATGTGAAGACATATCTGCTGAACTGCATAAGAGATATCCGGCCGTGTAAATGTGAGATATTGGAGCGCCTCCGCAAGACTGCGATAAAGAGTCGGATTCTCAAACGGAGAACTATCGGTGGCACTAAGCTTGCCTTGAGTGTCAACTAGAGTGACTGAAGGTGAGCAGGAGGTCATGCCTGCACGATCAATGATGTCCGAGGCATATTTCTGTGGAGAGAGAAACATGCCTCCAGAATGTCTGGTGACTGCAACTCCCAAGAAATAGGACAAAGGACCGAGGTCCTTCATTGCAAACTCCGAACTCAGTCTGGACATAATAGAGAGGTGCAGAGCATCACTCGAGGAGGCAAGTATGATGTCATCGACGTAGAGAAGAATATAAGCTATATTGGCACCACCACGATAGATGAAAAGCAAGTGATCGGACTTGTTGTGAAAGAAGCCGATGGAAGCCACAAAGTCTGTGAATCACTGGTACCACGCATGAGGAGCCTGCTTAAGGTCATAAAGAGATCGATGTAACAGGCAGACATGGTCTGGATGGGTAGTGCTCCAAAAACCAAGTGGTTGATGCATATAAACTGTCTCATGCAGGTTTCCGTGCAAGAAAGCATTCTTGACGTCAAGCTGATAAATGGACCAAGAGCGAGACACTGCAATGCTGAGGACAGTGCGAATAGTAGAGGGCTTGACCACCGGGCTAAAAGTCTCCTCACAGTCAACTCCAACCTGCTGAGACTTGTCATCACCAACAAGACGAGCCTTATAACGCTCAAAAGAACCGTCAGATCGAGTCTTGTGGCGAAAAATCCACATGGACCGAATAATATTCACCCCGATAGGACGAGGAACTAGGACCCAAGTCTTATTATTAAGTAAAGCATCAAACTCATCTTTCATTGCTAGTTTCCAATTAGGGTCTAGTAAAGCATCCTTCGGATTTCGAGGTATAGGGGAGGGATCAATAGAGGTAGAAAGGTTGAAAATACGCTTAGGTTTAACGATACCTGATTGGCTACGTGTGACCATGGAGCGAGGTGGAACGGGCGGTTGGGCCGGTTGAGTGGGGCTGGGCCCGGGCGGTGCAGATGGAAGAGTGGGTGTGGGGAGCTGGGCTGGGTCGGTGGGAGCAGATGAATGGGAGAGGTGGGTCGGTGATGTGGTCCGCGAGCTTGGAGAGCGAGCAAAACCAACTGGATGCACCGGTGAAGTGGGCTGGGAGGGAAGAGGGGCATAGGCCCGCCAGGCTGGGCGGAAGTGGGCTGAGTAGCTAGATGGGGGCCTGGCTGCACTGGGGAGGTATCAAGACCTGAAACTGGAAAGAATAATTGGGCCTTGGCTACATGTGAAATTGGATCAGATAAAAACTCATATGTGGGAGGTGATGGTCGAAAATGGGAAAACCGTTTCGTCAAAAACAACATGCCTTGAAATTATGAATTTGTTTGCTTGTAAATCATAGCATATGTACCCTCTATGGTTCGGATGAAATCCGAAAAAACACACACGGTGTTGAGCGTGCCTGCAGTTTGTGAATAGTAGTGGAGGGAAAAAGTGGAAAACACAAACAACCAAAAATACGAAGATGAGTATAAGTCGGTGTTCGGTGATATAGAAGCCAAGTAGGAGACGAAAACTGAATGGTTTTAGAGGGAAGAATGTTAGAAAGATATGTAGACATGGCTAAAGCATAATGCCAATATAAAGGGGGAATAGAGGAATGTAAAGCAAAGTACGAACCATGTTGTTTAAGTTGCGAATTTTGCGTTCAGCTCGACCATTTTGAGATGAGGTATGAGGACAAGAAAAACGAAACACCAATCCTGACGATGCAGCGAAGTTGTGAAACGGGGTGTTATCGAATTCCTTTCCATTGTCACATTGAAAACTTTTGATATTGTAACCAAATTGAGTTGAAACAAAAATACTAAATGCTGAGAATATCTGAAATACTTGAGATTTCCTACCCAAAGAATAGGTCCAAACAAAGTTAGTGAAATCATCCAGCAACACAAGATAGTATTTATGTCCCGAGGAACTTAAAACCGGGGATGTCCACAGATCAGCATGCACAATATCAAACGGAGCAGTAGTAACAGATAAAGAAGTGTCAAACGGTAATCGTACATGCTTCCCAAAAATACAAGAATGACAAACATTATTCAATATATTCGTAGTACAAGAAATGTAATTGGAACGACGAAGTAAATCAAACACCGGACTACCCGGATGACCCAAACGAGAGTGCCAGACCTCTGGCGACAAAGTAATAAAAGCTGACGAAGTAGATAAAGAGCTAGGGGAAACGTGTGAAGTAACAGGGTATAAATCTCCTGAGCTATTGCATCTCATAACCGGATGTCCCGTCCGAAAATCCTTCACACAAAAACCAAAAGGGTCAAATTCTATTGTGGCATTGTTGTCTTTGACAAAATGACGAACGGAAATTAAGTTTTTAACTATGTGAGGGGCATGTAACACATCACGTAAGGCATAATCAGGTAGGGTGGGAATTATAGATGCTTTACCAGTACCATAAATTGGAATAGTATGATCGTTACCAACAATAATAGAGCGATTAATGTTTGACTTAAAATAAGAATTAAGGTTACCTGAATTCGAAGTCATATGGGAGGAAGCACCGCTATCCATGTACCAATTTCCATCGAGTGGCTGCTGCATGGATAAATGGGGCATGGCATTGGATATATCTGTGGGAACTGCAACATTAGCTTGAGGAGCTGCTGCTGGACGTGGGCCCAAAACACTGGGCTGAGGTGCAGGCCTGCGTGCCCATTGCTGAGACGCTGTAGGGAACGGACACGGCGGCGCCTGATGCTGCGTCTTATGTTGATATGGGCATGCCCAATGTTGCACAGATGGATTGGGCCAGTACTGCTGCCCATTCCAGACAATAGGCTGACATGCCCACTGAGAATTCGGCACAGATGCATTCCCTTGTGCCCAGTTGTAACCGGCCCGTTGGCCACGATGTCCACGACCTGGTTTGGCTGTATGTCCACGACGTCCACGCACAGCACCCCTTCCACGCGAAGGGGGGAATTGTTGCTGCTGGGTATTTCCAGAGTCCTTGGAGGACCCCTGTGTGCCAGTATACAGGGCATTAGAGGAAGCCAGCACGCCCGAGGAGACTTGTTTCACTTTCCGAGTCTCTTCCAGGACTAATTTCGACCGAGCCTCATAGAAAGGAGGAAGTGGATCACTCTGCTGAATGAGAGTGACCACGTTGTCATATGCTTCAGACAGTCCAACGACAAGCTGAAGTACCAACCGGTTGTTGGAAACCGGGGCTCCCATGTCTGTCAACTGATCAGCGATCGTTTTCAGCTCTTGGCAGTAGCTTGAAACAGTGGAGAAATCCTCCAATTTGGTGGACGAGAACTGATGTTCAAGATAAACGGCACGCGAGTGCTTATTATCCTGAAAAATCAGACGAAGCGAATTCCACGCTTGTGCAGCAGTATTATCAGGGACAATTATAGTTTGAAGCAAATCACTAGAAATGGTACCGTAGATTCATTGAAGGACGGTGGCATCAAGACGGTCCCAAAGGTCAGCCGGAATCTCAGCTGAATGAGCATCAGTCGCGGCAGCAGGTGCACCGGACACGGAAACTGAAGCACCTGTCACAACAACAACAGTTGTGACCGTTCCGGCGGTCTCCGGTGTTGCATCTGTGGAAGAAACCGTGGGAACAGCAGCGGGTGGTGCCGGAGTGGAGTCGGCGCTGGTCGAAGAAGCTGATTCCGGTAGGATATGGTGTAAAACACTGTACACACGGCAGTGAATACGGAACAGTTCTGCCTAAGATGAGTATTGGCCTTTGTCCATTTCGAGAGTGATCGGAATAACGTTCCGGATGTTAGCTACCGTGAGAGCTGGGTAGAGACGTGGATCGGCCATCAGAGAAGAAATAAAGGCTGCCGGAATAGGAATAAACCGGAGCTGTTGTGGAGCAACATGCAGCTGGTCTGCGTTGGTGAAGAGAAATAGACGCAGACTGTAGCCAAAAAAATGGAATAGAATACGCACAGTGGAAGCGTTTGTGAAAGAGAAGTAGGTTAAGAGTAGAATTGCTCTGATACCATGATAGAGTTTGAATCTTGATTGATTATTATTCATGTGTCAATGTACAAAAATAGCTAATTACAGGTAAACTCAATTATTCAAATAATACAAAACATATCCTTGAGTTTGATTTTCAAACTCGATGTACTTGGATAATAATAACATCTCTAACAGATTACAAACGTAAATAAGGAGTTCAAATTGACCAAAAATAGATTACGATTACAAAAGATGAGTTCAATTCAACACAAAACTATGACATGTTCTATTACAAAATAGTTAATCGTCTTCAAAAACTCAAGCCATCAATCTACATCTTCATCTATAAAAGTAATTAAAATTTTGCCTTGGACTTGTACCATATTCGAGTAGTCCGGGTTAAGTAGGAAACCATGTCACGGACCCGTTACTCGGACCGCTCACTCCGGGTTTGGTATTTTTAAACCCGAGCCTGTCCTCGTAACCTATGGGGACAAACCCACTGGGTCCGGATGGACCGGGTTGACCGGTTGGACCGAGTTGATCGGGTGGGCTGGGTAACGGGCCAACTGTAGTTTAATTTAGACTACAGTATTTTTTTTCACCTCCGGACACATTGATTTTTTTTCCTCATGTTTGGGTGATGAATTTCTTAAGGCCCATTTTTATGTAGTCTCTGTTCCATATAATTTGAATTTTTTTACAGCGTATACGTTCTCAGATGGACCAAAAATGAGTACACACATGTGAGATTTGGCACAACACTGTCCAAGAGAGTGAGTTCACGTGGTTTCAGTCTGCTTTCCTCTTTTTTATTTACCGTTATATAATTACTATTATTATACTTGTTAATTTACTATACGTATCGAACAAGGAAGGGAGAGGAAGCGACAAAGGAGAAAAAAAAAAGCAAATTACTGTACAGATCCATGCAACACCGATCTACCTATCAATTATTCAATTATATAAAATAAAGTAATATCTAGATTATTTCCCTGACAAGACCTCGTATATTTAAATCAAAGGTCATAAATTAGCGTCGTCTTGAAAATCAACGGTCACAAGCTCCTCACCAACATTAAAATCTGAACCACACAGCAGAGGATTTTGACTCATAAGTGTTGACCCAAAATGGATAGTCCGTGATAAAGTCAAACGAAGAGTAGCTAAGCTAAGCACAGTTCAGTTGAGTAAGCTAAGCAGAGAGAAGAAGAAGAAGAAGAAGAAGAAGAAGAAGAAGAAGAGAGCGAAGATGGGGTTCACGATGGGACTGAACCTGGTCCTGCTCATGGCTATGGTGGCCACAAACATCCTCTCCCTCTACCACCTCTCCTCCACGCTCCAATCCGCCAAATCCCCAGCTCCTGCGCCGGTTCCAGATTACCTCCTCCGCCAGCTCCACACCATACGCGCCACCATCAACCACCTCACGCGCCTCCACCCATCCTTCTCCACTTCCAAACCTGCGGCGGCTGTTCCCTCCGATCTCCTCCTCTACTCGCGCCTCTCCCCCATCGCCTCCTCCTGCCACAACCACCCCGACCTCCTCCACAAGTACATGAGCTACACTCCCTTCTCTCTCTGCCCCCACGACGCCGACCTCGCCGAGTCCCTCATCCTCCGCGGCTGCCACCCCCTCCCCCGCCGGAGATGCTTCTCCCAGACCCCTCCCAAACCCGCCTCCTCCCTCCACTCCAACCCCTTCCCGGCGACCCTCCCGGACTCCGGCGTGATTTGGGGGAAATACTCCTGCAAGAGCTTCGACTGCCTCGTCAAGTCCAACCCCAACCTGGGCTTCGACACCGCTAGAGATTTCACCAAATTCATGGCCTACAAGTCCGAATTGGACCTCCCCGTCCCCCAGCTGCTCCAGATCGCCAAATCGGCCAACTCCGTCCTCCGCCTGGGCCTCGACATCGGCGGCGGAACCGGGACCTTCGCCGCCAGGATGAAGCTCTACAATGTGACCGTCGTTACCACGACCATGAACCTCGGGGCCCCCAACAACGAGGCCGCTGCGCTCCGGGGGGTGGTGCCGCTGCACGTGCCGCTCCAGCAGCGGCTGCCGGTGTTCGACGGGGTGGTCGATCTGGTGCGGTGCGGGCACGCCGTGAACCGCTGGATCCCGGTGACGGCGATGGAGTTCTTGTTCTTCGATGTGGATAGGGTGTTGAGAGGCGGTGGGTACTTGTGGGTCGACCATTTCTTCAGCAAAGATACGGATCTGGACAAGGTTTATGCCCCCATGATCGCCAAATTGGGGTACAAGAAGGTGAAGTGGGCCACCGGATTGAAGACGGATCCTAGCGGGGTGAAGAACGGGGAGGTTTACTTGACTGCACTCTTGCAGAAGCCAGTGTCCAGATCATGAACCCAAGATCGAATTTGAGGTAATGATCAGCTCCTTGATCTTGTATTGCAATTTGATATCAATGAACATAGAAATGCTTACCAATGCAATGATTCAGGATATGTTAAATAGATTCAAAACCCGAAACCTTAATGTGTTGGATCCATGTTAATTGCGGTAGATCTGTTGTCTGGGGAAAATGAATTGTTGAGCTTCCTGTTTCGATTATGAACTTATTCATTTGTCTGCTAGATTCAAATGTAATGTCTGTGAGAAAATACCCAACATGTAAGAAACTTTTCCATTCAGAAACCGTAAACTTGTAGGATTGCTCTGATTTGGAAACTTGTAGGTTCGCTACAGCCTTTGTTCTTCTAGAGTGCTCTGAAAACTTATAGGATAGCTCTGTTATGGAAACCTCATCCTTAGCTTGAGTTCTCCAGACCGGTAGATTTCATCGGGACTATGTGAGGTCATGACGTTGTATAAGTATTCCATACGAGGTATGCTTGCAATGCAGAGCAAGTATGCTTATTGTTATGATTATCGTAATGCATTATACTTGCGTTTGTGATTCATATTTCTAAGATATAGGGAATTGTTTCCTCTATATTCACGATTCTTACTATCGATCCTAAATTTTACAGGTTTTGCTGGAATGGTAATGCTTTCAAGCAAATTGATATCAAGACGATGAATCGGATTGCGAAGAGCAACTGAGCAACATTTCCCTTCAGCTAATGTGGAATGGGACTTTTCCAAGCAATCCAAAGATGGAGAAAATACAGATGCAGTATTATGAACATTGAGATCCTTAAATTGTGTTGTTGAAAGTCAACTTAGAAATAAGTAAAGTAGATAATTGCAATTACATTTGCCAAGCATTTTTTTGTTCCATGTGCCTCGAAACATCGGATCAAAGATCAATCACTCCTGTATGTAAGTTTTATATTATTATTGTAACATCAACTATTTAAATTGTCGGCAGGGAACAACTTTTAAGGGCAGGAATCATAATTTACGGAGAGATTAGTGCGCAAATCAACAAATCTACGGCAAGTTCAAAAAAGGCACATGAATCAAAGACCATATACATTCCAAATGAAGGACTGTCCTTGAAAATTAACCTATAATGTTGAGTGAATAAGGAAATAACACAGCCTAATTAATGGGGGTAGGTAGGAATTTACTAATCGTGAAAAGGACAGTCAGTGCACTAACTATAGTGTTGTTGATTGAACTCACCGAACCTATTTGGATTCGAATTCCACTGAGGGGATGTAGCTTCTTTAGTGTACCTGTCATCAACTCTACTAAACAGTAAACACAACCACCATTCAAATGCATAGCGAATCAGTTCATAACAACTTACCGTCATCAATTGTCATTCCACCAAGTTGATTGTTAGAGCATGTATAAACAAGGGATACACATGAGCATCATGATTTAAAGATAACATGGTGACTAAAATGAATTGTGAGGTACTTCTTGTACACTGAACTAAATTTCACATGGAAGGGATTACATTTTCTTTTTTAATCAGCGAGGTTTTATAAATCCACAGTTTCCAAAGAGAGGAAAAAGGGAAGCTGCAAAATAGCAGACGAGATACAGAATCAGCTCTAAACAAGAAAAGCATGAAACCAAAGAAAACAAAATACAATGGAAACGCAGCTACCGAGAAACTGCACAGAGAAACAGAGAACCCAAAACAAATACAAACTAAAACAAACGAGATACCAACTCCAAAATAAGCAACAAGAAAGAAACTACTGAAGATCAACAGGGCCACCAGACACCAGGAGGAAGAAAGCGGAGCAACAAACGCCTCAAGAATTAGGGTCACCTTGATCGGACTCCCCACCCATATCCTCAACGAAAGCATGCCAGTTTTCATTCAAGCGAGCTCGCAACAAATCATCATTTCCTTTAGTGTTGAATCTCATTTCCTTAACTGATTTGATAGTCATAGCAAAAGAATCATTACCGTAAGTTTGCCTGGCTAACAAATCATCCGAGACAGAATTAGTTTCAATCTGTGAGAGCTGAGATTTCTTCAAAAGTTTCTTCCCTCCTTTTTTCTTCTTTTTGGGAATCTAGGATTGTCTGATATCGTTTTTTCAGAATCCGCAACAAGACTTTCATTTTCCGAAACAGGCTCCTCAATAACATGCTCGAGAGAAAAATATTTTCTCCTGTCACAACTAACTCCTTAGAGTTTCTTGGAGACGCATGATTGTCCCCAAGAGTCTCTTCGAAACCAGTGACAATAACATGGGGAGAATGGTGAGATGATTCAGCCTCATGACTGCCAATAATACCAGAGTGATCAACAGAACGAACAGGCAGAGAGGCAGACAAGTTCACCTTTGAGCCTAAAATTGCAGGGACTAACACATAGATCATGATTTACAGAGATACTGAGTGGATACAAACTAGATAATTAATTTTTATTTTATTAAATTTAAATTTAAAACAGTAATTACTAAATAAAATTGATAGAATTAATTAAAGTCCAGTGTTCATGATATCGGCGATGCTCTCTCTGCGCCTAACCCTAAAGCGGCGCCGAGAGATGGCCTTGGCCATGGCCATGGCCAAGGCTCTTGTCTTGGCTCTAGCCATGGCTTCCATCATCTTCACAGGTGATCTCTCGCGGCTCAGGTTCCCTCTGTAGAACTAGGGTTTTGCGAAATTATTTAATGATTACTGCGATTCGCTTTCTCTGCAAACCCTACGTAGAGTTAGAGATGAGGAGAGACGGTGACGGCACGGATCTCCACAGCAAGCGGATGGCGGCGACAAAACGTTTCTCCGACAATCACGAGACCGGGGATGGCTTCTCCGACTTGTTGGGTAAATCTTCTCTACTTGGATCGATGATGGGGGAAAGACGAGGGATCCGTTTTGGGGATCCAAAGAGGCAACCACGACGCTTCAAGCGTCGGATTCCAGCATGGGGACCTCGCTATCGAAGCTTCAATCGCCGGAGGCTGGCGTGGGGATCTCGTCCTCGAAGTTTCAGTCGCCGAAGTCCGGCTGTGTTTCGGGAAGGTACTTGCATGACGGGGACGATGGGGATGGATGAACGGAATAGGGTTCAACATAGAATGGGTGGGGACCGAGTTCCGGGGGGTCCGATCACCCCGACGAACTTCCCGTCAAGCATGGAGACGGGACAACCGGTGATGGCATCGCCGGAGTTGACGGCTACGGGTAAGCCGAGTAGGGCTTCGCAGGCCCAGGTGGGTCACGGGTCGGGTTGTCCGGGCCTGGCATATGATGAGAGATGGGCCTTGTATGGCTCAAGGGAGAAGATCGGTCCATGGGCTCCGAGCATTTACTCCTGGCCCTGGGGCGGATCGGGTCAATGCTCAGAGGATGCATCAATTTTAGCGGCGGGGGGCTTCAAGCACCCCCGCCTCCAGGAATGAGTACTTGGGGGCATAGGGAGGGGTTGGTCGACTGTACCTTCTCTCTGGCAGATTGGTAGAAATGGTTCTGCCAACAGTCGACAAGATGCTTCCCTACCACTTCGGGGTCAGTAATCCCGCGTTTAGGAGCCCTACAACTATCATTCAAGGGAGGACGACACACGCTGACTTACCGGGGGAGTTATTGGTCCACCACTATTAAGTTTTCACCTGGTCTACTCGACCAGTGACTTATGGTTGGAGCATACTGTATCAGTGTCCTTAGATGTTACCGCAATTTCACCCCTCCGACCGCCTCTATGTCCATGAGCAACATTTACTACTCATCATTTGTCTTTCAGTTTTATGTTATGTTTTATGCTAGTTTCTTGGTTTGTATGGTGTTTGTCGTCAGGCGAACACCAGTTTGCTTGAATTAATAATATTACCATTCTGTTCAAAAAAAAAATTAATTAATTAAAAAACTATTTAACTTAAACAAAATTAAACTTGAACTTGTAATTAATAAAAGAAAGGGAAAATTTCATTTTACCACCTTGGCAGACATTTAATTTCAGTTTGATACCCTGGCATAATTTTTTATCAGTTTCATACCCTAACCAAACTTTTAATTTCACTTTCATACCCAGTCGGGTAAAATGTCCATAATACCCTAACTATTACTCAGATTTTCAAACTCATGTCATTGGTTTAGAATTTGAAAATAAGTGAAATGACAATAATACCCTTCATTGTTAGGGTGTTAAAATGAAAATTTCACTACTTTTAAAATAAAATCAGTTTTTTTTTTATAAATTCAATTTTTATTTAAGAAAATTATTTTTATTTTCAAAAATTCAGATTTTAATTTAAAAAATACATAAAAATCAGTTTTTATTTATGAAAATTATTTTTATTTTCAAAAATTCAGTTTTATTTATGAAAACTCAGTTTTATTTTTAAAAAGTCAGTTTTATTTACGAAAATGCCATTATGACTAAACTATTTATTTTATTTTATTTTATTATTATACCATTAATAGATATTCAAATAAACATATTTTCTTTTCTTTTCTTTGTTTTATTAATTATTTAATTTATTTTTTAAAACCTTTCAGATCTTATCTACTTCGTCTCAAACTCTTACCTTTCAAAGCAAAATCAAAAATTGAAGAGAGAGGGACGGCGAGGAGGATAGAGGGACGGCGAGGAGAGATAGAGGGGCGGCTCAGGCGGTTCGGTTGGAGCTCAGGCGAGGGAGGGTCGGCTCAGGTAAGGGAGGAGAGGGGGTGTCGCCTTCATCTCGTGGGAGGGTCGACTGGGGTTCGGGCGAGGGAGGGCCGACTTGTGCTCGGGTTTCATCTTCTTCTGTTTTTTTTTTCTGCCAAATTTTCAGATTCGTTGTTCTTCAATTATTGTGGGGAAGGAGCTTTGGTAAGAAGATGAGGAGATTGATTTCTGAGTTTTCATTTTGTTGTTGGAGGTGTGGAGGTCCAGATCTGAGTTTCGGGCGAAGGAGGAGGTCTGGATCTAAGTTTCAGACGAAGAAGAAGATGAACAATAAAATTAAAATATAAAAAATAAGTAAATATAAATCTATGAATTTGGGAAGGAACGAAATGAAGATGGGGAAGTAGATAGAAATTTTAGAGAGAGAAAGTAAAAAAAATTAAATTGGCGGGTGTTAAAAAACTGATTTTATTTATTTTTAAATTAAAATCTGAATTTTTGAAAATAAAAATAATTTTTATAAATAAAAACTGAATTTATAAAAATAAAAAATAAAATTTTGAAAATAAAAATAATTTTTGAAAATAAAAATGAATTTATAAAATATTAAACTGAATTTTCGAAAAATAAAATAATTTTCATAAATAAAAACTGAATTTATATAAAAAACTGATTTTATTTTAAAAGTAGTGAAATTTTCATTTTAACACCCTAACAATGAAGGGTATTATTGTCATTTCACTTGTTTTCAAATTCTGAACCAATGACATGAGTTTGAAAATTTGAGTAATAGTTAGGGGTATTTTGGACATTTTACCCGGTTGAGTATGGAAGTGAAATTAAAAGTTTGGTTAGGGTATGAAACAGATAAAAATTTATGTCATGGTATCAAATTGAAATTAAATGTTTGTCAGGGTGGTAAAATGAAATTTTCCCTAAAAATAATAATTAATGAAATTAAAGACGATGTTGTTGGAATGTACATGAGTCCCATTATTGTTGCATGAATGCGGTAAAAGCGATAGGGTCCCACACATCGGTAGTTGGGTTGTAAAGCGGAGGGTTGCCTGGTGTGGTCAACATCTTTTGAAAGTCTCCTGCTAGAGATGTGTTGATCTGATCATCTGGTTGGTCTGGCGTGTAGTCTTGTTGCTCCGGTGAGGATGACAGTTGAGTCGAATCATCGAACATTTTTCATCGGGGTTTTTAGATATGAAGTGGATAATTGAGAGTGAGAGTTGAGAGAAAATAGAGAGAAGTGTTGGTGGTTTGATGAATTGGGGAAATGGTATTTATAGGTGAAGAAAAAAAAATAGTTTTTTGTATTTAATTTAATTTAAAAAATTACCGTTGAAATCGGACCGTTGCCAACAGTCAGAATTTTTTCTATCATGCCACGTGTCGCATTGTGAGTGGCCGGAACGCGAACTATAATTCGCGAACCAACGACTCATAATTGTGAGTCCTGGTTCGCGTACCGACTCGCGATTCGCGTTTTAGTGGTCCGCGATTCGCGCACCACGCATGCCACAACGTGTGAATCGCGAACTACTAAAACGTGAATCGCGAGTTGTGGGTCGTGTGATGGTTCGCTTGCTGTGTGTGCTCTCAAAGCAACTCCAACTTCTGGGCGAATGTTTCGTCTGGACGAGTTGGATTGCGATCTTCGAAAAATAGGGGGGAAGACGCTTGGGCGAGAACCCAACCTAATTCATGCGTCTAGACACCACACGTCCTAATTATTAGAAAGAAACCATTTTCCCCACCCACTTTATAAGCCAAATCCAAGAGCATCCGTAGTCCTTCAATCTAGCTGAGGCTGAAAGGAGAAAATCAACATGGCTAGTAGACTTTTATTTGCAGTTCAAGAGGCTAAAAAAAGATGTTTCATCCATATTTCTCTAATATTCACCTATCAATCGGCTAGAAGGTCGATAGTAAGATTATAGTCTTAATTGATTTCTCTCTTTTCAAAAGCCGTTTTTTTTATTTATTATTTTTCTATTTTTTATTAGAAAATAAATAATATATTAAAGAAGTGACGTGGGTTTTGGGAAGGAAATCACAAACCGCCAAACCAACAACAAGTTCCGAGAAAGATCAAGAAGACCTAAACAAAAAGGAGGCAGAGACAACCCAATTCGAGAGAAGGAAGGAACAAAAAGAAAGAAAGAAGGGCTAGAATCTTACGCAGGCTCAGAAAGAACAATTGTCGGCGACATCAACCAGGAACTAAAAGAAAGGAGATGCCCATTTTGGAATGATGAGGATACGACGCCATTTTGGAAGGATGAGGAAGCGTTGTTAACGATATCGTATGGATCAAGTGATGCGCTTTCTCTCTTCTAAAAATCTAACCGCCGCAAGCTTTTTCCACTACCTCCATGATCTCTTCTCCACCCAAAGCAACCACCTCCACCAAAGCTTCTTTCACCGATTCCTCCGTCTACCATGGCTTTCGATCCAGTGCTCCCGTCGACGTGCACACCTCGAGTCATGCCTCCGACCCCATCAATGATGCTTATACGATCCAGGCAGAAGGTCACTTGCCCCTCCCCTCCGCCTCTTGTATCATCTCCGCCTCCAACACCGCCTCCGCCTCCTGAGCCGCCTCCGTCTCATGCTTCATCTCCGCCCTCCGCTCGACCGCCACTGCCCCAACACCACCGTACTCCAAGTTGTGGTCCTTTCTGATCCATAGGCCATCACCAGTATTGTCGCATTCGACTCTTAAGCCACCGCTTCGGTAGCCATCAGTGCAGTCGCCCCTATTGGCCACCAGTGCGTACTCGGGGTACCAACCCCATCCGCTGAATTGGGACTCTAAAGATCTCGAGATGTTTGTGGATTTTGCCCTCCCAGAATCGGTTTACATCTGACAGTCTGTTCCCCCCGTTTTTTGATGTTTTCTCTAAATGCTCGGTATCACTTCAATCGTCTGATATTAGATATCTCGAGCATTTTCAGATTGAGACAAGAAACAAACTAGGTGAACAGCCGACTCCATGCTTCCCTTATTTTTTGGGTTACTCCCTAGGTGTCTGCTACCCCTTCAACTGTCTTGAATCTGTTACTGCGGACACTTTCATGTCGAGACAGGAAATGTCAATCATCACCGTCTATCCATCCTACCGAGGCACTAGCCTGACCAATTCTATTCATGATATAACCGAACAATATGCCATAGAGTTAGCATTTGATATCTACTGACTAAAACTTAGTCTTGCTTTTTCATTTTTTTGCGTATTTTCTCTGTATGATCATTTCCAATAATTAATAAAATCTTCTTATATGTTAAAAAAAAAAACTCGTTTTCATCTCTCCAATTCTCATCAGTTTTGATTAACTAAAAAGGTGGTTATTGTTTATCCTAATTTTGTGAACATTATTTTATAGAAACAAACAATAAAAAGAGGAAAAAAAAGAAGTCTTCACTCGGTGGCGTTTTGTTGGGACGGTATTGTTACCATCAGACCCCAAAACGTCCGACCATTCTGTCGGAGAAATCGCCACTGCTTAGGTGTCTAGGCCGGTGTTTAACACCAGACTCTTTCAGCTGACGACTACGGATGCTCTTACATATTGAAGCACATGCATGAGATAAATAAAAAACTTGTACATAATATTCTCTGTTCCACACAACAAAATGCAACATTATGTCCACGACCCAAAAGTCTAATACTTCAAACCAATGTAAACTTGTAACAGCACAAATTATGCCGATGTAGTAGCAGCTTTCCTCCTCAGTAGGTTTTGCAGGTCCAGCCCGTTGATCTTAGATGCAAGAATAAAGTCATTTTCTGTCAGCCCCCCTGCACAATCCCAACTTGTATTAAATTATATTCCTAACAAATTCATTTTCCATAATCCACCACCACGATTCTTAATTAATTAATTTCATGACAACATTATTTAATAGATTGGTGAATCTTACCAACTGCATGTGTCCATATCTCGATTGTCACATTGTTCCATCCAACAAGATGAAGATCTGGATGATGACCTGCATTGCACCCATCACCACACCATTGCTCACAAACCTTAATTCATCAAGTATGCACACGACTAGAGCATTGTGGAGAAACTATATACCTTCTGCTTCAGCAACATCAGCCACGAGTTTAAAAAGCTCCAGTCCTTTAGTGAAGCTCTTCACTCTCCATGACCTGTTCAGCTTCAGTTTACCTCCCTCATTCACCAGCTTCCACCCATCAACCTAAGCAAATCACACTTTCAAATATGAGTATATACACAACGACAAAGACTTGAAAATTCTAAAGCAAACCTTTGAAATCAAATCATTTGCTGCTTCTTCAGTCATTGGTCGCATATCCTGAGCATTACATGGCACACACTTCTTAGTTGATAGATCTAGCACCGTAAAGAAACCACGTTAGGAGAAGAGATCCGATTAAATTTAAACAACATTGTTGAATTCTGTTTCTATGGCATTGGGAACAACAATCGGCAACAAATAATGGGAGAAAATACACAAATGCATGTGACATACTTATTCTCACTGATAAACAAGAACAAAAGTTGATATGAAGACGAGAATAAAAATCCTAAAGAGGTAAATAAGAAGAAACAAAGCAATGAGCAATTTAATATGGAGTAAAAACTCAGTCTCTAAGCCTCAACCAATTGTCATTTTTTTGTGGCACCTCCCTCTACAAGAAGCAGAGAGCTCGTGTATTCCAATCGGACTTTTTGTAAACATTCTTTTCACCCACTAGCTATCATATAACAAACTCCCTCTAATTTACATTCACTGATTATTGAGTAAGAACTACCCCAGATATGGATTTTGAATAGAGAGGAGCGGCATATACAAAGAGCTACCTAAGTTCAGTAGAGAAGTTAGATTGGACTAAGGAGCTAACTAAGGCAATTGCCAGAGCAGTTATGGGGGTCGGAATCAACGATCGGATAATTAATTTACCAAGACTGCCATTTCTACATGACCTTTGATGGTATTGTCAAGATAGAAGTCAAAAAGGTATTTCCTGACATGTTCCAATAGTCATCGTTGATTAGTTTTTATCCGCAATTTCTAATCTAGTTGTAATGTAACTCTAGCCTAGGTTAACCAAAGGTTAATTCCTGACCTAACTGGGAGTTAACCAAAGGTGAGAGAGCTGCTCACTGACCACTAGGCCAACCCCAGTGGGCAATGATCATCTTTGAATGGACTTCAGCGTCATACATAGTCAGAAAATGATGAAGAATCGCCAAATGGTTTTATACAATGGATCACTTAAAGATGATGATAGTGTAATCAGGTCCAGATGTTGAGCATATCCATGTTATAAACAAAGCAAGTGTCCAAACATGTTGAAAGAAATGTGGAGCAGTTTGAGACTGCTTTCAAGAATTTTTTTATGTTCATGCACAATACATACAAAAGATACTAATAAAACCCTTTACGGAAGTAGAAGATGCGTTGGAAATAAGATGCTTTGGGTGCTTAGACAGCCAAACAATGACATCAATTAGATTAATCTTAGGAGTGAAAACTAAAATACTAACTATTACTGCCAAACATCTTTGAAGTAGTTTGAGAAACACAAGCTTTCATTATTTACCATATAAAACATGTCTACATTTTGACACACAACAAACTTAAATGGCAGAAAGCATTATTTATGCATTATGTATCTCTATATCTGACTATAAATACGTATATAGTGATGAAAGCAAAATTCAAATTCTGATAATTAAATTAACTGAAGGTTTGGTGATAACACCAAACATACTAGATGCTGCTTTAAATGTTGAAAATCCTGAAATATTAACTTTTTGTTGCATGAAGGATATCATTTGATGATGAAACTAAACAGTGGTGGAAGATCTAAACACACCTTTGCCACAGCAAAAGGTTCTAAATCCATAGGGTGAGTTCTTATTTGTTGACACTTCCACACGATCCAGAAATATCTTGCTCACCCGAGATATGCAGCTGTATGCAAATCCAAGTATTCATTTTCATGTAACAAAGAACTCCAGAAAAAAAATAGAAGATGACTAGTAATGAACTCTCCCAACTATTAATCCCAACGGGTTGTTAGGTATTGCTTATGAAATAAAATGACTACCAGAATTTAGGGAAAAGAAAGAAAAACTTCACAAAAATCCGATTCAACTCCTATGTTCAACATAATGATCGGATCGAGCTTAAGAAAGCTCATCAGAACATCATTCCAGCGTAAACACAAACATCTTGGGTTCGAAACATCACTAATTGGGTAGTTCTAGTCCGTGACAACACCAGCATCAAGACTTCTATCTCCAACAGCACTAACATATAGTAAGAAACCAAAAAACATCAACATGCAGGTTAAGACAAACCCACAAAACCCAAGTTCATGCTCAGATTGACTCCTAAATAATCAACGCTCAATGGAAATTGGATCATAGTTCAATTCTAAAATCCAAACTCACATAAACAATTAACGTTCAATAGCAATTGGGTATTAACGTTCAATGGCAATTGGGTCACAGTTCAATCACAAAACCCAAACTCATGCTCATCGCATTGAAACCCAGAACCCAAAATTGACAAAAGAGAATCAAACGAGTCGGTACGGTTAAAAAAATGGAGTAAGCTTCAGAAAACAAGTAAACAAAGGTATCAAATCACAGGAAATGTTCGGGAATTACCGTCCATGAGCTCCGAACAGGCTACGGGACAGTGACGATTGCTGCACCTGCAACTATCCGAACAAAGCAATTAAGAGGTGCTTAGGTCTCGTGGCGAGTTAACTCAGAGAAGAGACAGAGAGAGAGAGAGTTGGGTTAAGTAAATACCTGAGGTCTCGAGAAAGAGACGAAGGAGAGCTGTAACCGTAACACCCGAGTCATTTGATCGATTTCTAGCTACTTGCCGCCCACCGTTAATTTGCTTTTAATAGCCGAGTCAAATTGGGTCAGTACTGGGCTCAGAATTTGGGCCTACAATACGAGCGAGACTCGGCCCATAAATGACCAAATATCTCGATGGGATCCAAAAGTGAAGGGACACAATGACGAAATAGCCAAAGTTCAGGGGTCTTTAAGCAAATATATTCTCAAGTGCACCAGATCGATAGAGTACTTCAATTGTTTCCCCGCACTTTCCCTGTCCTTCTTCCGACTCTCAACCACCCGACACAGCATACAGATTTTCCCGGAAAATTTTGCCAAACACATGGTTTGTTGATTCTCTCTCCTTCTTCTCTATCTTCTGTACAAGATCTGGATTATTTTCTGTAGGAATGTTCTCATTGATCTCAATTTTGCATTTGAGTTTTTCCGTTTTCGTTGAAGTTTTAGGAGAAATTTGTTCGGTGTTCGTTTTATTTGATTCGGCATTTTAAGGTTCGATTAGTTTTGGTTCTACTCGTGGGATCGGTGACTGCAGAAGCAGATCTGTGCTCGCTGATACATGTGTTTTTTCTTTTTCTTTTCCGGATGCTGAGATCTCTGGAGATTGTCTTATAATTGAACCAGATCCAAGTTTTCTCTCTTAGAATAACTGCTGTTCTTGCCTTTTGTATGTGATAGTAATTGCAAATAATGTGATTGCCTAAATGAATATATCAGTAACTGTAATGGCTATTTGATTTTGGAAATTCAGCAAGAGTTCATGCTGTTGTTGATTGTGTAATAACTAATGAGTGCACATTAGCTTTAATTATCAGAAATCATGCTGGCATCAAGAAAAATGATGGGTGTGAACAGTTTACTCAATTTGGTGCCGGTATAGTTATTTCATCGAGAAATGGAAGAAGTTTGACTTTATTTTATCGAATCTAACATCAAAGAAATAGAATTAGCTCCCTTCATGTCTGTATAAGAATTGTGGATTTTTTAGTTGCATTTGGATGGAGGGATTTGTGGGGGGAGATATGGAACTGATTGTATAAGAGTTTGATAATATATCAGTATGTAAGGGTAAGGATGTTAAGATGATAAAAAGAAGTTTTCCTTCAACAAAAATCAATTCAGTGATATGTTTAAAATGGATCTCCCTTAAGTCATCAAGTTCAGTTGTATCAACTAATATATAATTCCACTACACCAAGATAACTCGTGAAAATTCAATTCTCTTATGAACCATTGTGGCATTGTTTTAGCAGGAACATAATTTTTATCAATGTAACTAGAAATCTGCAAATATCTAGAAATGTGTAACTATCTTTACCTTTTCGTATGCTTCTTGTAGGAGTCGTGCCCAACGATAAAAAACATCCTCCTCCTGGATTCTGAAGGGAAGCGTGTAGCTGTTAAATATTACTCAGATGACTGGCCAACAAATAGTGCGAAGGAAGCTTTTGAGAGAGCTATATTCACCAAGGCTCAAAAGACAAATGCCCGGACGGAAGGTAAATGAAATAAGTTTGATTTGTTCATTGTTTGAAGAACGCCTCACCTTTTCTTTTATCGGCTTCTATGTCTGTGTGCATACATGTGTTTGTATGCGTTCTAGTGCTGTTTTCATTAATATATTTCTTTTCCGCTGTCTGCAGCGGAGATAGCAATGTTTGAGAATACTATTGTTGTATACAAGTTTGTTCAAGACCTTCACTTTTTTGTTACCGGAGGTGAAGATGAAAATGAACTCATTCTAGCCACAGTTCTTCAGGGATTTTTTGACTCTGTTGACCTTCTCCTTAGGTTTCTACATTTACTCTTTTTATTTTGCATTTTCTTAGCAAAAAAAGTTAATGTCTCAACTCTCCATCATTGACATGTTTTTTCTGGTTTTCCGTTGGTTCTAGAGGCACTGTGGACAAGAAAGAAGCACTTGAAAATCTGGATCTCATCCTGTTATGCCTTGATGAAATTGTTGATGGAGGGTATGCAATAAGCTTAACTCTTATGCTTATCATAGCTTGTCTTTAGTGAGAAATACGCTCCATCTCAGATGGAAACATAGGGAAAATGCTTTCTCTTTTCGAAGGAAAATGCACTGCTAGATTCATACAAATGTTATGATGATCCGTGACTTGGCCATATCCCATGAATTAGGTATAGATGAGGTAGTAGGTTAAATTTATGGCTGTATTAAACATGTAGTATTTTCATTTGCTTATTTTAGTTCAATGATGTATCTTGTATATTCTTCTAAGTATATAGGAGGATTCTAGAATAGGCAAAGATATATGTTACCATCCCGAGTTGGGGTTGACTTACGGGTCCTTGGAGCGTGAAATCTGAATTAACCCTCTTGGATGATTGTTGTGATTTCCCCTCTTTCTACCTGTTATAAATGCTAATAGATTGGGAACTTGATTAACAGAGAACTCTTTAGTCTCAATATTATTAGGTTGAGAGTTCGATTAACAAGAGAACTCCCTAATCTCATTAATCAACTTCTGGTGAAAGTATTTGCCTGACTTTCTCATTCCATAATCATCATTTAGATTCAAGTTCACCATATTTTTCTGATGCATGGACAAATTCAAGGAACATGGAGTAGGCGGCCTACATGCTGAAATGCACCAACTGTAGTGCAATAAATGCAGTAAATCTAGAATGCAGAAAAAGTAGCCTAAAATCCTGGCAACACAGTACAGGATGCAGTCACCCACTTCCTCAATGGTGGTTTTCCAGGCTCCAAATAATATATCATAAAATGATTGCCTACTACAACTCTGTCCCTCACAAATTTTTGAGCACCTCCTGTATCACTTTTTAAGGGTCATGTTAAATGACTCTGCCCCTAAAATTTGGGCATACTGTCACCATATTAATTATATTTTTGGTACTCTACAGGATTGTTCTAGAAACTGATGCAAATGTTATTGCTGGAAAGGTTGCAAGTCACAGTGTTGATGCCGAAGCTCCACTGTCTGAGCAGGTATTAACCCTTGTTCCCTAAGAACCCAAAACTCAAGTCCTGCTGTAAAATGAATGAAACATGTGGAAAAAAATATGTTCTTGGACTGTTACCACCACCTTGGTTAACATGGTTGTTACAATTTATTTTGACAGACAATAAGTCAAGCATTGGCCACTGCTCGTGAACATTTTACAAGATCTCTTCTTAGCTGATGCTCATGTCATACCAGAGAAGAGCTGGAATCGTGCAGTTCCATTATGCTTGATGCACACGTTAATTTGCCTCAAGTTTTGCTTTCTTGTTTTAGTGAGTGGAGCTGCTACGTTGCCGGTAAAAGCTCCAACTATTCTCTGACGATCAGTTGGGCTTTTCCACCATTTATATGTTCTGTAATCGAGATTGAGATGGACATCATGTTCGAAAAAACAACTTTTTAGATAGAAGCATTCGAACTTTTAGCAGAGTGAAATCTGGAATTGTAATACCTCAATGTTCAATTGAATTTTGTTGTGTTATTATTAATTTGAATACTTGTTAGGGCATTTCTTTGGCCTGAAGATGGTTTATTTCTTGTCCTTATTATTACAGGGACCAAATATGTAAATTGCTTGGGACTGTCATATCCATGATCTCCACGCAGGCAAGTCGTCGTCTTCCTCCATTCCATGCCCCATCATCTTATTGCCAGTATACTAAGACTTCCATAGATATGCCTGTTCATATTGCTATTCAGGTCTTAGAATAATAGTCAATTAGCATATGAATTAGAACCTTCTTTTGGGGGATCTCGAGATATCTATGGGATCCCAGGACTAAATATAATTCTATGAAGTACTGATAAACATGGAGAGAGAGAGAGAGTAAATGATAGGGGTGCACTTCTCCAAGTGGATGCAGGAGCACTTGATGTGTTTGAAAATCTCAGTTCTGCAGAGATATGGAGACTTTTAGTAGGGTGGTCCAAAAGGCCAAAGTGAGGCTTGGGTAGGTCATGTCATGTGGGTTCAGAGGAGAGGATATGAATCCCCATATATGGGTTACAATCTTTATGCATATGAGTGTAGTGGCAACCTAAAATGGCAATGATGATCCTAACAACAGATCAACACTTGAACTCAGGCCTTGTTTTTTGGGTTAAATGTAAAAACCTATCCTTATGTATTGGTTACAAACAGTAAGCTACCCTAAAGTATTGGTCACTATTGGAGGCATGTAAATGATCTCTGACCAATTCATAAGACAAGTAAAACATCTATGATCAATTCATAAAGGTATGTAAATGATAATTCATAAAGGCATGTAAATGACCTATGACCGAAACATAAGGTCCTTCATTTAACATTTATAAACTTTGGGTAGCTTACTGTTTGTGACCAATACATAAGGGTAGGTTTTTACATTTAACCCTTGTTTTTATTAAATCTCGCTTGGGTCTCTTTGGGCTTCTCTTTCCAACTTTGGTTGGGCCTGCTGAGCTCTTGGGTTGATTGGGCTTAACATGGTATCACTTCACTTGAAGGAGGCCCATATGGAAAGAATGTGGATCAAGTGACCTTAGACTTCAACCAAATACAAATTCAGGACCACCAGGACTAAGATGCATAACATAACTGATAAGTTAGTTGAAGCTGAACACACACAAAAGCTATACACGGTATCCAAGAGAGACATTTGAAGTATCTGAGCAATGTCTTTTAGTGCAGTTCTGGAATAGGGTCCTCCATCAGCTTCCAAATTCACCACCACTCTTCATTCACTTTAGTGCTCTCTAGTGTGAAAGGTTTCGAGTCTTTTACAAACTCCCAACTAACATACCTCATCTTCTCTATCTTTTTACATACTCTTATTGTGAAATAGAAAGAAAAAGAAGAAGAAAAAGAAACCCATGTGATTGAAGTCACTAGATCATATTATATATATACATGTATATACACTCAGACATTTAGTTATGCAGAATAAAGATCATAATGTGGACAGGGTAGTCCTAGACTGGTTTCCATGGAAAAAGCAATCAGACCCGAATCTCTTTAAGCATATGAAAAAGAAAGCTTGTGATCATCATCATCATCATGGGTCGATCCATATACATGTAAGTCACAGAATAAGTAAGCTTCATGAGAGTACATTGTTTGTCTTAAGTGATGAATATTGTGCACACAACCAGTATAGGTAAAAGATGATCAAAGGAGCTTTCAGGAAAAAAGACCCCAAAAACCTTACCAACCCACAAAATATATTTGATCTCTCACAGTTAATCTTTTTCCAAAATATATGTCAGCAATGTATAGTGTTTATGATGTTAATAGTTGTTGAAGGCCACTTAACACATGCAACTCTCCTCATTAATTAAGGAGCTTGAGGAGGATCTTTTATATATGCATATAATGTCAGCTTACATTAAGGTTTTGAGATGAGATGTTAAAATTATGTGTTATATATATACACACAAACTATCATACATATTAGTTACATTACAACAGCTGAGAGTGTGTGTCAGTCAAAGATTGTGTTTGTAATCATTAAAGCAGGCACCAAGTCTTTAGCCATATATATGGAAATGACATACTTTAAGGAAAGGAATTAAAAAGCAAGGCTTAGGGCTCAAAATTACATAAACAATAATAAAATTAAGAGAGAGAAAAAGGAAAAGTAGTTTGGATCCATGGAAGGCATGTCATGGCAGGAAATATGCAGATACAATATGAAAAAAGCAAAAGAAGGCTGTGACTGTGACGGTGTGCCAGGTAGATTTTATACGGTCTGTAGACTATTTCATCAAAGTGATTATTTTCCTGATGAATTGGAATTGATTTTGATTATGGACCCATCGCATTTCCCTTCTAGCCATCAACTGTTGAATGATTAAAGTGTTCTTTTTTCCTTTGAATTTTTTGATATATCTGTTACATGCATCAAAGGATCGAGTCTTATTGCTGTAATAAAGTTGTTCTCTTGTAGTTTTTAGATCGCAAGTACATATATGAGACTGTGGTGAAGTAGCAAAAACAACTTACAAAATGACATTTTCAAACTCTACATTTTAAGAGCCTTGTACATTGAGTTGCTCTTCATAGACACTAACTAATCAGTAGTATATATGATAGTTCATTTTGTAATGTTCTTGCTGAACCTTCATGAACTTGTGAGCTAAAGTTTAGTCTCATGAATAGATACATATAAACAATAAAACTCTGTTTATTCTCGTTATGTGCTTTTGTTTCTGGGTCTAACATAAGTTGGGGATATCTTAGACTTCATTTTTGGAACTTGTTTATTAGTTTTATCATGACAAAGAGCTTCCTTTGCTGCTGGAATTAATTTACAGCTCCATATCTTCTATTTTCATTTGTTTATACTCTTCATAAGACACATGTTTATGCTGCAATAGTTGATTAAGCTTTTCTATTAAAATTTATAATTAAGATTTTAGAAGATATGTTGGGATTAGAGGTGTACTGTAGTATGAAGACAATGATTTGGTTCTGCAGAGAAGGATCAAACTTAATTGCCTTTTTTTCAATTTGAGAATCACGCCAATGTATAGGACTAGACTTTTACAAGTGGGTAATACCCAACTATAAAAGCCCAAGTAAACTTGACTTTGATACCATGAAGATTTTTTAAATTGAACTATATATATTGCCTCGGTTCAGACTCCCTAAATAATAATAAAAATCAATTTTATTAGTTGACTATGTTTCTTGTATGTTACTTTTTTTATGTAGGGATGATTGCAAGAAAATACCTGAAGTATTTACACTTTCCAAGTTGTAGCCTTCTTCTTTGATAATTACAAAAAAAAAGTGCTATGAATTTGTCTTTTTATTGCACCCTGTATAAATTTGTTCTAAATGACGATTTTACCCTTGAAATTTTGAATTTAATAATTAAATAACAAATCCCTTAAGTTTCTTACTCTTTGTACGGTACATGAAGTAAGAAATTTAAGGGATATGAAGATTTGGAGTTTTTATTTTTAAAATCTATATTGTAAGGGCAAAATCATCATTTTGTACAAATTGCAACAAAAGGCAAGTTCAGATACTTTTTTTGCAATTATCAAAGAAAGAAGCTACACGTTGCAACAAAATGAATACATCATGATAATTTATTTATTTTTGCAATTATCCCTTTTATATATGTTATTGTATGCAAGATTTTATGCTTGAATATGTTTGATCCAGACAAACAAGAATGAAGAAACATTTGGTCTTAGATTGCCAATTGGGTGGTGCATATGAGTATGACACCATCATGGGATCGGAAAAAGAAAAACACATGTCTAATTCATGGTATATTGTACCAAAAGTAGCTATAATATCAGCAATGTTTATAATATGAATAAAGCTGAGATGATGACAGACAGTATGTAATATTGTAAGAGTATGAGTATGAGAAAGCATGGTGTTTTGTAGGAGAAGCAGAGATTATAAAATGATGGATGGACACATAGTATTGCGTGTTGTAGGGTACATATGGACACCGGTTTAGGGGTTAGTGTCCCACACAGCCTTTAGAAGGCCCTTCAAATTTTGTAAGTTTCTGAGCAGACAAAAGCAGATATAGATTACCTTCTTTCCTTATCTATGTGCTTAGCTATATGTGTTTTCACACAACATAGAATCTTCAAAAGCTCAAATTAAAGTACTTCCATGTTTCATAATAGCAGTATACTATTACAATAATATCCCCCTTTTTCTTTAATCCCTCCTTGTCTTAACATAATCACCAAAATCTACCAATCTAACTCTCATTTATTTATTTCTTTTAACATTACATCACATGGCATCTTTGTAATATCATCATAATCCTAGGGTCTAATGTTGCAAACAGTGGCCTATTTAGTTCTCTGTCATACAAGCCTTGTTATTATTTCACCTTTCTTCTTCTGCTTCTGTTACATCTCATTTTGATCATCTTGTAGCAATGGCAGCCATGAGCCTCCCTCCTGGTTTCAGGTTCCATCCAACGGATGATGAGCTTGTAGCTTACTATCTGCATAGGAAGATCAACGGTCTCACCATTGAGCTTGAGATCATTCCTGAGGTTGATCTCTACAAATGTGAACCATGGGATTTGCCAGGTATTGAATCTTGATCATGATCATATACTTATGATTTAAAATGATAATGTTGTTGCATGTTTTGATAAAGTTTTGTAAATACAGATAAATCGTATATACCGAGCAAAGATATGGAGTGGTACTTCTACAGCCCAAGGGACAGGAAGTACCCAAATGGGTCGAGAACTAACAGAGCAACCAAAGCTGGGTACTGGAAGGCCACTGGCAAAGACAGGTTGGTTCATTCTCACAAGCGACCCGTTGGCATGAAAAAGACTTTGGTTTATTACAGAGGAAGAGCTCCTCATGGCATTAGAAGTAATTGGGTCATGCATGAGTATCGATTGCTCGAGAAACTCTCCTCTTCCTCTGCCTCAACCAGCTTAAAGGTTTGTAAACTTAAGATCTTCATACACAATATGAACCATATTTTCCTCTATAGTTTGTTATGTTCACTTTGATCTTTACTCATCAACACATCTTTTGCTTTCTATCTCTTCTCTTTCTTTTTATTTCCTTTTCACTCATTATGAAACTACTCTTTAGTTTAACTGATCTTTAATCTCATTGTAGGACTCTTATGCACTGTGTCGTGTTTTTAAGAAAACGATAACTATGCCTAAGAATAAAGAAGAAGCACAGACTGGGAATGTAGAGAATGAATCCTCTTGGGTCTGTGGAGAACAAAATAATGCAGGTGAATCTGAAGGGAGAGAAGCCAAAGATGAAAATTTCAATGTACAATGTTGTTCAATGTTCCCATCTGATACTTCTTCAGATCTCACTCAAGGGACTTGTACACCAGCTGAAACTTGTATAGTTGAGGATCATATGCAACCTCCATTTGTTAAGTCGGACGAAGCTAACAGTTCAGCTAATCTCTACTCTCTCGGCGTGGACTGCTCCTCTACTCTGATTCAGGTAACACCAGTTATTACATGGTAATTGTTTTAGCATATATATGGTTGAGATTGCACTAGATTAGATTAAATTCTGTTAACATGAGATTTAAGGCTTGTGTCACTGTTTTGTGGGCCAAAATGATTTTTATAAATCTTGTGGTCTCAGCTTTCCTTTGTATGGTGATATGATTGTCTCCTTTTCCAAGAGCTGCATTTCCAGCAATACTTTTGCTTTTAACATGCAAATTGATGCTTTATTTCACTAATAAGGCTCAACTTCATGTTTACACCTTGATTAACTAAGGAGTTAAAGGGTTCAAAAGCTGAAACTCTCACTATTGCAGGGTCCAGGATTAGAAACCCAACAACACAATACATGTATTGTTGAGTTTGTGATAATGGGTTCCACAGAACAATCCCCTTTGAGTTGTCTTTTAGATCTTAAAGTGGTGGCAAGTGAGCAACTCTTTTGATCTTCAATAGCTTTCTTCACCATTTACTATGACTTCTTTTGACTGCCTCAAACCCAACTTACTTTCAAACATCTTTCTTCCTCATTTTCCTCTTCTTCTTCTTCACCACCCCCAATGCTCATCATTCACATATCTAGACCTTGATTCCAAAAAGCACCCACCTTCACTCAAATTTGAACTCATGAGTAGTATACATCACATGTCCCACATATCATTTCATTCAACTCTCATTTGTTATTTCTAGAAAAGAACAGTAACTTTCATGTAGCTTACAACTGGTCAAGTGTTTGGATCTTTGATAATTGATATGATCACCTCGACAATTAGAAATGATCTTGTAAAGAAGAAGACCTTATATAGTATGTGTATTTATGTGGCATTGCAGGACATTGAAAGCTTCACTAGTCTTCTTCACCACCAATTTGCATACCCTCCACTTGACATGGAAGACTTCCCACAAATAAACATAGCAGAGACAGGGAAGGGATCGAAATCGGAGATAATGGAAGATCTGGTGATGTATCATCATGACACAAATGGGGCATTAGAGGAAATATTTTCATTGTGTTCCTCTCAAGAGAACAATTCCACTGCTCTCTAGCTCTCGTCGTTATACTCACTAGCTAACTGACAGAGACCTTACTTCACCAAGTGAAGAAACATGCCACTCTACTACATACATATATATTATATGTATAAGAACACAACGATATTGTAATAGTGATACATACAAAAATTCATTTGGCACAGGTTAGTAGGAATTTAGTTGTGTTTTGGGGGGATTATATATTGTTTTTATCTGTCAAGTAGTCAAGTGTTTAGATCTTTGATTTCTTTGGTGGTTAGGGTTCAAATCAAAAAACTAAACCAACCTAGAAAACAAATGGTGTTTGAGGGACCAATAACCAAAATGTGGGACTTTTTGCCACAAAAGTTTGGAGTCAGTCAATGTTTGTTTGTGGTTTGTTTCTTAGTTAACAATGGAAGTACTGTTTGAGTTGAACATTGGCAACTAGAAAACGGGTTATGATTAATGGCATAATTAGGAGGATATTGGTGTACTTTTATGGTTACTAAAAAAAAGGTATGAATATCATTGATTTGTTCCCTTAATCTTGAAGGAATTATTTTAATCTCCGTGTATTTTCTATATGATTTCAAAAAATATACTACATAACCTTATTCTTTCAAATACTTATGGTTGATATATGACAAAATGAGTTTTAAAAATATAGTGTTATGTCATAACTCAGACACAAGACTTCACTAAGGAGATTATATTTAAAAGAAGTATATATTTAACATCAAATATCATTGATTGAATCACTTTTTTGGGTGAGACGAGTTATCTAAGACATATATATACAAAGAATAATGCAAGATTTTGCGATGAATTATGTATGTTTTATAAAAAAAAGTTACGACGAACTATTTTGCATCAGTAAAAGAGTAAAATCTATCGTATAGCTCATCACATGTTTTGCAAAAACTTAGGGTTGTTGAATAAATAATTTCTTTTTTTTTTTGGATGAGGACTATAAAGATAATTCACTTCAACTCTACAGCTATAGTATGAACAAGATGAAAATAGGTGGAAATGAAATTAGTTTATGCAAAATTTAGAACTAAATTTAACACAAAAATGATTTGTTGGGCCATGATCTGTTGTACACTAAAATGAGCAAGCCTAATTGAAACAAATTTGGGCTCTAAAAGGACCCATTAGACATAAGATGTAAAGACCACAGCAAGACAACTTGAATAGATCGAACCGGTCTAATCAAGGTTTAATTGGGTCCGTTTTTTAAAAAGTTTATCAGAAATCGACTTGATAGATGGGTCTACCGATTTTGATGTTGCAGTGAGAATAGACTGAATCGGTCTATTTCTAGTGTAATTAGCATTTAAAAATTAAGAAATATTTAGAAAAGACTACTTTTATTATTTCCGAAAAAAGACAATGAGATTACAACATAAATCCGATAAACACCAAACCCCAGAACTTAGAAAAACCACATCCGAGCAGACAACCCCCTAGCAACCCGAGCGGAAGAAAACTACAGATTCGAAAACCCGTTCATCAGCCGTCATTTTGGGCATTCTCATACAGTCTCCCACCACTCATGCTTGTTGAAGGGGAGGACGACATTATGGGCATAAACCTGGTTATCCTCAAGTAGCACCTCGACAACAGTGGCGATTGGGGCGAGCTCATGTTAGGCTTGCAGGAATGCCAGCTCCAAGCGTTGCACCCGGAGGTTGGTTTTCTGCCAGTGGTCATTTATCTGCTTCTTGGACCGGGGGTATGGTTATATTTTCATGGATTTCCAATCCTCGTAAAGGTCATGCCAATACTCTTTTGTGGCACTCCCGTGAATCACTCACGCGATAAATAGTCTGCTCTCCTCAACGTCCGTCCACAAAGACGTCATCGATTTGTTGGTGGAAAAAATATTTTGTTGTTGTCGCTGTTTTGGCGAGAGGTTTGAAGATGGAAAGTGGAGGTCGATTTTTGCATTTGGGTTGCTTTAAATAGGGAAGTGAGAATCGTAGGGTTTGAGGTCCAAAGATATAGAAATGGTCAAACTATTATCTTGACATAATCGGTGAAAGTAATAAAGATGACAGATTCGATGCATGTGACTAAAGAAATAGAATCGGTCAGACATTAAAAGAAAAACAAAATATATTACATTTATTACGAACTTTGCGGTTGGTTTCTTCGAGTACAAAATTAAACTTGACTTGTTCGAAACCGGGTACTTGCATTCAAAATTAGAACACTGAACATGTTAGTTGTGGTGCATAACTCGAAGCATCTCAAACATAAGAGCCTTGTGGTTGGCCTTCTCCAACGGGGTCCATTTATTTATGTCTAGAGCAACTGCTTCAGCATACTATCGGGTCGATGACAGATGGTACTTCACCATCTTTGCCTTTGTTCGCTCAAACCGATCACAACGGCGTTATTCAGGCTGGATCTTGTACATTGTTGGTGGCGGACCAATATAAGCCTGAGATACACCGCTTTAGTTCTCGGAATCCATAAACTTGGTTGAACACCACTCTGAAAAAATGTTTGTTTGAGCCTTTAAAGAATGAGGATAGGTTGCCTTATAGGCAACCGAATCGACCTATGTGATATTGTGGAGGTTCGGACTATGATACAATGAGTTTTTCGAAAAACAGGTACATGGACATACATTGAACGGAAAGTGCGGAAATTAAACTAACAAGTTATTACATGTCGTCATCCATAACGGTTTTTGTCGTGAACAGATTCCATATGTGTTCAATCAAATTAGATTTTAGTTGCTGGTGCGATGCTCGATTTTTTAACCGGTTTGACTGATTTCGAATGTGATCACTTAATTCTCTCAAGAACAGTAGTTGAACCGTTACAAATAACCGTTCACTAGTGGTAGTTCAAGAATAAGTTAAACATTTTCTCTTTTAAATTCTTAAACCACCTCTCTATGTCATCTTTCTACCTTATTATATGATTTAATTACTAACTACACTCTCTTTCCACATCACCTATCATTTTCTTTCTTTTCAAACTCTTTACTACCCCTCCCCACTACTAAATCTAGAAATGAAGATTTTGGGTCCGAATAGACCCGTTGGGTCTACTTGACTGATGTTGGGCATTAGGTTAGATTGGGCCTTAAGTAGAGCGAACCAAAGTCCACTGTCACAGCCCAACAAGCCTCACCACCAACAACCACTGAGATGCACGTGAAAGAAGTAGAATATTTACAAGTAAATGGATGAATATGAATGGAATGAGGAGTTATAGAGAAAGAAGCCTACTACTCTTAAAAAGCTTGTACAGAAAACAAGGTGAAGAAGATTCGAGAGATTAAAAGATTAAAAGGGAGATCGGCATGGAAGTAAGAGAGAAGCTTCCCTTGACCAGTACTTTATATCTCTCTCTCTCTTCAGTCTCGATAGATCTGTGTGTTGGTGATGTGCTAATTAATAAATGAGAGAGACACACGGATACAAATAGTATGTATGCATAAAAGATGAACACGTAGTTGTCGTCATATGTAGCCCAAGGAATAAGGAATAAATAAAAGAAAAGAACATAACCAAAAGAGAAAAGAAGAAGATAGATAGATATATATATGTAGATGCTCTCTGTGTTAGCTTCTCACACAAGAAAATACACACATATCTCATCTTCTTCATCACCAAAAGATCCCCCATCTAATTAACGATCATATATTACAATATACACCATTCCAGTGATTCAGATCTTAATTTTTACACCCACCACTCAAATGATTGATCACTTAAATAAATTATAATTATTATTTCAAATTATCTCTTTTATAATACACACTGCAGTCACAATTTCCCAAATGTTCTGTCTGAAATCAACCTTGAAATCATAACTATAATATAACTAACTAACTAACTCCTGCCATAAAGGTAGTACTAATCATGAATATCAAAAGAGAGAGAGAGAGAGAGAGAGGACATCAATAATAATAATATAGTAATAGTAATGGTTAAGATACAAATTGGCATAATGCATGCATGACAGTACAGATATGGTTATAGACTTAACATATTTAAGTTTAGAGATAGTCAATAATTAAGCGCGGGATATTAATATGAATACCAAAATTAAAAACCCTAATCATACATAATATTATTTGATAACTCACATGCATGATGCACACTTGTTGTGTGTAACAGATATCATCTAAAGGGTGAGTTTCTTCCTTGTGGCATGACACCGGTAGTGATCATAGCTGGGTTCATCGGAGCCCTCCTCGGAGACGGTCTTTCCAGCTTGTTATTATTATTCGCTGACGAGAACGCTTCATACTTATTGCTCTTGTTGTGGTGATCATCGCCCAAGGAGTCCCCGGAGAGGACCGGCTTCGTCTCGTAGATATTGTCCGATAAGGAGTCGATGTCAGTGGACGGTGGCGGTGCATTCATCTGAATCATGTGGTGGCCGTGATCGTCTTGATCGTCAGACCACATCAGAGGGCTGAGGTTAGGCGTTGACTTCTTGGCCTGGAGCTGCACGTTATTACCGTGTAACATGTTGAAACCGTGGTGGTGATCGAGAGGGTTACTGTTAGATCTGTCCATGATGTGGAGATCGAGCTGTTCGTTACTGTATATGTTGAGGTCTTGAAAAGACGGTAAGTTGAGGGGAGAACCGAAGTCTTTCATGTTTCCGGCCAAGTCTCCGGTCACCGGAACTTTGTTACCGTCGTAGCATGAAGCAGCAGCTGCAGCAGACATGTTGCTGTTGTTCTCACCGGCAAGGGTTTGACAAGCTTTCTCCAATATGCTTTGCATGTACTTTCCTTGAGCTTCAATCCTCATCTGAAGATGTCTTTGCACCTGCCAATCGATCATATTGTTGTTACCAGAGAATTAATATCATGTCACTGATTCTAATTATCACTTTTGATTAGTCGATGACTGTCGGTCTATACTAGTTTTTTTCGAAGATGTTAAACTCGAGTATATCTTTAGGACAGCGATCGGGACAGCCCACTGGCTAGGTCGGGAGGCCCATTCTATGTCTGTCCAGTCGTGGTCCAGTTTTCATATCCCGGATGCACTTGGTTGTACTTTGAACCAGTTCAGATAAATACATTTTTTCCCGTTTCAAACAAAATTATCACTTTTGCAATTATAGTTACTTATTGAAATTACGTGAGAACTTAATTGGAACAACATATATAGAGATGTAATTACCTCTAATTGTTCATGCAATCTTCTTTGGACCTCCATTTGCATCCTAATCGCATCAACCATGTGTGAGTTACTGTAAAAGTATCATCACACGCAACAAAATCCAAAACCCCATCCCAACCCCGATCCCAACAAAAACAATAACTTTAGTTTGGTGATTTATATATATTTAATTTGAATTATTTTATGTAATCTACTATAAATATTGTATCATATATTTATTATGAACTTCGATCAAACTTACTCATTCATGCTGCGGCCGATGATCCCAGATGAAGATGCAGTATTTCTTTGAAGTTCTAAAGCTGAAGCTGCAATTAACCATGAAAAAAATGAGATGATATTACAGAAGAAACCCTAGAAAGAGAACTAAAACATTCATGCATATATAAATATATACATACATACCATCTTTGATGGAATGATCATTGAAGTCCTTGTGAGGCTGCTTTCCAAGCCTGAATTTCTGATAATTATCATACAAACCCATATGTTATAATTTAGTAATAATTGAAAAAGAAAAGGGAAAAAAAGATATATATGAACAAGCAAAGAATAGCTGACCTGAAGATGGCTCTTGAGATGGTAGAGAGTGAGACCTTTCACCCCCATAACTCTCATGATTGTCTTTGGTGTTGCCTCTGCAACAATACAACAATCAATTACTTAAGGAACATTCAAATATTGAATACGATTTCACAAGATCATGTTTAGTAATGAGGGAGAAGTAAGGACTTACTATCAGGGCCACCTAACTGAGCGACAGCATCAACAAAACGTTCATGGAGCTCGACTGTCCACCGGAGGCGAGGCTTGGGGTCAGTGGTGAGGACAAGACCAGAGTCACACATGCCTCTGTCATGAATCATACTTGAACCCTTCTTTGCCTGATGGAACATTCCTTTTCTTTCTTTCTTTTCTTCTTCAGAATTGTTTTTGGAATACCAACAAATTAAGAGATCAGATTCAATAGAACAAATGCTCTATGAGGAATTCAGAGAATAGGGTTCGAGATGAAGAAGAAGATAGGAAGAGAAGCTCCACGAGGCTGTCCTATATTGATGCCTCCGCCTTATTATTAAGCTTGAGCTTAGCTTTGGTCTCTCCACACTGCACCATAAAAGATACTATATATTAACATTAAATATACAAAATTCGAGACAAAATAAATTGAAAATAAATATAAAGCATACCTATATTCTATTCTAGGACTTCCTTTGCCTCATTAAAGATGCCCTCTTTTTCTTTTTCTCTAATCTCTACCCACATGTACTAATACATGTTATAATTGCATTTATATCTAAAATTATAATTTTTTTTATTATACAATCTCACCTGTCAAACTTTGAACCCGTAAACCACCCTCTAAACTATTTAACTCGAATTGTGACATTACCGGTACATATTAGTGTCTTAAAAATGTTCAAATCAAAATCGAGTTTAATGTGTTTACAAACGGAGATGAAATCGTGCATGAAATATATTTTATAGGATAGTAACTAGTAGCAAGAAAAGGGAAAATATAATGATGACTATGTATCTTTTTGACATCCCAAAAGAAGAGAGTAACTTTGTAAGCTGTATGTGTTACATTTATTCTTGTAGCAATAGCATGCATGTGGGAAGCTTTTTAGAAGGATATCTGAGTGAGACAGGGACTTCTATTCCTAATTCCTCAAGCCCCATACAATGATGATGATAGATAAGTACCATCACACTTACTCTTTCTTTTTAACTCCCCATTTTGACCATTATTTTTTTGGTTCAAGAAGAAGGTCTAACAAATCGATAAATTATCTTGTAGAAATAACTCTTTCTTCTTCTTCTTAAACTCTTTTTCACTAATTTTCAAATTTCCGATCTCAACTGATTAAGTATCACAAACGTATGACATGATGATGACCCATTTCTTCTCTGTTTCCTGGTAAGAAACCTTATTTAGCTGCTAAACCAATCATCAGCTCTATGTTATGATAATTAGAAACATAAAGATGCAAGTGCTTTTTATCCAATGCCATTACCAGTACAAAAGGTCTCAATCATATATGTATTTATAGGACACACAAATCTATGCCATGATTACCAGATTCTCTATAACTAGGCAAAACAATATCAAATTTGAACACAAACCTTCCACATGATTGATGATATGAGTACTGTATATACCACTTTGAATTTCAACTCTCTTTAGCTAGATTGGTCAACCTTAGTTGATTTTGACATTTCCCAATTCCCAACACCACATTATTAATTACCTCCTAAAGAATAATTAACACACATGCTTAATTATTGTTAATTTTGGAAGAAAAAAAGGAAAGGCAATTAATAAACAATGTCTTGATTTGAAATAAATAGTAGACATTGAAAAGGAAGTGAAGATATGGAACCTACTTTGAGGGTCTGTGGTTGTATTATATGAGGAAGTGGACATCAGCACATATGAGTTTGTTGGTATGTAGAGCTTTTGCTCATGGCTGAATGAAGTGGGAAATTGGGTTGAGTTGGAGGGGACCTCTAACTCTTCTAAAGCTCAACCCTCTCTCATCACCTTTTGTGGAATTGAAGATTGTCTGAACCTCCTTCCCCATTTCCCATGTCCCTGCACGTATATGACACTTCATCATGAACACATGTTTACCATTAAAAATATACTTTGAAAACCGTAATTAAACTGGATAGAATTCTACGTTATGACCGTGACATGGAAGTAACTATATTATCAAATTATTCATCACACAGCATAGATATACACGAATTTTCAAAATCAAATAATCAGATCAAAATTACTGTTCAGGTGCAACGTATAGTTGTATATCAAGCCATATACAGGAGTAGGACCCCACCAATAGTGAGGAGGGGAATAAGGATGAAGCCCAGAACAATTTTAAAGCTATCTCTTTAGTTCTTTGAAATAAATACATAAAGGAGAGGTCTACATGCAAACAAAGGCAAGCAAGCAATAGAGGATGTCAAAAAAAGTGGGAGGCCTTGTAAATTCCAAAGAACAAGTAAGGTGCATGCTATTGTTCATCAATCACCCAACTATATCCCCATATGGGCATCGAATAAATGCTTTCTTCTTTGACAATCAAAGACAGTTTCTTCTTCTCCCATTTATATCACTTTCCCTTCCACTTTAATTGTCTCTCTCTAAGACCACAGTCCACACCATGTGGAAGCATATCAATGGACACTAATTGATTCATTTAGCACTGAGTTTAATAATAACTATATTCTATAAGATAAGAAACATGTTACAATCTTATTTGAATTGAGCAGAATTGAAAGGAGAAAAGGATGCTACATTGGCCCCCATTTATTGTTCACAATGAAGCCAATGCATGCGTGCCACATGGACACTCAAAGAAATCATTGGCATATTATGTGAACAAACTAGCTTTAAATTTAAGCGCCCATATATCCCGTACAAGATTTGTATAAGAGAGGGCATTTGATTTAGATTTGGAGATTCCTCTTTAAGCTGCTATGCCCACACTAGTTGTCTCCTATATTATATGTATTGAAGCAAAGTTAAGATTTAACCTTTAGTTCAATACATATTAAATAGGTTGGTTCCAGAAACTATAAACCCTGGTGGGGAAGTGGGTTGGCTTGTCTTAAGGACATGTTTGCTTGAATTTCAAGCATCCTCTTTCTTTCTTTTGGTGTGCTATTGGGGAATTTATTCTTCAAAATGAATATATTCCTTTGGGAGGGATAATTAATTTATGAGAGTGGGCCCACTCTTTTGTATTTTGTAGACAAATTAAGATACTTTAAGTAGGCTTCTCTCTTTTCCTTTACTTATACCCATTAGACATACCAAGGCCTAGGGGGCTTTTTCATTCTATTATCATTCTAATGGCCAATTGCATACTTTGGAGATCAAAGGATTAGAATGCAAAATCATAATGTAAAGCAGAATGGATGCAGATAGTAATGATTATATTTAAGTGTGAAGACAAACCTAGCATATTAGTTGCGGTTCAGGACTTTCCTATTCCCCATGCACACACATAATCATTAGAAGATGCAAGGTATAATTAACCAGCGTCCGTAGAAATTTGGCCGTACATACTCAAGAAATTCAGAGATGCCCGTTGCACATTGAAGATTGATTGTAAATATATAAGATGATATCCTTCCAAATGTCATATATGGCATCACCAATAACAAGCTTATACGAAGTCATTCTAAGGCTGTGCCATTTGCCACCAACAACTTTTTCTACCTTCAAATGATAAGTTATGACTAATGAGAGTCAAATTACATGTAAATATATTATCAAGTGTTACAACAGAAATGATACTGCAGATATAAAGAATCATGTGAAAAGTTCTTTAAAACAACGGTTATATCACTGTAGACCATTTCCAGAAGATATATCCAACCTATCAAAATGCTGTTTTGATATTTAATTTTTCTTTTTCCATACTGCGGAAGAGATCAAAACTTAAAAACATCAGTGATGTCACTTTAGTCCATTTCCAAACATAGTGCAGTGAGGGATCCAAGTAAGAAGAAAGTCAAAGTAGCCTTAATATTAGGACCAAAAAAGGCAAAGAAAAGGCCTTAATGTAGTACAGAGCACTATGATTTTCAAAATATTTTCATACTGCCCCAGGATACAGTAATTTCTGCAATATTGTTTGGATCCATATATATCAGAAGAGCAAAGAAGCTAACTGTCACATGTTATTATCTTTTCGACAGAAAAATATCTGCCCTTGCAGAGCATGGTGTGTAGGGTGAAACCCCCAGCTCAAAAGTTTAATTGGATCTTGTGTTTTTGTTCTGACTAGTGATTTCATATATATTGATTTTGTAACATTCATCATTGTTTGATATCATAACTCATGTTATTTCAGCTCATATGTGAATTGAGCATAACAATAGAAAAATCATGATCAATTATATTTGGTAAAAGTGCTTTAAAGGCGTAGTGTTGTTGACCTAGTTATCACATGGTCAAATCCCAGCAGCCACAGTTAGTGTTTGGGCCCAGGTGAGACACCCATAGCTTGTAAGGGCCACGTGCAAAGCCAGTGCTTAGGCCCAGGTGACCCACCAGAACTTGCATGTAAGTGTAGATTAGAGTAAAAATAAGCGATGACTGCAAAAACTTATCATGAGCTATGCGCGTTTTGTAATTACTATAGGTAAGCTATTTTTTTGCAAAAAAACATCCTCCAACTATTTTCTGTCTATAAATCTGCTACATTTAACAGATATTAGTCATGTGACAGTCACGTGACTTCAAAAATGAAAATAACAGTTTTTCCCTTTACATTATACATGTTTTGCAATTAGGAACCCTTATGTATACACTTTTGCATGGTTACTTTTGACTTTTTGCAACAACAAAAAACCCGGTAGTGCATTTGCAAACCAAAAATAGTTGGGGATGTTTTTTTGTAAGAAGATAGTTCACCGATAATATTTGCAAAATGTTCACAGTTCACCGCAAGTTTTTGCAATTATCCCTAAAAACCGACGGGTCTGCTGCTATCAGTTTGCTTTGGTTTCACAACAGCAAGATCAAGATTCAACTACCCTCAAATATTCAACTAAATAGGCGGAAAAATAAACCTTTGAGATGGCATCTTGAACAAGTGATTCAATCTGTGAGGCATGAACAAGAGAAGGATGACAGCATGATGAAATTTCCAAACATTCACACGGAAGCTAACTTTTTGCACAACAGCTTCATCAATCAGTGGACCCTGCAATGAAATCAACATTCAATTTAAATCCTTAGGTTCTTACTCCTCAGTTCTTGTGGTTAATAAGGGGATGGGCGATTAAAGCCAAGTTAATATGCATACACCAGAAGATGTTTGACATGAAACATCAACACTACAATTATCTTCAGAGGCATCGAGTGCAGTAGTGTTGCCAGGTTTGCACCTACACTAAAAACCATCTCCAGCTTACATATTCTGGACAGCTTCTGAAAAACTTCTGTCAATTTCTGACAGATAGCTGCGAATCATCTCCTATTTTTCTTAAATCTAATAGGCCGAGAAACTAGAATATATGTCCATATCTTTACCTAATTTAAGCAAATTCTACTCATCCTAGAATAAGGGTCCACTTTATCCAACTCCATTCTCAATTTAAATGTCCACGTTTTCTTATAAGATTGCCAATAATATTGTTGAAATAAGTTACAATATCTTATCACATTCAAGTCAAGCATAAATGTAAGGGTACAAAAGCATACCAAGGAACAAGCACACATACTCATCAGGACTAGAACCAAACTTAAGAGCAGTCAAAGACATTCTTATTCATCTGGAGATCATGGTCGACAAAGTAGAAAAGGAAATAAATATGCCAGCCAGACCTGTAGAGTCTTCTTATTATGCGAGCCAATCCATTTCCCCCAATAATGCCCTCCGTTTGAAGAGGGCAAGAATTTATAAGCTTAGAAGTAGCACTTTCGGCATCCATACTCACCCAAATCACAGAGCCTTCCTGATTCATTCGCATCAATGATTCAACACAAAGTGATGATTATTATAGACAACTCTCACATGGCTAAACCTAACAGAAATAAAAGTCCCTAAATCAAGCATAAATTCACAGTCTACTCCTGGAAAAAGATCAGGATCCTAGAAAATAACAACCTAGAAGATAAATAAGAGTAGAAACAGCAAAAAATCATACGGATCCTAAACAATGGTAGCAAAAAGAGATCAAAGAAATACTTAATGATTCGTTGAAATATATAAAATAGATAACGTACACCACAAAATGATCGGCGGCGACGACGATCGAACCAGTGATTTTCGCTCGGTCACGATGATCCAGATTCTCTGTATTCAAAATCATGCATACAAGTGAATCTATGGAAGTGTGGAGCCGAAGCAGAAAATGCAGATTCATCGAATGCTAGTCTGGACTCTGGAGGGAGAGGGAAGAACTCGGTTGCGCGCGAAGGAATGAATAATCAAGGATCAGGGGGCGTGTTTTGATAATGGCTTCAACAGCATTTAGTGGATCAGCTGAGCTGAGCCTTTTCCTGTCTCCTTTCGGTAATAGGTGAACCATATCAAACCCGAATGCGAACCCATTTAATCAGCCCAAATCTATGTATGGGCCTATATTGGTGGACCGCTCCAAATATGAATGTGAGCCCATTTTGATGAGTCACAAAGACAACTAGACCCATTCAACACAAGTAAATAGGCTAAGAGAATCTCCACCAATAGTTTTTGAGGAAGAGCGATCATATATTATAATTGAAAAATGCGTACAAGACAGAAATATTGAAATGCGACAAATTGAACTAACAATAGCACCGAAAGTAAACTTGCTCTATAGAGATCAAGGGTAGTCTGGAGGAGGATATTGCGACAGCGTCTTTCGATCACCGATACAACGACTCTAAACTGATTGGCACGGGCCGAGCAGACCCAGTGTTGAGAATTCCGATTGGACATAAATCGACTCCGAGGTTCGCTCCAGTAGAATACTGAGACCTTAGAGCATGTACAACAGAAAGGACTTTGGTCAGGGAGTGGGAGTGCAGACCTTGTGCTGACTGGACAAAAGTCAGGGAGTGGGAGTGCAGAAAAGTGGGTGTTTTGCAACAGAAAGGACCTTGAGGTCCTGGGAGTGCAGAACAGTGCTAACTGGATTATTAATTTGTTATTTTCCTGTTTTATTTAATTCGTTATCAGAAACCGTTTAATTTAGTCATAATTTAAACAATTTTGGAAATAAATAATTAAAGACAATCAATAATTAATAAATTCAACACGAATAGAAATGAACTTCTAATTTTATTCAATCCATTTTAATACAACCCAAAACGAAATACAAGTTCAAGAATTATCCTCTGTTGGGTCGACATCTGGTGGTGGGGGTTGGCTTCGAAGATCCTCAATTTGGGTTTCAAGGCTAGTGATGAGTCTTCGCACTTGGGTCTTGCAAAACTTATGGTCTGCCAACGCCTCTTCGTCGTAGGAAGATGTATCCGTCCCCACCAGGGCCTTGTAGTTGGCGATGTTTGCTTCCCACTGTTGGGTTAATGCTTGTAACATGCGATACTTATTTTCCACTTGTTCGCCACGTGACCGTTGAGCCTCAAACCGTGCACGTTCAGCGTGATTCGTGCACGTTCCAGTTCGGCGAAGGCAGCCATTTGGGCCGTGAGGACGACCCCCTTCTTTGCGGCATTCGCTGCCTTCTTCCCTTGCGGTCGGCGAGGGGGACTTGGGTCGGCCTCGGGGGATGGGGGTGTGTCGCTGAGAGGGACTTGAGTCCCCTCGTAGTTCTCGCTTCCTCCCCATTCTGGTGGTTGGGACTCACCACTGAGAGGTGTGCCCTCCTCTCCTATGCTTGTAGGTGGGGTTGAGCTGTAAGCCCCAGCCTCATCCAACCGCTGTCGTTGTTGGCGTACTTGACGGCGGACAGTTCCCATTGTGCCCTCCTCGGCACTGAACTTCTCATTGCCATCGAGCCTCCAGACCCAATGATCCAGGTCGAACTTTAGCGGGTGGTCTTTAACCACTTTCCCATCTTTCTCCCACATTTCCTTCGCACGTCTCAAGTGCTCGTCGTCGTTTGCGCCGCTCGGCTTCTCTTCCCTGGACCTCTTCATATAGCTGAGCATCCTCCTGGTCTGGCTGGAACCTCTGAGCCAACGTTTCTTGATGGCTTCCCAGCGGCGAGGTGGGTAACGGTTCTGGGAGTTGTATTTCCTCTGCACTGTGCACCAGAATGTGTTGCCGGTTTGCGAGTTGCCCTTGACGGCGTCTCTTGTTGTGCTCAACCAGCAAGTTATGAGGTGGTTGTCCTCCTCCTTGCTGAAGGTCCGGCAATCCGCCTCTGGTTCTTCGGGTTGGGCTCGGGCAGGGGCTCAGGCTCGGGCAGGGGCTCGGCCTCATTGTTGGGAAGAGGATGGTTGAGGGGTTTCTACGTCGGGTAGTGGATGACCCTCGTAGTTGTAGAATTGGGGTCCCATGCCCCATTGTGATTGTGATTCTGGTGGGGGCATGCTCCATTGTGATGGCACTTGTGGGGGCATACTCCATTGTGATGACACTTGGAAGCCTGGCGCCATTTGGTATTGTGGGGTATGGTTTTGCCATAACAAAAATATTTATACATTAAATTAAGTGCTCAAAAATTTAATACAAAAAAAATTATACATTAAATTAAGTGCTCAAAAATAAAATAATAAAATAAGTGCAAATAATTAATCAAAAAAATGAATACAATGCATTAATACAATAAAATAAGTTTGCACTAACCTGAACTCGACCCCGGGTTCGAGCTTGGGGAGTTGGAGCGAGGGCCCGTCAGAATGTCTCCGAAACCTCGTGCCAGTTCGTCCTCGGTGAATTCTCGTTCGTCACCAAATGAGTGTGCACGAGACCCAGGGTCGCCCGACATTTTTCGCGAGAATAATTGAAACGAGATAGGAGAATTTGGGAAGGAGAGAGTGAAGTTGGATAGTTGAAGTAGGAAGTGGTGTGAAAAATATGAGAGGAAATGGGTATTTATAGGGTTTTATTTGTTGATTTTTGAATTAAAAAAAAACTAGCCGTTTGAGGTGCAACGGTCGGGACACATGGCACACCCACACGCTGCCAGCGCAGCGTCCAACGCGCCCGGCCAGCGAGTGAGGAGCGGGGGCATGTGCAGCGGGAGCGGGAGCGCGTGGAGGGGGAGCGGGGCCGTGGTTTTCGCCGATTACAGCGGAACGGCCAGCGCGCCCGGCAAGCGAACGGAGCGGCGCGGGGAGCGGGGCCGTTCCGTTGTTCTTGCTCTTTGAGTGACGTCCCGGACAGCCCTGTAACCAGGAACTGAAATGGCTCAGATGGACTTTGCATTCTCCCGAGGAACCAACAGACGTCGTCCCCCCTCGGATGATAATGAGGGCCTTTAAAAACGTATAATCGCTGGTTCCCGATCTGATTGAAGAATGTCGCGCCGGTACTTGGTGGAATCGATGCCACCCTACGTCCAGTGAGGCGGTATTACCGACAAACCCCCCACTAGACCACGAAGGACTCATTGATCTAGGCGAGGGAGCGTTCCGCCCCTCGCCGTCTGTGGTGTTCCTTCATTTTCCGGGTCCCGGACTTGCCCCGAACCCCGACCCGGGACCCTGTCCATGTCCACTCCGTCACCCAGGGTGCACTCAACTTGGGTCCGCCCAGCCCCGACCCGAACCAACCCGGGTGTCTCCACAACCCAACCAGTTAAGTCCCCGACCCGACCCCCTCGACCCGATCCGCTTGGGCCCGACCCGGTCCTAACAACCCGGACACGACCCACACCGGGTTCCTCCTCAACCCATGATCCGTCCAGCTCGACCCGACCAGCCCTGCCCGCTCCATCACCCAGGCCCATCACGGCCCAGGCCCATTGTCCCGGAACCCTATCTCCCTTCCCCTGCAGCGCCGCCACCCTCACCGTCCATCCGCCCGACTCAACCAGCGCGACCACCAACGAACTCGACCACGGCGGTGGCCACGGTTCACGGACAGCCCTGCACTCCCCCGCCGCGTCCGTGTCCCTGTTCGTCCGTCCCTTCGGTTCCCGGTGACCCCGAGCCCTGGCCTGAGACCACATGTCCACGCCGCCTTCATCCTGGATTGGCCATGGCGAGAACAAGCTCACCGGTGACCTACCCTTCGGCTGCGTCTCCGCCGCCGTCCGCAGCCCCCCTTTCGGGCTGCTCGGTTCCCGCCGTACTATCACGCCGAGAACCCCTCTTCCATCAGACAAAACAACCTTAAATTGTGCCATTGATTTTTCCGATTCAAGGAAGGAATCGCAAAACTCTCGCCTCCCTTTGTTTAGGGTTTTGAGAGCTGCAGCTGCATAATTAAGGTGCCTTGCATCACTTTTCCCACCAGTAGTAATTTTCCCGGTAGTTTGGAAGAGTGGTAGGAGTACATTTTGAGTTTCTCCCTCCTCCAAACCACTATCTTGTACAGCTATATTTCCAATAACAAACAACTAATAGTTGTTTGGAGCCATTGTTTGCACCTTTCAGATTTTCAACATCACACCAAATTAAAATATTATTTTTATTTATAACAAATACGAAATACATTATATTAGTTTAATTGTTATTGGCATCTCAAAATTAGCTCAAATGTGATCGACGAGGTCAATGTGGAGACGATGATGAACATCCCGATCTCATATCCTTCCTCTATGCCCTATGATACTATCCAAGTTTACCGTTGGTGGTGGTCCTCTGCGAGTCGTTGGGTTTGGGATACCAATATCTACAAACGGATTAGTGGGGTACGACCTCTGTTGATCTTCAACAATCATGTTGTGCAGGATAATACAAGTAGTCATGTTGATTGTGAGTAAGTGTTTATCCCACATTCAGCTCGGACGAGTGACGATGTGAAAGCGAGTTTGTAGAACTCCAAATGCTCGTTTAATATCCTTCTTACACATCTCTTGATTTCTAGAAAAACATCTTTGCTTCGCCGTTTGTGGAGCTGGTATTGTCTTCACAAATGTATCTCAAGGAGAATAAATTTCATATGTCAAGTAATAAGGGGTTGTGTACTCGGACCCGTTGACCTTAAGCTTAACATTTTGAGCGAAACCTCGAACTACCTGGTGAAACAATGTAGACCTATTAAGCACGTTGATGTCGTTGTTGGAGCCCGGTGTTCCGAAAAAAGAGTGTCAAATCCAAAGGTCTTGGGATGCAACGACTTTTATCATGATTGTGGATATGTTCTCATGGTCCCTGCTTGAGAATTATGCAGCCCATGTCACATGATAGTTCTTCCAATTCCGGTGCATGCAGTCAAGACTCCCTATCATCCCCGAAAAGCCGTGAGCTTCGTTAATTTCAAGAAAACGACGGATATCTTCCTTTGTTGGGCGTTGTAGATATGTCCTCCCGAAAATCTTGATTATGCCCAAGCATAACTTCTTGACGCAGTCTAAAGCAGTATTCTCCGTCATTCGCAGGTACTTGTCAACGGTATCGACGAGACCTCCATAACATAGCTGACGAAGTGTTGTCGTGCACTTCTGGTGTGGAGATAATCAGTGCTTCCCTGTAGTAATATGAGCAACAAGGTTTAAAGAGAAAAAGATGTGAAGGAAGAGGTGTAGACGAGAAGGGGTGTGGTTTTTTGGTTGGGTTCAAAATGTATTTATAGAGAAAAGTAGTTCTCTTTTAATTTCAGCTACCACGTGTCGGCGTAAGGTTGGCATGCCGAGTAGCCGTTGGGCCTACGACCACTTTTCACATCGTGGCAAGGAGATGAGGCGACATGCCGCGTCGTCACGTCAAACCACTACCCCTTTCCCCACCTACAACAACACCAGAGAGGTCGATGCTGAGAAAGGTTGTCGAACGCCACCCGAACCAAAGCATTCGACCAACCAGAGAACTCTAACAAAACAAAGCCACTCGAGGAGGAGGGAAGCATCTGACCGTAATACAAAGAACTCCAGCGCACGCTCCCAGTCCGACAACCACACACGCACAAGCTAAGCCCGATCTGAAAACGGGACTAACATGTCCTTGTAGGCCGACGAGCATCGACTCCTAAAGCACCCTTGCTGGAGATAAGGATGAACCCCGTGCTCAAGGGCGGAACCAACAAACACAGAGCCGATCCTTTCAAAACCCTTTCTAGAGCGTCTCCAGTCCACACCCTAGGTCACGATCTAAAGAACCCGGATCTAAAGCACCAAAGAACGTAAGAGCCAAAAAGAGATCTGCCCAAATGAGCCAAGGTTTCCAAGGTTATGGAGCAGTGACCCGAGCATTTTAAGGGCAATAGAAGGATACATCGAGAAACCTCAATGCGCAGCAAGCCGACGCGGTCGAACTCCGAGAAACGAATAACAAGCCGAACGAAGCTCTATCATAAAAGGTCGGAGGCGAACGAATCAGAGGAAATAAGAAATGAGAAAACCAAAGGAAGGGGAGGAAGGGGGAAGAAGACAGATGGAGAAGCGGGAGGAGGCCATCGCCGATAACAACCCAAGCCAAAGCCTACGGCCACCACCAACGATGGAACGAAGGGAGGAAGGTGGTTGCGGTTAACAAGAAGATAGTTTTTTTTTGTTTGAAAAGTTGAGAGTCCCTTGTGTTCTGCGTGACATCCACTTGATAGATCAATTTAAGCAACAATCACCGTTTTCAACAATAGTCTTGCGATATTGAGGAATACACCTCTTTATGTTATTAAGTTCTATATTATCGATTTATCTACTTAAAAAGATGGTCCATAGGAGCATCAACAGTGTTGGGTGGTGAGATGGCGGGGAGGTGCTGGCGGTGAGCAGTCGGCGTCGTGGAGCAGACGGGGAGTTACTTTTTCAGTGCTGGCGGGAAAAAGAGACGTTGAGCTCGACGCCATCATATACCGCTGGCGTTGAGAGCTGTTCCACCTCGTTGACTACGCCGGTTGTTGGACCTCCACACGTTGGCGACATGTGGCAAGACGCTGACAGCTGATGAATTCAATTCCCCCCTTTATAAATAGCAAACCCCATTTTTTCAAACACATCACCAACATTCTCTCAACCTACCACTCTACTCTTTCTCCCTATTTCATATTTTTTGTTTTGCAATGTAATTTGATCTCAACGAGTGGGGATATGGTCACCGAGTTGGGCAGCGACATGTTTGAAACGAGCGTTGTATCCGGAGTGACAACCAAACAGTCTCTAATGGTTAGCAAAGTCGGCGCCGACGAACAACGAAAAAAGCCGACGCGAAGAATGTGGGCCGTCGATGAGGATGAACGTCTTGTTCACGCTTGGATGCACCATTCTTACGATTCAATTCACGGGAATGCGAAGCATAACCTGAAGTATTGAGGGGCATCGCCGAAGAAGTCGCTGCTATGCGTGGACCAGATGCTAAGAGGAGCCAGAAGCAGTGTAAAGACCAATGGGGCCAAGTGAATCCTAAAGTGACGAAGTTCCAAGGGTACTACGTACGGTGTATGAATGACCACAAGAGCGTCATAAGTCACGACATCGGCCGAAGAAATGTACTTGAAGAAAGAAGAGGCTTTATTTGTGTGGAAACGTTGGTGGAGGCTCATCAGATTCGAGCACAAGTGGACGGCTAAAAATTTAGCCGTCGACATAGACGAGGGTGAAGGCGAAGGCACACCAACGAGTAATTTCGAGTCATCTTCCGACTCGGGCAAGCGCGCTCGTGAAGATATGCCTGGGGAGGACAGTGAGCGCACCACAGGGATGTCCGACTAATCACTGGTGTACAAGCGGCATATGGGTCAGAAGGTGGCAAAAGTTGCGAAGCTCAAAGGTAAAGGCCATGTAGCAACCAAGAAGGAGCTTGCCGAGCGTGTTGAGGCGGCGCATTTAGCTGCGAAGGAAGCAAACCAAGCGAAGCTGAAACTCATCGCCTTCGATCGATGGGTGCAAGAGGACGCCAAGGACAAGTTGGCCATGACCCCCCCCCCCCCCCCCCCCCCCCCCCCGAGCTTGAGGCCCGCTTTGCAACCTTTGCGATGTTGCGCAATTTGATGCAATAGTGCCTCCTGAATTATCTACTTGTTTCCCCGATGTGTTTTTTCATTAATGAATTGTAGCCCAAACTATGCATTGGTTTGCGTGAAATTATTATTGCAATGAACATGTAAAATGTCCAAAATAACCTTTGGTGGCCGGCGGTTTTGTGACTGTAAATGCCACCTCCTACTTCAATTATTTTCATACCTCTTCACTCTAATACCTCTCTTCCTTCACGAGCTATTTTCCTTCAAACCCCTTTATCATTCTTTTCTTTTTTGAAGGGCAAATGGCCGGCAACGCAGCAGCCAACTCGTGGCGCCATGAGGAGGAGATGGGTTTGGTGCTATGTTGGCTACACGATGCCCGTTTGGGGCCAAATAATAGGTATTGGCCGGAAGTGTTCGCCAACTACGTCGGAAATGCACTGTCCGACGCCCCGCGGCGCACACAAAAGTAGTGCAGGGACCATTGGCAGAAGCTCTCCCTGAAGATGCACCGTTTCAATTTATGTTACCGTGAAGCACTGCTTGCTCTCCTTCCGGGACAAACCGAAGCTTTTCTTTGAACTGTAGCGACGAACCGGTATCATGCCCAACATGGCCACCACTTCACGAAGTTCTCGCTTTGGGATATCGTTAAAGACCACCCGAAGTTCCTCCAGTACGTTCACGAACTGTAAATCGTGAACATGCTAAGTTGGCTTTCCCGTTTCGGTGATAATAACGTGTATTTTTCCATTCACGGGCTTGTCGAAATTGTTTGTTTCAATCTCTTCTTGTTTTCAATAAAAATGTGTTTTTAATTATTATTTTAATTTCATTGCTGGCGGCTCCCCGCCGGTAAAATATCTCTTATTGTAGACTGCTGGCGTTTTCCGCAGGCGGTGAGCTAACGACGAACAAAAAAATTTACTATTTTAATACTCACTGCCAGCTCCTCCCCGTCAGTGTCGACGGTGAGCGTTGTGGATGTTGTTACTAAATAGTCATAAATGATATGTAAATTGTGCAGCCATGATGTACTTTGGAGTAATAAGTTTTTTTGAAACGTACTTTGGAGTAATAATTAGTTTGAATAGAATATGATATTCTAGAAGGAGATTTATACAATTGACTTGAACCATAATTTACAATAATGTTATTTAAAAAGTATTTCATATATCGGTAAGTAACACATTTTGGGGGTGGGAAGGTTAATAAATCACATACATATATATGGAATATATTTGTTATTATTCCTACAAGGAAAAAAAATAGAGTTGTAATACACACGGTAGTTAGCAGATATTAACTAAAAACTGAGCAACAAAATTCAGACGAACTAAAATATAATATTCCAAGCCGCGTGAGGTTCTTTTCGTTTCTTCCACTTTCCTGACCGAGAAAATTTGTAGAGGTTTGACCCTTCAATAGCTGTTCAGTTTCTCTCTCTATTTCTGTCACTTTGTAGAGAGGCGAGTTTGGCCGCCCTTCCATTGCGTCTTCTTCAAAGTCAAACCAGCATTGGGCAAGTCGACCACAGTAACATCAACGAAACACAACCACCTCTTCCTCTTTCGATCTTCTTCCATAAAAGTCTCAACCTTTTTCCAGTTCTGAATCTGGATCGTCGTCATCATCCGGGTTTCTGCAAAACACCTCTTGGGTTCTACCTCTAGATCAACTACCTCTCTCATGGACCCCAATACGGCTCCTTCGAGCTCGGGGGCTGCCGGATCTGCTGATTCTTCAGCCGCCAGGAGAAATTCCAAGCGACCCAAATGTAATTTTCTATTTCGATTTCGGTATTTGTAATTTTTTATGGGGTGTTAGCAGATTTCATGAGCACCCACTTGCATTTCTGTGTTGGGGTTTTCTTATTTTGCCCTGTTTGATTGATCCTCTATTTATTTGATCCGATTCTGTTCTGACATGTCTTCATGTGTGTGTCTATGTTTGACTTAGTATTGTATGTTTGTTTTCATTTTTGTTGATGTTCATTTTACTGCTTTAGAGATTCTTCAGGGGAAATCTGGCCTTCTGTGTTATCCAATTGTGCTTTCCTAGGTTCAAAAACAAATTTTCAAATAGGAAGTGGATAATTTGTTTGATATCAGCATCTGATTTTCTATGCTCAAGTTCACAACTTGTAGTTTTCAGGAGAATATCTTATAATGATTCTGAAATCTGATGATGGGTTGATTCAATATTTGATGATACCTTTGAGATCCTCATAGATGTTTTTGAATCTAGTCAGGCTTAATGGTCTCACCTAAGTCCCAATTCAATCCCCATTCTTAGCGGGACCATATTGGAATTGACTAGATCAATTGTCTTTTCCTTGAAGCACATATTCTGTATCAGGAAATACTCAAATACTTGAATTGCGCGGTGTTTATAATTAGCTGACCTTACTCCACAACCTAATATTTAACTTCTTATTGTAACAATAAGTTCTATGTGATTTAATGGTACCTACAAACTATACAAAAAAGTAACCAGAAACTAATGAAAATTCCATTTCCAAACTTTTCTTGTCAGATTCAAAGTTTACTCAGCAGGAACTTCCAGCTTGCAAACCAATTCTTACACCACGATGGGTAAGCTAAGCTTACTATTTTGTGTTGAATTCATTATACTGTGGCTATTCTGTGAGCATTTAGCATTCTTGAGAAACATCTTTGCATCTTATGTTATAATCCGTCTTCATGTGCAGGTCATTTCAGCATTCATGCTTGTTAGCATTGTCTTCATTCCCATCGGAGTAGCTTCCCTGTTTGCTTCTCGGGATGTATGTTTGAGCAAGCTTTACTTTACATCTCTTCCAGTTTAGGCTAGCTACTCATGATTGGCTCTCTTTGTTATTACATTAGGTGGTTGAAATTGTTGATGGATATGAGACTGAATGCATACCAGAAAATTCTAGAAAAGATAAGGTCCAATACATACAAAGCTCTGGGGATAAAACTTGCACCAGAATTATCACGGTTTGTCTCCAACAAAACCTCATCATTGTCAAGAAGCAGTTATCTATGATTCTTTCTCATTCCTGTGTTTTATTTCAGGTGCCAAAGCTCATGAAGAAGCCTGTTTATGTGTACTATCAACTTGACAACTTTTACCAAAATCACAGGAGGTATGTATTTCAAGCCACTGCTACACTCTCCATATAAGAGTTGTTAAATGAAGTATATTTATCCAAATGGTTAAAATAAACTTAATGAGACAACTATATTTAAGTAAAACATTATCTTAAATCATTTTATGCTCAAATGAAGCTGTTTACCACCTGCTTAAGGCACCAGGACTGTTTGAGTGTTGGCAATGACTTGGTATATTAGGTAACTGGTTTTAATTGAAAGAAGAAAAAAATCTGTATTACTGAGTTTTCATAATTTTATGTGTTGTGTGTTTTGTCATTAGAAATGCTAAAATCATTTTGAATAATGTCATACTATTGTAGTTGATGTACACCGGGTGTTGTATTCACCTTATATTTTTGCACCTGTTTATAAAAGCGGCATATTGTGATTATTAAAATATCATTAATGGATCATCAAGATACATTTGATTCACTGATTTCTTTAATTTCACATTGTATCTATAATGCTTCAATTTGAAATTAAATAGCTTTGTATGATTTAGGTATGTGAAGAGTCGAAGTGATCAACAGCTGAAAAGTACTAGTGGTGAGAATGAAATAAGTGACTGTAAGCCTGAAGATTCAGTAAATGGGACAACTATCGTACCTTGTGGCCTTATCGCTTGGAGTCTGTTTAATGATACTTATAGTTTCTCCATCAACAACTCGGAGTTGGCGGTGAATAAGAAGGGTATCTCTTGGAAGAGTGATAGGGATCATAAGTTTGGCAAAGATGTTTTCCCAAAAAACTTCCAGAACGGCACAATCATAGGCGGTGCACATCTCAATTCGTCTATACCTGTAAGTCTTATATCCGTTTCATTATATTTAGGGTTAATTGCAAATAATTATTGCGTTCTATACGTCTTTTGCACATACCTGTAAACTATTTGCAGTTTTTTGAAAGTTTAGGTAGTGAATAACGTTTTAAAGTTGGGAACATTTATGTGCAAAAGACATCTAGTTCACAGCAGATATGTGCAATTAACCCTCATAATTTATGCATATTAACTTGGCCATTGTTCATCTTATATGACATTTTCATTCTCATTTGGTTTCTTAATTATGTACATTAAGGAGGTTTGCTAATGGTGTTTAATATTTATTGGTGTCCTAGTTGAGCGAGCAAGAGGACCTAATAGTTTGGATGAGAACTGCAGCTCTCCCAACATTTAGGAAATTGTATGGAAAGATAGACAGGGATCTTCAAGCAAACGAAGTCATAAATGTGACTTTGCAGAACCGATACAACACATATAGTTTCGATGGAAAGAAGAAGCTGGTGCTTTCTACCACCAGTTGGCTTGGAGGAAAGAATGACTTTCTTGGCATTGCCTATCTCGCCATTGGAGGATTGTGCTTCTTTTTGGCCATGTCATTCACTCTTGTATATCTCATAAAGCCAAGGTGAACTTTATTCCCAATTTACCCTTCTGTGTTTTTGAAAGAAATTGAAGCCAAAATGGAATTTTGAGCCATGCCCATTGGAATTCCAAGGGATTAGATGTCATTTATGTAACCTGATTATATTTTTCCTTACAGGCGGCTTGGAGATCCTACATATTTGTCATGGAACAGGAACCCTGGAGGGCGATAGACATGTTTATTATGAAACTCGTTTATCTTGTTCATATGTTGAACATGGTTGTAATTTTGTGTATTAAGGTTGTCAAAATGATCGTTACGGATGTTCTGAATGGTAAGGAATTTGAATATTATGTCAACTACAACAGTTTATTCATATAACTCAGTAATATTTACTATAAGTTCTTTATAAAATTCATAACTATTAGAGAAACTCCAAAAAATGATTATTGTTTACATGTTTCTACTGTGTAGCTGTCCTCATAATACCTAAGATCATCACATAACTCTGAGTAAAATGTTAGAGAGATAAACACCCTCTGGGTAAGCTGGGTCAATAGGATGATCACTTGCTGCTCCAGCTTCTCGCAGTACTGTTATTTTTCTCCCTGCCATTATTGCAGCAGCCTAGCAAAAGTATGGGGAAAGTAAGTCTACAGAACTTAGAATAATCAGTGATATGAAGTCTCTTTGGGGTTGTAATAATGAGCACCATTGTGAAAAATGGACAGTAATCCCTACGTTGGAAAGTGTTACACTAACTTTGCACAGAGAAGGTTGGATTTACCGGGGAAAGGTCACCAAAAAGTGTATGAACACACAGGTTCTATTTACTAAAACAATCGATTTTTTTCGTTAATTATCGATGGATCGAAATAACTGATCACTTTGATTACTATAATGAAAAAAAAATCGATTATGCTAGTAAGATTTGATAATCTGTAACTTTGATTAGGTTATAAAGACAACTAAGTTGAATGCACACCCTTGAAGGAGGAAGAAAATTAACGGAGATGAAAATTCTGGCATTGTTTTTTACTTTTTAAAATTAAAATCTGAAAGGTAAAATCGTCATTTTGGAACAAAGTGCCATAAAAGTACAAGTTCAAGGCATTTATTTGTCATTACCAAAAGGGTGCTATGATTTACAAAGAAAAATGATCAGTACATGGTACTTTTTTGCAATTATCCCTAATATATATGGAAAAAAAAAAGAGTTTTGCCTACTTGCCAAGTTCAATGTATGACAAATTAAACGATAATCCAATGAACTACACCATACATTTTGGCATACAAATTCAAAATTATGGAAATTTCAGCAAGTAAAAGAGTTAAAGCTACTTGCCTGAAGAATGCGCATGAAAACCCCACTTTGGGTTATGACTCCAGAACATGAGCAAGTCATGAGAAGACCACCTCTCTTTGTTAATTGCATAGCCAATGAGTTCAAGTTTTTATACATGCCCGATGCACTATATAGAGTCTGTTCATTTAAGACACATGATCAGTAGTGTAAGTAGATGAAACGAATGGACTTTGACATAACAAAGGAAGTAAGTTATTTATACGTGCTTTATTTTCTTATTTCTTCCAGCAAATCATGAGGTGGAGAGCCTCACTATTCACAATGAGGATGAAAAAGCCATAGCTAAAATATTTTTTTCTTAAAGCACACTATCCTTACATAACTCAATGGAGACTACAATCAAAACCAACAAAGTAAGCTACATGATCAAATGAAAACTAAAATGATTCATGACTTCACAGTTAAGAGCATGATTAGAGCCATGCTCGGTCTATTTCTTCAATTTTTACCTATATGCATTAAATTCAACCTTAATAGTTGTTACAATACCTTTCTTCGGGGAGCAAGTTTTGGAGGGTCCAGAATAACAATATCCCACGATTCATTTCTAGCAACAGCTGCCTTCATAAATTCAGTTGCATCTATTTTTATAAAACGTATTTTTTCTGGATCCAAACTATTGAGGGCAATATTTTCTTTGGCGAGTTCCACAGCAGGCGCTGATGTATCAATACCTGACAAAAGTGAAGTTATTAGTAAAATATAAGTTTTATGATACCAAGTGGCCATGTATTCTTAAATGGAATTATTGAACTTTTCTTTGGCCCAAATTCAAGATATGCCCTATTGTTCTACACATTTAACATAAAAAAAAAACACTGCACAAGAGCTGACACGAGTGATGACTGAGATGGCGTAGTACCAGTGACATCTACAGCACCTCCACATGCTGCATTTAGAGCAAAACCACCACTGTAGCAACATATATCAAGAACCTTCTGACCACTAGAAATAGTGGACAAGAACTGACGACTCTCCCGCTGATCAGCATAAAATCCTGTCTTTTGGCCTTCCATTGATAAAGCATAAAATATCCCATTTTCTTTAACCTGTAATAAAGGAATTGCAAGATGGCTTAATACAGTCCATCTCCATGGAACAATCAATCGCTATACTTCAAGAAGTCCCACTAATTTAGAAGTACTCATTATACTTCAATATGAAGAGTTCCAAGGAACTAACCTTTATTTTTTCAGGATAAGTAGATTGGTCTGTTTCCTTCACACCTGACAAGTCCATTCCTTCATCTTTTAAAATTTCTACAGATGATCTCCAGTTTATATGATGAATCCCATCAATTCTATTGACAAAAGACTGTATTTCTGGCTTGTACTTCTCAACCCAAGCAGCAGATGATGCTATTACGGCTGTATCTCCAAAGACATCAACAATTAGTCCTGACAATCTGATGTAGCAGAGACACCCAAGAAAATTCAGAGCGGGATATACTTTAATCAACAGTGATTGAAATTTGAAAGTCAATTAATATATCCATTAGATTTTCTTGCATGTTTTCCTTTAAGGCTATATTGTAGACTACATGTGTTTATATATGATTATGGTGCTTCATAATTTTAATCATGAATACTTTTCATCATTTCCAGTTCTTCTGTGAGCCATCAAAGCTGCAGCATCTAGCATTTGTAGTTTATATGGAACAAAAATACATATGAAAACACACAATAACCTACTTTGCATATAGGTATAGCCAACTCCTGAATGTACTGAACCAAAACCAATGTCTGATCCAGCTTAATATGTACTTATAAATCTTTGATCAAAGATTAATGAACTCCTCCATGGAAAATGTGACATACTAAAGAAAACGAGGAGTTCAATATCAAAATACAATAAACCAAGGTTTGTAAGAGAAGTGGCAGAGATTCATATAATCAACATGAGGTCGTTGGTTCCAATTCTTAATGTTATAGCATATCAAAAAGAAAATACAAATACTCAAAGGTGTATGCATACCTGTCTCCTTCAGTATTGACAAGACGATATGCATTTGTACTGGGTGAGGGGAGTCCCAAACTCTTACGTAGTTCAATAGCTGCATCAATCCGGGTTCCAAGCAGGTTCTCCACATTCAGCACATCAGAAGGGTCTCTATTCGTACAAATTAATAGCATTATGAAAGAGATCATAGTCAATTAAGATGCCATCAATTGAATAAATACCTTGTTTCCTCTTCTAGCTGCATGAGACGGACAGAATACATAGAAACTGAATTATACATCCCCCAACCAACTGGCTTGTCTGTTCCATCCGCTACCAGCACAACATCTCCAGTCTTAGGTGGCGGTCTACCTATTATTTTATCAACTGCCCCACTGTAGACCATTGGATTCCCGGCCTTAAATAGTTGTCCCTTACCTTTTTTTAGTACAACCTTTGGAACACCTACTTAGCCAAAAGCAAATGCAACAAGGTTTAGGAATCCATGTACAAATCGCTGGACATGAGTTTGGTCAAATTATAGGCAACAAAGATGATACTATGGCATTATGACAGCCTAGAAAAGGTTTAACATATGCTACAATAAAGATGTAAGGACACAGGAGGAAGGGTAAAGGATTTGAACCCCTCAATCAGTAGTAGGAAATTTGTCATTTTTTTTCATTTCTCAATCTCCAAACATCTAGTCACTGCCATAACAAGGTTGACATGACTTTCCAGAAACCATATGCTTACTTATGCACCCAGTAGGATAAAACGTCTTTCAAGGGCCAGACTGTGATCTTAGTTGCCAAAATAAGACAGAATAAGCTAACACACAACCCAGCCAAAAAACAAGTATACAAGAAAGTGATGGTTTGGTTCATTATGATACACTTAATGCTTTGTTGGAAATGCACTAGCTCTATTGCCTTTGAAATAACATTAAAAGCACGGTCCTTATCATAATTGAATTCGGAATCGTAGAACATATTTCGATAGATAGTGTGATGTCTATATGTGATAAGGGCTACCAATTCACAAAATAATGCAGCTCAATGAAGAACTGGTAACTTAGCATGTAAAACATGAAGGGTTAATTACAAAAAAAAAACTACAATATGTTTTGCTCACTTGCTAAAAACTACGTTAAGTTTAAAAGTGGACAAAAACGTACAATACTTATTGTCCACAGTCTTCTGTTAAAATAAAGAACAGAATATTATGTTCTGTTAAGTATTGGGCCATATGTTTTGACCACAATACGTTTCAATGCTATATGTTTTGACTTCAATACTTTTCAATGCTACATGTTTTGACCACAATACTTTTCAATGCTATATGTATTCTCCACATATCTTGTAGGGGTTAACAGAATTGTTCATTATTTTAACACGATGTCAGTGGACAAAACATATTGTATGTTTTTGTCCACTTTTAAACTTAGCATAGTTTTTAGCAAGTAGGCAAAATATATTGTACTTTTTTTTGTAATTAACCCAAATATATATATATATATATATATATATATATATATATAACGATCCTTTAGAGAAACATGTGGCTGTGTCATCTATGATGTCCTAAATCATCATGCAAAGCGCACCCATGTAACAACTCAAATGCAGATTCACCATTTCAGCTTATGCAAGGAAAAATCATCATCTTCCCCTCAACACAAGGTGCAAATATCATGCACAAAATGTTGCATCAGCAATCAATCACAACAAGATGTATTTGTACTAAACTGGATTACTGGAAAAAAATGAAATTCTAAGGACTCCACAAACACTGTAAACAAACCAACTACTAAAGGCATCACCAAAGAACAACTTTGAAATCCAATTACACCCCTCCTGATTACCCATTGTACTTCACAGATTGCAGAAACCTTGTTTTACTAAATAAAAAAAATCGGCGTAGTTTGTAGCATTACTCTTAACCAACAACACTAATTCAGATACAGACCCTTTAGCCAGAACATCTAGATATTGACATAAAGAACAAACTCAATCAAGAAAATGGGAGACACTGATACATCAAAGTTGCAGAGAAGCAAAAGAGAAGAATCCTCCACGAGGAGGCAGGGAGAGAAAGAGAGACCTTTGGGGTGAAGAGAAGCAGCAGAAGAAGAAGCTTCTGGAACAGCGACCGAGACGGGCAGCGAAGAGCGAGAGAGAGACTTGAGCAACCGTGCCGGTATGTGCTTCATTGTTTCGACTTGGAGCCAACAATAGCTCCCCCTCTATTTCGCGAGTATATATTAGGGATAGTGTAACTGATGAAGTAGCCCATGAGATGACCCGACCGACGACCCGGATCATCAACCGCAAATTACCTAAATAAAGTATTTTTATTTTCTCGGTATTTATAAATTTAAATAAATATTTTAAAATTCGTATTTTATTCATTTGACGATGTGAAAATAAGTTACTATATTATGTGTTCTAATTGTGCTCGGTATTTTTAAATTTAGCCCAAATATGATTGATGAGGTCATTGTGTAGAGAAGTCTATAGATACAGAGTCTTTCACGTATTATGTCGGTTCAGGTAAGCGGGACGTCAGCAGAGTTATGACGCTTATTGTTATGCCAACCCAACCAATCCCTGTTATGAACTTAAGCCCGATCGTATTGGATCACGCCACAACTGGTCAGCCTCTCCTCTTGTACGCGTGTCCTTCCTTACATGTTACACCTGACGTTGGCTCCCCCCTCTCCTCTATTGACACTTGCCGGAGTTTCATCTTTCCTATATTCAAGAGCTTGACAATTTTCAAGAGCATAAGGGGGAGAAAAGAAGAGCAAACCTTAAACAAGTAATTTAATGATTGTATCTTAATTTTCTATCTTGATTATGAACTTTATTGTTTGTTTTTCTTCATCTTTGTATTCTCTCACCATGAGCACTTAGACCCCAATACCTAGGGTTATTGGGGATTAAAGTAGTGGTTTCCCTAAATTGAATGCTTAAAATTCAATAGTGGTGATTGTTGATTTGTGTTAGTGTTTATGATTGATTCGTGTTTAATGCTTTATCTCCCGTGTTGGCTTGATAATTGATTTAAATTGGGATCTAACACTTGAAAAGGAAGGATTCTAATTACTGTAAAATCAATCATATGTACATAGAACTAGTGGGATTAATACAATGCAATAACCATAGATTTTTTTTATTGAAAAGTAGAAGTTGTCAAAGAGCTTATTGCTTTGGGTCTTCCTATGTCTAGAAATCGAAAGAACTAGGTGGGTAAATTTCATTAGGGTCCGAAACATTCGAACGGAGCTAGGACTAGATTCGAGATATCTCGTTGCCCCTAAAATAAGTCAGTATCACTATGATTGAATGTGTTCAATGTTATGAAATGAACTCTACGAACTCGTACCCTTGATTTCTCCACTTGATCCAAGAAAAAGAAAACTGTGTTAAATTCTATCATTTCTTTATATGTTTGTGACTCGTTGTTGATACATTTTCGACAACCCACGTATCATGCGACGTGTCAACAATATGGGCTAATTGCGTTCAGCCGACGAATTCACGCGTTAATGAATCTTTCGTCTTAGAAGAGAGAAAATTGCTTAAAACTATTCAAAAACCAACCAATTTTGCTATCCATTAGAGATGCTCTTAGAGAACTGCTATTTGTGGTTGGGTCAACAGGAAGGACTGAAACTTGGGCATTGTCCTTAATTTAGATGCATGAAGTTCTGGAGAATTTGAAAGATGATTATTCATTTAGAGCCAATCTCTTGACAACATCAAGTACTCAAATCTCTGCCGAGAACATTAATAAAGCAACAGAGTAATCTAAAGTTAAAATACAAGAGCTGGTCTGCAGATCTCCATCAGTACTCAACCTCTACGGGAACCAACCAATGCAGACTTCCATTTTAACGGGTTTCAGTAGATCAAAATGATTTTTTCTCATAAGAAACTAACCCATGAACTCCACCCTCAACTTGAGCCGCTCCAGTCCTCACCTGTAGGTTAAGGCCGAAAGAGAGTAAATTCAACAAAATGATGACACCTACCTATAGGTTATCAGGAATCACACTTTTGATTTTTGTATAGACTACTTGCAACTAGCAACCAACCCATCTCAACATCTATTTCAACAACCATCATGCTAATGTTGCAATTAAGCATATATCAGTAATCTTATTTTAACTTGCTTCTAAAGTAAGCAGATAATCATTGATAGAAGGGGTAATAGCAAAAACTAACTGTGGTTTGCACTTTTCGCAAGTTGGCACCGTTTTCTGAAAACGGTTACAAGTTGGTAATGTGAACAACTTTTATTTTGCGCTGCAACACCATTAAAAATCAAAGAAAAGGTAGAAAATACCCCTTATAATAACAAAATTTAATACTTCAAACATTCAGAGAAATTTATATTTTTAAAAGATAAGTTGAGATTTTTTTTATAAATTTTCATTTAAGGGAAAAATTGGTATTTAAAAAATAGGGAAGTAACGTGACTAAATTTGCCTTTTTCCGTTCAACATAACTGACAATGCAAAAACTGTAAACCAGTCAGTTTTTGCAATTATCCTTAATGGAAGTCAACATTCATGATTTCAGTTTTGCAGTAATGCAGAGAAGAGACTTGAAACAGAAGCATGTGTGACTGAATAGCATGTTATCATTTGAAAATTGAGTCTTGTATAGAGACAGTGCCTAACCAAAAGAGGCAGTAAGAAGGTAAATCCATGAAAACTACAGTTATAAGATGAGAAATGATGAGCCTTACCTCGAGCCTTAAGATACTAGATCGTAACAGATCATGAGCAGATGGTAGGGACTTAGCACCAAGATCCTGAAACCCTTGTTTAACTGCTTGCATGGTGTAAGGTATAAACTTCAGAACAGAACCTTTATCTGCAACAGCTCCAACCACTCCCTGAGCAATCTTTAGCTTTGCTGTATCACCCAAATATCTATTATCACTCCCTTTAGTCATTGCTTCTAGGGACCCCATGCCTCGATACTTCTTTATTCGGCGACCATTCTGATACAGCCAAATGTAAGAATTCATTAAAAAAACTTCATTGAATGGCATACTTATATCCAGCTATTGTTAATTAAGGGAAGAAAGCAAATGCAATTATATAAATTGTGCATGTTTTACGCATTTGTATGTCTACAGTCATTCAAAGCATATAACATAGTAACTTCTCAAAGTGGCAAAACATGAGACATTAAGAACCAAGTACCAACTCTATCACATTGGATCTGTTTATTGTATCCAGAGTTTTGCAGATAACTGTCTTTATATTCATTGTAACCAGTATCTCTGATATTACAAAAATCAGAATATGTTAATAGAATAAAGCAGCATGCCAGCAAAAAATAAATCTATAATATACTCTTGCAGGAAAATATTTGAAAGGCAAGAGGGGAATAAGGAATAAGGATACTACAAAACATAGAAAAAGTAACACAGTTGAAAAATAATACAGGACTGTTTTGGTGTGTTTGTGTGTGTGTTGGGAGTCAATGTGTATGCAATATAGTGCCAATTTATTGGCATGAAAAGAACTCTAGAATAGTGACATAGAAATGCATACCTGATTCTCATAAACACCAGGAGCCTCAGTGCTTCCAGCTAGGAAGCTGCCCATCATTACAGTAGAAGCCCCCAAGACTAGAGCCTTAACAATATGACCAGAGTTGGAAATTCCGCCATCTGCAATAACAGGCACACCACATTGCGAGGCAACAGAAGATACCTTATACACCGCAGTAGCCTGAAAGTGAACAAAAACAAATTGTGAATACCTGAAGGAACAACTAGCTGAGGAAATAACAAGAGCATATTTTCAAAAAGAATGATGCCTTAGAAATAGAAAGATGGTATTATATGATAAACTTATCCACCAATGACATTACATTTATCTAGCCTTATTTATACCAGATACAAGACAGCCCAACCAACAGGACACAATGTATGCTACCAACTTAATGACATATCAATCAGAAAACCCAACCTAAACTGGCATACCAGTGACAAGACCATTAACTTGCACACACAAAAAAAACTCAGAATTAGATTGCAAATGATTAAGAAAACAATCTATTTCGATGTCTGGGTAAATCTATATTATAAATTTAGATGTCACATATAATTGATAAAAAAAAACTCTGGTACTAAGCCTCACAATCACACTTATGTTGCAGATGAACAAGTAACATGATCCATCCCATCTATCTCCATGAAACATGTTCATATTACCACATTCCAGTCAGAAATGCTTTTTATGGATTACTATATAGGCATCAGTTAAAACTAGTTCCATTCATGAATTTCATTATGATTACCTCATCATTATGAATGCTAAATAGCAATTACCAACAAAATCCAATTATAGCACAAGGTAAAATCCTGGAGTATGCAGGGAAGATGATATACCTGTCCTCTTCCAGCTGCACAAACCTCTTGGGTAGTACATATAGACCCAGAACCCATTCCAACTCGAAGCCCGTCAACACCAGCCTGAATCAAATTTTGAGCCTGGTACATGGTCACTACATTCCCACCAATCACATCCAGCTCCGGGAACGTCCTCTTGATGTACTTGATCATCTCAATCTGATAAATGGAGTTCCCTTGGGAGCTGTCCAGCACCACCACATTTGCTCCGGCCTTCACTACATGCTCCAGCCTCTGCTTATCATCCTCCCTAGTTCCCATTGCTGCTCCAACCATCCACTCTCCGTCCCGCCCCATCGTCCCCTTCCTCAATTTAGGATACCCTTTTAGCCTCTCCACCTCCTCTCTGGTCACCAAATCAACAACCTCGCCGTCCCTCTCTAGAGCCACAAATTCACTCTTCTTCTTCCCCAAGTACTCATCAATCTGCCCCAATTCATGGCTCCATGGCACTAAATCCTTCGAATTGCACATGTAGTCATATATTTTGACCTCCTTATTCTCCAAGTTTCCCCAATCGGACTTCGAGACATAGCCCAAAAGCTCCGACTGAGCAGTCCCGGACTTGGTGACAAGAACGTAAGGCGAGGAGCTGAAATCGTCGAGCGACTCGATGTGGCTATCGGGGGATTTGAAAGTCGGATTAGACAGTACCGGGACACGACGCGACTTGGCGGAGCGGATGTGAGCGGCTTGGACGGAGGGAGTGGAGTTAGCGTGGACGATGCCGATGGCGCCGAGAGAGGCCATGGCCGCGGCCATGTGTGCTTCGGTGACGGTGTCCATCGGAGAAGCGACGCAGGGGATGTCGAGGCTGATGTTCCGGCTGAGCTTGGTGGAGAGAAGGACGTCGTCGGTGGGGAAGTCGATGTAGTGAGGCAGGAAAATGACGTCGTCATAGGTGTAGGAGTAACCTTGGCAGAAGAGCCTCTCCGACGAGAAGCCGTCGTCGAATACAGGTGCTCCGGCGGCCATAACGGTGGTGTTGGTAGAGATGGCGCCGCCGAGAGAGAGAGATTTTAGGGTAGGGTTTTAGAGAGAGTTCAGAAACTGAAAATGGCAGTGAAATATGGAGGGAATAGTCCAGTTACTGTGGGGTGACGCGGCCTGTGTTAATCGGGTAATCCCTCGCCGAGGGAAATTACAATTCAGTCCTCTTCATTTTAAAATGAATAATTGCACCGAAAAGCAGGTCATTTTAAACATGTCACCGTGGGTTATAAATGTTATGTCGATACCGATGTTAATGTCGCGTTTTGGATGTATGTTTATGAGGCTGAGAGTTGATTTGGACAGTACGTTTTTACTTTTTTTTGGGTATATAATGTGGAATTATATTGATAATAATAAATCAAATGAAAGTACAAATATTTGGTAAAAGTGCATGATTTGGTATAGAAATCGGAGTTGTTGAACGTTAACTTTATAATTACAATATCCAATTAATCCAAAAGAAACATTTGTGAGAGATTTTTTATGACGATGATTGATTAGACACAATTGGTGATGATCATTTTTTGATTCGACTTGAAAATGTATGATGATTAATATCATATTAAAATTCTGATTTATTAAAAACTTTATGACATTAAGATGTAAGTTATTAGAATTGACTGACAGTCAATTCTAGGGATAATTCATGTGATTTGTCACCTTATGAATTCCCCAATTTGCCATTTTCAAAAGGCTATAAATACTTACATCCTTAGTCTTATTTTACATATACTTCTAAAACTATCTCCAAAATGGTCTCTCTTTCTTCTTTCTCTCCACTCCCTTGTTCTAGGTGGCTTTCTGGACGGTTTTGAGTTCGCCGACGTTAATCGTTGTATCTTGGGAGACCGTTGCCATACGGGGCAATAAGTGTCTTAAGGAAAGTAGAGTATCACGCCTCGATTAAACTCCAATTTCCTTAATCCTAATCAGTAAGCTAGCTGATTGGTAAAGGTTATTCTAAATTCGTTTTGCAATTTCTATTATTATTATTATTATTATTATTATTATTGTTGTTGTTGTTGTTGTTGTTGTTGTTGTTGTTGTTGTTGTTGTTGATACACTTGAAGGGATAGCGAACATCCACGGAGAACACAAGGAAACGGGAGAAGCAGGATGTCCGGTTGATACCGAACTTGGAAGGGTGAGGTATGGGTCCCCTCGCACACCTCGTTGTTTTAGGGCTCTCGATCCAACAGATGTGGTTGAGGTGCCGAGTTGTCACTCGCTTATGCCGGTCGGCAACTAGTTCCACCCTTTTGACTCCAAATAAGGGTGTTAGGGTCCTGATCTGTAGAAATGGACACAAGACAAAGAAAATCAAACACAAAACAGGTCGTGCTTTAGCCCATCTTATTCATCTCTATATATAATATAATACGCACTCATGATTAAGGTAAGTACACGACCGTCCTTCCTAAAATTGATTGCTTGGTAAACAAGACATGAACTTTCATCATATTAATTGCTTGGTAAAGAAGACATAAGATATATGTTGTTTGGTCAACAAGACACCACACTTTCTTATCTCAATACCTTCCTTCAAGTTGGAACATGACGGTAAAAAATGTTCAATTTGTCAAGCAAATAACCGAACTGTACCTTTTCAAGAGCCTTGGTGAAAATATCTACCAATTGGGTAGCAGCAGGAACATATTATGGAGCAATCAAATCATCTACAATCGCCAACCGAACAAAGTGATAATCAACTTCAATGTGTTTGGTGCGTTCATGAAACACCAGATTTTTTGCCATATGAAAGGTTAGTTGACCATCATAAAAGAGTTTAATTATCTTTAGGTGGTGCACACCCAAGCTTATAAGCAATCCTTTCAACCATTTAAGCTCACACGTGATTGTAGTCATAACTCGATATTCTGCATCTACAGATGAGCGGAAAATTGTGTGTTGTTTTTTTGTCTTCCAAGAAATAATAAATTGACCAAGAAACATAAGTCATTCGGACAAAGAGCGTCTAGTGACTGGATATGATCAGAATCACACCAACCTTGTAGGGACTAATCACTAATTTTCCGTAATAGGATACCCTGACTAGGAGTACCTTTCAAATAACGAACAACTATCAAAGTTGTCTCTCAATGCTCAATTCTAGGATCATGCATAAATTGAGATAAAATATAAACCGAGTAGGCCAAATCCGGACGAGTCGCTCCTAGATAAATGATTCGACCTACCAATCACCGATAAGACTCATGGTTCGACAACAACTCCCCATTCGCAAGTCCCAATTTGTGGTTTTGCTCGATCAGGAAGCCACACGGCTTAGCTCCCAACAATCCGGCATTTGACCCAATATCAAGAGTATACTTGCATTGACACAAGAACAAACCACTTGAACTCATTTCCACCTCGATTCCGAGAAAATACTTCATAACACCAAGATCTCATTTTAAAACAGTCGTTAAGATAGGCCTTAAAAGGCTTAAGTGCGTCGAAGTCATTCCCAGAGATAATAAGATCGTCAACATACACCAACACGTTTATTTTAATGATTCTCTTGGTGTAAGTAATAATCACATTAAGATTGCAAGAAGGCATAACTTTTACGAGAAGTGGCCAGCTTTGCAAACCAACACCTCAAACCTTGTTCCAACCCATATAGAAATTTGCGTAACCTATAGAGCAAATTTGGATCAGAATGCTTATATCCCGGGGGGAGCTTCATATACACTCCCTCTTCTAGATCATCATGCAGAAAGGCATTGTGCATGTTGTTACATCTATATTGGTCATATTTGAGTCAAGCAAGATGTTAACCAAGATGTCATCTGGCATCATTTGGGTGCAACTGGAGAGAAGATGTTAGTGGAGATGTGAAGACCGCTTCAATATATATATATATATATATATATATATATATATATATATATATATATATATATGTATATATTGGGTCGGACCGGACCAGTAACCCAGCCAGGCCGGGTCTGGCCCGGGCAGGCTGTTTCAGCCATACGCGTCTGGGCCGCGCGGCCCATTTCGACAGGCCCGGTTGGAGGTGGCCCAACCCGTAGGGAAGTCGGGTATAAAAGACACAAGTTAGGGTGAAACCCTAACTTTGGCAGTCGTCCTCTTCGTTTCTCTGGTTCCCGAACCCGCCCACTCCTCACGCCATCGCCGACCTCCCTCCTCCACGCCTTCTTCGTCTCCCTCACCGGATCCGGCCACCACTCGCCCTTCCTCGTCGTCTCCCGTCCTACTTCCACCGGCCGTCTCTCTGTCCTCACTCAGTCCCGAGCCCGAGCTCATCCTCTCCGACCCTCTCCCCATCTCCTCCTCGTCTCAGACCGCCGTCGCCGCCCTTCTCCGCCCCTCACGCTCACCTCCGTCCAGATCTAGCCACCGCCCCTCGTACCCGACCTCTCCCGAGCCTAGCCGACCCTCCCGTCTCCCTTCTCCTCGTCGCCGTCCACACGGCCGTCCCCGTCCCAAGCGCTCTCCTCTCCGTCTTCTTCACCGGCGCACAACCGATTTTCCGTCGCCGTCCCACCACCGGAAAGCTCAGCCGAGCCACCACCGCCGTCGTCGTCGCCCTTTCCCCCCTCCTACGGTGAGCCCTACCACCGTAAGGTTCTGATCGGCCGGCTTCGAAAACCGAGTCCTTCCCCCTTTTTCGCTCTTGTTTTTCGTGGAACTTTCTCGAATCTGGGCACTTCTTTACCGAAACCTTTTGGATCTGGTTTCTTTTGTTAAAGCAGTTTTTACTGGTGCCGAACAAATCAAATTAGATCTGAATTTGTTCCTTGACTTTCGAAAAGATCGGAAAAGATTTTGGCTAATTAATCGGTTTTATCAGAAAAGAACTAAAATGGGGATTTGAGAACCAAAAGCAGTTTTAACGAGAAAGGATCTGAAAATCAAAACGGTTTTAAATTAAAAAGGTTAAAATCAGATTTAAACGAAAACGGGCGTTTTGAAAAGGACTAGTAAATTGAAATGTGAATAAACCAATCTGTGATCGGATTTTAGAAAGCGTGGATCGACTAAACCGAACATTAAATCGGACCTTGAACGGGATAATAGCGGAACAATGAATCAGACCTCGAGAAGCCTCGACATCCGTGTATTGGGACCCGTGCCTCGATATCTTTCCCTCGTGAACATGCACCGGTTTCGGTGCGCGGATGCTCGAACCCGATTCGTTGTAATCCCGCTTTTAGCCCGCTCGAGTTTAAAGGACAACTGTCGGGTCTAAACTGGATTAATCGTGACCTTTAAATTAACCTGGGAACCGCCTCTAATTATGGCTTTCGTGTTATCTTTAGCGCCTGGCTTCGATCGAAGTGAAGCCCGGAGGTAGCGAGCCAGAACGTCAGCAGCTAGGAAACGTAGCGGGTGTTCTTTGGTCGAGGTAGGGAAAAGTAGCCGGATCTCGGCCCTGATTAGGGAAAGTTAATAGTAGAATTGCATGTGACACCGGGGTGTCGTGGGTTGAGTAGATTTATTTAAATATTAGAAAAGCATGATACGAGATTGTAGCGTTTAAGAGAAAAGCATGTGACACTTAGTAGTGTCGTAGGAACAGAGAACTTAGCGATAATTGAATTACTGGAGGCATATGACCATGCCCGGAGGTTGTTTGTGAAACTAGCGATCTTAGGACTGTTGGAGGCATCGATTATGCTGGAGGTTGTTGTGCGTTATTTTTTGTTGAGTTTGGGTGGCCTTGAGAGCCCGTGTTAATTGTTGTTGAGTTTGGGTGGCCTTGAGAGCCCGTGTTATTTATTGTCGAGTTTGGGTGGCCTTGAGAGCCGTGTTGTTTATTGTTGAGTTTTGGGTGACCTTGAGAGCCCGTGTTACTATTGTTGAGTCTTGGGTGGTCATGAGAGCCCGTGTTGTCATTTTGGTGTTTTGGGTGGCCGTGAGTGCCCGTGGGGTTGTGAACCCGTGTCTTTACTATTGGTGTCTTGGGTGGCCGTGAGTGCCCGTGGGATCGTTGAGCCCGTGAGTCACTGTTGGTGCGTCTTGGGAGGCCGTGAGTGCCCGTGGGGTTGTTGAGCCCGTGAGTCATTGTTGGTGTATCTTGGGAGGCCGTGAGTGCCTGTGGGGCTGTTGAGTCCGTGTTTTAGGGTTTGTGTCTTGGGTGGCCATGAGCGCCTGTGGAGTGCTGAACTTGTGTTATTGCTGTTTGTTGAACTGTGTTTGTGATTGTGATTGTGGTTACATGAGTTTGTGGGCCCGCTTCATTAAACGGGGGTCCTCGATCACACGCGTCTGCATGTTCAGACGGGGTAGATGGCCCGCCCGTCAGTAAAGGGGTCCTGGCCGCGCGTGTGTGGTTCGGGGTTGTGAGAGTGATATGTTGACAGTCTGATCCGACTTTGTGTCGAGGAAATGCAACAGGTCGACCGCCTGACCTGATGAGATCGGTAAAGGGCGTGAGGGAGGTTACTCAGCAGCTGGTTTGCGATCCTTTGTGATCTTGTTTGGTGTGCGATTCTTTGTGATCTTGTTTGGTGTTGTGTAGCTTTCTGTCGTGTCCTTGGAGGAGGTCGTCGATAGTTGTGTCGGGTTTACTTTACGAGTCTGAGTGTTGAGTCTGTTGAGGAAGGTAACGGGTCGTGTGTCAGTTGAGTACTTGAGTTGGGGATTGTGGTCCCGGTGTTGGGTTTGGTTTTGGTGTTACTGGCTTTGTCTGCTAATTATGTCGTAGTCAGTCTGTTATCCGTGGTGGTGAGCGAACGCTCACCCCTAGCTGCTTTTCCTACAGGTACTGATCACTGGACGGACTAGGTGAGCTCTTGAAGCTTGTGGAGCTAGGAGCGGAGTTTGGTCTTTATATTTTGAGTCTAGTGACGGATAATTGTACCTTGTCCTTTTGTTGGGACGTTGTTGTATTGTAAATATTATTTTCGATAACTAAATGGTAATTTCAAGGTTTTTATTCAAAAACAGGTTTCACGTGTTTTTATGTTTTTAAACATTCGCGTCCCGAGTTCAGTTTACTGAAATTGGGGCGTGACAGCTTGGTATCAGAGCTCGAGGTTTCACACCTCGGACTGTCCGTCAATTAGGTGGGGAGAGTCGAGTCAATAAAGTCCCGTCGTGCGTTGGGTACGTAGGTCGGGAACCGTGTGTAAACCCTTAATGTATTGAGTTTTGTTTTGTCTGTGTGTATGTGCAGTACGGGGTTACTGGCATACTGTTTGTGTGTGCTGCGTGAAACGTTTTTAAGCTGTCGCGGGTCGACTCAGGAGCGCTCCTGTAGTCGAACGTGACGGTGCTGATGTCAAGTCGGTACAACGTAGTTTGGGGACGCCTGGACCGGGTTGTAACTACGTGATGTCAAGTATGAGGTTTTAAAATGAAAAAAAGGGAGAGAAAGTTTTAAAATTGATTGGCCCTGAGGGCGTGTTTGATTTTGATTGGCCCTGAGGGCGTGTTTGATTTTGGTTGGCCCGGTGGGCGTGGTTCGGTGTTGGTTGGCCCGGTGGGCGAGTGTTGTTGTGTTGTCGTTTGGCCGTGTCGGCTCGTGTTTTGGTTGAGGTTGAATGACTTTCTTGGTCTGTGAATCGTGGCGCGTGTGTTTGCTGATTTGGTAGTCAAGCGTGTGTGTCGTTTAAGGCAAAATTTTGGGGTTAAAACGGGTTAAGGTCCGAGTTAGAACCGAGTTTGGAAAACAGGTCTGCGCGAGTGTCACGGATCCTGTCACGGATCCGTGACGGACCAGAGAGTTCTGGCAAATTTTAGATCTTCGTCACGACCCCGTGACCCCAACCGTGACGGGGTCTGTCACGAGTCCGTGATCCTTGTCCTTCTCACCGTCTTGATTGTGCAAGTTGAGTGTTGGCTTTGCGTAGCGGTGTTCACGGTTGTGTTGGGGTATTGAGGTTGTAAGCAACAGTAGTTGCTGAATTGAGAACATAATCCCCTTTTCGAGGTTTCCCTTACATAAAAGAGTAATTGAGGTGTTAATGACTTGAGCAGTGTGACATGTTACCAGTAGGTTTGGGATGGTGTTTTGCCCTGACTAGAGTGGTAAGTCCTTGGTGCGTTACTAGTATGCCATAATCGAACGGGTGTCCGTGGAGGTGAGCATAACGCTTGCGTGTATCCGTGCAGAGGATACTGACTTATGGCTCGCGGCAAACGAGGACGAGCGGCGGTAACACGGGGACGGGCGCCCACACGGGGCCAGCGGGGAAGGTCAGCGGGGACACCAGGACGGGTGCCAACCGTTGAGCCCACCGAGTACGCGGAAGCGCAGGGCACTCCTGTCAGAGAAGACAGGAGAAGCGACGTGGGACCGTCTACAGGCACACCCAGTGTTCCACCGGTCGTGGACCCTCCCGTCATGACTGCCCTAGAGGAGCTGACCAGGACAGTCCAGAGTTTAGTGGCGATCATCGCCAGTCGAGAGTCGGCTTCGCCAGCTCCGGAGGCAGCAGCGGTCCCAGTGAGGTCCGTTCAGGTAGAGGACCATACGGCCCGTTCCCTGCTGGACTTCCTGAAGCTAGGGATACCTACATTTATCGGGGAGCCGAACCCCGACCTAGCCGAGAGGTGGCTAGAACAGGTCACGCAGGACCTGGATACATCAGGTATCGAAGATGGCCGCCGCAGGTCGTCGTGTCCTTGGAGGAGGTCGTCGATAGTTGTGTCGGGTTTACTTTACGAGTCCGAGTGTTGAGTCTGTTGAGGAAGGTAACGGGTCGTGTGTCAGTTGAGTACTTGAGTTGGGGATTGTGGTCCCGGTGTTGGGTTTGGTTTTGGTGTTACTGGCTTTGTCTGCTAATTATGCCGTAGTCAGTCTGTTATCCGTGGTGGTGAGCGAACGCTCACCCCTAGCTGTTTTTCCTACAGGTACTGATCACTGGACGGACTAGGTGAGCTCTTGAAGCTTGTGGAGCTAGGAGCGGAGTTTGGTCTTTATATTTTGAGTCTAGTGACTGATAATTTTACCTTGTCCTTTTGTTGGGACGTTGTTGTATTGTAAATATTATTTTCGATAACTAAATGGTAATTTCAAGGTTTTTATTCAAAAACAGGTTTCACGTGTTTTTATGTTTTTAAACGTTCGCGTCCCAAGTTCGGTTTACTGAAATTGGGGCGTGACAGGAGATGTCATCCACTTGACAGTGCATGATATTTACATGTGTGTGTGTTGTACCGTGTATATTTAATACACGTTCATCCTTATCCGATCCTGAAGATATATTTCCTATTCTTATAGACACTCATAAAAGAGTTCTATTTCCTTAAGAAAACAAGATCAAGAACTTCCCAAAAACCAGAAGATATTTATAAAGATCCTTAAGGATTATTTTTGGGAAGTTCGGTTGAACAAGGAAACAAAAGTTCAGCGTAATCGTGACTCTGAGGTTAGAAAAACCTTAGGAGGCGCATACCTTTCATCTACACTACACTTCTTCCCATACATCTTCTTCTCTCAAACTTCGTTCTTTAATTTTTTTTTTCTTTTATCGATGGATCATTTTCCAACGTTGGCGATGTTACAAAAAATGACTCCTCAAGAAATAGAAGAAACGATGGCAAGAGTGGCTATAATTACAATGCAACGAATTCAGGACCAACTTTTGCGAAATATACATCCAAGGGCAGAAGATGAGGTCGAGGGTTCCTAGTCGGCGCCACCAAAGATGATAGTGATATAGCGCAATCGAGATGAAGCACACGAGCGGTTGGTAGGTGACTACTTCTCTCCTAGCCCGGTGTATAACAACCAACAATTGACGCTTCTGGATGTTGAGGGAATTGTTCCTATAGATCATGAATGCATTGAGTGACTGGTACGCATACTTCCGTCAACAAAAGGATGCTACCGGAAGCACATATTCTCTCAATACAATAAGTGCACAGTAGCACTTCTTCATCTCTGTTATGGACATCTCGCCGATGTCGTTGACGAGCATTTACGAATGGCGAAGAGCACTGCTTTGGACTACGTCAAGAAGTTCTGCATCGACATCATTAAGATTTTTGGGTGCACATATCTACGACGCCCGACCGAGGAAGATACCCGATGCCTACTAGAAATCAACGAACTGCGCGGCTTCCTGGGGATGATAGGGAGTCTCGATTTCATGCACTGGGATTGGAAGAACTGTCATGTGGCATTGGCTGCACAATTCCCAAGCGACCCGTAGAGGACCATCACCAGCGGTGGAGTTGGATAATATCATGGGGCATAGAGGAAGGATCCGGCATCGGGATGTTCATCACAATCTCCATTAGAGGTGTAGTTGTAGGAGTTAGTGGTTAGAAGGAGAGAGAAAGTCAAAATGTGTCCAAACCACTGCGCACGGGTTTATCATTAAAGGTGCTCTTACTGTTCTTTATCACTTGAATCTTATATTCATTTCTTTGTTTTCTCCATCTCTCTATTATATATTTTTCGTTTTATAATTTGTAAATTGTAACATGTTTTTTTATCAGCGAATGCAAATTAAAATTAAAACCTCTCAAAAGGAAAGAGAGGAGTGCAAACGGGTCTAGCTACAGTTGAAGGTGAAACCATGAAAGAGATACAAACTCGAGCGCGGGTATGACAACTCAGGCTCATGTGAATCCCAATAAGGGGAGTGAACAATGAACAATTAAAAGGTCTAAATACCCAAAATTTACAACCATTAAGAAAAAAAAAGAAGCTATCTAGGCATGAGAATATGATCTATAACCATAATTTTCCTACCATGAAACACTAAAAACGATATGGAATCCAAATTTTACTAACATGAAGCCCCAAGAGATAGACGACAACATGTGAAGCCTGCAAAGAAACGCTTACCGGAACCTCAATCCTTAGCAACAAATTACCGAGAGAACTCTCTAATGCATCAAAAGTCCAGATGGAAACATCGAACACTGCTCAAAACCTACTAAAAGTTCCTAATTGAGGCCAACACCAACGATCAACCCAAAACGGGTAGCCGGGACTAAAAATCCTAAAACCATTGTCGAAAAACGGGCAAGAGAGCTTAAGCCCCGAGTTCAACGAGCCACCTAGACTATGAAACAGACATGAGAGAACCAAACACCTATCTAGAAACCCCAATGATGAACCTCCAAACACTGCTCGATTATCAGAGATAATCCGCCAGAAGCCAACACAATCCCGCGATCCAAACAGAGAGTTAGACCCATTCACCCCCAGCCCTTGACCGACCAAGGAAGGAAAATCAATAAATTTTAAGTAAGGAAATACTCCAAAGAATGAAAAAAAAAACAAAAAAACGGAGGCAACGGAAACAAAAACAAAAACTTCGCAAGCCAACAGATAAGCCTTCTAAAAATCCCGACATATTCAATCTTCAATACCACAATGGTGGCAGCAGCACCCAACACCTTATATTAGATCTAGTTTTATTTGTTAATATTTAGTTTGTTTTTATACGAAATGTGCAATTTTATTACTTGAAATCAATTACATTATCCTGCATTGGGGAACCTGCTCCTCGACCATCAGAAGGCCAATAGTAACGAACATTGGTTCATTGATCCTTTTACTATCATAACCGTCACAGACGGTATTGTGATGCCTCTTGGGCAGAGAAAGAAGACGGTGATGAGGAGCAAGGTATCAGAGATCCTGAGAGACCTCAACAGTAATAGTGTCACGCCCCAATTTCAGCGAACCGAACTCGGGACGCGAACTTTTAAAAACATGAATACTTGAAACCTGTTTTCAATAAAAGCTTTGACATTTCCATTTACTTCTCAAAATAATAGTATTTACAATACAAAAACGTCCCAACAAGTGGACAAGGTACAACATCCGTCACTAGACTCAACAAAAGTAAAGACCAGACTCCGCTCCAAGCTCCGTGAACTTCAAGAGCTAACCTAGTCCGTCCGGTGATCAGTACCTGTAGGAAAAGCAGCTAGGGGTGAGCGTTCGCTCACCTCCACGGATAACAGACTGACTATGGCATAATTAGCAGAAAAAGCCAGTAACACTAAAACCAAACCCAACGCCGGGACTACAGTCCCCAACTCAAGTACTCAACTGACCCACAACCCGTCACCTTCCTCAACAGACTCGACACTCGATAAAAACAGCGTAGACCCGACACAACTATCGACGACCTCCTCAAGGACTCGAACGAAATGACACAACACCAAACAAGATCACAAAGGATCGCACACCAGCTGCTCAGTAACCAATCTCAATCAGGTCAGGGTTCGACCTATCGCAATTCCTCGACACGAAGTCGGATCAGGCTGTCGACCTTTCAAACTCGCAATTCCTCGACACTAAGTCGGATCAGGCTGTCGACCTTTAAAACTCGCAATTCATCGACACTAAGTCGGATCAGGCTGTCGACCTTTAGAACTCGCAATTCATCGACACTAAGTCGGATCAGGCTGTCGACCTTTAAAACTCGCAATTCATCGACACTAAGTCGGATCAGGCTGTCGACCTTTAGAACTCACCACCCCAGGTAACCACAATCACAATCACAGGCAAGTTCAATCACACAGGCACTCAAGGCCACTCAAGACACCTCAATAGTCAAGACTCGGGTTCAACAACCCCACGGGCACTCGCCGCCACTCAAGACACCAAATTAAATACACGGCTCTCATGGCCACCCCGACTCAACAATTAAATACGGGCTCTCAAGGCCACCCAAACTCAACAATTAAATACGGGCTCTCAAGGCCACCCAAACTCAACAATTAAATACGGGCTCTCAAGGCCACCCAAACTCAACAATTAAATAAAACGCACGACAACCTCCGGCATACTCGATGCCTCCAACGGTCCTAAAAATCACTAGTTTCACAAACAACCTCCGGGCATGGTCATATGCCTCCAGTAATTCAATTATCGCTAAGTTCTCTGTTCCTACGACACTACTAAGTGTCACATGCTTTTCTCTTGAACGCTACAATCCCGTATCATTCTTTTCTAATAATTAAATAAATCTACTCAACCCACGACACCCCGGTGTCACATGCAATTCTACTATTAACTTTCCCTAATCAGGGCCGAGATCTGGCTACTTTTCCCTACCTCGTATACAATCCCAAAAGCGCTCCAACAACACCCGAAGCACACTCAGTCACTCGCCGAGCTTCCCCTTGCCTCGGTCCGTAGCACGATCTAAAAGAACACAAATTTAAAGTACTTTTAAACTAGTGCGAATAAACCAAAAATTTACATACTTAACGCCCAAACGTAACCCCGACAATGTCGGTCACTCCCAAACTTCCCAATTATTCGATATTGCCGAAAAAGGACCCGTAAGGGCCAGATTCGCCCGACATGGCGAATCTGCCCGGTTTTGGTTAATTGCCTTCCGGGGCTCCAAAAGCCCCCGTTTTCGTTTCTACGGTCTTAGAATAAATCAAGGAACTCAACGCACTTGACGGAATCGAATTCCGACTTCTAAATCAATTAATTAACGTTTAAAGTTTCCCAAAACCCGTTAATTACAACTTCTCCAATTTAATTCCAAAATTCGATTTGGTTTGGGATAGATGGTCCGGGGAACGTTTTAAACTACCCGAGTAATTAAAACACGAACAACCGAGCACGTGGGCCCCACCCAAAGGGCTTGGCCGTGCCCTAGGGTTTGAGGGAGGGGCTCGGCCACCAAGTGGTGGCTGCTGCCACCTCCGGCCAGCCACCACATGGCCGGCCGGCCGGCCACCCACGGTGGCCGGAGCTCCTCCCGAGCCTCCGGTCACCGGAAAACGTGAAATTAAACCCCCAAACACCTCTAAAACGTCTCCAACACCTCCCCACACTCTACACAACCCTAAGCCTTAGTTTATAACCAAACCCTAGCTCTTGAAAATAATCAAAACGAGAATCGGTTCGGGTATTACCGTAGAGGAGAACGAGGGGAACGGAATTGCTCTTTGCTTTGACTCGATCCAAGGGATCGATCACAAACCCTAGCTCAACCTCCCTTCTTCTCTCTTCTTCTCCTTCTCCTTCTCTCTCTAAAACCTCTCTTCTAATTTCTAATTTAATTAAACTAACAACAAAACTAATTTTCCTCCTTTAAAACCTCATACTCGGCCAACTATTCCCATCCACCCATTTTCCCTCCAAAAAATACACCACCATATAATTGACAAGTGTCAAGGTGGGTCCCCCACCTTTTGGAAAATATCTACTTGATATTTTCCAATCAGATTCGCGAAAAACAGACGTTTCGGGCCCCGAACGGGCACTTTTCCCAAGAAATTTTTAAACTGGACGGGCTTCAAGGAAACGGCCCAACTAAGACCGCTACGACAACGGCTAAGCTTTTCGAGTCCCAAACGGTCCTCGAATGGACCAAAACGTCGCTCGGGTGACTTTTCCAGCGAAGAATCAATCTTTCCCAAATTGACCAGAAAGTTGCCCTGAGTCCCCCGTAACTCATTTTAGTCGATAACGGGGTCAACTTAAGTCCGGCATGACCCTCGGGGTCAATTTAAGTTAAGTTAAGTGTCTGTCTTAAAAAATTTTAAATTTTCCTGTTTTTCCCAGGTTTGACTGACGTTGACCAGAAGTGGTTATTACAAATAGTGATGGTGGGAGGCAAAGAATCGTACGGGGACCCCTCCTAAGGCCAGTCCCCGATGCTCAGACGATGCATCATCCCTCCCAACGGGGCTTCTTCCACGCCTGTAGTATGTCTCTCCCCAAAGGGACTGGTGCCATCCTCTTCCGTACTCCATCAGCGGCGCTCCAAAGGATACTGACCGATGGAACTCCAACACACCGCACCCCTGGATACGCGGCCCTCCACCTCCAAACTCCCCACGCTCCCGGAATAGGGGACCATCAGCTGAATAAGTAGAGAGCTGATCCTCACATGGCTCCTACCGAAGCTTTGCGTGTACAAAATCTGGAGGGTTTCGGGCGGACCACCTAAGGAGGCTTATCGCGGGTGGTCGGCTGGTGCCCCAGGTAGGGAAGCGGGGTCCCGAATTAGGTCTCGGGTCCATTGTCACACGGACACCCCGTCCTCTAGGCAACCCCTCCTTAGGTCTCGGATCCAATATCAATGGGTTGAAGCTAGCTCCCCCCAAAATCCCGGTCATTGCAGTACCGACTTCCAAACTCCCATTTTGGGCAACGTCATCCCCGCGGTCCTCGGTCCCCCGAGCAACTCTAAATGCAGCCCCTTGTAGGACAACTATTCCCTCGGCTTCCATCGTGTCCAGCTTCTCGTAGGGATTTCCATGGATATCGGCACAGCCTCCCTCGGGGACAAAATCGACCGACCACCGACCTCAGGATCATGCCCTAGGGCAGCTCCTCCGTAGGGTATCCAAACCCTACTCTACCTTCGCGCCCAGCCTAGACAAAGGACCCCAGAGGTTGCCTCCACCACGCTCCGTCGCCACTTATGTCTGTCACGGATCATGCGTTAGGTTATAGTCGTCACCGTCGTGGCCATGAAGTACTCCGAGAATTCCGCTACAGTCTGAACCGTCGCCGCCCCGGGTGTCACCAGAGCAAGGTCATGGTGAACCCGGGAAAACAAACTAGAGTTCGGCCTAACGGGAACCAACCCATATCGTGGAGCAGAAGGCAACCGTGGCCGCCACAACAGTATCCCGGGACGAAAATCTCCATGCGGAAGAGGATGCGGACCCAACCCAGCCGTCGAGAGCAACGATGGGGGGGGGGGGGGGAGGGAGGACCAAAGCTTCATGGATCCCAGGACCGAGACCGACGAGACAAAGGAGGAGGAGGGAGAAGAGATTAGTGGTGGCGACCAACCCCATCAATTCTTATCCTCCGCGCCAGGCGTGGTCTGCGAGGGGCTTGACCTGATGGGACAGAGAATCACGGGGGCGGCCCTACCGATAGGAGCATCACCAAGTGGCGAGGTCCCATGCGGCATAACGACGACATTACTAGGAAAGAGCACTATAACGATCAGAGCTAAGACTACGATGAGAATCTCAAGACGCAAGAGAGAAAAAACCTAACGCTACAAAATTGGGGTTGTAATTAAATTATGTATAGTTAATGAACTTGTTAATATTTACTTAATAAGATATTTTATTTGTACCATGTGGGACTTTCGGTTTATGCTTTATATATGTTTGTTTTATCTGATTTTGTTTATATATTTTCATCTATATATATTTAGTGCTTTGGATCTGTGATGTAGAACTGAGATCCCAACCTGTTTTCATAGTTTTTTGTTTATTTATTTGGATCTGTGATGTAGAACTGAGATCCCAACATGTTTTCATAGTTTTTTGTTTATTTATTTGGATCTGTGAGAACCTTGAATCTAAGATCCGTAAAAGTTGATTTTATTTGGATGTAAATAAAAGTTGATATTGAGATCCATTCATTTGTGTTGACGAAGCTGTGATTTTGTTAATATATTTTGTATGTTACTCAGAATATTTATTGTTTTTATGTCTCTGATGCTCATCTACTTAATCTGAGATCTAACTGTGGTTTATACTGTGCATGAGAGGAAAAATCAAATAGAAATCATTCCTTAACGTAAAAACTGTATGAATCAATCCAAGCAATTCATTTAAGAATGGATGGATGAGATGGAATTGAGTTGTTGACGGTAAAAAACAGCACTTTTTAGTAAACGGTAAGAGCTTTTTAGTAAAACCATCATATTTTTTTTATCAATTCACTAATTTAATTTTTCCCACTTCGTTTGAACTCCGATTGGCTTCAAACTTGCGCCATTAGTTTTGTTTTTTCAAGGGCTTTCTATCAAGATCAGTCATGAATATATTTTGAAGCACGAAAAAAAAATTATTTCAGGGCTGATTTTTAAAAAAAAGTTAAGTCTAGGTAATTTTTATCAACACTATACACTGGGTTTATCAACACTGAACATTAGTTTTATCACATCATTTTCCAAAATCGAACATGATTTTTATCACATCATCACATGTTTTTTTATGAACACTAAACACTAGTTTTATCAACACTAAACACTATGTTTATCATTAAATTGCATGTGTTTTTATCATTCCATCACATGTTTTTTTATCAACACTAAACTCTAGTTTATCACCCTTATTTTTAATTGAACATGATTTTTATCACCTCATTATCTGTTTTTATCACCCCAATACATGTTTTTTTTATCAACATTAAACACTAGTTTGATACCCCGATATAAAAAAAGTATTAGTGAAGATTTATCAACACTCAACATTGTTTTTATCACCCCAATATAACTTTTTATTTTTGTGATTCAAAATATATTCATGACTGATCTTGATTTAAATCCCTTGGAAAAATAAAAATATTGGCGCAAGTTTGAAGCTAATCGGAGTTCAAACGAATCGGGAAATATTAAATTAGTGAATTGGTTAAGAAAAAAATGGACACTTGTCCACATGGCACCATGCTATTACAATTATGCCCTTGCTTGTGTGAGAAATGATGAAAGTGGCGTGAATTTGGGTGGAATTTGGGTGATGATGTGGCATCATGGTGAATGTTAGATCTTAGATGTGTGTGGCTTGGATTGATTCACACAGTTTTTAGGATAATAGGAGTTTCTAGTAGATTTCTCCTCTTGTGCATGGTGCTATTATATTTGTTGAATTGTATGGTTGTTATTAGCGATTATCAAGTTGTGACGAACACTAATGTGTATAACTGTTAAAGAGTAATGAAATTAAACTACTTCTATTTACATTATAATGTGTAATATTGGATTTTTTTTTTGAAACGAGTATAGAGGTATTGTATTACTGTAGAACAACAACTTTACAGGGTAGTACATAACTGCCCAGGATTCCAGATATTTGTCCCGATCGACCGTAGTCCACTAGGCGCTCATGGATCTACAAAAATAGTCTACTTTCAATCGTAGATTCGAACTTAGGAGTTTCTCTTACCGACATTTCAAAAATAATAAGACCCAAAGTCATAATCCTATCTAAACAAAAGTTTATTCGACCTAAGACAAAGTAAAATGTAGACCTAACAGAAACTGAAGGTAATGCCTTGGTTGCGGATTTCCCGGGACTCCCCGATAGTGGTAGCCCCGGGTCTGTGCATATAGGTCTCAAACTGACCTTTCCATCCCCGCCGGGTCCTAACATTCTTCCTGTGGAGGGTCATGTCCCTCCAACTACATCCTCTGATTTTGTTCCAGCTTGGGCTCATCAAGGCTCTCCTGTAAGCCAACTACTTCTTTCAGGTATCCCTGTTCCTTTTGTTTGGACTGTAAACTGTGCCGGTTCCAAAGGGTCCCCCTGCTCCCCGTCTAGAGGGGACGATATAGTGTTCATCCCAGGTGAGGTCTGCTTTTTCGGACACTGTCCCTTCATTCCCAGTCTGGTGGTCCGGGGCCGGGGACCGATTGCTGGATTATATTTAAACAAGCCTCGTAGATTCACCGGAATAGTCTCCTAGGTGTAGCGACGAATCGGAGGCCTAATGGTTGTAGGTTGGCAACACAATTGTCCATGTGATCGCAGTTCTAGGCCCCCTTCGCCGGCCGGGTTGAGCTTTGCCGGTGACGTGGTTTTTGTCACCGGGATGATTACCGTGACCGTCTTTGATCTCTGAGGTCTCAGAACACGGCGCTTGAACGTCAATGGGATGTGGCTAGGAGCCCTAATGGGGCTTCATTGTTCAAAAGGAGCCCGGATCACGGACGACGATGGCCCGGAGAGCCTCCGATCACACGCCCCCACATCAAACTGGAAACCTAGACCAAGTGACTCCCTTAACTCCGGTCTGAGACTGAGAGATGACCGACCGACCATTGGATCGATACGGTTCGATCATGTGCCAAACTGGCACCGGGTAAGGATGTCATGGCGGCCCTCGCAGGTGGTCGGACGAGGGACGCTGCAGGTGAGGATGGTTGGCTGAGATCTGTTGCGGCTTCCAATGATCATGTTAGGTGGCGGCGTGGTGACAGTAAAGCGGGCTGGGCGGGGAAACCAGGGGATATAGGATCCACGGACGATCAGGCTGCATAGGGGGGCTGAGAGGAAGGACCGGAATGTTTTGTGGAGGCGTTGGAGTCGGTGGGAGCACCTTTGTAAGGGTTGGAGACCGAACCCTAATGGGTTTATGGGTGAACTCTAATTAGGTTTGGGGGAGCGCTTTATCTTTACCACTACTTATTTTCCTCATCTTTATTTGTACGTGGATTTGAAGTTCTAACTTTGTGTAATATTGGATTAAGAATATCATGATAACCGATTCAGGGATCAACAAGTTTTGTTTCAACATGTCCGTTTAAAATTTAAATGTAATAATAATATGCAAAAAAAATAGATTTAGTAGGAGAACAAATTTCCGGTGATGTTTTATTAAAAAAAATGCTGGTTAAAATTGACTGATATTGGGCCAAAGCCAAAAGCCCATAAAAGGCCCACTGGACCCGGTTATACCGGTTTAAAATCGGTACCGACCATGAAACACACCGATCGTTGTTTTTCATTCCGCCGGTTATCGGTGTCGACTCCGGTGACTTTGTAAGGGTCACCGGAGGTCTCGGTTACAGTGGGCTGTAAGGGTTCTGGTTAATTGGTCGTGCCCACCCCTATTCCAGAGCACAGATTGATTTAATTATCTGTCGATCATTGTTTTCTAGGAAGATTACTATATGCATTGTGTATGTGTTCATGTTTTTAGTATTCTCAAGCGTGTTGCATTAGTGTGTTGAGAATCTGAATGAAGTGAAGCAAAGTGAAAGATGTTGTGCTCATAATTCGTCTCGTAACTGAACAAGTAATGGAGCTGAGTTCTTGTGATTGGAGTATCACAACCCTTCATTAAAGACGAATAAAAATCCAAGACTAAAGGGCTTGAAGAGTGGAATCGAGTGAGGATCTCAGATTCAGGGGGAGCCTAGAGATAAGTTTGTCACTGTGTAATAAGTAACATAGGGTTGATTTGGATGATCTGATAACTTGTATGTTGACTATTTACTTAATAGTGAAGATCAATCCACTGGTAGAGTACCCCAAGACGTAGGTGATGATGCACCGAATTGGTAATCAACGTCTGTGTCTCTGTGTGCTTGTTTGCTTTTATCACTCATATCGTCGTACTGTTTGAAAGCAAGATGTCTGTGCACATGTCTTAACATCTTGTAAGACACCTCAGTGTCTAACGTCAAGTAACATCTAGAACGACATCTTGCCACTACACCTAAACAGAATTTCAGTGCACATCCATTCGAGGAGTTCCTAATTTTTTGAAGCCGTTATAGACAAGAAATTCCCACCGTAGTCATTTTGGAAACGGGAGAAAATCTCTCATTATAATCTATACCAACTTCTTGATGATTATCCAAAACAACTAATTTGGATTTGAGCCTTTCGATATCACCATTTGAGAAGTACTTGGTTTTGTAAACCCAATGACTTCCTAAAGCCCGCTTACCCTTGGGAAGAGGTTCAAGTGTCCAAGTACCATTTTCCTCCAAAGCCCGAATCTGTTCCTGCATTGACTTTTTCCAATCGATATTTTTCATTCTCTTTAAATGATTTAGGATCATTTTCTGAAATAACAACTGCAAGGAATTTTCGGTGAATGAAAGAAAAATCGTCACAATTTATATAATGTGCTATAGGATAAGGAGTACCTGAAGGATGATGTGGAGAAGAAGTGGCGGGAGATAGCTTTTCAGCAACTACTGAATGTGTAACAAAGATGGGCTTGCTAACTAGAGGAAGTAACATCACTATTTTTCCTGAAGGGTGCCCCATCCTTTAGTGCCACAACTCCAAATTTGATCACGTGTTGTGGACAGAAACATGATACACTGTATCACCTTTAACCTTTTCGAAGTAGTGAACCCTATCTCGCCTAACTCCTGTTATAATCAGTTCCCTGGTGAGGTCATGTATAATACACTTATAATAGTCAAATTGGACACTACGATGCAAGTCATCATTCAATTGAGAAACCAAAAATAAACTATATTGTAGGCTCGTTTAAAAAAAACTATATTGTAATTTCGACACATACAGAGCGTTTTTAAGAGCAATTTATCTGACAGTGGAGCTGAGCCGGATTGGGTTGCAATAACAGATGCCCCATTAGATATTTCAACCGGACAATTAAACAACACCACAATATCAAATAACCAAGATGAATTATTGGTTGCGCCCTAGTGTCGATAATCCAAGACTTTGTGTCAAACTTACCATTCAACTTGTCATCTATAACTTGAGCATTACTAATCAAGCCCGCAAGAGATTTCTATTGTTCGGGTGTGAAAAGTTTATCGGTAGAACTTGTAGGGGAGGATGCTCTCATAGTACTGCTTGTCACGTGAGCACGAGCCGAGTCACGCTCACAACTAGCTTGATGACGACCACGACTAATACCTCTATCATCCTTGTTATGATCGGACGACCATCTGGATATCCAAATAATTCATAGCAATGATTTCTGTCATGTCCATGCTTATTACAATGAGGACAAGCAATAAGGGGCCAACAAGCTGAAACATCATGTTCCGTCTTCTTGGAATGACTACATACAAGGCTATCTGGTTTTCCCCGTCCTCTCTCAACTTCCGTACGAACCGCAAAGCCAAGGGCTTCGACTGCCTGGTTCTCTGTAATTGTCGTGGCAAGCCGCACATGCTCATCTTGCATCACCAATCGGTATGCTCGATCAAGCGAAGGAAAGGGATCTTGGGAAAGGACATCAGTTCGCAATTGAGCGTACAAATCCGTGTTAAGACCCATAAGGAAGTCATGTAGTTTTCCCAGTTCAAGTCGTGCTTGGTGCAACGATGCATTAGTAAATGACGTACAACAATTATACGAAATTAGCGGTGCATGATTAAACAATTCTTCTCACAATACATTCAATTAGCCAATCAGATTGAATATAAGGAGGTTGCGACCCGATGATAAGTGCCTTCTAAAAACTCAAACTTTGCGACGTATCGGAGGCCCAATCATCATAATTGTTTATGCGTAAACGAATGGAGTGATGAAATCACCAGGTCGGTCTCCTGTACCAAAAAAGAGCGACAAGTTCACATCTCTTGCTAATAACGACCATGGTATCTTGAGCTGACCATCATCACCGGCCATGATTTATCGTGTGAATATAACCAAGTTTTCATACCACATATAAACAGACCCAATAGATAATAAAAATCAAACACAAAACAAACCGTGTTTCAGCCATTCCCATTCATCTCTATATATAATACAATATACACTCATGCTGTAGGTAAGCTCACAACGTCCTAATTAGACTTGATTACTCGGTAGACAAGACATAAACCTTCCTCATATTAATTGTTTAGTCAACACGATCCAGCGGATGCGCAATCAATCTTAAGACTCGCTGTATGAATCATATACCTACTATCAATCTCGCTGATTTTGCTGTATCACCCAAATACCTACTATATATCGCCCCATTTAGTCAATGCTTCTAGGGACCTCGTGAGTCATGCATGAACACTTCATTATGATACAGATCCAACTGTAATAATTCATTTAAAACAAAATATTAATTACAGAGGATGGGGATAATTAATGTCTTAACGTGAGGTGTGAATGTATCATGGACCACGTGTTGTACGATACTTGGATATTTTTTTAAAAAACCACCCCTACAATATATATATAGACATACACTGATACACACACACACATCCCAACTCAAACATAAGTCATAACACCAAAACCAAGGCTCCAATGGAGGATCCATTGTTGGATAAACACCAAGAGCAACAAGTCTCGGTCGACGAGCACATGCAAAGCTACTTATCCGAGTTCGGGTGGACTCAGTTCATCCAATCCCTCCTCGTCTCTCTCTCCTCCATCTTCGACGCTCAACAGACCTTCATCACCGTCTTCACCGACGCCTACCCTTCGTGGCACTGCACCGGAAACGGCACCGTTTCGTGCACCTCCTCGTCCGATGTTTGTACGCTGCCGGCGTCGTCGTGGGCGTGGGATCGGGAGGCTCCTCCTCACGTGACCATCGTGTCGCAGTTCGGCCTCCAATGCTCCTCCTCGTTCCTCTCTAGCCTCCCGGCTTCAGCGCACTTCGCAGGCTGTCTCGCAGGTACGACCCGACCCGTGATCTTAGTTCTTAGGTTGTCGGCTGCAGAGATCTAGTGAGTAAAATATAGGTAGCAAGTCAACCGTATATAATAATTAATTGGATTATTTTATTCTTATTTTATTTGAGCTTAAACCAGGAATATTATAAAATCTCGACAATAAAGATACGGTGAAATGGATCCGGACTTTGAGAAACAGATCGTATAGACGAACCAGTGAACTGCTTTATTCGCTGTCCGTTTAACAAAATCGAATTGTACATATTCGAGTCCAGATAGTAGGAAAATACAACTGAGAACGAGTATTATTTTATTCTAATCAGCCATTCACTTATTATTCAATAATAATAATATAGAAAATAATTAATCCGTATTTTTGAATTGTAAAAATACGTACTTATTAGGGCAATACATGGTCGGTTGAACCGTCCATAGGCCTAAACTAGGCACCTGCTGGGGACATGCCGGTTTGATCTTTTCAGCACCGGCACCGACGTCAGAAAAGGCAACTCCGGTCGGTTACGGTTTGAAACCGTACCAAAAAAACAATGTGAACCGGTGTACCTGGCCTTTACATCAACGTATACATCTTATAGAGAAAAAGGGTCGTCGGTAAGAGATAGAAGATATTAAAGTCTAGGGGAGAGAGAAAGTAACATCATGAAAGAAAGGGAAGAGAAATAAGTTGAGGCTAAAGAAAATCCTTTGACATCTCTCAGTCTTGAGGAGAAAACGACACAAGTCTTGAGGAGAAAACGACACGAGCACATCATAAATAAAACTGAATTCAACAAAAGAAAATGTTAAGAAGATAAGATTTGTTCTGGTCATGTGGCTGATGAGAGAGGTAGGACTAGGAGACGTCGCTATCATAAGACAAACATGTAAACAATTAGGTTAGACCAAGAGAGAGAAAAAAACCGGGTTTAAATAAGAGGCCCAAAAGAAGGTAAAGAAAGCCATAAAATTGAAAGTAGAGAGGGTGTGATACTAAAGGTTCGGTACTATGCAATATTCATTGTAATTGTACTGACACACTATGGTTGGGCCACCACCGATATCGATGTTGATCGGATTCGATCAGTTTATCAGTTTTCGACTAATTCTGAACACTCTTAGATACTATCTTTCTTGTCCGTTAAAATGTAATGGTTTTGACAATTTGAACAAAAGCTAGATATTTGTAAAGTTTTTCTCAAACCATACCCTTAAATATTATATCATGTGTTTGCTACTTTTTCTACTTTTTCATGGTCCATAATAAAAAGGGTCTTCAAAGATATTTGGGTTTTAGTGATAAAATCAATACTATATACTTGTCGTTAATAATAAAAAATAAAATGTCAAAAGATCGAAATGTTTAATGGGGATGCTTAGAGAGATATTATGATAACGATCGACAACACTCGTACAACTACTCTAACGATGAGCTAGGACAAAGCTTGTCTTTTTTTCGGAAAGTTAATGCTGAGACGGACTAAATACTCCATCGAAGATTCAACATGCGTCGTTCTTCCTTGATTGATAGTTCATGGCTCTAAAAACACGAGAATACTGGTTCCTGCGATAGTAAAAAAGTACAATGTCAATACTTGGTGGAACCACTGTCACCAAACATCTAGCGGTAGTACCGTGCATACCCTTCACTGGACCACCAGTTCCTCATTGATTAAGGCGAGGGTGCACGCCACTCCTTTCTAGTAAACCTGATGCAACGATAATTTTGAAATAAAAATAAAGATTTAGTGGATATTATGTTAATTTTATAGAAGTCTGTAAGTAAATTTTGAGGAATGACACAAAAGTATATAGAGTATAGAAGAAGGAAACAGTTTTTGACCAACATAGTATAATTTTGTTGTTGTGCTAATGATCTCGCAGGTGGTCTCACTCTAGCTATCATCGGCGATTCGTGGGTCGGTCGCAAGACGTTGCTCTTGAGTGCATGTCTGTTCATGTCTTTGTCCGCTTTATTGGCCACATTCTCTCCCGATGTCTTCGTGTACTCTGTCCTAAAGTTCCTAACCGGGTTCGGTCGCGTCGGGATCTCAACAAGCGCTCTCGTGTTGTCAATGGAGCGAGTCGGAAAGCAAAGACGAGGTAAGGTCGGGATGGCTAGGTTCTTTTGTTTCACCATTGGTTTATTGTCCTTACCCGCCATAGCTTACGCGAACCGAAACAACTCGTGGAAGAGCCTCTACCTTTGGACTTCCGTACCCACGATTTGCTACTGCGTTGTGGGTTACTTCCTCATCCACGAGTCCCCTAGGTGGCTCTACACGCAAGGCCGAGGAGAAGAAGCTCACGCAATATTGCAAAAACTAATGAAACATCCTCAAGGTACTTGTCTTCTTTCATATTTAATGTTTTTATGTTACACATATATGTCGATTTATTTTTGAACGGGAAGAATATTTACATGTAGTCCCGAATTTAGAGGGGATAGGGTATCCCATGGTAAACCCACTCTTAATAAAATTTAAATAAGGGTATATTACAAATACTTACCCCAAACTTGTAGCGTTTAACTGATACCTATCCTAAAGTTTTTTTAACCGATACCTACTTAGATGTTTAGTTATATAATAAATAGCCCAAGCCGGCAGTTAAAATGACGAAAATGCCCTCAATGATTTTTTAAATAATTTTTTTAAAATAAAACTAAAGTGAATTAATAAGTACATACATATACCTAACAAAAGTAATTTTTTGAATAATTTTTAAAATAATTACTGAAGTGTAGTTGAAGGTATTTTCGTCATTTTATTAGCTGATGGCTTGGGCTATTTGTTATATAACTAAACATCTGAGTAGGTATCAGTTACAAAAAAAAAACTTTAGGGTAATTATCAGTTTAACGCTACAAGTTTAAGGTAGGTATTTGTAGTTTACCCTTTATATAAAATCGTATAGTTTTCACTTACTTTCGATTTGATATCTTACGGGTCTAAATCAGAACTGTACGAAAAAGTTATGGTCATTTTATAAGATAAGTAGAATAAAGATTACATCGGGTCTAGTTTGATTTATATCTAACTATTTTATTCCATATATGTATTTGAACAGGCCCTAATACCGTAAACGCACCTCTGCTTGAACTTTCTGTGGAAAAAACACATTTTTCATATGTCGACTTGTTAAGAAAAGGATGGGTGATGCGGAGGATGTTCGCGTCCATGACGCTCGGGTTAGGGGTCGGCATAGTGTACTTCGGCATGACATTAGGGGTCAACAACTTAGGGTTCAATGTTTACTTAGCCCTTTTCTTCAATGGCCTCTTGCTCATACCTTCGCAGCTGATCATCTTCTTCTTCATCGAACGTTGGAGCAGGAAAACCGCCTTGTTGGTCTTTTGTTCGGCAGGTGGGTTGTGTAGCATAGTTTGTGCCGTACTAGGAAGCTGGGACATGGTCAAGGCAATGGCCGGCTTCGAGCTTGCCTCCTTCTTCTGCGCGAGCTCCGCTTACAATGTGCTGATGATTTACACGACAGAGCTGTTCCCGACATGCGTGAGGAACTCGGCGACAACTACGGTTCTGCTCTCGGTTCTGGTCGGTCCGGTGTTTGTTCCCATGTTGAATTCTGTCGGAAGGGAATATGGATACTGGTTGTCTTATGGAGTGTTTGGGGTGGCCATAAGTGTCTGTGGATTGTTTGTGTTGTTGTTGCCGGAGACGAGAGGGACGGTGCTTTGTGATACGATGGAACAACAAGAGCACAAGGACAAAACAACCCAGTTAAAATAATGACGGTCTTGTGAGAATGACTCACTTCTATGCAAGTTTGAAGTCTTATGTATAAATATCTCGTTTCAATCGAGATAGAACATTGATATTTGAACTAGACGTTGGTGGTAGTTATTTATCTAGACGATGCGTCGTCTTGTTCGAGAGCTATTCATCTTGTTAATCGTTGTTGAGTTTCTGAGAACGGCCGATGGATGTAATGCTTGTATTGTTTGACATGTATGTTCGAGAGCTATTCATCTTGTTAATTTATTAATAAATATTTCTGTTAAAAAAACATCAATATTTCAACTTGTTTTTATATTTAATGGTTTCTTGTTAATTATATGTCAAATTATTTTTAACACTCTCCTTTTATGGGCGTCTGAAAATGAATAAAATGAATATTTACATGTAGTCTACTTGATGTTGACATTAGACGTACACAGGTCAAAACAAAAAGTTAAAATTTTAAATATAATATTGAAAGGTAAATCATTGAAAAGAACGTTGGATGTGAATTGTACATAAAAAGAGATTATTATTGATAGATAGTGTGATTTTGATATGTATCTGTCATGAGTTGGACTTGGATATCATATCAAAACATCAAGTCAATCAAAGTTTAAACTAATAGTTAAATGTGTAATTATAATTTTGTATCGTAAAATTGAGTTAATTATCCACACTTAATTATACTTGGTTTTCACCTATCTACATCTAACTATAAATTTGTCTAGACAATACCTTAATTTTTCAAAAATTGTCTTGCGCATTATCCGATTTTCTCATCACTATCCTGTCATTTTTTAGTAAAGTGAAAATATTGGAAAGATATATCTTTCCGATTTTTTTACGATTTGACCTTATTCTCCTAGTGGGTTTGGTCCTTGGTCTCGCCTTTTTTGCAATCTCTTTTTTCTTTTTATTCAATCCACTTAACTTGCGAAATGGCTCGTATACCCTTACTAAAACACATTATAATTTATCTTGGTATTTCCCCCCTAGAAGTTAAGAAGTCAAATGACAATTGTACTCTTACTGAAACTTAACCCCCAAAATTTCTCTGTTGGGATTATAGAATTCCCAATATTATGTTCAGAACCATTTTCGTCGACGTCTATAATCCACATCAGCAGTTCCATATTGGGCACGACGTCGCCTCAAAATCAAGCAACCCACGACCTAGGTGTGTGGATATGGTTGTGCCCATCGTATGTGTGAATACGTATGTTGGTTTTAATGTGGGTGTAGATAGTTGATGATTATGTAGTTGGAGCCGTGTCGGAAAGAAGTAGGGGATTTACACCCAATTTGTGTTTACAGTGCTGGGGATTTTTATCGAGGATTATTTAACATAGTATATGGTTTTTGTCCATTCTACCAGGTTGTAGTCCTTCAGTATTTTGGAGCGAGCGCATAAATTGTAGTGATTTGAGTGGCCGACCATGTGGAGTAGTAGAACAAAAACCAATAGATAGCGAAGAAACAACAGTAATTCGTCCTCAATTGAAGTCATTAATAATTGAAGACATACATTTTAAATCCAATATCTACAAAAAAAAAAAAAATTGAACCATTAGAATTGCAAGGAACATAAAATTCTACATTGGGCCTTTATTTGGAATTTCTGTAAAGGCCTTCTACCTTGGGTCCTTTTTTTGGACTTTTTGTAAAAGCCCATTAAATATTAGCTACTCCAGCAAAATTTATCTGGTTCCGACCCTGATCCATGTTATTAAAGATTACTTATTATGATCATGCTTTTTTTAAAATTTTAAAATATTTAGTTATGTACGTTATATTTATTCATATATTAATGTAACATATAATTACTCCGGTTCGTAGAGAAATTGGGTGGCCACCGCGTTACTGATGCACTAAATATCATCAATAAGGAGAGAGGTAGATGTGTATCCATGCGTATTACACGTGGACCCATACGCTTAATCGACTTTCAATGGAACCGTCGCGCCTATCCACAACAGTTCTATAAGTACCGACCACATAACCGCAACACATAACACGCAATTTTTTTTCCTCCATAAGGGACGAAAACTTATGTCCCCTCTTCCAGTGAGAGCATCGTCCCCCTTGCAACGGTATTATGTGTCCATCCCGTGTAGGTTTTATGACATGAAGGGAGATGTTGACAAACAACGTAAGCAGCTTCTTGGATCCGACGAAACCTGGTTGAGACAATCGGTGCAGACTCTGATGTCCCCAAATGTCCCGCCCGACTTATCTTCCATCACTACAGCTGACGCGTTACGTGGACCTATTACCTACCTAATTATCCTACCACCGATGTGAGCCTCCTAGTTTACACCCATGACATTACGTCACACGGTCCAATGATGTGCCTAACACGGCTATTGTACTTGTGTTAGGTGCTCCATCAACTCCTCTTCCACCACCCATGCCGCCTCCTCCACATTGTATCCTCCATTGACTCGTCCAACACCATCCATGTCGTCGCAACCACCACCGACTTCATCTTTTCCATCGATACCTTCATCACCTTCCCTCCCGCAATATCCCCCGCCTCCTCCCTCCGTTCCATCAACACCTCAGCCAATCCCGCCATCAAACACTCCCTCAATAAACATTCTTATAAAACATGCATAACATTTTATTAAAATTCAATTGAAAGTTACGCATTTTCAGGGGCTTTAATATAATATAAAGTTACACATTTATATGTAAGTTACACTATATTTATGAGATTTTATATAAAATTACTATTTTAAGCATTTTCAAGGAGATCTCTCTTCGAAAACCGGTTGCATGCTTCGAGATAAAATAGTAGAGTCAATGACTTCTATTGAACAATGACTTCCGAAATCGCTTAACTTCTATTTAGTTTTGTAACATTTCCTTTAGGAACTATCGCCAGGCTCATCGGGAAGACATGACACCGATCTGAATGAGTACAATGCAAGAAGATCACAATTACCATGTTCAAGAACCGTGTCATTTTTCGGCTTCAATATCGCGTTGAAACTGGTTTGAGGGCAAATGACATTGTTCCTTAAAATAGTAATTGCAACCTTCAGAGGAGACAAAAGAAGAGGAGGAAGGGAAGGAGGTGAAGGTCTGAATGGAAAAGATGAAGGTGGTGGTGCTTGCAGCGGAAGCGGCGTGGTTGGAGAAGCTAATGGAGTAGAGGAAGGTGTGGTGGTGTAGGCGGCGGGATGAGTCTTGTAATGGATTTGAATGAGTACAAATCACATGGACCTCCCAGTCTAGGTTAGATAGCTCATTGGGCATGAGTTGGGGGAGTGAAACGAGGTTCTACTGGCGAACACCAGGAGGACCAAGAACGGGCGGGAAAGCATTCTCGCATGTAAGAATGAAAAGAATCCAGTGCTCTAGGGACTGGCCCTGGGAGGGGTCCTTGGGAAGAGCGATGCCTCCTGAAGAAATGGATGATAACAGGTTCGGTCATACTCTACTGTGCATGTAGTGTTTAGGCAAGACCTCAAGTAGCCGTAGTCAACTTCATTTAATTTTATTATGTAGCCTTTGTGGCATCCCATCCAAAAACGTCATGGACGGTCATATTGTGAAAAGATCAGCGAAAATTATAAATGTTCTAAGTCTGTTATTCGTGGTCAGAGAGTCTCTGATGCACCCTACTATTTTTGAATCTTTTGCTTAATGAAATACTGTACTTTTTAGTCAAAAAAATGTATTTGTGGATAGTAGCTGTGTTAAACTCGGGAGTATACCGACTTATTCGTCACCTCGGACGCGTCAAAATAATTTACTTTAAATCAATGGACCTAATTATCACAACACAACTTGATTTTCTGCGTTCTACGAAACATATGTGTTCGATCTTTATTTTATCTATTATTGCCTATTTGTCTATTAAATGATTTACAATTAATATATAAAATTATTATTCCGACTATTTGAATCAAATTATCCGATTTCTTTTGAAAGCGTTTATTACAGAAATATCAGTCAATGGAGATCTAGAAGAATACAAATAAAATAATGGATTTCCCCCAATTTAGCAAAACATATCAATTCTCAACCTTAAAGGAAGTTAGAGACAGAATCAAAACGGACAATCTCAAAACCTAATCTTTTAAGATAGAGAATGAAATTGATGTGAGAAAAGGAAGGTGAGAACTGATCCCAATCACATAGACACAGTAGTCATGGGCTTGGGTCAACCATATTTTGGGCTTATCACATATATGTTTAATCATTATCATAGGTGAACATATGATAAGTTGTTTGAACTAACAAGCCTATTTAAAGTAGGGGAAGCTCGTTGATGTCTGGATATATAGCAGGTATGGAAGATGTTAAACAATCAAACACTTAGAGCAGCTCCAACGCGTCGTGGCAGACGCAGACACGGCGCTGACACGATTTCGCTTATGACAAAATATGGGGGAAGCAGTCCTTTCGACCTTACATTTATTGAACCGAATTCTCACAAGAGCTCTTACGAATAATTGCAGGCTCCAAACCTGCGGTTTCTCTTGATGTGGGGTGTTTGGCTAAAGTCGGCATCACTAATTCCAAGAGGACCATTACCGAACTGAAAACCTATGGTTGCGTGTTCATAGGTTACGCCTAAAACATTTTGGTGTGTATGTTCATATATCTAGACTACGGATGTTGATTTCTACGAGCACATCTATTTGTTAGAGAAAAACGTTACTTCTACTTCGGTTGAACCCACTATCACCGACTATATCACAAAACTCATTGATAAGTGGGTTATCGATTATTCTACTTTCAATGCTCATCTTAAAGAGCCTAGAAGAAGCAAGAGAGCTAGGGTAGAGAAAAGTTTCAGAGACGACTTCGTGACATCTTTTCTCTTCGAGGTTTTTATGGCGGACGTTAACACTGATGAGCTTGTTTCAACATTCCTGCTAGAAGATGATCTAAAACATACGTCGAGGCTCTAAGATCAGTCAATGCTAATTTCTGAAAAGAAGTCGTATCTAACTAGACTTGGGATCCAACAAACTCATCCTAAAGATCCCAAAGTTATTAGTTGCAAGTGGATTTTCAAGAAGAATATGAGACCTGATGGTACGATAGTTTAGTTCAAGAAGAGACTCATAGTACGTGAGTTTACGCAGAAGATGAGACATGATGGTACGATAGAACAGTTCATCGCTTTGTCTCAAGCGTGCGCTCTTGTTACAAAGCCACATCCTCTACCCCTGCTACCGCTATAAAACATGCTAAATCAAAGGTATATGCACATTTTTTTTCCAGGGTTTATCTTTGTTTTAGTTTTGTTGTTGTTGAATAATTTGAAATTATGTCGATAAATTATTATTTTTGTGATGCAGTTGATTGTTTTCCTTGACGACTAAATGAATGAGAACTTACAGGAATTTTGAGAAAAATTAGGTTCAAAGATTGTGCTGTGAACGAATTTTGTACTCTGGAGTCAAAAATACTTTTCAGGTATTTCCCGTAAATTGGCTTCATTAACCTTTTTATTTCGTAAAAATTGCAACTACTATATCTTTGTAGGGTTAAATATTGAAAGTTACTCTTAAGTATTGGTCACGAACACTACACTACCCACGTTTTCAAAATGAACACTATACTACCCTTAAGTATTGGTCATGCGATTTTGTTAGTAAAAATGGACGGAATTTTCCATTCCATTAGTCATATGACCTCAAGTGTCATATAATGGATGGTAAAATGACGTTTTTTTGCCCTTAAATATTTGACCTCTATACATTTTGTGAGGAACAATAACGAGGGTACAATGGTAATGTTCCTTATCAAATGTGTAGATGTCATATAATATTAAAAGTGTTTGATACCTAAACGGATCCCTATTTTTGTTCGATACCTAAACGGATCCCTATTTTTGCCCCATATTTTAACATTATATTAAAAGCCAACTTTGAATTTAATAACTAACCAAAAAGATAAACAAAAGCAAACCCACGACAAAAAAAAAGGATTCCACTACATTATGAAACAATTTTCTAGAAAAACAAACAAAAAATTGAAAGTGTTGATTTCAAAAAAACAAAAGAATATAAAAGTGTGCACTTATATAGTAATAAATGAAAGAACACGACAATTTGCACCTACCCAAAACAGGGTCTATCACTTTTTTTTTTTGCGTAACCATGGCCCCTAAATGACGTCCAATGATAAAGGAGGTGGGAGTACAGAGACAGCCCGGATGTTTGCCCAGAAACAACTATCCTTCAAACAGTGCGTAATAAGTCATTGATTGAGCGCTTTTGCGTCGAAGATGAACGAGGCTGAGCGATCAGTCGAAACTGTGGGATGTGAACAACACTGGTAGGGGAGCGTTCCGCCTTAAGGAAAAGTGCCCGCACGAGCGGCGGTGGACAAAACAGAAGCGAAAATACCGCTTGAGTAACACAAACATTGGTGAGAAATACCACTGGGTACCTATACCTGACCCCATAGCACATATGACTCTGACCCGAAAATCAACCCATATCCCGCTCCACCCGAAAATTGCCCGACTAAAAATTTCGGATATCCGACGGGTCCGGATTTTTTGCCATCTCTATTTCTCTGTTGAATGCATGCTATTTTTATTTTGTGGAAAGTATGGAATATATTAATTCAAATCGTCCATAAGGACTTTAAACAGAAAGTTAGGATTGGCTATATCTTCCCCCTCGACAATATTCCATAACCCAACATTTCTAGCTAATAAATGAACCGCCCTATTTGCGGTGCGGCGTAAAAATAGCAATAAAAACCCCGGAAGGTCTCGCAGGATGCTGCTGCACTCAGCTATTATCAGCCCCGCCGATGACAGTGTCTCAACTTCACTCCCAATTGCATGAACTACACCCTAACAATCCCACTCAACTATCCCCGCCGACTAGTTACTACATATTATTGAAATCAGAAAGAAATAAAAATGGCTTCTCTTCCTCTTCAGGTATTAATTATGTATCATAATGTTGAATTTAAAGAGATTTTGTTGCCATAAACATGATCTAGCTTCTTATTAACGGGTCATGGCCTCTGTTCGTTATTGTATCAAGATTACAAATTTAGTAGTTTCTGAATTTTGATGCTACTGTCTCTGTTTTGTAGACAAATACTTTATCAGCAAAAGCCGAGAACTACGACGATCCCATTGCCGCCTTACCCGAGAATGAATGTCGATATGCATATACGATTTTGATTTCATGACTTATTATTATGTTACCATGACAATATGTTATGACAATAGTTATATTTAAACTTCCGTTTAAACGTTCGTGAATTCTGATGTATGTTAAATTTCGTTTATCTTTTAAATCTAGAACTCTTCTTCGATATATTCACCTATCGCGGAAGATCATTGTGACGATATATTGTACTATCACAAAATACCACTTACTTCTACGACGGTGTAGTATACTGTCACATAAGTTGATTTTGACGAAAATTGGTGTACCGTCACATATTCTTCAAGTCAAAGGTGAGGAAAAATATAAGACAAATATATATAATTAAAGGCCCTTGGATCGTATAATTAAATGCCCAGATTTAATGCATATTTTGTAATTGATTTCGTAATCAATAACCTCCCACCCCCCTGAATTTCGGTGACCCGTCCGATTTAGGTAATCAATGGTCCAGATTAGTTCTACGTTCTGATCCGAAATAAGGTTTGTACCTGAAAGCTCCCCTATATATATATATATATATATATATATATATAGGATATAACGTAGAATTAAAGGCCATTGGATCGTAGAATTAAAGACCCAGATTTAATGCATATCTTTTAATATCTTTTTAATTAATGCATATCTTGTAATTGATTTCGTAATCAATCACCCCCCTGAATTTCGGTGGTCATCCGATCTGGGTAATCAATGACCCAGATTAGTTCTACGTTCTGACCCGAAGTAAGGTTTGTACCCGAAAGCTCCCTTATATATATAGGAATGCAATCAGGTGCGAATCAGTTGTTACGGTGTGAACCTACGAACTCGCGTGTTTAGTGTATCCAGTTTGAGGAAATAGCATTCCCGGTTTAAGGTGAATATTCTCAAATAAAAAATTTCTCAAACTGGAAACATCATTTTCTCAAAGTAAAATATTGTTTTCTCGAACTTTTTTTCTCAAACTGGGATGCTATTTTCTCAAAGCATGTTCGCGATTTTCTTAAACTAGATTCCAGGTTCGCAGGTTCATACCATAAGAAAAATTCACATCTAATTTTCCCAATATATATATTGCACTAGGGGGTCCATGCAAAAGATGAAATGAAATAATGATCGGGACCTCGTCCACGACTTTCCATTTTCTCTTCTTATTGGATTGCATTTTGAATTCTTCCATTCTATTAATCAAGTATAAAAGTAATTAGAAGCTTCCGATTAGACCATTAATATATTTAGCATACCAACTACTAAACAACTTAATCAACGATTCTGTGATGAATTGTCATCTTAAAGTCATATCCAACCCAAAAGCTCAAACTGATGGGTGGAGGCACTAATATGCTTATCAAGTATTCAATTTGTCAATACATTTTCTATGTGGGACTTATACTTCAATCACGTGTAAGACTGGACATCTACTCATGGACTATAACATGACTGGACATCTGCATATGGATCGGAGACCACATGGTGGAGGTGATAAACTGGTCATGTGCCGAAATACCATGTTAAAGCCCTATCCAACCCAAAAGCTGAATTTATGGGTAGATGCATCAAGATGTATATCAAATGGTCAATTTATCCATACATTTTCGATGTGTAACTCACACCTCAACATTCCCCCTCACGTGTAGGGCTGGACATCTACACGTGGGTCATATCATGACTGGACATCTGTATATGGGCCAGAAACCACATGGTGGAGGTGACAAACAGATCATGGGTCGAACCAGCTCTCATATCATGTTAAAACCTTATCCAACTCAAAAGTTCGAACTGATAGGTGGAGGCAATAATATACTTATCACGTGTTCAATTTGTCTATATACTTTTTATGTGGGACTTATACTTTAACAATCGATAGATAAGTTTACATGATATTTTATGAATGATTGTGCTCCCGAAAACCCTGGGCTACAAGCGAAATATCATGAAACCCCTCTTTGTGCTAAAAATGCATCTTTTTATATAGGTTGAGTGGATATCAAAAGAGGAGAGGTGTCTATCTTAAATATCAAAAGAGGAGGTGTCTATCTTAAATTACTTTGAGAGGATAGCAGAAGAGGTGGTGGAATTGGGGTGGGTAGGCAAAAGATGTTTGCATCACACTCCACCTTGTTTAAAAGGACAACAAAGCATGATTTGGAAAGTAAAAAGAGAGAGGAGCGGCGAGTGTGACTAGGATAGTACGAGTTTATTATCTAAATGGTCAAAAGTATTAAGATTTTTAAACTTAATAATAGAGTTTATGTCCATATTATAGTTATGGGTTTGTTACTTTAACATTTTTTTAATGAAATTATTGATAAGAAGTTGAAATAAAGCATATTAAATTTACTTTGCAATGCTATTTCATTTCCTTTCACCTAGTATCTTTTTATATATGTTATATTATAACACTAGCAAAGTTACAATTTGTGTGCAACAATATCTTCACATTATCTTTGTGTGTATGTTTGTGTAGTTGCTAAATATGTGCAACTCTTTTAAGTGAGGAAAAAAAATATTATTATTATTAGTAGTGGTTGACAGACTGATGTCATCCGTTGCTTAAATAGGACGTATTCGTCGGTCAAATTACTAGTTGACGGATGTATCCATTGGCTAAGATCCGTCGGCATGGTCGCGTGGATCAAATTTTTTACCAATAGATCAAAATATCCGTCGATAAAGACTAATCTTTACCCACGAATGGTATTTGTTGCTGAGGAACTAAACCTAAGAGACGGATAGCATCCGTAGTTGAAGATGCAGGACTTCCGATGGATAGTGGGTGAAGATCACAACTTGCCAGATGGATGCTATCCTGTCATACAAAAATATATGTGGCTGAAGAGGTACACTTGCCAATCAGATGCTATCCGTGGCTGAAGTGTTTAACCAGACAGACGGATACTATCCGTTAGGGAAGCACTAATCCTGCAAGACGAATACTATCCGTGGCTATAGTCTATTTTGTAGTGATTTTCCCGACGGATACAGAACAAAAATATATTTTAAAAAAAATACTACACCCAATCGTACATTATACCCTATATTTGTTTCTGAATCTGTAATAACAATCCAAAATCTGTATAGAAACGCAAAATATTTTCGACACAACACAAACAATACATTTATTTGTTCCATTTGCGTGCAACTTTTGTAACTCATTCCTCAGTAGTCTCATGAATACATTAAAATACTCACCAAACGATTTGAGATCAGATATCAATTGTATTAAGATGTTAAAATATTTCTTTATACATAAATTAAAAAATAAATGGTAAGACATTACTATATAATACTCACCAATAATTTTCTCATGCTTTACACGTGTGTATGGTTGTGTAGTTACTAAATATGCGCAACTCTTTTACGTGCGACTCTTCGCATTACCTTTGTGTGTATGGCTGTCTAGTTGTGTGTATGGCTGTCTAGTTACTAAATATGTTAAACTCTTTTAAGTGATAAATCAGTGTATATCACTCACTAATATTTTTTTCATGCTTTAAGAGCATCCACAGTTCATGGACTGGGAGCCGGTTGGAAGCAAAAACGAGGAGAGAAAGTTCAAAAAGTAAGAGAGAGAAATGAATATAAAATTGCTGGCGAGGAGTGTTGGCTGTTAACTTATCACCAACACTTGTCGTCGGCGAGTAGCAAATATATGAAGGAATGAGTTATTATAAAGTCAACTGCCGGCGAGATGACTGTGGGGTGTTGGCTATAAGCCAAAAAAAATTATTTTTAATTCATCTCGCCAGCGCCATCTCGCTAACTGCCGGCGAGATGACTGTGGGTGCTCTAAGCATGAGATGGTTTTTTTTTGAAAAAAATTGTTGATAAACAAAAACATGAGAACTTATACACAAACCACTTGAGATTCTACTTCTACACCCTTTAGTGCGTACAGATCGCAACTTTATAGTATTTAGTATATGGATGCACAAAATAATTCAAAGAAGTTATATTGACAACCCCAACTTTTTTCTCCACCGGTGATAAAACATTAATTCTGCTTTAAATTTAGGTTTAATTATGTATACACCAATCGATTTTTATGTTTTTTTGCATAGATATATTAATGTTTCGAAATAACAGATGACTATATTAACCTAATCACTAAATAACATATTTATATTTTCCCATCTCATGCTGTTAGTTTTTATTGTTTAAATTGTTTGAATGATAAAATTGCCTTTATGTTCAAACCCTAAAAATGCACTAAGCTTATAACTAATTGTTATCGAGGGTGTATTTTCCTTCTTCGCCTCTTGAATGATCATTCCAAAACGGGTATCTTAATGGGTATCTCGCTAGGCGATAGGTCTTTCTGACAAGGTCTCGAACGGAGAAGACGACCGAGGAGATCTCGTTGTTAAGATTTTCCATGGAAACACACTTGACAAGGTCTTCTTTGAAGAGCGGGTCGTCCGACATTGTTAGCAAAGCACGATTTGTTTGATGAAGCACGATCCTCAATTCACGGATTGAAAAAAAAATTGATCAAAATGAATGGATAAACGTAGAGTGTTGGGATGTGAAAAAGATCCCCTCACAAATTCTCTTTTCCATGTTGTTTGAAAATTCTTTAATGGTCACTCGTGAATGTAATTAAGGCTTCCAATATATTCTCGAAACTTCTGTCTTTCGCTCATATGCAATAAAAGAGTAAAGACATTTGCAATTGGTCGTCTCTTGTACTCCTTCCCAAAAACTCGAATTATAACTTTCCAAAACCTTCTCATGTAAAGTAGGGTGATCGAGACACTCATGCGCATCGTTTTGTCATACGATTCAGTTGCACATCCATAACCCAGCATCCAGAGTGCAGTTGTACATTACTTGTTCAAACTATACCCAATATGTCCCGTATCCTCAATTTTTTGGAAGAAGTATTAGTCGTTCACGACAACGGCTTTCATAATGAGAACAAACAAATTTTGACTCATTCGAAATTGACAGCCGGAAAATTTCCTCCCATAAGCTCTACAAGATAATCGCGTATCCAATGCTTGTTTTCATCATCACGACGTCATGACAACCACGTTTTCCTCCGCAACGACCGTTCTCCTATTTTTCGTATCCTATCGTCGATCCTTGCTAGGCGAGTTGCGTTCCTTGCCTCGTTATCTTCCGACAGCATCGATCTCACAAGAAAAAAAACATAAGAATATTTTACTAAAGTATCGAGCGATGAAATGGGGTGGATGATATTTTATGTATTATTTTTTTAATAATACATACTTAGATATTTTTTCAATTATCCCTATATATATAACAGCACCTATACACACCCAAACGCACTCATAAGTCATAATACCAAAACCAAGGCTCCATGGAGGATCCACCATTGGAGCCGCATCAAGAGGAACAAACCTCAGTCGACGAGTTCATGCAAAGCTACTTATCCGATTTCGGAACCGCACAGTTCATCCAATCGTTCCTCGTCTCTCTCCCGTCCATCTTCGACGCTCAACAGGCCTTCATCACGGTCTTCACCGACGCCTACCCTTCATGGCACTGCACCGGAAACGGCACCGTTTCGTGCACCAAGTCGTCAGATATTTGTACGCTGCCGGCGTCGTCGTGGGCATGGGATCGGGAGGCTCCTCCTCACGTGACCATCGTGTCGCAGTTCGGCCTCCAATGCTCCTCCTCCTTCCTCTCTAGCCTCCCCGCTTCATCGCACTTCGCAGGCTGTCTCGTAGGTACGACCCGATCCGTATTCTTAGTTCTTAGGTTGTCGGCCACAGAGAAAATAGTGAGTAAAATATAGATAGCAAGTCATAAGTAACTGGATTCTGTTATTTTAGCGTAATCTTAGGTTGTCGGCCGCCACAGAGACTAGAGTATAAAATAGTAACTAAAATATAGATAGGAAGAGAATGAGTATTTTTCTTTTGAAACGGGTGATTGGGGAAGTGTATTAGGATAAAAAATAAACCATACATAATAGGGTTAAAAAGCTTTAGACTTTAAAATATCGTCCGAGTTGCTCGTATCTAATCCGGTTCTTTGAACCCGTAGAAAAAGCATACTTTATTTCGTGGATACAACCTTAAGACATCCCCTTACCGATATTTAAAGTAAACGAAAAAACCCCTAGAAAAACAACAAAAGTAATCCAAACTAAAAACAGACTCGCAATTCGGATTGAAGCTAAAACTAAATCCAACCTAAAACTGAAAAAACGATCTGCTTCCTTGCTCCTCCCGAACGTCCAAGCAACGTCGGTCCCGGGTCTAGATGGGTAGGTCCCGAATCCCAATTGCACTGACTGTATCGCTCCAAAACCTTCTCCAACCGTCTCGTGCGGGTGTTCGGTGGGTAACAATTTATCAAAACCAGGACTTGACAAATCAAAGCCATAAACTGTGGAGGTCGGTTCGTGAATAACCCTGAAGGTTCATTATAGTCTTTTCGACTCTGTGTCACCTCGATCGACGATGATGAGGAGAGTAACCACCAGCGGTTCGCCTGGTTGAAGCGTAGATCCGACAACGGTAGAGGGACATGATAAGGACGACGACGACTGTGCGCGGGAGGGGAAACTACAGTTATTGAGCAGACGAATATGACTACTTAGTACGGAAAAAAAAGAGGAAGAGAGAGCTCCATCGACAACCTCCTGGCCGATGACGGCGGCTAGGGTTTGGGGGGTGTGAGTTCCCACATAACTTTGGGAGAGAAACAATTAATTTGACTTTTTGTCGTCTCGAGAGAGCGAGTATATAATAATAATAATAATAATAATAATAATAATAATAATAATTCTTATCTGAAGCGGGGTAATCAAATAGTTAAATACAAATAATAAAACTAAAAAGTTCAAAACAATATATTTTTGAATTATAAAAATGATTTGTTTACAAAAATACGACGCCACACTATTTTTGTACGAAAATTTTCAATATAATACCATGGCAAACATTTATTTGTATTATAATGCCCGATATAGTTTTTTTTTGTAATATAATACCCTGGTAAACATTTATTTTCAATATAATACCCGAGATTGTTTTTTTTCAATATAATATACTGACAAATATTTATTTTCATTTTAGTATCTAACCGTTACTTTTTCATCCAATGTTGGATGGAAAGTGGTCATGTGTGAAGTACATGACCCTCAATTTTTCCTGATACCCTTAGAAAATAGTCAACTACCCTTTGATTTCTTAAAACCCTAATTCTCCCTTTTCTGATTTTCCTTTATATCATGTGATCCTTATCTCTTTTATATATTATATATAAAATGATTTTTTTTTAAAAAAATTATTTTTAAATAAAAACTCATTATTTAAATAAAACTGATTTTTTAAATAAAAGTTGATTTAAAAATAATAATAAACGATTTTTGAAAAAAAAATAAAAGCTTTTTTTTCTAAATAAAACTTATATTTTATAAAAATTATTTTGATGGCAAATTTTGAAAATTTGAAGATAAATGAAGGATCATTTGATATTTTGAAAATTGTATGGTTTGAAGAACCAATGACATGCTTTTGAAAATTTGATTGTTAGTGAGGGGTATTTTGGACTTTTTATACTCTTTGGATGAAAAAATAACAGCAAAGTAACGGTTAGGTACTAAACTGAAAATAAATGTTTGCTAGGGTATTATATTGCAAAAAAAAAACAGTCTTGAATATTATATTACAAATACATGTTTTTCAGGGTATTATATTACAAAAAACAGTACAGCATTATTTTGTAAATAAATATTTGTTAGGTATTATATTGAAAATTTTCTTTTTTTATTAATAAAAAACTATCGTTGTTGAAATGTAATGGTTTCGACAATTTGTACTAAAATTAGAGGTCTATTTGTAATATTTTTCTCAAACCATACACCTACCTATTATATTTATTTTTATTTTTCTTAAACTTTTCATGTCGATGATAATAAGGGGACTTCAAGAAAGGTTTGGTTTGAGTCAAAAAATCAATAATAATAAATGTTAAGGGACCGAAATGCTCCATGTGATGTTTGGAGAGATAATGTAATTGTGACTAAATACTATTTTGAGGATCCAACGCGCATCATTCTTCCTTAACTGATAGTGTGGAGTTTCAGAAACATAAAAGTGTTGGTTCACGAGATTAAAAGAGTAAAATGCCAGTACTTTGTGGAACTATTGTCACCGAACATATACCTGCAAAAGCCCACAGAGAAACCAAGTTATTGACCAAGCCCTTTGATTTGTCCTTGTACCCACCCACTAAAGTAAATAAGTTTCCGAAAAGACAGAATCCTAGGCACCGCTTTTCTGTTACAATAAGGATATGTAGTTTCCCTAGTTACAATAATGTTGAAAGAAAAAAAATAAAGATTTGGTGGGTATTATGTTAACTTTTAAGAGGTCTCTAAGTAAATTTTGAGGAATAGCACAACAGTATGTAAAGTAGAAGAAACAAATCTATATTTACCGTCATAATATAAATTTTTAGTTGTGCTTATGATATCGTAGGTGCTCTCATTCTAGCTATCCTCGGCGATTCATGGGTCGGTCGCAAGATGTTACTCTTGATTGCATGTCTGCTCATGTCCTTGTCCTCTTTTTTTACCACATTCTCTCCCGACGTCTTCGTATACTCTGTCCTAAAGTTCCTAACCGGGGTCGGTCGCGTCGGGATCGCGACAAACGCTCTCGTGTTGGCAATGGAGCGCGTCGGGAAGCAATGGCGAGGTAAGGTCGGGATGGCCAGGTTCTTTTGTTTCACCATAGGTTTATTGTCCTTACCCGCCATAGCTTACGCGACCCGAAACAAGTCGTGGAAGAGCCTCTACCTCTGGACTTCTGTACCTGCGATTTGTTATTGCATTGTAGGTTACTTCCTCATCCACGAGTCCCCTAGATGGCTCTACACTCGAGGCCGACGAGAAGAGGCTCGTGCGATATTGAAAAAGCTATCCAAACATACTCACGGTACTTATCTATTTTCATATTTAATGTTTTTTATGTTACATATATATATATATATATATAAGGTAGCTATCCAGTAAAAACCATCCTTATTGTGCAAACTACGAACCAATCTAAGCCACAGGACGTCACGTGTCAGCACTGTGCACGCACACCAGCAGCGCGCGCGCCCACGTGTCAGCACCTGGTGAGTTCGTAGTTTGCATAATAAGGGGTGGTTTGTATTTGATACCAACCCTATATATATATATATGTGTCGATTTAGTTTTGAACAAGTAGAATATTTACATGTAGTCCACGCAAAGGAGATTTTAGAGGGGATAATGTATGCCATTGCATACCCATTCTTAAAAAATTATACAAAATTGTTGAGTTTCAATTATCTTTGATTTGATACCTTACGGGTCCAAATCAAAACTCGTATAAAAACGTTATGATCATTTTATCAGATAAGTAAGAATAAAGATCATAGCTGATCATTTTACACTTATTGACTTTAGTTTGATTTAGGGGAAACCATGGGTCATAGCCCTATTTGAGGTTTGTTTTAGCGATCCTAACTGGGCTTGACCTTTCCTTGCTCTTCCCAACTACGCTTGACCTTTTTTTGCGAAAACTAACAATTTCCGTATATTTTAACGGATTCCGTTAGGTTTTTGACACGTGTTGGCCACGTGCACAATAGCAATTTTTTAACGGAATCGTCAAAATAGAAGGAAATTGTTAGTTTGCGCAAAAAATAGAAAGGTCACAGTTGGAAAAGGAAAAAAAAAGGGTCAAGCCCAGTTAAGATCGTCAAATCAAACCTTGGGGGGGGGGGGGTTAGGACCCATGGTTACCCCTTTGATTTATATATAACTCTTTTGGTCTATATATATATATTTGAACAGGCCCTAATACCGTAAACGCACCTCTGCCTGAAGTTTCTGTGGGAAACACACAGTTTTCATACAACGACTTGTTCAAGAAAGGATGGGTGGTGCGGAGGATACTCGCGTCCATGGCGCTCGGATTTGGTGTCGGCATGGCATACTTCGGTATGATATTAGGGGTCGGAAACTTAGGGTTCAATGTTTACTTGACCCTTTTCTTCAACGGCCTACTGCTCATACCTTCTCAACTCCTCATCTTCTTCTTCATCGAACGTTGGAGCAAGAAAAACACCTTGTTGGTCTTTTGTTTAACAAGTGGGTTGTGCAGCATAGTTTGTGTCGTACTAGGAAGCAAGGGCAAGGTCAGTGCAATGACTGGATTCGAGCTTGCCTCCTTCTTTTGCGCGAGCTCCGCTTATAATGTGCTGATGATTTACACGACGGAGCTGTTTCCGACATGCGTGAGGAACTCAGCGACAACTACGGTTCTGCTCGCGGTTCTGGTCGGTCCGGTGTTTGTTCCCATGTTGAATTCTGCGGGAAGGGAATATGGGTACTGGTTGTCTTATGGAGTGTTTGGGGTCACCATAGGTGTTTGTGGCTTGTTTGTATTGTTGTTGCCAGAGACGAGAGGGACGGTGCTTTGTGATACGATTGAACAACAAGAACACAAGGACATGTCGATCCAGTAAAATTGATGACGTTGTTGAAATAATAATTCACTTCCATGCAAGTTTCAAGTCTCATTGCAAATGAAAGAAAAATTATCTAAAGTTTGAGTTATATCCAACTTTTTTTATTGTGTTTTAACATGCCTTAATATCGTGAACGCAACTATGCTTGAATTTTTTGTCGGGAACACATACTTCTCCCATATATATTGACTTGTTCAGAAAAGGATGGTGCGGAGGATGTTTGCGTCCATGACGCTCGGATTAGAGGTCGGCGCGGTGGACTTTGGCATGATATTAGGGGTGGGGAACTTAGGATTCAATGTTTATTTAACCCTTTTTCTTCAACGGCCTCTTGCTCATACCTTCGCAACTCCTTATTTTCTTCTTCATCGAATGTTGGAATAGGAAAGGGAAAACTATCGATACATACCCAAAATCATGTCCATTTAACTGATGCTTACCTAAAATTTAAAGTTAACTAATGCATGCCCTGAAGTTTCGAAAATGTAACTCAAAACCCCTCTGTCAGCTAAAATGACGAAAATACCCTCAACTACACTTCAATAATTATGTTTAAATAATTTTGTTATATATATATATATATATATATATACTTATTAAATGACTTCATTTTTATTTAAAAAATCACTTCATTTATATTTTAAAAAATTATTTAAAAAAATCACTAAGGGTATTTTCGTCATTTTAGCTGACAAAAGGGTTTTTTTTATAAATTTAATTTTTATTTTCAAAAAATCAGATTTTAATTTTAAAAATACATAAAAATCAGTTTTTTTTACAAAAATAATTTTTTTTTATTAAAAACAGTTTTATATATCAAAAATCATTTTTATTTTTTTTAAAAAATTAATTTTATTTATATTAAAAATATAAATTCAGATTAAAAAAAATTATTACACTGTTCCTCCGCCATCGTCGCCGGCCTGCTCCTCCGCCATCGTCGCCGGCCACCTCCTCCTCTGTCGTCATCCCCGGCCACCCACCCCCTCTCACCGCCTCCTCCTCCCTCTTTCACCTCATCCCCCTCTCACCGTCCTCGAATTGCAGAGCTGAAGCTCTGCGATTCAGATCTGCTAAAAGCCGAGAGCTTCTATGAAGCCCTAGTTTCAGAGACTTGCATTGGTGGTTGAGCAAATTGTTGGTGAAAGACAGACGGAGCTTAGCGACGGAAATGGAGCTCACCGGAGAGAATCGTGGATTGCGAGAGGAAGGGGCGAGCATGCTTATGGAAGAGATGTTTGTTTCCATGGAAAATTTTCGGGAAGCAAGAGAGAAAACACCATGCAAATTTGTTGCTACTTTCGTGGGTATGGACATTGAGACCTCAAAAGATCCATCACAGTGAGGGAGAATACTCGCGACAGAGGGACGACACAAGTGGTTGCTGATTAACCTCCGAAAGAGAGTAAGGAGGAGGCGATGCTGGTGAGTTAACGGTGACGGGAAGGAATGGGACCCAAAGAAAAATATACAGTCGACAACTTGGAAACCTAAAATAAGGAGAGGGAGAGAGCATTGCTCATAACTCCGTCCACCCTCTTTGATCAGTTTCAAAAAAGTGTAAAAAGTTACATATATTAAATAATGAAGATCAATAATAATTCCGGAATTAAACACTTACACATTCGATCGAGGTATCATCTCCTTTTATAGTAAATTTTTGTATTAAATAAAATCGAGATATCAGTAGTAGTTACAGACAAATTTACTCTCTTTAAAATGATATATTTTTATTTCAAGTTACTCATTCAACTTTTTTTTTGAGATAAACCGTGCGATTATATTAGAACACCATAGGAAAGTTTGGTGAATACTTGACATGTACACCTACAAAGGACCAAACCATACTGGATGGGCATGTAGTCATACACCATCGACCTAAAGTAAAATATTTTCGAAACATAACTGAAACAAAAGCAGTAAATTCGGCTCTAGTGCAACATGGTGGAAGTAGGGGGAGTCTGCGATAGCGTCTTTCGAAACCGGTACAACAATCTTCTTCCAATGGGGACGAGGCGAAGCCAGCCTCGTTTAGGGGAACACTGGTGGACCTCCATCTCCCCCGGTATGTCAGCGTGCGTCGTCCTCCCTTGAATGATACTGGTAGGGCTCCTGAATGCGGGATTGCTGACATCGGACTGGCAGGGGAGGGAAACATCAACTGAAGATGGTGTCGTCTCCATCCATCCGCCAGGAAGGGGCCAAAGTTGACCCACCCCTCCCCGGGCCACCTCGGACTCATTCCTTCAGGCGGGGGTGCTTGGCTCCCCCCGCCGCTGGTGCATGTGAGTCCCCGTCCGACTCTGTCGAGGCCTCAGCCTCGATCTGATCTTCCTCCCTCGCTAGGCGTTTTTTCCCAGAGATCGTCGGACTCAGCTCCTTATGTACCCCCTCTGACGGCATTGCCTCGGCTTCTGTCTCAAAGGTCTGCTCCTGCTCCCTGCCGGACCAGGACATCGGTGATGGGGTCCGAGGTCCCCCCCTACCTCCTTTATTCCGAGCCTCCCCATAGTTCCAGTTCGTGCCCGGGATCGCCTTCCCATGCTTGGCCTTCTCCAAGGCTGATCTCGGATCCCCCGGGGCTCTCAGAGAGTGACCCCTGGTTCCCCCTAGGGCCGGGCATGATGAAAACCGATTGTCACGCCCCAATTTCAGCGAACCGAAACTAGGGACGCGAACGTTTAAAAAGTTACAAAACTGAAACCTGTTTTCGATAAATCACCTAAAAAGTCAGTTTAGTTCCACAAAAGAATAATATTTACATCTCAAAATAAAAAGTCCCACACTTGGACAAAACGAGATACACGTCTCTAGACTCAAACACCCAGCAACCCGCTTCAAGCTCTTCAAGCTTCAGAAGCTCACCTAGTCCAGACTACGAACGGTACCTGTAGGAAAAGCAGCTAGGGGTGAGCGTTCGCTCACCACCATAGATAACATACTGACTATGGCATAATTAGTAGACAAAGCCGATGACACCAACAACGACTCAAGACACCCACACGACCGGTCTTTTCCTCAACTGACTCAACACACGGACACGTTATGTAGACCCCACACTACGATCGACGACCTCCTCCAAGACACGACTGACCACACAATACCAAACAAGATCACAAAGGATCGCAAACCAGCTGCTCAGTAACCAATCTCTGTATCCTGCCCTTTCCGATCCCAGTCGGTACAGGCGGTCGACCTGTCGCGCAACTTCCCCCGATCCCAGTCGGGAGGCTAACCCACAACCTCTCCGCTTCACCCGATCCCAGTCGGGTGGTTAGCCACACCCGCGCGTCCTTCCCCCGATCCCAGTCGGGGAGCTAGCCCACAACCCCTCCGCTTCTCCCGATCCCAGTCGGGAGGCTAGCTACACCACACAACCTCCACCAGTAACCAGTAACCAATCACAAACACAAACAAGTTCAAACAGACAATGACGACACCGGTGACAACTCCACAGGCACTCAAGGTCAACAAGACACCAACAACCAACCACAGGTTCAACAACCCTACGGGCACTCACGGCCACCAAAACACCAAAACGACAACACGAGCTCTCATGGCCACCCAAGACTCAGCAATAAATAACACGGGCTCTCAAGGCCACCCAAACTCAACAACAATTAACACGGGCTCTCAAGGCCACCCAAACTCAACAACAATTAACACACAACAACCTCCGGCATAAACGATGCCTCCAACAGTCCTAAGATCGCTAGTTTCACAAACAACCTCCGGGCATGGTCATATGCCTCCAATACTCCTAATATCGATAAGTTCGCAGTCAACCTCCGGGCATGGTCATATGCCTCCAGTAATTCAATTATCGCTAAGTTCTCTGTTCCTACGACACTACTAAGTGTCACATGCATTTCCAGTAACTACCAAGTTCCCGTAGCATGCCTTTCTAACAAACGCTACAATCCCGTATCATGCATTTCTAATATTCAAATAAACCTATTCGACCCACGACACCCCGGTGTCACATGCAATTCTACTGTTAACTTTCCCTAGTCAGGGCCGAGATCCGGCTAATTTTCCCTACCTCGTAAGCAACTCCAAAAACGCTCCACTAAACCCGAGATGAAACGCAGTCACTCGCCGAGCCTCCCTTTGCCTCGGTCCGCATCACGATCTAAAAGAACACAGATTTAACTCACTTTTAAGCTAGTACGAACAGGTCGAAAATTAAATAACTCAACGCCCAAAATTAATAACGGTTCCGCCGTTAAGTTAACGGCTGCGATTTGTCCATTTTAAATTCGACAGTTGTCGTTTACACTCGAGCGGGATTAAAGTCGGGTTACAACGGATCGGGTTCGAGCACCCGCGCACCGAACCCAGGTTTGATCTAAACCCAGTTTAAACCCCTTTTTAACTTAAAACCGTCTTTGAACTCCTTTGCTTTGTTTAAATACGACTTCGACTTGAACACAACGGTTTCCTTCCGCTCGTTTCCAAACTCGATATTTTTGGTCCGAAACCCTTCCAAAACCGATTTGATTTCGTTTTCCCTCCTTTTTTATTTAACTTCACTCAAATTCGTTTAACGACCGACCTTCGTTTTAGAACCCAATTAATTCAACCGATTTAGTTTTATCGATAACTAATTAATCGAACTTTTAACCTCAAACAGATTTTTCAACGTAACGCTCAAATTAAACCCTTTTCTTCTTCAACGTTAACCAAATCTGGAAATCGTTCGAAACATAACAATAATATCAAAACTTTGTTCAACTTTACAATTTTCAGATTTACAACAATACAACAAATCCTTTAAACAACCAGATCTACGTTTTCTGTTCTGTTCCCTTCCATTTCGGGAGCTCCGTTCCATCCCGACCGGATCTGAACGAACTCGGGAACGGGAAAGCAAAGACGAAGAAGAACAGATTGGGTTAGGTACGGCCGACCACCGGCGCCGGTCGGCCGAAGTTCCATGGCCGAGAACTAACCGTGAGGATGGCGGCGGTGTACGGCGGCGTAGGGCTCGGGTCCGGACGGCTCGTCCCGTTCCGGATTTGGCGAGCTCGCAAGCGACGGCGGGAGCTCGGGGCGAGTTAGGGCTCGGACGTGAAGACCGGAGACGGGAAGAGGGCGGCGGCGCGTTAGGGTTCGGACGGTACCGGTGGTGGACGGTGGTGGCGTGGGGAGATCGGTGGCGAAACTGGTGGTGGCCGGTGCTGGTTCAGCGAGGAAGACGAAGGAGAAGAGTGAGGCAGGGAGCTCGGGGACGGGGTTTCCGGAGCGGTGACGGGGTCGGGATGGAGGAGGAAGGGATGAGACGGTGCCGGTGAGGGAGGTGGCGGCCGGAACTGTGGTGGACGGCGTCGGTTTCGGCGAGGAAGAAGAGAGAGAGGAGAGAGAGTCGGATCGAGGGAGAGAGAGAGGAGAGGGTGAGGGCTGCTGAGGTGTGAGGGAAAATAGGGTTTCAGAAGTGTGAGGCTGGGTTATATACCCAGGCCTGACCAGATTGGGCCTCAGTTGGGCTGGGCTGGGCCTGCGGGCCTGACCTGGTCCAGACTTGCTTTCCCCCTTTTTTTTTGCACTCGTTTCACAAACTTACCCTAAGGTTTTCATTTGCAAATTAATACCTTAACGAAACGAAGCGGGTTTTACACCGATGACCCGCACAGCTACAGCCATAGCAATGGTCCGGTAAGTACTCATAAGAAATATGCAGTAAAGTCCGTACCTGCGATTCCGATAACCGGAACCAGAGTTGGCTCTGCAGCGGCTGCCGGATGTCTGCTCGGATTCTGACCCGCATGAAGTCCCCCCAGCATCATCCTGCCGCATCCACGTCCACAGCTTGGGAAGTACCCAAGGCAGTACCGATCCGGAAACCCACCTCTCTGTTCCAGGCCCCCACTGGCAGGTTGGAGACTCTGGCCCAGACCGAGAACTGATGAAAGTTCAGTTCGCTTACTCGCATGTGGGCTCGCAGATCCGTGAACAGGACCAAGGACTCCCAGAACGCCCAGGGCTCCCCTGCTAGGACCCGCGACCGCTCCCGCGCAGTACGGAAGAAAAATCCAACCACACCCTCCTCCAAAGGACGGGCCTCCACCTTCAGTCCCCATAGGTCCTCCATCCGGTCCACCAGAGCTCTCCAGTATAATCGCCTTGATGTCAAGACTTTGGCAGCAAGAGCAAAGCGGAAGTGCTCCCCTCCCTTGGCCACGTCCCCAGTCGGGACGACCACCTCCATGATGCTAAGAGAGGATAGTTGAGCGTCCAACTCCGGCAACTCCACCGGGTCCCCCGGCTTGTCCCCGAGCTCTGGCTCCCGGTCCCCCCCAGTGGATCTGGCTATCGGCCGGCGTTGATCCCGAACCTCCTGCCTCCCTGCACAAGTACCAGACCGCCCAGCCCCATAACGGCTAGCCCATCTAGCCACATCTCCCGGGCCGGATCCTCCAGATCTGCCCCCACGGCCTACCCGAGGGACCCAATTGTTCGGGTCCAGGCCTACCCGTCTAGCATCCCCCATGAAGGAGCTCCCGCGGCCCAGTCCAGGCCCAGCCACCTGCCCAGCATCCCTAGGGTTTTCATCAGCCTCGACCACCGCCTTCCCGGTCCGCCGCCTTCGTTCCAGCGCCTTCGGCGATTCCCCAACCGTCTCCTCCGAGTCCTGCCGATCCCCTGCCGGTGGCCTGCCTCCGAAAACATCCCCATGCAGCACCCCAGCAGGCCGGAAGTGAGATCCTCGGCGAGGTCTCCTCTGCGTCCCGCTCCCCGGACGGTCCTCTCCTCCCCGGACCGCCATCCCCGGCGTCCTAGCTGCCGCGAACACCATGCCCTGCAGTGGCCCGACACGCATCCAGGACTCTACCGGCGAGGAGTCAGCCCTCGCCGCCTCGCCCCCATCACCGTCACCCGAAGACAGGTGCACCACCTGCACCACCGCCAGCCCCGTCCGTCTCAGCCCTCTCTCCCTGCCAAGACTCTCAGATCCAGTCGCTCCGCGTGCCGCCACAGTCTCGGCGCCGTCACATCCGACCGACGCCGCTGTCCCCTCCTCCACCAGGGGTTGCGTCTCCGCTGACATCGCCTCCTCCGGCTCCTTCCACTCCTCCGGTCCGACTGACAAGGATGAAAGGCGTCCGTTCTCCATACTCTCTCTCACCGAAAGCACACAAGCCAAGTCTAGGGTTTACAGAAAAAACGCACTAGACGGCTACTTAGGCCAACTATTCAAGTCGGAGATTAAACACTTGTTCAACCATAGATATTAATGGGATTTTTAGTTACTCATTCAACTAAATTTCTAATCCTCACGAAAGTTCTCATTTCGCGGTTCAGTGTAAGGATACAATAGTTCCAAGTCTCCTCAAATCCCTCAACAAGGTTGTTAATTACCGTACACAGCATCACTTAGCCAAACTTCTATATATAGACATAATCCAATACCATTAACATTAATTAAATCACTAAGAGCATCCACAGTCATCTCGTCGGCTGCTGGCGAGATGGCGCCGACGAGATGATATAAAATATAATTTTAAAGTATCTCGCCAGCTCACCGCCATCGATGTCTGCTGTGGGATACTGTTGCTGGCGAGGAGTCGCCGGCAAGATGGAGGAAAAAGCAATTAAAAAAAAGAAAAAAAATTGCAACTTAAACACACAACTTTATTATAATTATACATATACCACACGTACGATAATTAAAACATATTTAAACGATACTTATACCTATAATTAGCACGCAGATGGAAATTTAATACATAATTAAACGATATCTAATTTTATTACATGATCACGATCTACAGCTCGTAAACGTGCTGCAGGAATTTGTGATGGTCTCGAACGATCTCCCACAGAAACATCTTCGTGAAATGGGTGACATGGTCCCTGTGGTGGGCAGCGGCTGCTTGAGAGCGAAGGTAAGTCTCGGTACTTCCCGGCGGGGCGTTATGAACTGCTACACAGTAGCACAATTCATACCGGTGGATTTTCCAGGCGAGATCCTGCCAGTGGTCTCGACACTATTTCTGGGTTCTCTGCGGGGAATTGGTCGGAGAACCGTGGACAAAATTGGCATAGACTACCGGCCAGTACCTATGATTTGGGCCCGGCCGGGCGTCCTGCAGCCAACATAGGACCAGCACCATTTCTTCCTCGTTGGTCCACGGGTATGAGCCTACGCCGGCCGTTGGTGCTTCGGAGAAGAGGAGGAAAAATGGAAGAACAAAAGTTTGGGAGATAGAGAGAGAATTGGAGAAGAGGTGTGAAGAATGAAGGAAGAAAGGGTGGTTTTTATAGGCCAAACCGCCGTCCACAATGGGGCATTTTGGTCTTTTTGTGGTGGTGGTGGCATTAATGGCACACATCCCAATAAAACTACAAGTCATAATGAAAAAAAAAAAACTATTTGTTTGACCAAATTAAAACAATTCATTAAAGGATAAAGGAAACAATAACTACTGCAGAAATCGACTTAGGAGACGGATAAAATGGATCTGTGACCTAAGTTTTGGCACTTAGGTGACGGATACAGCAATCCGTCAGCCAAGTGGTGAAACTAAGGTCACGGATCTTGCATCCGCCACCCAAGTGAACCACCTGGCCGACGCATAGCTGGATCCGTCGCCCAAGTGAGATAAGGTAACTACTATTCGTCACCCAAGTGAGAAAACTTTAGCCACGCATGCTGGATCCGTCACCCAAGTGAGAAAAGTTTAGCCACGCATGCTGGATCCGTCAGCCAAGTGAGAAAACTTTAGCCACGCATGCTCTATCCGTCACCCAAGTGGGCTCTATCCGTCACCCAAGTGAGTTGACTATTTTACAAAAAAAAATTGACCACAATATTCAAGATGAATTAACCGTTCGATGATAGTTTTTTTTACATACGTATACTAGTTTGGATAGTACATACGAGATGAGCGGTCTTGATTATATAATATGCGAGAGACCGACACGTATTGATTGAAATCGTCAATTCCACTATGTGCATGGACATATTTAGCCTTACGGTAGTATAACGTATGACGTTGTCTCGTTCATTTTTTGTATGTGATATGTATGAGTACTATACGATCTTATGTTTTATATGAGGCATGCTAAGTACTTATATCGTTCAATTATCAATACTACGATAGTCGGGAAAAATGACGGGTTTTGGGGTTTTGGTCAATGTAAGTCAACTTCTGCTGGCCGACGGATGCATATATCCATCTGCCAGCTTTTTTATCGACGGATGCATATATCCATCATTCAACATATATATATATATATATATTTAATTATTTCCACTATTTTAATTTTATATTTGAACTTGGGCATCAAATTGAAACCCGACATTGAGCGAATGGTGTCCATAATTCACAAGTTTATAATCATTAGATTGATATTGTTGTAAAAAAAGTTATATAATGTATTTGATCACACAAAAACAATATTTTGTACTTCGAATCGAGAAAACGATCAAGAAAATTTGTGTTATCCTTGTCTTAGTATTATATAAAGGGTAAATTACCTATCCCTAACTTTTTTTAACTGATACCTATCCCGATGTGTAGTTATATGACAAATAGCCCATTTTTCTGTTAACTTTTTTCTAAAATGACGAAAATACCCTCAACCACACTTCAATAAATGTTTTTAAAAAATTATTTAAAAAATCACTTTTGTTATATATATATATATATATATATATATACTTACTTAATCACTTCAGTTTTATTTATAAAAAAATATTTAAAAAATCACTAAGGGCGTTTTCATCATTTTAGAAAAAGTTAACAGAGAAAAAGGGTCTATTTGTCATATAACTAAACATCTGGGTAGGTATCAGTTAAAAAAAAGTTATGGATAGATATTAGATAAACGTGATAAGTTAAAGGTAGATATTTGTAATTTATCCTTCTATAAATATAAACAATGTAGCACACATGAAAAAATTAACTTTTTATGAATAATTAGTTGACAATAGGTACTAGGTACGTTGATAGCAAAAACTATTTAATTTAATTATATAAAACTATAAATAATCAGTTAAATAGTGTATATATATATTCTTAACATACATATGACATAAAAACTCAGTAGTTGAGTTGGTAAAAGGCACAGCATACCTGCCATGAGGTCAGGGGTTCGAACCCTATGGCGAGCGCGCGGGCTGCGGAGCAGCGTGGCGGGTCGGGTCGGGCGGTGACGTGGCCGGTCGGGCCGGTCTGGACGCGCACGTGGCGGGTCAGGTCGGTTCGGGCGGTGACGTGTCGGGTCCAAATCCGGTCTTTGACCGAATTCGAGACGCGACTAAAGATTTACAATAAAACAAGAGAAATAAAGATAAATAAAGTTCCAAAAAGAATATAAACTTCCGAAAGGGAAGAGTCACAGCTCAAAAAGTAAAATACAAAGTCCAACATAAACCAAAAAGATGTATGTCTCTAAACCTAGCTCATCCATCCTGTCGTTGTGGTGTTTCAGGTGTTGCGCGGGAGCAGTACTAGCCGGACTCTCGGAGCTTGGGAGCTGCGTGGCGGGTCGGGTCGGGCGGTGACGTGGCGGGTCGGGCGGTTCTTGTTAGATACAATTTTTTTAATTAATCTATTATTGCACTTGGGTGACGGATACACTTGGCTGACGGATTGGATCCGTGGCTAGAGTGAAAACCTTCGGTGACGAATACACTTGGGTGACGGATTGGATCCGTCACCTAAGTTTTTACCCTACCGACGGATGTACGCATCCGTCGGCCAAATACTTGGCCGACGAGACTTGGCCGACGGATGCATCCGTCACCTAAGAACTTGGGTGACGGATACATCCTATTAGGTGACGGATCCAATCCGTCTCCCAAGTACTTATTTGCAGTAGTGTAATTACCAAAACATAAAAATTAAAAAAAATTCATTAAAGGAAACTTGAATTACAACTTCAAAAAAAAAAACAAGTACGTTAAGCTAAAAAAAACAAGTACGTTAAGCTAAAAAAAAGGTCACTGGTTCATTAGATTGCGCAAAATCCTAAGTTGCGTCATGTGGGCCTCTAGCTGCTCGGGGTCCATGCCCGAAGTGTCGGTCTTTTCAGCTTCGACCCACTGCTGGTATGCCATTAGCTTCAGCTGCGCAGCCTTCTCAATGGTCCTGGCTAGGCTTGCTTCTTTGGCCGCTATATGGGCCCTCTCGACACGATCGGCAACCGCTTCCTTAGACGATGATGCTGAGCCCTTACCTCTGAGCCTTGCAGCCTTGGCAGCCTTGCAGCCCATAGGCCTCTTGTACTGGGGTTGACCGTCCGTATTAGCACCCGTCGTTTGCTGACTGTCCTCACAGCCCGGCGTGTCTTCACGAGGGCGCTTGCCGGAGTCGGTAGAATCTTCGACATCGAACTCTGTAATAGGTGTCGGTACAACGGGCTCGTCAACAGCAAAGTAATGAGAATTCCACTTGTTTTCTCCTTTCACAAGATCCCACCAGTGTTTCCATGTGAATGGATGACCACAAGCCTTTATGTATTGCTCCTCGGTCAACTTCATGATTCCCGCATCGTTCCGGCCGCTCCTGTGATCCCTGTATTTCTTCACAAACAGGCTTGGAAGAACGTCACTTTGGGATTCGTCCCCAGCCAGTGGTCTTTGCACTGCTTCCCCGACCTCACCGGATCATCCGTGCCCCGAGTAGAAGTCAGTTCCTCAGCGATGGCCCCCCAGTACTTCAAATTATGCTTCTGGTTGCCGTGCACTGAGTCGTACGAGTGGTGCATCGAAGCTCGAACTAACCTGCATTCCTCCTCGTCGGTCCACAAGACACGCTTTGCTTTGGCCTTCGACGGACGGACGGACGGACGTCGGCGGGCTTGGAAATGGGTTGAGAGGATTGGACAGTCGGGTTGGGGGAAAAGCAAGGGTCCAAGAACTCTTGGGACAAAGTTTCATCCGTCACCGACCTATAGTTGAGAACCCACTCGTTGAGATCGAAAGAAGACATGGCGAAAGAAATTGGAATACGACTTTTGGAAGTGTAGTAGAAGAGAGAAATTGAGTGTGTGTTAAAAATGAGTTTTGGGGTGTTTATTTATAGGGGGAAAGTGAAAAAAAATTTAATGTTGCTGCCAGCGAACCAGGCCACGTGTCGCCAGCGTGTGGCTCGCCAACGGCCGGCGCGCCACCCGTGATGGTCAAAGTCCTCCTCGCCAGTGAGATCTGCTGGCGAGTTCACTAACGACTATCCAAGTCGCCAGCGAGCTCCTCGCCTCCACCTCGCCTGCTCCCCGCCTCCTCCTCGCCGGCGACATCATCTCGCCAGCTGCTCCTTGCCCACGACTGTGGGTGCTCTAAGCCTCGATGGAGGATCCACTAGTGGAGCGACATCAGGAACAACAAGTCTCTCTAGACGAGTTCATGCAAATCTATTTATCCGATTTCGGGTGGACTCAGTTCGTCCAATCCATTCTCGTCTCTCTTCCGTCGATCTTCAATGCGCAACAAACGTTCATCACAGTCTTCACCGACGCATACCCTTCGTGGCACTGCACCGACAACGACACCGTTTCATGCACCTCCTCCTCCAACATTTGTACGCTGCCGACGTCCTTGTGGGAATGTGATCGGGAGCCTCCTCCTCACGTGACCATCGTGTCGCAGTTCGGTCTCCAATGCTCATCCTCGTTCCTCTCCGACCTCCCCGAGTCGTCATAATTTGCTGGATGTTTTATAGGTAGGAGCCGATCCTCACACCCTTAGGTTAGAGGGTGGACAAGAAATGACATATCTAGAATTTCTTTCAACAAGGTCAACCATAAATGAACCGTCTACTTTTTATCTTTTTTGTGATAAGCGATACAATACCTTCAGAAAAAATAAAAATAAAAAAGACGAACAAAAACAAAAGCAACTGAGTCCTCCGAAAGCTAGACCTCCGGTTTTATCTGAAGAGCCAAAGAATGCTTTAGAAGCTCCCACTTCTTCTGTCTATCTTCTCTTTCACAACTTAAATACCTAGCCTTTGCGTTGTATTGATAAATAACAGCGGGTTGTTGTTTTGTTCCTTTGAGCCTTCGACCTCTTTTGTCATGCGATTCTTGTCTCAAAAAGTTAGCTGGTTTGAGTTGAACAATATAGTAGTCTCCTAAGAATTTGGGGGGCCGACTCTGACGAGAAGAAGCTCTAAAAGGCTGAGTCAAAAATCGAACCTTATTCTGAGGTGGAGGTTTGAGAAGAGCCTCCTCCCACGGACTGCCCTGTTGATCCTCGTTGATATTTCCCGACGTATCCTCCAAAACTGCCACTTGTTGAGACGACTGAACCACCTTTGTGGAGACAACCCCGATCTCCTCAGATCTATGAACAATTGGTTTATCCAGAATAATTTGAGATGAAGCCAAAGAGATAGACCTAAGCGTTGGAGATGGGTCATTTGCGTTTGTAACAAAAGCTGCCCCACTGCCATTAGGGCTGATCGCAGGCCCAGACGAAACATTCTTGTCCGGCCCATACATAAAACCCACAGCCCCATCTTGTCCAAGCCCACGATCCAAACATCCATCATCAACGCGAACTGAAACTCCTCCGCGTGAATCGCTAACAGCGCCGAAATTGATCTCCGTATCAATCAACGCAGAATCCAATTCTCTAATCAGATCAAAGGGATTTGTAGAAAAAGGAAAGAAATCAGTCGGATCTCTGTCAATATCCACAAGGTTTAGTTGCAGATTTTCCGGTCGAGAAACAGAGGCATGTGCGTCCGATTTTGCTGCATTCGAACCAGAAATCACGGGAATTGATTCGAGATTTGTTTTTGAAATGGCTATGGCATCCCTAGAATCACGGCAATATTTGGCTGCAGAGTTCCTACCCATCGTGGACGCCGGCGTGAATTTACGGCACACTCACTGTTTGCTCGTGGTTCGTATCTCGCTGGAGTTGTTGGTTAAGAGTCTACTTTTTATCTTAGACAACTATAAATAACTCCAACGTCCTAACACAGCAAAACAATATAAATCCGAACCAGAAAAAACAATTAGAAATGCACTACAAAGTAAACAGACTAGGGTGCTCCTTTATTTTGCTAACTTTCGTGGTGGGACGTTCTGATATTTTCGACATTCAGTCAATTGTATACGATTTTTATTATTTTTCTGGCCTTCTCTTGGTGCGGGCAAGCGCTAAGTAACTTAAATGTTTAGATAAACTTGAAAATAAGAACAGTAGGGGATAAAATAATATTTGCTTAAATGATGTGGGTTTTGTAAATTTGATATTTTTTTAAAAATAAATTACGATAAATTATGTTTCTTCTACAAATCTATTATATTTAACGAAATTTTGTAAAATGAGGGTCATATGACATCAATTTTCTTCACATGACAATTTTACACTTTGCAGTACTTATTTTTTGTAATTCGAAACTCTTATGTGTGCATTTTTATGGAGTGTATAATTGGTTTTTAGCGGGTAGATAATTGTGGCGATGTACTCTCGTAGGTGGTCTGATTCTAGCTGTTCTCGGCGACTCTTGAGCTGGTCGCAAGATGTTGCTCTTTAGTTCATGTCTGCTCATATCCGTGTCCGCTTTTTTTACTACATTTTCTCCCAACGTCTTCATATACTCTGCTCTGAAGTTCTTAACTGGGGTTGGGCGGGTCGGGATCACGACAAGCGCTCTTCTTTAGTTTTATTTATTTTTGGAAAATTTACAATATTAACCTTCATGAATTCTTCGGTCGGATACATGAAATAGCCGGGTTAATAAGCAAAATATCATGATCGGATAAAATTCGAGTAGCCTTCATCAGGGATAAAAATGGGTTTCCACAAAAAATAAAGGCTGATATTAAAGATTCGAGAGTAGACTAACCCTCTCCGCTCCATATTTCACCTTACAATTATTTTCCAAATTTGCCTTCAGAATTAGTAGGTTAATTTGCAAATGATCTTAATTGTTAACACTGGTTTGATTGAGTAACCCCTCTTCTCGTTTTCTTTGTAAAAAAAATGCCATTCATTTGACGTGAACTTCAGATTTTGTAACTACTTGAAAGTCTGGGCAGGTTTTGTAATTTTTTTAATAAATGTAAAAATTTAATTTTCCACTTGAAAATAAGGTTATTTTGCAAATAACACCTACCGTCAAACCCAAGATGACTTTGTTGAGCACATATGAGACCGTTTTAGAGCGAATTACGAATCAGACGAGTGACAAACGCCCACCCTCCATGGGATCGTGTTGTTCCAGTCTTGTTTGATCCTAGCTTTTCATGGTTTTAGTCGATGATAAACTATTCTAGTTTAATTGTATGGGTTTTAGCCCGCATGTTGCAGAGTGTTCATTTGTTGGTTCATGTAGATACAAGAAAGTTACAAATTTATGTGCAAACGACCGTCATCAAAACGTAAGGACACTTATTGAACGTTACAAAAGTGTTAGCAAGTCGAAAAGGATGCAAAGGGGTAATCAACTCAAACAATTATTAGGAACAAGCTGTATTTAAGTAGTGCATCTTCATAACACGTTTTGAGGATAGTGCTTGGACGGGCTGATGATAGCCAAGCTAGCAAGTGCTCAAGACCTCTGACTTTATTATTAGAATTTAGAAGACCAACTCAGCTAAAAGCTCAAACTGATATTTGAAGGTCCAATTATAATTATATTCTAACACTCACAATACACACAAAATACTCATCAAATAAGAAACTCCATCCACTAATAGAGTGTGATATATCGCAGTGCCCTGGTCTCAATTGTTGGTGGAAAAGCTTAAGGTATTCCTAGTAGAATTAGTAATCTATTAATTGTTGGAGGAAAAGCTTAAACTAATCAATTCCTAGTAGAATTAGTAATCTATTCCTAGTAGGATTACAAATCTACCCATCCCCAAGCTAGGCTATAAATACATGCACAGAGAGCTCAGTTGATGTAATTGAATACTTGTTCTCCTCACAACTCTCTCTGTCGTATATGTATTCATACAATACCACATGATCCCCTTTTTCTTCTACTCAAGTTCTTGGGTACGTCTTTGCAAGTTCCACATTCAGGACCGTGAGTGGGCGCGTGCCTGAATCAGAAGCTGTGATAACTCGGGGAGCATACCGACCTGTTCGTCACCTCGGACGCGTCAGACTAATTTGCTTCAAGTCAGTGGCTTCCATACCACGCCACAGCTTTCCTGTTATTTGTGTTCCTCCTCACTCGGGTGTGTTCGTTCTATACTATATCTTTTATTGCTTGTTTCATGTTGTTTGTTTGCCTGCTGTGTGTTTTACATCTAGAATATCAAAATCATTCCTACAATTTGAAGCAAATTAAGGATATTTAGATGTCTTTCAACATGATTTAGTTGGGCAGTATAACATGATTCAATTTAAATGTGTTAAGAGTATATGTTATCATGTATATACTTAATTGCAACCCAAAACATATACACAGAGACAGATATGTTTCAGTATTATATCCCCTCAGTTGATTAATATGAGGTGCTTTCAAAACACACTGTTGTGAGAACTAGAGACATTTAAAAACTAATATTTTTAAATTCATTGAAACCAAATCGAACACCAACAAACACAAAAGAGATAAAGATGGAATAAATCAGACGGAAATCTGACTGGTACCCTTGGCGAGAAGGCTGAGTTTGAGTCCGGACCTGAGTCCAAGGTTTTAAGAGAATTTGAGTTATAACCGTGAGACCCAAGTTTAAAACAAGAATAGCATGAGTAATGATATTACTTTATTCTCAGCTAACTTCTTTGTTTACTGCGTCATTATGAGAAAAGGGCTGAAACAAATAATAATTTATTTATATCACTACCTTTTAGTTCTGGATATTGAGACTCCCAAACTAAGTATCCAAGAGCATTGGATAAAGAAATAAATTTCTCTATTTTTTGAAACAACCAAGTTTGAATTACGATAAGGAGTTGAACCAACCAGCTTATTTAAAAGCTGGGAAGCTTGTTGATGTGTGTCAGGAATGGAAGAGATGTTTTACAGTTAAATACTTACGACAAAATGTGGGGGAACAGTTTTTTCAGCATGCCATGTCCTGAACCGAGTATCACACAAGAAGTTTGGCAACATTCTTTACGAGATTTAGAAAAGCTACACTCCAAATTTGGGGTTTCTTAAAGTGTGGGGGTGTTTGGCCAAAGTCGGTCTCACTGACCCCAAGAGAGCTACTATCAGACCAAAGACCTATGATTGTGTGTTCATAGGTTATGTCCAAAACAGTGCCGCGTATAGATTCATGTCTCTAGAGGATCATTCGATCTTTGAAGATAAAGATGCTGAATTCTATGAGCACATCTTTCCGCTAAAGAAAAGTGTTGTTGCTCCTTTAGTTGAACCCACTGTCACCGACTCCTTTCCCTCGTTGACTGATAGGTGGGTTACCGATCCGTCTTCGTCTGATGCTCGTCCCGAAGAACCCATAAGAAGCAAGGAGCTAGGGTTGAAAAGAGTTTTGGAGATGACTTCGTGACGTCTTTTCTCTCCGAGGTATTTACGGTGGACGACATCACCGGCGATTTTGTTTTAGCATTCTTGCTAGAAGATGATCCTGGAACCTACGCTGAGGCTCTAAGATCAGTTGATGCTAACTTCTGGAAAGAAGCCATCAATATTGAACTGGACTGTATCGTATCTAACCAAACTTGGGATCTAGCAGACTTACCTAAAGGTTCTAAACCTATTAGTTGTAAGTGTATCTTCAAGAAGAAGATGAGACTTGATGGTATGATAAAACAGTTCAAGGCGAGACTCGTTGTTAATGGTCAAGAGGAGAAGGTTTGTAGGCTGCGTAAGTCTCTTTCTGGCCTGAAACAAGCGCCTAAGTAATGGTATGAGAAGTTCAACCATACCATGATATCTGGTGGATACACCGAGAACAACTCTAATTCATGTGTATATTCGAAGATAACTGAATCAGGGTGTGTTATTATCTGTCTTTATGTTGATGACATGTTGATTCTTGGAGCTAATATTGAGGCTGTGAACGAAGCCAAGAGCTTACTATTCCTATCATCAAATTTTGAGATGAAGGACATAGGAGAAGTTGATGTTATCCTTGGATTAAGAGTGATCCATAACTCCAATGGGATCTCCTTGAGTCAATCTCATTACGTTAAGAAAGTGTTGAAGAAATTCAATCACTTTGACGTTGTAGCTGCTAGAACTCCCTATGACCCCAGCGTACATCTTGAGAAGAATGCTAAGATCATAGGAAGCGTGATGTTCCTCATGAATGTACCCGAACAGATATAGCCTATGCTGTGAGCAAGTTGGGTCGGTACGCACATAACCTGAGCGAATATCATTGGGGTGTTCTTCGTAGATTGCTGAAATACCTAAAAAGGACATCTGACTGGTCCCTACACTACATTAGATTCCCCGCCGTGTTAGAGGGATATTGCGATGCAAACTAGGTTTCATGTAACGACGAGATCAACTCGACGAGCGGGTATGTGTTCACCTTGTGTGGAGGTGATATTTCGTGGAAATCGTCTAAACAGACATGTATAGCCCCCTCCACCATGGAGTCTGAGTTCATTGCTCTAGATTTAGTTGGACAAGAAGCAGATTGGTTGAGGAACTTACTAGCAGATGTGTCTGTATGGGGAAGGCAGGCACAACCCGTTTCACTACATTGCGATTCACAATCGGCGATATGTGTTGCGAAGAATAAACGTCTACAAAGGAAGAGAAGACATATTCGTATTCGACATGGTGCAGTGAAACAACTCCTGAAATAAGGAGTTATTTCCTTGGATTACGTGAAGTCCGAAAGGAATCTCGCAGATCCCTTCACTAAAGGACTACCACGAAGGGTGGTCCTTGATACGTCAAGGGGTATGGGCTTAAAACCCATAGACGAAGACCGTGTGGCTGACCTTTAAGAAGGTCCCAAGACGTCATTCGAGTCTTTATGATCTATAGTCACATTTTGTGGTGGTGCTTTGAGTCGCACTTGATAGATCTTGATCCATAGTCACTTTTGTGGTGGTGCTCTTTGAGAGACACTTGATGGGTCTCATTCTCGATCTAGATCTATAGTCACGTTTGTGGTGGTGCTATTTGAGACGCACTTGATAGATCTTGATCTTTAGCCTAGATCTATACCCACTTTTTGGGGGTGCTTTGAGATGCACTTTATAGATCGAATTGTTAGTCCATAGCCAATTTTTGGTGGTGCTATCCGAGACGCACTTGATGGACTACACTGACAAGGATGGACCTGTTGTCCGTAATGGTTCGAGCCTTTATGGTAGGTGCTACCGAGACGCACTAAGGAACCACCTACGTGGGTGTGATGGTGGGCCGCCATCTCTGAAAGACTTGGGCAAGTCTTCCTAGAGCACTCATTAGACCGAGGCAAACGCATGGCCTTTATTAGCGTTTTGATGTTTCGCGGAACTTGCAGAGTTTTGAAGCTATGATATGTGTCATAAGGCGAATCAACCGAAGTTGAACAAGTTCAAGACTTGTTTCACTTGTTCTAAGTAAGTTGTTACCTTACGTCACTACGTGTCAATTCAAATCGAAAGATATTGACATTTAAGTATCTCGTTCTTCTTGTACCCAAGAACTTTCTAATCCTTTCTACTTTCTATCTTATAAGTCCTTGTCGCTTTTGTGGGGGATTGTTGGAGGAAAAGCTTAAGGTATTCCTAGTAGAATTAGTAATCTATTAATTGTTGGAGGAAAAGCTTAAACTAATCAATCCTAGTAGAATTAGTAATCTATTTCTAGTAGGATTACAAATCTACCCATCCCCAAGCTAGGCTATAAATACATGCACAGAGAGCTCAGTTGATGTAATTGAATACTTGTTCTCCTCACAACTCTCTCTATCGTATATGTATTCATACAATACCACATGATCCCCTTTTTCTTCTACTCAAGTTCTTGGGTACGTCTTTGAAAGTTCCACATTCAGGACCGTGAGTGGGCGCGTGCCTGAATCAGAAGCTGTGATAACTCGGGGAGCATACCGACCTGTTCGCCACCTCGGACGCGTCGGACTAATTTGCTTCAAGTCAGTGGCTTCCATACCACGCCACAGCTTTCCTGTTATTTGTGTTCCTCCTCACTCGGGTGTGTTCGTTCTATACTATATCTTTTATTGCTTGTTTCATGTTGTTTGTTTGCCTGCTGTGTGTTTTACATCTAGAATATCAAAATTATTCCTACATCAATTCCTCCTCAAACCCAACTCTATAATGCAGACCTTCGATACGACCTAAATAGTCAACACTTGCTCCGCTCAAGGGCTCCGAATCCAATACCTGAACATCATCAAGAATGCTAATACGATCATCTACACGATACTGTATATCCTCCACATATACGGAAAAATACACCGGATGGTCGGTAGAATCGACTAAACTGCGTAGGTCACGTATAATATTTGCCCGGTAGGGCTCTGAACTCACTCCCATGTTTAAAAAAAAGAGAGAAAGAGTCGTATCGTGGCGAGAGGCCGACCAAGTTTGACGATTAACTCCGATGGCCTGGGATGTCACCGGACCAATGAGGTGTTCGCAGTATATGATTTGGAGTTGTATTTAACTAAGAAATACAAATTATTATTTGAATAGGATTAGTTAATTTTTGGGAAAACTACAGATACCTACCCAAAACCATGGTCATTTAATCGATGTTCACTCTGAAGTTTAAATGTAACAAATACATATCCTGAAGTTTCGAAATGTAACTCAGACCGTCTTCCGTCAGTCAGCTTAGTCAGTTTACTGTTCACTTTTTCAAAAATGCCCACAATACCCTTAACCCTGTTCATTTTTTATATTCTTTAAATCAAAATTAATTAAAGTTTTCAAATCAGATTTTATTTCTAAAAAACAGTTTTTATTTAAAAAATCAGTTTTTATTTAAAAAAATCAGTTTTAATTTAAAAAATCAGTTTATTATTAATAAATTAGTTTTTATTATTTAAAAAATCAAATTTCAATTTTAATAAATCAGTTTATTATTAATCAATCAGTTTTATTGTTAATAAATTAGTTTTTATTATTTAAAAAATAGTTTTATTGTTAATAACTTTTTTATATTTCCTTTTCAGTTTATTTATTTATTAATTCAGTTTTTCTAATAATTTTTATATTTTCAGCAAAATCATTTTTGGTCAATATTGAGCTTTGGTCAGAAAATCTGATTTTTAAAATTAAACTGATTTTTATAAATAATAACTGATATTTAAAAATAATAACTGACTTTTTGAAAATATAACTGATTTTTTTTAAAAAATAAAAACTGTTTTTAAAAATAAAATCTGTTTTTTAAAATAATTTTATTATGTAAAACTTAATTTTCAAAATAATTATTTTTAAAATTTTATTTTACTAAAAAAAATTAAAATTAAAACTAATTTGTTGTAAAATAAAACTATTTTTGTAAATAAAAAGAATTAAAAAATTTAGGATTTAGAGTTAGAAGGTAGGGGGTGTAAATTTGAGTAATAGTTAAGGGCATTTTGGGCATTTTTTGAAAAGTGAACAGTAAACTGACTGAGCTGACTGACGGAAGGGGGTCTGAGTTACATTTAAAAACTTTAGGATATGTATTTGTTACGTTTAAACGTTAGAGTAAACATCGGTGGGACGCTTGTTTTGATTATTGGGTTATATTGTTATCTCGTGTTTTTTGTTTTTTCGGGCTTAGGGCCCCTAGCTCATTTTATGAGTTCCCTTGTTATCTTTGTTTTCATCAGCCTTTTCCAACTTGGAATAGGTTTTTATTAATAAATTTTCGAGCTTATCAAAATAAAAATCCTTGATGCTGCCGCCACCATCGTTGAAGCTGCCGACGTCTCTGACGTAGCCGCCATCTCTAGAGACCTCCCTAAAGCCGCAGCCGGTGCGACCTTCTCATTGGCCTCCACCGCCGCAACCGCCTCGACTCCCTTCACGATTATGGGGATGGCTGATCGAGAAAATCTTATTTACTTTATTTGAGTTTGTCTTTGCAGGATCAATGCCTAGGGAGCAGAGAATCGTGGATTTTTCCAGGGAGTGAACCCCGATTCATGTATTGCCACCCATCACTACTGTTGAAGTCTTTGGCCAGTTTTCGGAGCAGGAATTCCAATACCACATTTTCATCCCCCGTATTCTATCATTGCCTATATGACGTTCAAATACCGTCTGTGACGATTCTAGTGAAAAAAATTTAGTGAGTCATTGCTCTTTCTGTCTGACCTTAATGGCCCGGGAGCATGTTCCCTGGCGCACATCAATGTTATGATATAAACATTTATAAAATTACAACTTTCGCTAAAAAAAATACCTGAGATTCTACTTCTACACCCTTTAGTGCGTACATATCGCAACCTTATAGTATTTAGTATATGGATGCACAAAATAATTCAAAGAAGTTATACTGACAACCCGGAATTTTTCTCCACCGGTGGTTAAAACATTAATTCTGCTTTAAATTTAGGTTTAATTATGTATACACGAATCGATTTCTACGATTTTTTACATACATATATTAACGTTTCAAAATAACAGATGACTATATTAACCTAATCACTAAATAACACATTTATATTTTCCCATCTCTTGCTGTTAGTTTTTATTGTTTAAATTTTTTGAATGATAAAATTGCCTTTATGATCAAACCCTAAAAATGCACTAAGCTTATAACTAATTGTCATTGAGGTTGTATTTGCCTTCTTTGCCTCTTGAATGATCATTCCAAAACGGGTAGCTTAATGGGTAGCTCGTTAGGCGATAGGTCTTTCTGACGAGGTCTCGAACGAAGAAGACGACCGAGGATGTCACGCTGTTAAGATTGTCCATGGAAACACACTTGGCAAGGTCTTCTTTGGCGAGCAGGCCGTCCCACATTTTTAGCAAAGCACAATTTGTTCGATAAAGCACGATCCTCAGTTCACGGATTGAAGAAAATCTTGTCTCACATCTTCGATGATGGTATCTCGTGGTGCATACCTGACTCATGTATTTGTTGGAGTTCATCAAGTATTTTTGGCATTTGAAAAACAAACTCAAATATGTACCAAGTTTGACTTGTTTTCCTCTAAGTCAGTTATGGCGAGCACGAACCAAGATCATGTGGTCGACAACAAACTTGAGCAGGAGAGGAAACGACGTCAAATTTGAAGAACCTAAGCCTGGATATCTGGGCCGACGCTTGCTATTAAAGTTCCATTCTAGATTCCAAGTATTGAAAAAAAATTCATTTCATTTCGATTTGGAAAAGTTCATAGTATCCGGAAATTTTGAAATTTGGGTTAACTAGAATCCCAAAATACATTCTCTTAATAATTTGTCATTAAAAAATTAATAATCTTATATATATATATATATATAGGATAACAATCAGGTACAAACTTGTATCTTTCGTTAGAACGTATAACTATCAATTTAGGCCCTTGGATCGTAGAATTAATGGCCCAGATTTAATGCATATCTTTTAATATCTTTTTAATTAATACATATCTTGTAATTGATTTCGTAATCAATCACCACCCCCCTGAATTTCGGTGGCCATCCGATCTGGATAATCAATGGCCCAGATTAGTTCTACGTTCTGACCCGAAATAGGGTTTGTACTTGATTGTTCCCCTATATATATATATATATATAAGGTAGTTATCCAGTAAAAACCACCCTTATTGTGCAAACTACGAACTCATCAGGTGCTGACACGTGGCGCGCACAGTGCTGATAGTTTGCGCAGCACGGTGCTAATAGTTTGGGCGCACAGTGCTGATAGTTTAGCACAGTGCCAAACTATCAGCACTGTGCGCCCAAACTATTAGCACTGTGCGCGCCACGTGTCAGCGCCTGGTGAGTTCGTAGTTTGCACAATAAGGTGCGCCACGTGTCAGCATCTGGTGCGCTATGCTGACATCACTTTGGGGGGATCCTATGGCTCTCGTGGGTTCGTAGTTAGCACAATAAGGGTGGGTTTGTACCTGATACCAACCCTATATATATATATATAAATATAATTTATATATGTTACAAAAACCAATAATTTGATATAAAAAATAATATTTTTTTAAATTAATTATTTATAATTAAAATAAAACATATTTTGTAAAATTAGTTAATTATTAATTTTTTTAAAACATTCATATATTTTTATTTTAAGTAATTTAGAGAATAAGTTTAAGAATACAGGGATGGAGATGTTTTAACTTTTAAGGATGATGTAATCTAACTGATTGAGTCATTTTGCTCATTTTGTTGAAGATTTGATAAAAATGAATGAATAAATTGATAGTGTTGGGATGTGAAAAAGATTCCCTCACAAGTTCACTTTTTCATGTTGATGGCAAATTCTTCAACTGTCACTCATGCATATAATCTAGGCTTCCAAGATATGCCAGGAACCTTTCTCCCTCACAAGTTCACTTTTTCATGTGATGGAAAATTCTTCAACTGTCACTCATGCATATAATCTAGGCTTCCAAGATATGCCAGGAACCTTTCTCCCTTACTCATATGCAACAAATAGGCCAAGTCGTGTACAACTAGTCGCCTCTTGTACTCCTCAAAAACTCAAATTATAACTTTACAAAACCTTCTCATGTAAAGCAAGATGATCGAGACACTTATTCGCATCGTTTTGTCTTACGATTCAGCTGCACATCCATAAGCCATCATCCAGAGAGCAGCTGTGCGATACTTGTTCAAAGTAAACCCAATATTTCCCGTATCGTTAATCTTTTGGAAGAAGTATTAGTTGTTCACGGCAACAACTTTCATAATGAGAACAAACAAATTTTGACTCATTCGAAATCGACGTCGGAAAATTTCCTACCATAACCTCCGCAAGATAATCGCATATTCGATGCTTGTTTACATCTTCACGACCACAGGACAACCACGTTTTCCTCCGCGACGACCGTTCTCCTATTTTTCGTACCCTATCGTCGATCCTTGCTAGGCGAGTTGCGTTCCTTGACTAGTTATCTTCCGACACCATCGATCTCACAAGAAAAAAAACATAAGAATATTTTACTAAAGTGTCGAACGATGAAATGGGGTGGATGATATTTTATGTATTATTTTTTTAATAATGCATACTTAGATATTTTTTCAATTATCCCTATATATATAACAGCACCTATACACACCCAAACGCACTCATAAGTCATAATACCAAAACCAAGGCTCCATGGAGGATCCACCATTGGAGCCGCATCAAGAGGAACAAACCTCAGTCGACGAGTTCATGCAAAGCTACTTATCCGATTTCGGAACCACACAGTTCATCCAATCCTTCCTCGTCTCTCTCCCGTCCATCTTCGACGCCCAACAGGCCTTCATCACGGTCTTCACCGACGCCTACCCTTCATGGCACTGCACCGGAAACGGCACCGTTTCGTGCACCAAGTCGTCAGATATTTGTACGCTGCCGGCGTCCTCGTGGGCATGGGATAAGGAGCCTCCTCCTCACGTGACCATCGTGTTGCAGTTCGGTCTCCAATGCTCCTCCTCCTTCCTCTTTAGCCTCCCCGCTTCAGCGCACTTCGCTGGCTGTCTCGTAGGTACGACCCGACCCGATCCGTAATCTTAATTCTTAGGTTGTCGGCTACAGAGAAAATAGTGAGTAACATATAGATAGCAAGTCAATGCTATTGCTACGTAATAATTAACTGGATTCTTTTATTTTGGCTAACGGGTAATCTTAGGTTGTCGGCCGCCACACAGACAGACTAGAGTACTAAATAGTAAAGTAAAATATAGGTAGGGAGAGACTGAGTATATTTTTTTTTGAAACAAGTAATTTGAGAAGTGTATTGTTGTAAAAAATAAATCATACATAGTAGGGTTAAGAAGGCTTGGACTTCAGAGTATCGGCCAGGCTGACCGTAGCTAATCCGGTTCTCTTGGACCCGCAAAAAACCCTATTTTGATTCGTAGACACAACCTCTAGACATCTCTTTACCGATATTTCAAGTAAACGAAAAATAAACCTAGAAAAAAACAAAGTAATTCAAACTAAAAACAGACTCGCAATTCGGAATTGAAACTAGAATTGAATCCAACCTAAAACTGAAAAAACGATCAGCTTCCTTGCTCCTCCCGGGGAGGCCAAGCAACGTCGGTCCCGGGTCAAGATGGGTAGGTCTTGGATCCCAACTCCACTGACTGTATCGCTCCAAAACCTTCTTTAAGCGGCTCGTGCGGGTGTTCTGTGGGTAACAATTTACCAAAACCAAGTCTCAACAAATCAAAGTCATAAACTGTGGAGGTCGGTTCGTGAATAACCCTGAAGGTTCATAATAGTCTTTTCGACTCCGTGTTACCTCGATCGACGACGTGAGAAGAGTAATTACCAGCGGCTCGTCTGATTGAAGCGTAGATCCAATTACAATAGAGGGAGGTGACAAAAACGGTGGGTAGTATGTTATCTTTTCAGAGGTCTCTAAGTAAATTTTGAGGAATATCACAACAGTATGTAAAGTACAAGAAACAAATCTATTTTTACCAGCGTAATATAATTTTTTTTTGTGTGCTTATGACATCGTAGGTGCTCTCATTCTAGCTATCCTCGGCGATTCATGGGTCGGTCGCAAGATGTTGCTCTTGATTGCATGTCTGCTCATGTCCTTGTCCTCTTTTTTTACCACATTCTCTCCCGACGTCTTCGTATACTCTATCCTAAAGTTTCTAATTGGGGTCGGTCGCGTCGGGATCGCATCAAACGCACTCGTGTTAGCAATGGAGCGAGTCGGGAAGCAATGGCGAGGTAAGGTCGGGATGGCTAGGTTCTTTTGTTTCACCTTAGGTTTATTGTCCTTACCCGCCATAGCTTACGCGAACCGAAACAAGTCGTGGAAGAGCCTCTACCTCTGGACTTCAGTACCTGCGATTTGTTATTGCATTGTAGGTTACTTCCTCATCCACGAGTCCCCTAGATGGCTCTACACTCAAGGCCGACGAGAAGTGGCTTGTGCAATATTGCAAAAGCTATCGAGACATCCTCACGGTACTTGTCTCTTTTCATATTTAATGTTTTTATGTTACATGTATATGTCGATTTAGTTTTGAACAAGTAGAATATGTACATGTAGGCCACGCATAGGAGAATTTAGCGGGGGATAATGCATGACATGGCATACCCATTCTTAAAAAATTATCGAGTTTTTAATTATCTTCGATTTGATATCTTAAACACTTAAATCAGAACTTATATGAAAACACTACTGCAGAAATCGACTTAGGAGACGGATAAAATGGATCCGTCACCTAAGTTTTGGCACTTAGGTGACGGATACAGCAATCCGTCAGTCAAGTGGTGAAACTAAGGTCACGGATCTTGCATCCGTCACCCAAGTGGACCACCTGGCCGACGCATAGCTGGATCCGTCACCCAAGTGGGATAAGGTAACTATTGTCCGTCACCCAAGTGGGAAAACTTTAGCCACGCATGCTGGATCCGTCACCCAAGTGAGAAAAGTTTAGCCACGCATGCTGTATCCGTCTCCCAAGTGAGAAAACTTTAGCCACGCATGCTCTATCCGTCACCCAAGTGGGTTGACTATTTTACAAAAAAAATTGACCACAATATTCAAGATGAATTAACCGTTCGATGATAGTTTTTTTTACATACGTATACTAGTTTGGATAGTACATACGAGATGAGCGGTCTTGATTATATAATATGCGAGAGAACGACACGTATTGATTGAAATCGCCAATTCCACTATGTGCATGAACATATTTAGCCTTACGGTAGTATAACGTATGACGTTGTCTCGTTCATTTTTTGTATGTGATATGTATGAGTACTATACAATCTTATGTTGTATATGAGGCATGCTAAGTACTTATATCGTTCAATTATCAATACGACGATAGTCGGGAAAAATGACGGGTTTTGGGGTTTTGGTCAATGTAAGTCAACTTCTGCTGGCCGACGGATGCATATATCCATCATTCAATATATATATATATATATATAATTATTTCCATTATTTTAAATTTATCTTTGAACTTGGGCATCAAATTGAAACCCGACATTGAGCGAATGGTGTCCATAATTCACAAGTTTATAATCATTAGATTGATATTGTTGTAAAAAAAGTTATATAATGTATTTGATAAAAAAAAAACAATATTTTGTACTTCGAATCGAGAAAACGATCAAGAAAATTTGTGTTATCCTTGTCTTAGTATTATATAAAGGGTAAATTACCTACCCCTAACTTTTTTTAACTGATACCTATCCCGATGTGTAGTTATATGACAAATAGCCAATTTTTCTGTTAACTTTTTTTCTAAAATGACGAAAATACCCTCAACCACACTTCAATAATTGTTTTTAAAAATTTATTTAAAAAATCACTTTTGTTATATATATATATATATATATATACTTACTTAATCACTTCAGTTTTATTTATAAAAAAATATTTTAAAAATCACTAAGGGCGTTTTCGTCATTTTAGAAAAAAGTTAACAGAGAAAAAGGGTCTATTTGTCATATAACTAAACATCTGGGTAGGTATCAGTTAAAAAAAATTGTGGATATGTATCAGATAAACGTGATAAGTTCAGGGTACATATTTGTAATTTATCCTTATATAAATATAAACAATGTAGCGCACATGAAAAAATTAACTTGCTATAAATAATTAGTTGACAATAGGTACTAAGTACGTTGATAACAAAAACTATTTGATTTAATTATATAAAGCTATTGAATTTAATTATATAAAGCTATATATAATCGGTTAAAAAGTGTATATATATTTTCTAATCATACATACAACACAAAAACTCATTAGCTGAGTTGGTAAAAGGCATAGCCTTTGGTGCCATGAGGTCAGGGGTTCGGACCCCATGGTGTGCGCGGGCTGGCGGAGCGGTGTGGCGGGTCGAACGGGTCTGGACGCGTGCGTGGCGGGTCAAGCGGGTCCGGGTGGTGACGTGGCGGTGACGTGGGCGGTGACGTGGCGGACGCTGGTTAGATTGATATTTTTTTTATTAATCTATTATTACACTTGGGAGACGGATACACTTGGCTGACGGATTGGATCCGTGGATAGAGTGACAACCTTGGGTGACGGATTGGATCCGTGGCTAGAGTGACAACCTTGGGTGACGGATTGAATCCGTCACCTAAGTTTTTACCCTACCGACGGATGCGTACATCCGTCGGCCAAATACTTGGCCGACGGATCTTGGCCGACGGATGCATCTGTCACCTAAGAACTTGGGAGACGAATACGTCCTCTTAGGTGACGGATCCAATCCGTCTCCCAAGTGCTGATTTGCAGTAGTGAAATGTTATGATCATTTTATCAGATAAATAAAAATAAAGATCACAACAGATCAACTTACACTTATTGACTTTGCATCGGGTCTAATTTGATTTATATTTAACTCTTTTTTCCATATATGTATTTGAACAGACCCTAATACCGTAAACGCACCTCTGCCTGGAGTTTCTGTGGGAAACACACACTTTTCGTACACCGACTTGTTCAAAAAAGGATGGGTGGTGCGGAGGATATTGGCGTCCATGGCGCTCGGATTCGGGGTCGGCATGGCGTACTTCGGCATGATATTAGGGGTCGGAAACTTAGGGTTCAATGTGTACTTGACCCTTTTCTTCAACGGCCTACTGCTCATACCTTCTCAACTCCTCATCTTCTTCTTCATCGAACGTTGGAGCAAGAAAAACACCTTGTTGGTCTTTTGTTTTACAAGTGGGTTGTGCAGCATAGTTTGTGTCGTACTAGGAAGCAAGGGCAAGGTCAGTGCAATGACTGGATTCGAGCTTGCCTCCTTCTTCTGCGCGAGCTCCGCTTATAACGTGCTGATGATCTACACGACCGAGCTGTTTCCGACATGTGTGAGGAACTCGGCGACAACTACGGTTCTTCTCGCGGTTCTGGTTGGTCCGGTGTTTGTTCCCATGTTGAATTCTGCAGGAAGGAAATATGGGTACTGGTTGTCTTATGGAGTGTTTGGGGTCACCATAGGTGTTTGTGGCTTGTTTGTGTTGTTGTTACCAGAGACGAGAGGGACGATGCTTTGTGATACGATTGAACAACAAGAGCACAAGGACAAATCAACCCACTAAAATTGATGGCGTTGTGGAAATAATAATTCACTTCTATGCAAGTTTCAAGTCTTGTTGCAAATGAAAGAAAATTTATCTAAAGTTTGAGTTATATCCAACTTTTTTTTATTGTGTTTTAACATGCCTCAATATCGTAAACGCAACTATGTTTGAATTTTCTGTCGGAAACACATACTTCTCCTATACTGAATTGTTCAAAAAAGGATGGGTAGTGCGGAGGATGTTTGCGTCCATGACGCTCGGATTAGGGGTTGGCACGGTGTACTTAAGGATGATGTTAGGGGTCGGAAGCCTAGGATTCAATGTTTATTTAACCCTTTTTCTTCAACGGCCTATTGCTCATACCTTCGCAACTCCTTATTTTCTTCTTCATCGAACGTTGGAATATGGAAATCTAGAAGAATTAAGGGGGGCCCTGAAACCTGTTAGATTACGAACATGTACAGAATTCTAGTAAGACATTTTTTTTAATTTTCCGTAAAGAATTTATGCCCCATTATATTGGGAATATCGTTCCAAATATAATATTGCTTAGTATAAACCTTTTCTATATATAAAAGTGAAATGATATATTCTCAACAAAATGGTTGATATATAAAGCAAGAGGAAATGATTAATTCTTAGTCTGTAACAGTTAAATAACTGTTAATGGAAAATTCAAAATATGAATCCAAAATAAAGAATGGATTAGATAAACTTACTCTATCTAATTAATTATATAAGACACATAACAAATTCATCGTGAGCTTAATTAGTTGGTACATGCTCTATTTAATTGGAATGAAGACACATAGTTATATAAACATATTATTTATTCCATACTTTATTCATGTGGTACAAACCGCATTTCTACGGTCTAAAATGTTGTTGTTGGACAACTTATCTTCCGACGTCTATCCCGTCTTGTTCCGATCATTGATTTCGACAACATTATATATCTGTTATATTCACACCACTGCGAACTTAAACATAAGATGTATATTTTCGGAAATACGCTGATTATTGAATGAGATAATAACATGCAAAATTGAAGAATAACATGAATTATTGATATGCATTAAAGGACATTTAATGCAAGCCCACATTACACTTTTCCATACACTTTATAAAGTTTGACAATTGGAATAAAGGTCGTGGCCTTAGGTCACCACAAGTGTGTAATGGAGAGAGTCCACGCGGGCCGCCATCGCTGTCCGTCCGGGCCGGGCCTGGGCTTTGGGCTTCACGCATGCAAGACTCAGCAAGTTTTGTGGGTCACCACTAATGTGTAATGGAGAGAGCTCACGCGGGCCGCCATTGTCGTCCGTTCGGGTCGGGCCTGGGCTTTGGGCTTCACGCTTCAAGCTTCACGCTTCATGCTTCACACATGCAAGACTCAGCAAGTTTTGAATAAACATGAATCTGATCAAGTTTTAAACAGACATGCATTTTGGTTAAAGAGGCGCAATCTTTCTGAAAGGTTCCTTGTCTACTATATAAAGGGTGTTGAGGGGACATAAATAATTACTTTTCCGTTCGATTCTTTCTTTTCCTCTGACAGTCTATAGTTTGAGTGCAAGTCGGTTTTAGGTCGCCACTCCATTAGTTGAAGCACTCACTAGTGGTTTAGGTCCGTTTTATCTTGGGAGACATTTGCCCATTCCAACCTTCAGTGTCGTAGAAGGGGTAATTTTGTCTTAAGGAAACAGCCTTCTGCTGGACTCGGACTTCCTACAACACAAGCAACCGATCGACTTGGTTGTAAGTATATTACCGTTCTTTTGTGTTTACATTATTCTTGATTCAGTTGCCTACAGTTCCATCAAATCCCAACCACGTATTATAACATATTTTCAAATTAGAATTCACTTGACCTTCAATGATAAACATTAGGGAAAATTTCAATATAACATCCTACCAAACATTTATTTTCTAAATTGTAATTCTGGTTATGTGTGATAGCAAGATGTCACTACTGATGTTATGATTTCTGTACCGACATCTTGCATTGTTAATAAAACAGTAAAGGCAATTAATCACAATGTATACACACGCACGAATAACACACAAGTTTGGTTACCTAGTTCGGTACTGCATACCTACATTTTGGGGCACTTTGCCAGTGGAAAGGTTTTCACTATAAGTAATCAATACGCATACAAAAACTCAGATCATCCAGATCAACCATATGCTATTATTACAAAATGACAAAGCTAATTCAGATACTCCCCCTGTACCTGAGATCTTATCTTAATTCTACTCTTCGAGCATCAGCAGGCTTAGATAGCTCTTGATCTTCTGTGTTTGACGTGGCTCTTCAATATCCACCATGTAACTCCACTACTTGATCATACATTGATTCAAGTGTGAGCATATAACGTTCTTCTTCATTTTACTTCATCTTGAGTTCCTACAATATGCCCAAGAAATTCAATCCATAAACTGAGAATCATGAACTGTCCTTCACGGACTTGTACCTGCGAATCTCACTATCCACCATAGTAAGAGAGAATACTCGCGACAGAGGGACGACACAAGTGGTTGCCGATTAACCTCCGAGAGAAAGGAAGGAGGAGGTGATGCTGGTGAGTTAACGGTGGCAGGAAGGAACGGGACCCAAATAAAAATATATACAATCGACAACTTGGAATCCTAAAAAAGGGAGAGGGAGAGAGCATTGCTCATAACTCAGTCCACTGTCTTGTGATCAATTTCAAAAAAGTGTAAAATAGTTACAAATATTAATTAATGAAAATCAATAATAATTCCGGACTTGAACACTTACACATTCGACCGAGATATCATTTTTTTTATCAGCAAATTTTTGTATTAAATAAAATCGAGGTATCATTAGTAGTTGCAAATAAATTTACTCTCTTTAAAATGATATATTTTAATTTCAAGTCACTCATTCAACTAAATTTCTAATCCTCACGAAAGTTCTCATTTCGCGGTTCAGTGTAAGGATACAATAGTTCCAAGTCTCCTCAAATCCCTCAACAAGGTTGTTAATTACCGTACACAGCATCACTTAGCCAAACTCTATATATAGATATATATCTCCAATCCATTCCCATTAATTAAATCACTAAGCCTCGATGGAGGATCCACCAGTGGAACGGCAACAGGAACAACAAGTCTCTCTAGATGAGTTCATGCAAATCTATTTATCCGATTTCGGGTGGACTCAGTTCGTCCAATCCATTCTCGTCTCTCTCCCGTCGATCTTCGATGCGCAACAAACGTTTATCACAGTCTTTACCGACGCATACCCTTCATGGCATTGCACCGGCAACAACACCGTTTCATGCACCTCGTCCTCCAACATTTGTACGCTGCCGACGTCCTTGTGGGAATGGGATCGGGAGCCTCCCCCTCACGTGACCATCGTGTCGCAGTTCAATCTCCAATGCTCCTCCACGTTCCTCTCCGACCTCCCCGCGTCGTCGTACTTCACTGGATGTTTCATAGGTAGGAGTCGATCCTCACAATCTTAGGTTAGTGGGAATGACATACCTAGAATTTCTTTCGACGAGGTCAACCATAAATAACCGTCTAATTTTTATCTTAGACAATTATAAACAACTCTAACGTCCTATCACATCAAAATAACATAAATCTGAACTAGAAAAAACAATTAGAAATGCAGTACAAACTAAGCAGAAAAAAATAATAGGGGGCTCCCTTATTTTTTTGACTTTTGTGGCGGGGTGTTCTGATATTGTTGACATTTAGTCTTGATTCGTCGGGATAATACTTATTGTATAACATAAATCTGAACTAGAAAAAACAATTAGAAATGCAGTACAAACTAAGCAGAAAAAAATAATAGGGGGCTCCCTTATTTTTCTGACTTTTGTGGCGGGGTGTTCTGATATTGTTGACATTTAGTCTTGATTCGTCGGGATAATACTTATTGTATCCGGGTTTTTTTTTCTAGCCTTTTCTCGGTGAGGGCAGGCGCTAAGTTACTTAAATGTTTAAATAAACCTGAAAATAAGAATAGTAGGGGATAAAATAATATTTTCTTAAATAATGTGGGTTTTGTAAATTTGATGAATTGTTTTGTTTTGTAAAAAATTACCATAAATTATGTTTAACGAAATTTTGTCAAATGAGGGTCGCATGACATCAATTTTCTTCACATAACAATTTTACTCTTTGCAGCACGTATTTTTTGTAATTCGAAACTCTTATGTGTGCATTTTTATGGAGCGTAGAATTAGTTTTTAGCGGGTAGATAATTTTAGCATGTACTCTCGTAGGTGGTCTGATTCTAGCTGTTCTGGGCGACTCTTGGGCCGGTCGCAAGATGTTGCTCTTCAGTTCATGTCTGCTCATGTCCGTGTCCGCTTTTTTAACTGCATTTTCTCCCAACGTCTTCGTATACTCGGCTCTGAAGTTCTTAACTGGGGTCGGGCGGGTGGGGATCACGACAAGCGCTCTTGTTTTGGCGATGGAGAGAGTCGGGAAGCAAAGACGAGGCAAGATCGGGATGGCGAGGTCGTTTTGTTTCACCCTAGGCTTAATATCCTTACCGGCCATAGCTTACCCGAGCCGAAACCAGTCATGGAAGATTTTGTATCTCTGGACTTCCGTGCCCGCGATTTGCTACTGCATTGCAGGTTACTTCCTCGTCTACGAGTCTCCTAGGTGGCTTCACATGCAAGGCCGACGAGAAGAGGCCCACAAAATCTTGCAAAAACTTGCAAAACATCGCCATGGTACTACCTTGTCTTCGTATTTAGCTCTCTCTTTTATGTTCCATATCCATTACTTCATGTCTCTTTTATTTTTCTGTATAGTCTACACTTCAATGCAAAAGTCTACACTTCATAACATATTGATACATATGGGTTACATATTTTTTTCAATCTACAAATACGTACTTATACCTAAATATTTAAATTTAGGTATATTTTTATGTATAGTCTACACTTCAAAAACAATAAAAGAAAGTTTTTTTCAATCTTCTATGTTCCATAATGTCTCTCAATACCATAGCAACCATTAAAACCACCACAATACAACCCAAAGGGCTCAAGTCAAAACACATACAAATAAATAAACGGTAAAGAAAACTTTCCTTTATTGTTTTTGAATTCTTATCGCTTTTTTATCAGCTCAGTTTTTTATTAAAATTATATTCTTCAAAATAAATGTAGAAATCCGTATCTAAAAAAGACTAGGACATGATAATTCTTACAGTTTTAAACTTATGGGAGACAATCACGTGCAACCCTTCCTTACGGTGTGAACCTGCGAACCTTAAATCTGGTTTGAGAAAATAGCATCTCAGTTTGAGAATTTATTTTTTTGAAAAAACAGCATTTTACTTTGATAAAATAGCGTTCCTGATTTGAGAATTTTTTTCTCTGAAAATACTCATCTCAAACCAAAAACGCTGTTTCCTCAAACCGGATACACTAAACACACGAGTTCGTAGGTTCACACCGTAAAGCTGGTAACCTGATTGTACTCTTTGAACTCATTTCTTATCAAGTGACATTCGACTCCTTTTGCTCTAATTCTTTTCATGTTTCAACAGACTCCAGTGCAATAAACGTAACTCCTCCCGAAGCTTCCGCCGCAAACACACCCTTCTCGTACATCGACATGTTCAAGAGAGGCTGGATGGTCCGGAGGATACTCTCCTCAATGGCCCTCGGATTCGGGGTCGGCATGGTCTACTTCGGCATGATATTAGGCTCCAGCAACTTAGGCTTCAACGTCTACCTAACCCTTCTACTCAACGGCTCCTTGCTCATACCCTCCCAGCTCCTCATCTTCTTCTTCATCGAACGTTGTAACAGGAAGAGCACCTTGTTGGTCCTATGTGTAGCCAGCGGCTTAGGTAGCATAGTTTGTGCTGTACTAGGAAGCAAGAACGAGCTCAATGCGATGACTGGGCTCGAGCTCGCTTCTTTCTTTTGCACGAGCTCCGCTTACAATGTGCTGATGATTTACTCGACGGAGTTGTTCCCGACGTGCGTGAGGAACTCGGCGACGACTACTGTCCGGGTGGCGGTTCTGGTCGGTCCGGTGTTTGTTCCGATGTTGATTTCGGCGGGGAGGAGGAATGGGTTGTGGTTGAGTTATGGTGTGTTTGGGGTGACCATAATTGTTAGTGGGTTGTTTGCGTTGCTCTTGCCGGAGACGAGAGGGAGGGTTCTTTGTGACACGATGGAACAACAGGAACAACATGATAACTCAACGTAGTGTACACGATTGATATGGTGTAGTGAGAATAACTCGTTTTTGTAGAAGTTTGGAGCTGTTGCACTGTGTTATCGCTAACGTACCTTGAGATATTAGCATTATTGTGTTATATTATTCGAGATAGATCATTGATGTTTCAACTCGTTAAATACGTGCAAATTAAGTGGCCACGGTCAGTTCCACCCAAAATACATGCACCGATTCGTGACCGTTAGAGCATCCACAACCATATAGTTGGTTACTGGCGGGGAGTGCTGGCGGGAAGAATAAAAAATTATTATTTTTTATCTTACAGCCAACTCTCTCAGTCAGCGAGTTACAATGGTAAAGCCTTTTTGTTGGCTTATAGTAACCCCTTTTATTCATATTTTTGCTCTCCGCCAGCGATAAGTGCCGGCCTTAAGCTCCCAAGCAGCACTCCCCGCCAGCCAGCTCCCCGCCTGCTCCCTGCCAGCTCCTCGCCGGCGTTTTCTCCTCGCCAGCACCTTACCACCCACGGTTGTGGATGCTCTTAGCATGATACAGAAAGAGAATATAAGATAATTGCATGTAAGTATACACTTAACGATAACAATCTTTTTTTTCTATTTTTTTTGTAAATCAGCGATGTAATAGATAGAAAAAAAGAGCAAGTCCTTCGAAATGAAGATATAGACCCAATGACCAGAGTAAAATTGAAGGACTGAGACAAACTTCATCCTAATGATAAGAGAAACAGATCTGAACTCTGAAATAACAAACTTGAAAACCAACCAAATCCAATCAGGGGTTAAAAGAAAAGAACAACAAAACAGTACAACCAAAGACAAAACCACAAAACAGGTACACCAAACAAGAGAAACTAGAGAGAAAGCACAAGAAAGAACAACCGCAAGATGCTCCAAGAACTCACCAGAAAGAGTCGCACAGCCACCTATCAAACCACCTCTGACACAACCCTAGTAGAGGTCATCACACTCCTGTGACACCAAAACGGCCCAGGATCTTCAACAGCTAGTACCTAAACCGGAAAAATGTGACGAAAGACCCTGAGATGAAGCACCTTCACCCAGTACCCGAAGAAGCTTCAGACAACAGCCAGATTGGCTGAAAACACTAGTAGGTGGCTAACACCAACAATTACGGCGAGCCCCCGACATGGGAAAGAGGAAGATATATATAGCGAAAGAGAAGGGAACAAGAGCAAACCAAGGGAGTCAGTGACGAAGGCGCACGGGGTGACCGAGCGATAGAAGAGCACCAGGGAGAAGCGGTTGTCCTCCCCCTTACCTGTACGCCGGAGACCAAGCCCGATTTTCAACGATGCACACCATGAGAGGTGGGAACGCTTCCCAAGACCAATGAGAATGAAGGCAATGAAGACTAAAGGAAAGGGAAAGGCTAGGCAATGCTATACCAAGACTATCAAGCTGAAGAGGGCCTTAGATCTCTCTAGTATCTCTTCCTGTTAGCTGGTGGATAAGGATGATAGTGATGATTAACAGGCGATGACTCCGAAACAACCATGCCAAGACCAACGAAAGGACCTTAAGAAGGGGAAAAGGGCAGTAGTGGGCCTATTCCCCCAAGTCCGGGACATGTGGTGTTTGTGCGTCCTAGGATTAACATGGAAGCATTAGAATTTTATTTCAATTTCAGCTTTTTCTATCAACTATTTAGTTTGGATTTCATGACTTTTCTGATAGTTGGGGTTTCCCTTGTTTTTGAGAAGGTCGGACGTGGTCTTAATTTCTTTTTGTTATTTCTGATGTCAAAATAGACTATTTCTACGGGTCCACGAGCGTTGGGTACCCTAAGGGGGACTCGGTCTATATTCTGGAGCCCAGGACCTCGATCCTCTTATAACCGATGTTGACAGTAATGCATCTTGACCTCGTTACCGTTTCAAAAAAAATTGAGGTAATAATTATTCGTATGAGAGTATTTTAAATTTGTGAAATATAATTATGATTTACCATTTTTTATATAAATATAAACGTTATAGATTTGGTAGCCTTAAGCAAATGCCTAATTGGTAAAGTGGAAGAGCTGGCCACGACTCAATAGTTAGACCCCTATCGACCCAAATATAGGTGTTTCAGATCGTCCCTTAGAGCGAGACCGGTTCTAATAAAGAGCAAATACCTGGAGAAGGACTGGAGAAAGAATTAGGGCACCATGTAAGGCTCAAAGGAAAATTCTAATAACAACTTGACCACGAGGGGCTTGATCCGAAATTCCCCTACCGTCCGAAGGCAAGTAAGCTAGTCACTAATTCAGACATGTCAGTCGAACACTACACTCTAGAGGTCAAACAACAAATTATGGTATCAAGGAAAGTTGTACACGTAGAGAGAGAGTCTATGACCTCTTCTAGAAACCCTAAAAGTCTCTTCCTTGGTTCACGGCCGCTCTCTTCTCCTTCTCTCGTTGGCGGCCTTCTTCGTCTCCTTGACCAGGGAGGTCATTAGCGGTGGTCTTCCTTCCGTTCGTCCTCACCGCTCCACCTTTCTTCCTCTCCGCCCCTTTCTAGTGAAGCTCGGTGTTGTGCTCTCCTCTCCGACGGTGGTGTCTTCCTAGATCTGGCCGTTGGACGTCCTTCTCGTGTAGATCGACGCGGATCTGGTAGACTCCACCTTTCTCGTGCTGATGGGGGTCCTCCATTTTTCTTCTCCATTTCACGGTGTCGGGGCGTGTCGATTCTGGTCATGGGACACCTTTCATCACTATTTACGGTGACGATTGGCGCGAATCTGGCCTCCTTCGTTGTGTGGATGGTTGGACCTCCGACGCAGCTGCGATGGTGGATTTCTCTTCAGGTCCTGGTGAACGCCTTAGATCCCTCGTGGTTCAAGCTTCTTTCTTCGTGGAGGATCCTAGCGGATTTGGCTTCTTCGCTGCTAGGGAAGTTTTTTCGCTCAACCTCGGTTGCTCCTCCCTTAGATCGGGAACTCGTCAGATCTGGGGTTTCTTTAGAATGGGCTTTGCTATGCGAGGTTGGAGGTATGATTCTCCCCCTTTCTTCTTTCTTTGTCTGGGTTATCTTCTCTTCACTCTTGCCTCCGATTTCCGATTGTTCTTCCTTTCTTCCCGTACGCTTCGTGGTACGGCCTCACCGGTTTCGAGGTGTTGGCCGTCGGCGAGTCTTTGGGGCATATTACCCCGGGAAGCCTCTTGGTATCTTGGTTTGGCTAATAGGGTACTAGTGGGGTTCTACCGGTTTAAGTCTCAGCCGTCTGTGGTGCTGGCCGTCGACACTTGAGAAGGGAGTCGATTTCATCCCGGTAAAGTTAGTGGTTGGGTTGTTCTTGGGCTGTTGGTTGCAACTTTTGTTACAGCTTAATAGTGGATAAATCTGGGTATGCTAGACCCTATTTTTTTGTACTTAAAAGTGGTTAAACCCGATTTCAGACTTTCGTTTTTCTAATTGTTCTACTATTGTAATTTATGGTTCTTCTGGTTGTAATATCTGGCTTTCTGGTTGTTTATGGTTATAACTTTTTGGTGTTCTTTCATCCTAATGTGAGGCTTCTTGAGATTTTCTTGAGGAATACTCTTCCGTTGTATCATTTTCACCCACCGCGCTCTTTATTTCAAAAAACTTTTAATCTATGCTTTGCTTATCAAAAAAAAAAAACTTGTACACTACACTCTAGTACAAACTTGCTTAATCCATGTCGCTTCCACTGGAATGCCAAACTCAAATTTCAACCCTTTATCCCGATTGGTTCAAGGCAATCATTATCATCATGATATCCTTATACTAGAGGACCCCAAAAATTCACTGACACTTTTACTTTTAAACACAACAAGATGACCAATTAGAGTTTAGTACAAAATGTTCATTAATAATACATCAAATTTACAGACACTTCAGTACATTTTTATGTGATACCTTACTAAATCAAATATTGATCATTTACATTGATACATACTAATTTAGATATTAATGTTAAATCGACAAGAAGCGATAGACCTATCTTCTACATGATTAAAAAAACAAATGATACGTTTAGCTCACTCCGAATTAAGGAATCTCTTAGTTCTTTTATTATAATAGCGAGGTAAATTTGCTAGACATTGTTGTTTTGGCTCTGTATATTTTGTGATCTCTCCATTGAGATCGTCCTATAGAAAATGGCACCCATCATAGCCTGCCAAAAATAAGAAACCAGAAAGAAGAAAAAGATTGATGAAATTTTATTAAAAAGTTGATAAAATATTCAATCATATTGGTCTTAACTGGTAAATTGTTTCGAATTTTATAAGTTGTAGTGATAACTGTAACAAAGAGCTATGACTGTAAGGAACTTACTTGGGTCAACTGTGACGAGGATGGCTGTTCCTCCAAAGTCGCACGTGCCACCAGCAAGTTTTGTCCTCTGCCAGTAACTGTTAAAAGCGTAAGAGGCATGTGCATATAGCGTATCGGGCCGAAAGCATGACCCGGAAGGCTGGATCGACTCGCAATCTGCACCCGACCCGCAAGCGTAGTCCATAGCTTCTTCGATGATCGGGTCGGGCACCGACGGCTTGGCAACGCACCACAGGGCCATGCCGGTCGTCCTGGTGGGCGGCGGAGGGAACACAGCCGGCGGCTCGATAATTACTGGTGGGCTGAGCTCGTAATTAGGTGGACTCAACGTGGGCCCACCTGGGCCAGGAATGATCGGAGTGGGCCCAAAACCGGGGGATCCCGGCTCCCCACTGGGCGGGCCCGGATTGAATGGTGGGCTCGGGAAAGCGTCCGGCGGGATTGGAATGCTACCGGTTGGGCCCGGGAAAGCTTCCGGCGGGATCGGGATGTTGCCTGTTGGGCTCGGAAAAGACTCCGGCGGGATGGGGACGTACCCGGTTGGGGTCGGGAAAGTTTCCGGCGGGTTTGGGATGTCGCCGGCTGGTGTGTCCGGCGGGATTGGAATGTTGCCTGTTGGGCCCGGAAAAGTGTCCGGTGGGATCGGGACGATGCCGATTGGGCTTGATGGTGGGCCCGGAGGGTATGTACAAGAGGGTGGGGAGATTTCCGGCAATGAAGAGCTGACATAAGGTGCAGAGTTCGATGAATCCGATGATGTGTCCGATATTTTTTTGCCCACAAGTTTTTGATTCTCGGTGGGTTTGAAGATGGAGATGGTGGAACTTGCGACGATGTGTCCGGAGAGTGAGAGACCTTTCAGTAGCCCCGTTGACGTTCTAGCATCTGCTTATCATGTAACGAAACCATGCAGTAGAGTTTTCATAATGCTCATAAATAATGTAAAACTTGCCTTTCATAATTTACCACGTGCATAGGTGCTTTCATGTTCCATGATATGTTTATAGATAGTACCCGTTTTTTAAAGTGATTTCTTGTTACAAAAAAATGAAACGGATAATTACACGAGGTTTGACACTCTAGTAGATACGTCAGTAAATTAGTTTGTGATTTATTAACCTTTTATTAGGTGTAATTGTATTTTCTTGTATTTTATATTCCAAACAAGAATCATACCTAACACCTACACAATTTAACATGTTCATTCATTTACCACTACGTGTCTCTTCATACAAAAAGTCCAGCAAAATAATATTGCTTTTTTTCTACTTTGAGGGATTGATAAGTTTTTGTCCACTTGTAATAATGCAGGCTAAAAAGCACAATCCATTACCAAACAGTGAAGAGAATAATGGGTGTTTTGTGATCTTGAGAGTGCATGCATGATTAATATGTAAATAGTTAAAACAACAAAACGTATATGTCGCCAAACTGATTTATCAAGGAGGAGCAAAGAAAACTTCATAATACATATATATTCAAATATCATCGTTTTCGTTTTCTGTAATCTTATATTTATCTTATGTGAAATCAAAACTCATTTAAGATAACGTAACATATACAATAACGCGGTAAAAAGGAGAGTAAAACTTACGGCATTGAGTGAACGAGAGAAGCAGCACAAGACAAGCTCTCATCGCCCTCATCATGATCATGAGGTCTTTTCTTACATCCATCTCAAGGACTCAAAAATGGCTTGTTTCAAGTATTACAAGTATTGCCACTCAAAAGGAAGGTTGCTTATATAGATAGATAGAGAGAAGCATATCATACATGTTGTGGAGGAAGAAGAAGAAGAAGGCAAGTGGAGAGGAGTAGCCATGGAAAAAGATGATTCCTTAGAAGCTCAGTAGGCCTATACAGTCACTTTAGGGTTTGAATATGGAGAGATGTTTGTGCAGCAAGAAATGGTTCACTTGTGCTTTGTTTTGCTGTAATTGGTTAGGTTCAAGAGAGAGAAGTGGCAATAGCATATGTGCTTGCTTGGGAAGGAAAATAAGTGCTTGCTTTCTACACAAACTTCTTTTCTCCCACATACAACACTTACAATCCACTTTTCTAATGCATATATGTAGTGTTGTGAATTATTGTCATCTTCAATCCTCACCTATCATACATCACTTTCTTACCTTCCTTATTAAGTCATACATTTGGATCCACATGATAATGATGATACTTTGATTGGGTTTGGAATATGATCATAATTTGAAGAGTGCGTGAAAATCGATTAAACAAATATAAACGAACTAACATGATCAACTTTTAATAACTTTTGAATTGGATTAAAATCTGTAAAAATAATGTGGGGATAAATGTATATCTAACATAAGAAAAGTGGGTGTAATTAATTTAAAACTTTTAAATAGGAACAAACCTCCAAAAAAATAGGTGTAATTTGCAAATTATGCATTACAAGATATTTTCAAAATGTCTAAATATGAAAACCTATTTTTGATCTTAAACAATAAACTACCCTAATGTATTGGTTATTAGTGGAGGAGGAAAAATAATTTGTGACCATTTTTTAAGACATGTAAATGATTTGTAACTATTTTGTAAAAATATGTAAATGATTTGTGACCAATTCATAAGACATGTAAATGATGTGCGATCAATATTCATAAATACGTGTAAATAACGTAAGACCAAACTATAAAGTCATTCATTTAATATTTTTAAATTTTAAATAATTTTTTTTTGAAACGACAACGAGGTTAATGTGCATTACTGTCAAACATCGGTTACAAAAGAATCAAAGGTCCTGGGCTCCAAAATATGCCTGGGTCCCTCACAGAGTACCCAGCACTCGTGGACCCATAGAAAGAGTCTGATTTGCATCTCAGACAAGAACAAACAAAAATCTCGTTCTACCATCCCAACAAAATAAAAACCAATACCTAAAAACATCCAAAAGTTCAATAACCTAACAGAACAGGAAAAACATAAACATAAATAAACATGTATTGCTTCCGAGTCTCTTTCAGAGTCGACCAAGCACCACTTATCCCGGGTCTTGGGGTATAGGCCAGTAGAGACCCATCCCCCTCCTTGAGTCCGATCACGTGTTCTGACGGGATTGTTTGGAAGCCCTCGCCTGTTGATCATCGTTTTCCTCCTCGTCCACGTCAACAAAAACCGGGACGGCTTCAATTGAGGTGTCCCCCACTACATCATCATCACCCGACTCATCCTCCAAAGAGAGTTCCACTAAGTAACGGTAACGACCGTCTGTTGTTGTCAGAATGGACTCAATCGGGACAACAACGAAGTCGTCGCCCTCATCCAAATCGTCCTCAATTGGTGGCGGTACACGGTGCTTAAGGATGTCTCCCGGTTTTGTTGGCACGAGCGATGGAGGTGACGTCCTAGGGAGGCGTAGCCTGACTGTGGTCAAGACCGGTGACCCTGGTGAGGCAGGGCTGGTCCCTGTCCGGGGAGGAGAGGTCATAAGCCTAGATGGATCGGAGAGCAGATGGGTAAGGGGCTCGATGGTCCTCCGAGTGAAGCCTGTTCGACCATCGATGGTAGAGAAGTCGACCCTCGGGCAGTATGGTCGTTCTTCATCTCCACGGCTTGATCTATATCGGTTGAAACCGGCGTAAAGGAGGCACGCTCGGTGGACGTCTTCGATGGGGTAGTGGCAAGGGGCATATTAAAGGTGGTGGTGGGCGGTGCAAAGTGAATATAAAAAACAAGAAGACGATGATGTGTTAAAGAACAGGAAAGAACCCCTAAAATGAAGTTTCTGAGACTCATACTAAAATTTAAATAACTTAGTGTTCGTGATTAATATAAAAAAGGGTAAATTACAAATGCATACCCTTAAATATGCACGTTTAACCAATGAATACCCTGAAGTTTAAAGTTAACTGATGCATACCCTGAAGTTACGAGTTGTAACTCAAAACCCCTTCTGTCAGCTAAAATGACAAAAATACCCCAATGATTTTTTTTAAATAATTTGTTTAAACTATAAATGAAGTGATTTTTTAAATAAAATGAAGTCATTTAATAAGTAAATATATATATATATATATATATATATATATATATATATATCAAAAGTAATTTTTAAATAATTTTTTTAACATAATTATTGAGTGTAGTTGAAGGTATTTTCGTCATTTTAGCTGACGGAGGGGTTTTGAGTTACAACTCGTAACTCCAGGATATGCATCAGTTAACTTTAAACTTCAGGGTATTCATCGGTTAAACGTGCATACTTAAGGGTATGCATTTGTAGTTTACCCTATAAAAAAATATGTTTCTATATTTAACCACTTTAAAATGTAACCCCTTTAAAATGTGACTAGTTTACTTACTAATCCGAAAAAATGGGTTCTACCGGAATAAAAAGCAAATACTTATCTGGGTCTATGTTTTGTTCATGAGTTGGGCCTAGATGTTGTTTTTTCTTTCGGCAACACCTCATCGTCTTCAATACCAGTGAGCTGCCCTTGAAGGGTGGGTTTAGTTAGGGTTCTAGCTCTGAAGCTAGAGTGACGGAGGAACTGGATTTAGAACTGCAAAATCAACCTGGTAAGCATTTTGATTATCGATTCCCTTAATTCAATGATTCGTCGTCGAAATTTATGTGCTAGAAATCTATATAAGCTTATCAATCACTCTAGCTCTAGCTCTGGTTCTTCGCTACCCTTGTTCGCTTTCAGATCTTCATTTCATGATTCGTATGCAAATTTACTCAATGATCCTTGTAAAGGGTTGAGATTTTTTGGCTCTGGGAAGGGTTTCGATTCAGTTTGCCCCGATTTTTCTCAGCTAAAACGCTCCAATTTTGTCAGAAACCGCGATGTTACTATCAAAGACGCAAACTTTGCTAGGGCTTACTGCTCAGGGAAGAATAATGATGGACCCTCCGGGGAGTGGACTGAGGATATTGAGTATTTGGATGAGTTGGGTCGTGTCATGTTCACTGATAAGGGTATACGATCTGTTGAGCCAGGGCTGGACGACCATGTGATGGTTGGTGTGTTGAAAAAGCCCTTACTCAATGCCTCAGCTGTTGCTAAGATTGTCGAGGTTGTGAATAGGTGGAAATGGGGGGGAGATATGGAGACCCAATTGGACAAGCTCCAGTTTGTTCCAAACATGACTCATCTTCATCAAGCTTTGAAAGTGATTAAAGAGAGTGATGGGTCATTGAGTTTGTTTCGGTGGGCTAAGAGTCAGTCTTGGTATCTGCCGAAAGACGAATGCTACACACTGCTGTTTGATAGGTTGAACGAGAATAAAGATTATGATGGGATTGAGTCATTGTTCGATGAGGTGGTTCGTGATTCGGGTAATAGCGGGATTGCTATCTCCTCGTTCAAGGCATTTAATCAGGTGATTCAGTATCTGGCTAAAGCTGAGAAGCTTGATGTGTCATTTTCTTGTTTCAAGAAAGTTCAGGATTCAGGGTGTAAAGTCGATACACAGACTTATAATGCTCTTATAACCTTGTTTTTGAATAAAGGCTTACCTTTCAAGGCATTTGAGATATATGAGAACATGGAAGCGGCTGGGTGTTCATTAGATGGATCAACTTATGAGTTATTGATACCTAATTTGGCAAAATCGGGTCGTCTTGATGCAGCTTATAAGCTCTTCCAAGAGATGAAAGAAAGGAAGTTGAGGCCTAATGCTACCATCTTTTCTTCCCTTGTTGATTCAATGGGGAAAGCTGGAAGGTTAGACACATCAAGGAAAGTGTATATGGAAATGCAGGGTTATGGGCTGAGGCCATCAGCTACTATGTATGCTTCTTTGGTCGAATCATTTGTGAAGGCCGGGAAGTTAGATGCTGCCCGGCAACTTTGGGATGGGATGAAAAAAGCGGGCTTCAGGCCCAATTTCGGGCTCTACACATTGATTGTCGAGGCCCATGCAAAGTCCGGGAAGCTTGATATTGCTTTGTCTTCATTCACGGAAATGGAGAAATCTGGATTTTTTCCAGCCTCGTCTACTTATTTTTGTCTCTTGGAGATGCATGCTGCTGCAGGACAGGTAGATTCGGCCTTGAAGTTATATAACTCCATGACCAATGCTGGGTTGAGGCCAAATTTAAGTACTTACACATCTCTTTTAACACTTTTAGCTAACAAAAAGCTTGTAGATGTGGCAGCTAAGATATTACTGGAGATGAAAGCTATGGGATTTTCTGTTGATGTGAGTGCAAGTGATGTTCTAATGGTTTTTATAAAGAACGGCTCTGTTGATCCTGCTTTAAGATGGTTACGCTTCATGGGCTCTTCAGGTATCAAAACAAACAACTTCATAATCAGGCAATTGTTCGAGTCATGCATGAAGAATGGTTACTACGAATCAGCCAAGCCACTCCTTGAAACCTATGTAAACTCTGCTGCAAAAGTCGATCTCATACTCTACACATCGATTCTAGCCCATCTGGTGAAGTGTCAGGAAGAGAACAACGAGAAGCATCTCATGTCAATCCTGGGTGCCACAAAGCATAAAGCCCATTCGTTTCTATGCGGGCTCTTCACCGGCCCAGATCAGAGGAAGCAGCCCGTTTTGTTCTTTGTGAGGGAGTTCTTTCAGACCATTGATTACGAGCTTGAAGAAGGCGCTGCAAGGTACTTTGTGAATGTTTTGCTGAATTACTTAGTTCTCATGGGTCAGATAAACCGGGCACGTTGTGTTTGGAAAGTTGCATATGAGAATAAGCTGTTCCCGAAAGCAATAGTGTTCGATCAACACATTGCTTGGTCTCTTGATGTGAGGACTCTATCAGTAGGAGCTGCTCTTGTTGCTGTTGTGCACACACTCCATAGGTTCAGGAAGAGGATGTTGTACTATGGTGTTGTCCCGAGAAGGATCAAGTTAGTGACGGGCCCAACTCTGAAGATCGTGGTTGCTCAGATGCTGAGCTCGGTGGAGTCTCCGTTTGAGGTTTCTAAGGTCGTTCTTCGAGCTCCTGGTGATTCTGTAATGGAGTGGTTCAAGAAACCCATTGTTCAGCAGTTTCTTCTGAATGAGATTCCTTCTAGAGCTGACATACTTATGCACAGGCTCAACATACTGTTTCCAAGTTCAGCACCTGAGATTAGATCTTTGTTGCCTCCTAAACCTCTTGTTGCTCCTAAATCTTTCTGATTTCTTAAAAGATGTTTGAAATTGGTTAATGTTTCTGAGTTATGTGACAAAGCATTATTTAGTTGTGTAATTCCTGATATAAACGTGAATAGTGTTGATCGGAGCCTATTGTACCAGATATGGAGAATCCATAGTTTTTTGAAACTCATATTAAAATATAATTATTTTACTTACAGTAAATACAATGTTGAGTACAATCATTTGACTTCGATCGGGTTTTTCCAGTCGATCGGCCAGATGGCCTTATGTGTAAATCGTCGATCTGCTACGTGTACCAGTCGATTGACAACTTTCTCCCAATAATGTAAAACTCTCTGTTTTTATCGATCTACGACTTAATTCCGTCAAATCGGCAGTACTGTTCTACAGTACGGAAAAACCACCAAATACCTCAATAAAACGCATATACGCTTCCCATAAACCACCTCCTTCCAATCATTTGTTTAATTCACTAAGTTTATACGTATTAAACCACAATATATCGTTTTTCCCATCTACAATTCGAAAATCTACTCAAACCTAAAGTTGAAAATCTCAATTGCACAGCACGATCGGAACAAGGTGCGGTAGATGGCTGGGGACTACGATGATGGTCGGTGATACTCGTTTCTCAACTGGTCGGTAAAAACACAAAGAGGGGTGAGAGAGCTTTTATTTTGAGACCGTGCTCAAAGGGATGTATTTACAAAAATACAAAAAAAAAAAGAGGAATATCAAATTTTAATGAATGAAGAGTATTTTTTCAAAATATAACATGAAAAAGGTCGTAAATACATCTTTTATTTGTCATCTCATCTTTCATATCACTCACAAGTAAGCTCTCTCGCAGCCGATCTCCTCTCCTTACTGATTCCTTCACAGCCGGAGAATTGAAGCAACCGAATCAAGCTCTCAGCTCCATCTCATCCGACTTCAAGGTTCGATCCTCCGATTTGGGTTTGTAAATTTGTTTTCCTTAAATTATTCTTCATAGTTGAGCTGGGGCTCTGATTTTAGTAGATCTGAAGTTATGTCTGTATATATAAGGTTTGTGGAGTAGATCAATGAATTTGTAAATGTATTTTAACAAGATTATGAACCTGCATTTTCCAAATTATACTATGAATACATGGTTTTTATGACTGTATTTGGTATCTTTGAGTTTCGTTTTTGTGTCATGTGGGTCTTAGAAATTTTTCTTCTTCTAAATAACCCATACATATAATGTGTTCTGGATTTTGCCTGTATTGTATTGGTAGATAAGCAGAGGAGATGGATTCATCGGCTTTGCTGTATAACCAGCTCAAGGTTTGAATCAGTTGCCCTTTTATCTATGTAGTTGAAAAATGTATGTTATGGTTGACATTTCTTTGATTATGCTCTCCTTAAACAGGCCGCACAACCGTTTTTCTTGTTAGCTGGCCCCAATGTCATTGAATCTGAGGAGCATGTTATGAAGATGGCCAAGCACATCAAGGGTATCACAACCAAGTATTGTCTCTCTTTTTTTGCCCTTTCCAGTTCCTTTGTTTCTCAGGAAAATTGAAGTGGATGATATGGCTTTTGGTTTACACTTACACGGATGATAAGGTGGTTTATATAAATTGGAACATTGCATGTTTTTAATTCACTAAAAAAGAAGATTTGAGAAGTTTTAACGGTAGAATTTCTGTATCTGAAATTAGTTTCAGTTAAGAGAGGAGGCATAAGCTGTGATTGAATTGGTAACTATTCTTGTAAATACATTGTGGAAAGATGATCTTCTTTTTCCATGTTGTAGGTTAGGTTTGCCACTTGTTTTCAAGTCAAGCTTTGACAAAGCCAACCGAACATCCTCAAAATCATTTCGGGGTCCTGGCATGGTTGAAGGATTGAAGGTATGTATTGTTATTCTATTTAACTCACGTGTGTTGGAAAAATAATCAGAAGTTTCGTAACTAAGTTAATATTCCCAAGTGTGACTTCATACAATATTAAAATGTCAAACAAACATCTCAAAACACAAATCTTGTTGTCAGTGCTGTTCAGAAGTTTTAAATGGGATCACCAGTCGTATGGTCAAAACTTGATTTACCTGAAGTTTAATATAAAGAAGCCAGTGCACTCCAGTATTTTTAATGTTAGCATTGCTCTTCTGGTTGCAGATCCTTGAAAAGGTTAAGGTAGCATATGACCTCCCTATCGTGACTGATGTGCATGAATCGTCCCAGGTAACTTTTCATGACTTGTTTCCCTTATAGATATTCCATAGGTAGTCGTGAGCTTCTATTATGTGATGGCACTCTTGTTAACTTATTTATTTTCCTTATTTGTTGCCTTCAACTGTCTTTAGAACATGCAGCCTTCAATTCCTTGGCAGATGTATGTGCTTTTGTTTTATTTAATACTTGTCTGAGTGTACTACTGATGCCTTTTAGATATGACCTGCACGTACTTGCCAATGAGTCTGAACTCTTCTGTGAGTACATGTTCAAACATGATACAGTTTTTGCTCTCTATTTCTTTTCTGAATCATGTTTGTTTCAATTAGTTGAGATGCCTTTGGAAAGATTTAGTCTGTTGTATCTGATTGGTACAACAGTTCCCGAGGATAAGTGTCATGGACTGCTTGTTTGTTTCCTCAAGGACATTTTGATGTGTCCAGGAATTAATGAAGGTGGAAGTGTTTTTAGAAGGATATAAATTTAAATTAAGTTTTTGCTGAATGGATTATGAGTTATCAAGACCATCAGAACTTTTAGAACATTGTATATCAGACTAACTGCTCATCAGTAACTTGATCAGTTATCCTCTGAATATGGTAAAGAACTACACATACTTTTTGTAGTACTCTTGAGGACTTAATCTACATGCATCATTATGCTTATATACTATGAACTACTATATGAAAATATTGTTTTAGACAAGCACTAAACTAGGCATGTTATCCATGTCAGTTACTCCTATCATATTTTGTGTTGTTTATATTGACACCCTTCCCCACTTTCAACTTCATTGTCAACGGAGCTACTAAAGACGAAATGTTTCTAAATATTGAAGTGTACTTGTAATGTTATAGACTGTTTCTCAAACTTGCTCTTTCTTCAGTGTGAGGCAGTTGGCAGAATTGCAGATATTATCCAGATTCCAGCTTTTCTGTGCCGTCAGGTAAAATGGATGTTAAATAATTCTAATCAAATTCAGTACTTTGTGATAAAAGAGTTTTGAAATTAAAGAGTGTCTTTCTTTATTTCACTTATCTCATTCGTGGACATTATAAGGGCAGACAGATCTTCTAGTAGCAGCTGCCAAGACCGGAAAAATTGTGAATATTAAGAAAGGCCAATTTTGTGCTCCTTCTGTAAGTACTTGTCTTTCTAAAATAAAATTTAGAAGTTGTGATCTTTATTGAACCATTTTTTTGGTATAAAACCCATGCTTTCATCTCCTTTAGTTTCCTAAATATGAAAAATATATATTTGCAGGTCATGGAAAATTCTGCTGAGAAGGTTAGATTAGCTGGAAATCCAAATGTCATGGTTTGTGAAAGAGGGACTATGTTTGGCTACAGTAAGTTATTCTTGATGAAGCCTTGATGCAATCTTCCCTCAGTGAAGGGTGCTTTTAGGTTCAAGTCATATCAACTAATATAGAAAAACTGAAAAAGTGATGGGAATCTCAATCTGACATGAAACAGATCAGGTGTCTATAAGATTTAATATGGCATCTAAGACAGGATTGCATCAAAGCAAAATGATTGATATGGTTAGGCCAAGCTATATATTCAGGAGTTTCACAAGTTCTTACGTTGAATCCCACTTGCTATGACTCTTTTAAGTAACGAGTTAATTTAGTCCATTAGGATTTAAGTTTATTAACTGCTAATATTTTTCAGAATTGCTAACTGATATTACATTTGGGCTCTGGTTGTAGATGATTTGATTGTTGATCCACGCAACTTTGAATGGCTGCGAGAAGCTAATTGTCCAGTTGTAAGCTTCTTGTATTGTTCTTTCTTTTATGTTCTCACAAAATGTTGATGTGATCTTGTGGAATATAGAAGCACACAAGGATGAACAATGGAATGATGTCCTACTTATAAGAGAAAGTGTTCATCATGAATTTGAAATAAAGATGAATCCCAGTATTCTAGTGTAGTTAGAAGCATGATGAGAAGCCATCTATTCCTTTGAGTAGTAGGTCTTCTGTTCAACTATGATATCACTCCTCTAAATAGTTCAACACAGACACCCATATCGAAAAGTCTCCAAATAATGGATCTTTGGTCTTACATACAAGCCTCAAAAGCTTTCCTCACTGATTAGAAAGTTTCCAAAGAAGTTCCTTCGTGACCTGCACAAGTTTGCAAGACATTATGTGTTAAGTTTCTTGAGTCAGGTGAGAAAATGCAGTCCTCAGAATGAACTCTTTGCCCTCTAGCTCCTCACTATAAACATTACTATAGAAATGCAACATCGAATTCCTCTTAAGACCAAACAGAGTAAACCCCTTCATCCTGCAGCAACCTCTCGCAACCACTCATCATTGCCCCTAAGTATCAAAGTGCTCTTTACTTGACGTGGTTTCAAGTTGTCTACCTCTAAGTCATTGCATATTGATTTCATCTGCATCTTTTTCATCCAATTCACCAACCCAACTAATTCGGGTGTTTCAATGCAGGTTGCTGATGTGACACATGCACTACAACAGCCTGCTGGGAGAAAGGTGGATTGTCTAATATTTACTAAAATGGAATAAGCATCTGATGTTTATGGATCATGTTTTTGTGTTTTTTTTTCTTCTGTAATGGACATAACAAGTTCCTTAGTCAAGTAACCTTTGTCTAGTCAAATTCAGGTGGGTGGTGTGAGTTAGTATAATTAACAAAAATCTACGGTATACCAATATTTTTACCTTTTCGTGCAGTTATGCTATTATTTGTCTAGCTGAAGCTCGTTTATAATTTCTACATCCTTTCACTGAATTCCAAGTTTCAATCTAAGCTATAGGTTGTGGTATATGACATGTCAGATTAAACTGGTGGATGCAGTCTAGACTCCTGAGCTTATGTTTGTACATTTAATGTTTTATTCTATCTCCATTGATTTAAGCATGAACGCTTCAAAGTGGTTACTTATCATATATTCGTCGTCTGTTTTCCATATAAAAGGGCTAATTTCTGTTTCATAATTTAGTTGGAAGGTGGTGGTGTTGCCAGTGGAGGTCTTCGAGAACTAATACCATGTATTGCAAGGACAGCAGTTACTGTGGGGGTGGATGGGATTTTCATGGAGGTATAGTGGAGTATGCTTTAAATCCTCTTGTTTATTTATTTGTATCTAATCAGCTTCTTCAGAATAACAATACCTGTAACTGGATTGAGATTTCAGTAATATTGTAGAAAAAATAAGACCCCTTTGTCCTTTGTTTCCAACATACACACTGTAAAGGTGAGGCGTTATTGTCACCTTTCGTTTATCATCAAAAACACTTGGATTTGGGTCATTTTGTCCCAAAGACCATTGATAAATGAGAAAAGTGACAGTGTGTTCCTGATAACACTGTCACCTTTTCTGTGTAAATCCGGGTGTTTTTGATTAATACGAAAGGTGACAGTACGCTACTGATAACCCCTCTCCTTTAGGGGGTCTATTTGATAACGAAAGGTCAAAGTGGGTATGTATGTAAATAACGTTTTCCTTTAAGTAAAGTAGTATCCTATTATAGACTTCCTGAATGTATCCTATCCTTCATTATGTTTCTTCAGGCTTCTAAGATCTTTTTTTGATGCTTAGGTCCATGATGATCCTCTGAGTGCACCGGTTGATGGCCCAACTCAGTGGGTAAGTTTCTCAAATCCATGGCTAGTTTCCATTTAGAGCTCAGTCTCCCTAAGAGATTGCTCCAAATTGACCTTTTTCACACCCTTATGCTTATTCATGACAACAGCCACTCCGCCATTTGGAAGAGCTGCTGGAAGAGCTGGTGGCAATCGCTGTAAGTCCTTCACGACATTACATACCTAAAATTGTGTGCATTCAGATTAAAATTATAATGTTACTATTACCATTTCCATTTCCATTGCATTAGGACTGTGCAATCACCTCTTTTGTGTGTAAATGAGGGGAGATGCAAAGTTTTGTGATTCTTATGTTCATTCACATTTCTTTCACATCACCATGTGACATTAGTTATGATATATTATTGCAATTTATGTGCTAAGTTCATTAACATGGATGTTATTTTTATTTTAATGTTCCTTTTTGAAGAAGGTGAGCAAGGGGAAACAACCATTCAAAATTGATCTCACTCCTTTCCAAGACTAGGTACAAACTTAGCCTTCGTTGAGAAATTCTGATATGCATAATGTGCACATACTTGTATTGTTAAGTTTGTGGAACTATTATTCTCAACTCTTAGTATTTGAATTGGCAATTTATTGTTCAATAATTCAGGTGATTGACTCAACTTGTAGGATGTCAAGAGGACAAAGACTGGGTCCGACACTAGTATGTGACCATCTGATGAGATCATAGATAATGAATGCTTAGCTAATTCGATATCACTGTGTTGTATTTTATATATACTGTTGGGATAGGAGCAGTTACCGAACACAACTTTTAATTTGTTGGAACCCGTTTATTCAGTCACGAAACTGTAATTTCATTCGTCCAAGGTCTCCTACTTTGTAAGCATTCCATTTTAGCCTTTTATTTTTAGCGACCTCCATAATCTAAAAAATTGTACATAGCTAGAGGTGAGCAAAATAAAAGCGTCAAGCCAAAAAAAACGACCTATCAAAAACGTCGATTTTCAGTCGTTTTTTATACGAAAAATCAACCGTACTCTAAGTTGGGCCTAAATTTGAGAATTTTGAGTTAAAACAAATTCTTCTGTTAATAATCCCATTTCTTATGAGTTTAAAACCCTTTGTTTTGATGAAGTTCAATCTTATTTATCATGAATGATTTTTTATCATAATATTTAGTGGGCAAATATAGTTGTTTCGGTTTTCATATCAGTTGGGTTTAATCTGAACATTTTTTCTTCGAAAACAGAACAACTTATTTTGAAATGGTAAAAAACTGACCAAACCCATGGATTACCTACTACAAATCCCTAATATAATACAAACTACAAACTCATACAGGCAATAAGATCTAGTGAATCCAATAAAACTAAATTCAGATATTTTGCTTCATCCATTGGCTAGAAGCTTAAAGTTTGTATTAAAAGGAGGGATTGGTAATATGCAATAGCTAGATGTAATTAACACTGGAAAAAAAATCACAGACAATAATTCATGCATGATCACAGAAGATAAGGTCTCTTTACAACAAAAACGAGTCAATTGTCATTGACCAATATACAATGCAAGAGCCACAAGTTGGTACATTTATACATACATTAGAAAATAGTCCGTATACACTATAGTATATGAGTCTCCACTTCTACTATGAACAAGTAGCCAAACTCTCCTGCGCAAGCAAGTAATCTTCTTGGTCCACACTCTTCCTAACAGCCCGATACAACTCCACCCATGACGAGTATGTATCGACTGGACCCCACAAAAATGTAGGATTCGGAGTTGCTGGACATGCACTGACCAAATCTAACACTGAAGCTGCTGGTTTGAGTGATTGGGGGAAATTGAAGGCCAGGTTATCGACTTTGTGTTCATAGATCTTTCCATTTCGATCCAATTTGTAGCGAGATGTGCCTTGGAATTGCCCCTTTGCCTCCCATGGAACCCTTGGAACACCTCTCAAGTTCCACCTTATCAATATCACATTCTCTGAAGGCTGCCAGATTCTGAATACCTCGAGGGAGATGTCACGAAAGAGGATTTTACCATGAAACCGGAGGGCCCAGAAGATCAGTTTATAGTTCTCAATGCCAGTGAATGTGTTCAAAGGGTCTAGAAATGTTATGTCATCCCTGCACAAAGACATCACAACAACAAGCTCTCTTTGAGGTTTAGATCAATCGAATTCTAATTCTAGGAAGTTCATAGTCAATTTGAAGCTACCGATGTTTTATGATTCTAGAAATCATTACAAGATGAGCAGACAAAACCCTAGCTTTTCTCACTAACCAAACACTCATAAACCAACATCTAGATCTAGAAGGTACAGACTACATAATCAATTTGAAGCCACCAATGCTCTCTATAGGCTCATCCCATGTTCTATAATTCCAAAAATAATTACAAATTGAAGATAAACAGAGTAACCCAGATCAGAAAATGATCTGTACAAATTCCAATGCATACTATTCCCTACCCCATGTTCAACAATTCCAGAAATCATTACAACATCAGCAACAAAGGAAAGACTTAGCTTTTCTTACTAACCAAACACTCATAAACCAACCTCTAAGTCCAGAATCAATTCAAAGCTACCAATGCACTCTATAGCTCATTCTATGTTTTATAATTGCAAAAATCATTACAGAATTAAAACAAATATTAGCTTTTCCAACAAACCACAGCTTTTCAAAGTCCATACCAAATACCAACCCTAAAGTTGTGTTCTTTTCACCCTAAAAATCAACCAAAATAACCAAATTGAAGATAAATAGAAGAACCCAGATGAGAAAATCACCTGTAAATGTCATAATTGAGGTCTTTTGAGAAAATCAAAGGCATGTCTTCCCGGAGAGTACGGACGGCGAGACCGAGGTTGACATAGAAGTCGTCTCTCTGGTCCTTGTGCTTGTCCTGGGCAGTGGGGGAGCTGGAGGGCTGAGAAGACTGAGCCGGAGGAGACTGGAGGCCGGTGAGGGAGAGAGGAGAGGGAGAGGCGGAGGGTTTCGTGGGTTGGGACGAGAGTGCTTGGGTAATGGATTTGCGTCTCAATCTGGTGGGTTGGAGAAGAAGAGAGGGAGAGAGATTGGAGACGAGAAAAGCCATGGCTTTTTTGAGTATTCAATAATGGGTATTATTCAATTTCACATGACAGAGAGAGAGATTCGAGAGAGATGGTGAAGATTTGTGTGTCCATGTGTGTGTATAAGCTGAGAAAAAGAAAACTGAGGTTTTGTTGATACCATTTTGAGTGGTTTGAAAGATGCCATGACTTCCATCCCTTGTCAATATCCTATATCCCTTTGTTATTATTGTTATAAATTTCTTATTTTTAATTATTATCATATTTATGTTTTTTGATCAACTAATGCAAATTTAAATTAAACTTAAACTTTTTCGGAAGTAGAAAAGAGTACATGATAAGGTCTAGCACTCTGGTTAAAGACTTATGAGTGAATCGACCGTTGACATGTTAACTCAGCCTTATTAGAGTCGCAACAAGAAGAGTAACCTGAAACATGAAAGAGCGTTCATGTACAAAGAACCTTAACATCCCAACATGAGAGCAAATCATACAAAGAATGTCTAAATAACCAGATATTCCAAACATGAAGAGTAAAGAAATAAAATGAGAAGGTCTAACACCCGAATTTTGCTGCTATGAAGCGCACAAAAAGACCTTAAACCTGGATTTTCCAACCATTTACGCATGAGGAACCAAACAGATCAGATTAACATAATTGGCTGATGTTTCATTCGGATCAGACCTGATGGAAATAATACACAAGGATTGAAAAAATAGCTTCTTAATACTCACATTTTGAAGCAAATATTACAGTTCGATGAGAACAAGAGTTTGTACACCTATCACAGGACCCATTATGTACTTCCTATTACACAGATAAGAACTGGGGATAGGCATTTTCAGCAAGTATATTCCCTTAAACCATCCTCAAAACCCAAAGCATAAAGAACATTCCTTCTTTGGTTAATTGGTCATGGTTAAGAATATCGGTCACAAACGTTGATTTATTCGTCGAATGTATGTGATTTGATGAAGATCACCAATGCTTTATTGTAATTGGTTGTCGATTTGTCGTGGATAAATGATTGGTCGATCGTCGTCGATGAACATAACCGAGAGTAAGCTCACAAAATTGACGAGAAATTCGTGTTACACAGTTAATTAGTCTATGAAATGTGGCATAAAATTTGAAGGAGTTTTTTAATACAAGGGTTAGACTTTCCACAGTGAAGATCAAAGGAAACGTCGAAAATGATGGGGAAAAAAAATTATTGACGTTTCGGATCTGATTTTCTCTTCTGACAAATCGTCATCCTCCGAGTCTGTAGATTCATCAACCGTCATTTCTCTCCAATTCACTCTTTCCTATGTCTCTCTCCTCACTCAACGAATCCTCTCCTTATACGTACAATTTTAGTCGAATTCAACTTTCCGAATCCGATACTCCACTGTAGAATTTGTTGAATCCGGCCTGTTTTAGACCCACATATTCGACATCAGAAATTAATGACATCGTGGTTAGCCTAATAAAATCAAAAGTCAAAATCCAAAATAAAATATGTAAAAAAACATTTCTGAACAAATGACGACATCACTATGGATATGTTCTAAGTGATCCTTGCATACACATCTCTTGAGTACACATTTGTTGAAAAATACTTGGTTTTGTTCGATCTCAAATATCATACTTTTCACGATATAGTCCAAGATTTAGGTAACCTCGGGTCACTAGCACATTTGTTCCAAGACATTATCACTTTGTGCATAATGTCTCCTGTTTAATGTATTTAATTTCACAATCCTATTATCTAAAAAGCATTGAGAATTAGTGGATTTACAAACTCTTTAATAGCGATTAAGATGTAGAAGATCCTTTTTCGATCCATCCCTGTTTGAACAAGCTTTTAGTTTTGTTCAAATTCATAATTTTAACCAAGTCTCAAATCATTTCACGATTAAATTATTTGAAACGTCAAACAGATTTAAGTATTTGCAATCTAAATTTTGGAGCATCTGAATGCACTAAACCTCAGAGACTCCAATTTATTGCCTGTTTGTTTCTAGAGAAAATCAGAGAAATTTGCATTTTTCAAAACATCAGAAAAGAGAATCGGATCCTAACAATTTAACGAATGAAATCTCAATAAAACAAAAAGAAAATGAAAATTTTCAGATTGAAATGTGGGAACATCTGAATGCACAAAGCCTCAGAGAAAGAGGAAGTGCCAGAATCTCAGCACCCAAATGGATCTCGGCAACGTACAGCGCTATAAACGCTATTAAGTAAGCGTTTCAGAGACTCTAATTTATTGCCTTTCATTCAAACATGACTATAACAGAAAGATCTGTTTGGCTCGAGAGAAAATCAATAGAAAAAACAATAAAATTCGGGCTCAGAAACGGTTAAAATGCATCAACAAGCCATATATGGCTTTCAAAGTTCGATGGTACAAAGTAAAAAATCATACTCTATTAAAAGTAACAAAGATCAAGCAAAAAAAAAAGAATTTGAAAGGGGGAGGGGAGAAAGTTGGAAGCCTCAGAAGGTAGAGGTGTTAATGCATCAGACTTTACAGACTCAGATGGTACGGACAATCTCATACATCACTGGCCACAAAAGATCCACGAGATTTGAAAACATACAATACACAAGAAATCGAACGCTATGGAAGTAGAAGATTGATTGCAATTTGAAGATTGAGCAATGGGGTTTTGTAGGTGAGAATTGAGGTAGCTGACGGTGTCATATATATAGCAGCATAGAGCTCAAGAGGAACCCTATTTCCTCTTTTAACTTTAATAGAATCTTTTGTTATTGTTATAAAATTTTGGAAAAATATCATTTAAACTACCAATTACTGAAGAGGTATTTTAATTATTAAAAAATATCACGCCACCGGTTTTGTGTCTACTGTTTTGCGGTATTGGTTGTCGACGTGTTGATCGTCTTTCTCTCTTGTTGTGAGAGGTGAGAGACGTCAATGATTCAAGATTTTTCCTCAAATAATAGTGGTTTGGGGTTGTTTGATTAGCTACTCTATTCGAGAGTTCGATAGTTTTGGTTATCGTCGGTTCGTTTTCTTTTACTGATATTCGCTTTTTGGAGCTTTATGGTGGTAATATAGGTCATTAGACATTATTTATTTTGTTTGGTTTAACCTCTCATCTTATTGGGTTTGTGCTACATCGTTGTTTCTTGTTGTTATATCTTGGTTTTAGACTTGTTTATTCTAGTTGCTTAGAGCATTCGTAGTCTTTCAGTTTGGCTAAAGCTAAAAGGGAGAGACTGATAGAATAAAAAACTATTAAAAAAATTGTTTCTCTCACCTCTTTAAGCTATGTTGATAGAAATTTATCAACAGTCTATTAATTTACAACAAGATGATAGATGAGGCTGATAGAATAAATATATATTTTAAATGTAAACATATTAAAGAGAAACTACATTTCATTTAAGGTGATTACGAATAAAGAAATGAGGGAAAAATTTTAAATAAAGGAATACAATAGAAATTAATTATTCTTAATCGCCAAACGTATTTTAAATATACTCGATGAGATCATTTTTCAATGCAAGATGAGTTGTTCATTATGGTTCATGTTGTTGTTTTCTACTATGACATTGGCGGGGACGAAGCTCCCTTACGTGAATCTTGATTCAGTACACCCTTCTTCGTCTATTTGTTCAATGTAGTTATCATATTTATGACGTTCGGTCTCAACAATCATATTGTGCATGATAATACGTGCATTCATGATTAGGCCGAGGGAAGAGGGCTTCCACATTCAACTCGGGCGAGTGATAATGTGATACCGAGATTGGAGGACCTCAAATGCTCGTTCCACATCCTTACTGCATGTTTCTTGGACTAAAGCATATGCTTCGGTAGTTGAGCCAATATGATTGTTTTAACGAAATCTGGCCACGAAAGGTAAATATCATCATCCAAATAATAAAGAAGCTTGTACATGTGTCCATTTACCGTAAATGATATTAGGGGTTACCCAACCATTTACGACGTCCGAGAACAGCCTTGACTTGTTAAGCACAGTTAATTCGTTGTTCGAACCCGTCAAGCCAAAAAAACGTGTGTCAAATACACAAGTCCCGCGTGGCAACGACCTCGAGGACCACGATCGGTTTGTTACTGTGATCCCTCCTCGAATGTGATCCTTTCAATGTCCTTGAACAATTCTTCCACTCTCAGTGCATATAGTCAAGACTACCCAACAACCCGGAGAATCCACGACCCTCATTGACCGGTAATATATGGTTCATATCAACTTGTGTGGGCTTGCATAGATACGTGCTGCCAAAGTTGGTAATTATTACCTTGCAAAAAAAATTGACACATTAAAAAGTCGTGCTTTCGTCAATTCTTATATACTTGTCCATGTCATCGATTGCAATTCCATAACACAATTGTCAAATGGAAACAGTACATTTTTTATAAAAAGATAGTCATGGACAAAACGCGTGAAGACATCCTTCGACATTCGGAAATGACGACAAAATTGCATGTCGGAGTACACGGGGGTTATTGAAATAGTCACGCATTAAACGATCGTGGCCAGCAACTCGATCTCTCTTGATGTGGTTTTTCTTCTTACGTTGTTTGGGTTGATTCACGAGTTCTTCGATATTATTTTGAAGCTCTTCCATTGAACGTTCAAACATTCGCTCCATTGCAGTCTTGTTGGCTAGAAATGCCATTCTATCATTAGAATTGGTTGTTATTTTCGTAAAATCAAAATATGAGTACAAGAATTTCAAGTTGAGATAATAGAATAGAAGGTGTGATTTTACAATTGATTAGAATATGAATGTGGAGAATTCTGGCGGCCATATTAGCATTTAAATTTAATTTTTTCAACATAAGAATGTAGAAAAACTAGGGTCAAACATTGGTCAACCAAAATATAGTCATTGTTGTCGGCTAAAACCATCGGTAATAACAATACCACCACGTCTGTCTACTAGCGGTTTTCAGCCGCCTTTCCTTCGACGTTTACGCCATTTCTGCCAGCGTATTACTTTCACTGATGCCTTTCCTCCCTTTTTCCTCCGCCGACAACATATGCTCTTAATGTTTGTAATATTTGGTGTTTAGACGTAAGTTGTTTGATTTACTCCCCTCATTGAGATACAGATTAAGCAAGGTAATCAGTAAGATCTTTATTTTGGGATGCCTTTACTTATGAGGAATTCTTTATTTTGTCTTAACCTATGTGTTTCAAAGGTGGAGTTGTAATACAAAATTACTAATAAAAAATATTCGTTGAACAGTCGACCAAACAACATTGTGGTTTGTGGATAGTTGTAAAAGAGAAACTGTAATTTCTATTTGTATTTCTAAATTGTTCAATCTGCATCAATCAAGTCTTTCAAAATACAATTACTATATGTAGTTTTTCTTTTTCTTTTATTACCTAGTTTTAGGAATTTATTGATTTAATTTCCATCAATCGGACAATTATTTGCTTTAATTTTCTTCAGAGGACGGCAGGCAAACCGGCCAAAACTTTTAGCAAAACATTGGTGCAAAGTAAGACTTTTCACGTTGAGAATAGATGAACCATGTTTGATCAAAGGGATTACTTCATATTCTTTCGTTTATTGTTAAATCATATCTCAACCAAACGTGAATTATCATGTAATAACATTAACATATCTCAACCAAACGTGAATTATCATGTAATAACATTAACCAGCTCCTCTTGCATTTTTCGTCCGTAAATATAACGGGAATTAAGTGACTAATAGGAAAAGTTGATAGTTAATGTTTATGATTTGACAATAAACGAAACGAAAAGTTGGTACGTGCCAAACATGATTATTTCACCAAGTTAATTACACTTCACAAATTTTGATACATTTTGAAATTTAATTGGTAAAACATATTACAATCTAATATTTTTTATATGTATGGATTATGATTTAATGTCTAATCCTAGTATAATGTGATTTTTTCACCAAATTTAAAATTTGTTCAAACATTGTCCATCCGAATATGAAAAATATTTGAATAAGAAAAAAACATTTTTGAACCATGTTAAAAATTCAAAATATTGAAAACCTATGTTCAAAATATTGATCAAGTTCAAAATTTGTTAGGGTTACATATTTTCAAGCCATTACTCCTCGAATTTTACAGATTAATATGTTCCAAGTATATTCCCACATACTTCCGGTTAATTAATTAAATTCTTTCAATCAGAATAGCAGATTCAAGTACTTGAAATCTAAATTTTGGAGCATCTGAATGCACTAAACCTCACAGAAGTAAAGGAGTGCCAGAATCTCAGCACCAGTGAATTTCGGCAACGTACAGCGCTATATGCGCTATTAAGTAAGCGCATAAGAGACTCTAATTTATTGCCTGTTTGTTTCTAGAGAAAATCAGAGAAATTTGCACAATCGTTCAATTTTTCAAAATATCAGAAACGAGAATCGGACCCTACCGATTTAACGAATCAAATCTCAAAAAAACAAAAAAAAAAATGGTAAATTTCAGATTGAACTGTGGAAACATCTGAATGCACAAAACCCCAGAGAGAGGAAGTGCCAGAATCTCAGCACCCAAATGGATCTCGGCAACGTACAGCGCTATAAACGCTATTAAGTAAGCGTTTCAGAGACTCTAATTTATTGCCTTTCAATCAAACATTACTATACCACAAACAGCTGTTTGGTTCGAGAGAAAATCAAAAGAAAAATACAACAAAATTTAGGCTCAGAAATTGTTGAAAAGCATCAACAAGCCATATACGGCTTTCAAAGTTTGATGGTACAATTTGAAATCCTCACCGCCACTGTTTCTGATAAAAAAAAAACGAAATCTAAAGGAGAGAAGAGAAAGAGAAGTAGGTAGCCTCAGAAGCTAGAGGTGATAATGCATCAGAGACCATACGGTCTCAGATGGTACGGACAATCTCATACATCACTGGCAAAAACAGATCCACAACATTAGAAAACGAACAATTCAAACGAAACTGTAATTGACAGGAAAAGATGAAGAAGGTTGAAGATCGAGGAATGGAGTTTTGCAGTTGAGAGTGGAGGAGGCTGATTGTGTCGTATATATAGCAACATAGAGCTCAAGAGGAACCCTAATTCTATTTTCTAATTACCAAAGTATCCCCTACCCCTACCCCTACCCGCCTGTTTGGACATGGTAATATGGTATCCTTTTGGGTACTGGGTTTATGTGAATCTAGGTCCATGATCAAGCCCACACCATTTTCATTTTTGAAAAGGTTAATTATGTTCATCTACCTTGTATTTAAATGGATAACTATTTTAAAATTATTCCTTAACAAATATATACCCGTCGGTGATAACATCTAATTGTCATCCACTTTTCTATTAATTTTTCATAAATTTCAAAACTACTCTTAGTTTTACAACCCAAAAACAGCTTCAACCCCAAATCTATCTCTACACCTTTTCTTTCTTTTAAGTAAAACAACAATTTCATTACTTTCTTAAAGAACTGATACATGCTTTGGGACATGATGGCAAAACACATTAACTTTGATAATCAATTTACGTCAAAGACGTTTTAAAGACTACACTTAATACTAACTAGAACAATACTGAAAAAACAACAAAAATCTAAGAAAGACTGACGAGCACTGCTCAAGATAGGGTCTGAATACCGTTGGGTCACCCGAGGGCGACGCTCTTCTTATGATGTAAAACTGAACCTGTGACCGTCAGTATTGAAGGAAACACAAGCTATACTCTGGGAATCCTTCCATCTGTCCATGAGGCCTGCCTATTGACTCATGTGGCTTGACGGGGTTGTTTCCCAGGAAAACATGTCGAGTCCGAGCCACCGTAGTGGTTGAGGAGGAGACCTAGCGTGTAGCCCTAGTCGTCCCTAGTCCCGGGCCTTGAGGGCAAATCCAAACCGATAGAGATAGAGGCGAGGCCTAAGGCGGAAGCCGATGCCCAACAACTCTTGCGCCGCCTGACAGGAAACGTAGAGCAAGGTCATGGGTCAGTCAAGCAGCCGGCAAACAAAGGCACTAAAGATGAGGGAAGACTTCGGCTCTTGATGGAGCAGCAACCCAAGGTCTGCCCCCCACCGAAACTCGTCCCGAAGAGAAGGGCAAACGAGAACTTGTCGATCCTCTGGAGAGAGAGAACACGTCCGCCAAAGGCATCAAACGGCGCCTCTGCAACGCAGACCGAGAAGGAGAAGAGAACGATAATGGTTCTCTCGACCCCCTACATTTTGCGCGGTCTGCGATGGATAAGATAGTTCGGGGAGATAAACACCGACAGGGACAACAGCTTCAGGCGAGGCATAGAGCGTGTCGATAGTAGAGACCGGGGCTTGCATCATAGCTAGATCTATATGTACACCTAATTCTCTCTCAAACCTTAAATATAACTTATTTTTATATTTTTAAATCAAAATTAATTTAACTTTTTAATAATATTATTCATTTATTTATTTTCTATGTTTCATATTTTTTATATTAAATTATAATAACACTTTTATTTTAATCTTTAATGTCTATTTTTAAATTCAACATATCCCCAAATTCAATCCAAAAGCGAAAACAATACATGATTTCTTCTATAACATCTTATCTCTACGTAGGCTCTTCATTTCCCAAAACCCATGAAAAACCACAAAATCAAAAGACGCATCAAATAGTAGTAGATACAAATCCAATTCCTCAAACCTACAAAGCTCAAGTTGCCACCTGTCATGGACCAAAATTCTGCATAGGCTTAGACATGTGCGAGGCAAGTATGGGTAGCAAAGTGGGCTCGGTCCGAGATGGTGGCAAAGAGGAAGACACGAGTCAAGGTGGTTTAATTTGGGCTTGGCATGGTCAAGGCCCGCGAGAGGTGCTTGACATGACAAGTTAGGCTTGTGCCAACATGGCGGTGACAGGAGGCATGAATCAGAGGAAAAATCGACATGTGGACAGACACATGGGTAATGGGACAAGATGGAGGAGGATAAGGGATTGAGATATCTTCATTCAAATCAAGATTGGGTCAACTTGCATTTGAATTTGAATTTGAAATCAAATCTGATTTGAATTCAAAATCAAATCATTTTTGATTGTGGGAATCAATCCCCTTTATTGTTGCAATCCAATAGATCATGAAAGATCTCTTTGGAGTAGTATAAATAGATGGTAGTTAGGTCATTTGTAAACCAACTCACTACTTGTGCATTCTTCAATATAAAACCAAAAGCTCTTTTTTTGAGTATCAATCCTTTATTCTACATATCTTGTTTGTTTGTTCGTGTGCTTTTTTATCAAATCGCTTCCACAAAGTGGTAAGGCTGATCACGAAGGCTTGCAAATCTCGGGAAAGAGACTTGTACAAGGTCGTGAGCCATACGGATCGAGTCGCCAAATTTGGTTCCGTGACAAGTGGTATCAGAGATCCGATTCAAACAAAAATCAATGGCAGAGAGAGAACACGTATGAAGCGGAGGCTAGTGGACTTGATATGTCCAAGGTGAATACGAAGAAAAGAAGTAAGTCTAAAGAACTCATTCTTCGTGAAATTGATTCTTCCTCGTCTGTTTCTTAGGAGGAATACGCGAGAATGGGAGAGAAGATATTCACGTGGGTGAAGGGGGAATGAATCACGCTAGTTGAGCGTGATGAATCCATTTCGGGCGAGTACTTTTAGACCACAATTACTATCCTAAAGCCTTATGGGGATAAGGTGGATAGGTTGGAGGCGATGGTTGAAACTTTGCATGATGAACTGAAGCTTTGCAAGAAGGCTTTTGCTAATGGAGGTGGGGCGCTCATAAGATTGACATTCCTAAACTAAAGGACTTTGCAGGTGTTCGTAATGCAAAAGAAGTAGACAGTGTTCTATGGGGCATAAAAAATTACTTCGAGGCCATGGGAATCAGAGAGGACTCAACTAAGTTACAGTGTGTTACAACTTATTTTGTTGCCTCTGCTAGATTATTGTGGCGCAGAAGGTGTGAGGATGTCAAACTCTATGAAGACTAAAGCATTGACTCATGGTTGGAGTTCAAAGAAGAATTCCTACAGTATTGTTGACTTGAAAATGTTGAGTACGAAGCAAAGGGAAGACTTCATCGCTTGACTTAGAAAGACACCATTGCAGAATATATGGCGGCTTTTCAGGAGATCATGTTGGAGACACCGGGATTTGGAGGGAAGGAGGCACTCTTCCAGTTTAAGGACGAGTTGGCTACTTGGGCGCAAGAAGAGTTGCGAAGAGCCAATATAAGGTCTCTGAATGATGTTATTTGAGTTGTAGAGTCTTTGGTAGATTACACCAAGAGGGGCATAACAATCGATGAAGGTGTGAAGAATGGGAAGTATCATCATAAGGAGGAGAAGCGGATAGACTTTCAAACGGAGAAACCCAAGTTCAATGGCGAGAGGCCATCCAATCCGGGTAACTCTAGTTCTTTTCAACCAAGTTTGAAATTTTATATTTGCAATGGACCTCATATGATGCGAGATTGCCTGAGTAAAGATAGCCTAAAGGCTATGGAGTTTAAATGTGTGTCTAATATCTCTTGATAGCCACTATTTGAGATGTGTTGACTTTATCATCCGGACGGTCTGGTTGCTCTAGCGAGTAGTCTTGCTGCTCCAGTGAAGACGGTGGTTGAGTCGAGTCGTCGGACATTGTTAATCAAATTTTTGAGAAAGAAAGTGGATAATTTGAGAGTGAAAGTTGAGAGAAATGTTGGTGATATGATGAATGGGAGGTGTGTTATTGATAGGTGGGTAAAAATTGAATTTTTTAAGCGTATTTTGTATTTAATTTAATTTAAAAAATATAACCGTTATCGGATTATTGGGGCAACGGTCCAAAATTTTTTTTCACCCACATGGCCGCATGTCGGTGCCTGATTGGCGCACCTGTGACTCCCGATTCGCACACCAACGACTCACAATTGTAAGTCGCGGTTCAACTAACGAATCTTATTTAATGGGTCGCAAGTCGCGAACCACGCACACTACAGCTCGCGACCCACTAAATCACGATTCACGAAATGCGAGTCGAGACATGAATCGTATGGTGTACGTGTGATCTTATAAAACAAGAATAGTAACATAAATTTTCCAACGTAGGTTGAAGTGCTAACATGATACTCTCCTAAAAAATTAATAAGATCAGGTGGAATGTCATAATCCAATCTCGATTAATGTTTTCAAATTTGCCACCTAAACTTGCCCTACACCCAAATTTGCTAGATCTTACCTGATCTCGACTAGATCGAATACATTGAGTAGGTTTCAGGTAACTTCTTCATATCTCCACTACACTTGGTTACGATCAACATTTAAGGTTCTTATACATTGAACCACCAACAACAATGAAACCCAAGACACCTAAAAATCAACCCCAATAAAAAGATACAAATCCTCAGTCCTCAATTGCTTGAGATGAGAAGCCAAAACCGGGCACGACAAGACAAACATCACGTGCGCGCAACAACAACAACGTTAGTGACATCAAAGCTAGTTCTTGTGCTCGGGGCGGTGAGTGAACTCGAAGTCAATGTGCACGAAAGCTCGTTCGACTTCGGGGAGCTGCTCGAGCTTCTCCTGGAGGGTCTCGCCGATGTTGTGAGCTTGGTTCAGGAGCATGTCCTCGGGCAGAACTATGTCCACCTCCACGAAGTAATGGGACCCGAACGTGTAAGCCCTCACCGTATCGATGTGCTTTATCTCCTCGTGGTGGTTCCACACCAGATACGTCAGCTTCGTCAGAAAGTCCGGCGGCGCCGTCCTTCCGATCAGCGACCACACGTTCTCCACCACCATCTTCGCCCAAGTACTTATCGTATACAAAGCGATCTGCACCACAAAAACAGAACAGAGTGTTAAAATTATTATTTTTACAAAGAAAACATTTCCCAAATATTTTCCATTTGCAAATTCACAAGTGGTTGTCTTTTTTCAAAAGTCAAACATAATCACGCATATACGTATAAATAAAGGTTTGAAATTATAAAACATGTATAATGTACATAGAAAAACGCTCATTTGAAAACATGAAGTCACATGACTTTCACATAACTAATTTTCGTTAAATATAACGATTTATATAAGGAAAATAGTTGGATGTTTTTTGAAAAAAAAAAATAGTTGCAAAACGCGACGAGCCCTCACGGATAGACGGTGAGGAACCTATTCTACTATCATATTTGAGGACCAATTCACTATAACCTTAGACTGATAGTCAGGCATCAAATTATAGTTTTATATTCTAATACTTATCGTTATTACTCCGGTGGGACCGGTCACCAGCAGAAATGGATGTCATTTCAAAAATATTATAAATAAATTATTATTACTTTTACAGAAGGAAAAGCATTCTCTAATTATTTACCGTCTACAAACTCACTATGAGTTTTTTTTTTTTTGCAAAAAGTAAAAAGTAACCCTACAAAAGTGTGTAAATAAAAATTTATAATTGCAAAACATGTATATATGAGTGATACAAATTATAAAACACGTATAACATATATATAAAATTGTCGTTTCCAAAAAATGCGACGGTTATATGACTAATTTTTGTTAAAGATAACTAATTTATAAATAAAAAATAGTTGTCAAAATGTTTTTTGCAAAAGAAAACTAGTCCATCTATAGTTGCAAAATGTTCATAATTCACTGTAATTATCTCTATATTTTAATATGAATGCTCATATATTAATGATGAAGAACCTGACGCTAGTATATATCATGTTTGAGAAGCAACTCAACTGAAACCTCCAATTATAATTTGATTATTATAGTAGTTACCGTTATAGCTCCAGTGGGATCGATCCACCAGCGGAAATGGATGGCGAGGACAGCAGTGGTGAGACCGATTGAGTTGGTTACAACATCAAACAAGTGATCTTGTGCGTAGGCTCTGACGATCTCGTTTTTGAATCTCCTGCAGTACACCATCAGCAGGAACTTCACGGCCGTCACAAATACCATGATCCCGATCATCCATTTCTCCTTCACCGGATCTGTATCGGGCCGAGACTGTAGTGTACCGACACCATAAATGTACGATGAACTCCAGTAGTTAAATTAACCTCGTACTCACTCATCCTCAAACAGGTTTGTAACTAATTGAATTGAATTACCTTTGTAATGATTTCTCGAACAGACTCTAGGATGATTTGCAGCCCGAGAGTCGCCATCACCGATGCAAACACAATGATACCCTGCATATGCAGAGCCATGTATCACTATAAAACCAACTGCCCAATTGTTTTTTATATCGGTAAAATAAACAGAATTAAAATTTCATTTGAGACGAAAGAGGAAATACACATGATCCAACTACAGACTATCAAAACAATCTTCAAGATGATCAATATTAGTGGGTAAAGCTATCACGGGTAAAAATGATAAATTTATAGGGACTTACCACCGGCTGCATCCGGTTCTTCCCGATCGGGTAATGGTATTGGTTTGGTTTTCGCATGGCATAAGAAGTGAACCACAAGATGAACCCGGACAAGAGATCCAGGAACGAATCGAGGGTCGACGCAATCACTGCCATGGACCTGCTCTCTATCGACGCATAAAGCTTCAACACAAACAGCACCAAATTAGCCACGTTCGACACATGAATCGCCAACCTCTCGCTCTTAGCAAGCTGTTCCATCTCATCCTGACAACACAAAACTCCACAACTCAGCAAAGGTCATGAACGAGTCGCACGTGTGTAACGTATTTGTTAGATATATATAATTGGGTCTTCAACTAGCTTGACTCCTCACGGACCCGGGTTCAAAACCTCACTCTTTACTAAAAATTCTAATTTCTTGTCTATTTATCAAATTTATCCATAATGGGCTAACCCGTATACTCCTTCTACATGGGCTATCTACAAGCCAATTCTCAATGGACTCTACAACTATCTTTTATTGAGCTATTTTCAAATCTCCTCTTAATGGGCTCCCCTACTCTCTCTTAATGAGCTATATTCAAATTTTCTCTCAATTGGCTCCCCAACTATTTCTTAATGGGTTATCCACCTCACAGCCTGTAAACGGGCTTGTCCGTGAGGGCACGTGTTAGATATATATAATTGAGTATTCAACTATTAGCTTGGGTTTTTAGTTGAGTTGGTCCTCTTATAATATTGTCACATGTTAAACCCACGTGACATCGACAAAAAGAATCACCTCGGTGAGACTTCCGGGAAAACATCCGGTCTCGTGCATAGTCTCCATCTCATTAAATCCTTCTAGGAGCCGCTCTTGTTTCTTGTAATATTCTGCAACCCTCCGCTCTTTCCCTGATATCATGTCAAATTTAAAACTAATATTATGTATCTGATCGGATTAATGTGATCACGCCCTTAACATTTAATAATTGTCTCTTACTTTTGTTCAATACTTATTCACACATTAGTAATGACTAAAACGTTGGGAATCAAAACCTCGAAGAAGAAATCAATGAGGACCACCTTTTATATAATCTTTAATCTTTATGCAACTTTTTATTTTGTCGGGTCAAAAGAAAATTGCATTATGTACATATCATTATCATGCTCAATAATTATATGTATATATATATATACTTTTCACTTTCGGCACATTCACATAATGCTCAACCCAAGTGCTCATATTAGGACCGTATCTTGTCTGAACAAAAAGTACGACACATCTAGCCAGTGATTGCTGACACGACAATTCACGAGTCGAGCAATAACTCGTCCGAGTTCACCCAGTTACACAACATCGAGATTAGCTACCTAGATACGAAACATTTTAAAAAGTGAAACTTAGCAATCAGTAGCTAGTGATTGCTGACACGATGATTCACGAGTTGATCAACAATGTGATTGCTGACACGATGATTCACGAGTTGATCAACAATTCGTCCGGGTTCACTCAGTTTACAACTCGATGAACATCGAGATTAGCTACTTGGAAACGAAACATTTAAAATTTTGAAACTTAGCATTCAATTCAACGTGAAACCAAACCAACCACTAACTAATACACGTAATTGATAATTCCCAATAAAATTATATTGATTAATTACTCAATCTAACCAGAAACAGAACCACCAAAATTAGAAGACACGTCAATAATTCCATTACCAAATCATGTTCATGTGGCATCTTTCTTTTGTTAACTAAAGGAAATTCAAGATATTTGTACACATATTCTATATTCCAATTAAAGTATATGTAGACGTGTTACCTAAAATCTCAAGATTTTAATTATGTAATGGAACGCCAAAATGATGATATCATATTATAAACTTGTCCGTCTAATACTTCACACATTAAACATCACTTATTAAATTCCGACACAAAATAAAAAATGAGAACAACTACATATGATTAAGTAAAAAAATGATTTAGAGCAGTTCCAACGGGTCGTGTCATGGGATTGTTGGAGGCGTTGGCACGGCTCGTCGTGTCAAACTGACGTGTTGGGGGGCGTGCCAGCCCGTCGTTGCAGAAAGCAGCAACGACGCCAAGTCGTGTTAGAAGCCATTTCGCTCCAAAAATACTTCCTACCATGACTCTTTGACACTGACCATTGGAAGCGCAGTGTCAGGAAGCAAAAGAGCACTTCCTGACACTGCTCCTTGACACCAGCACCATTGGAGATGCTCTTACAGGTGAACGAAAAAATAAAATAAATATTTTGCATAGATATTAAAGGAACGATCACTTATTAAAATCCCGACATGAAAATAAAATAAATACTGATATAATTAAAGAGGAACATGATTTTTCTAAAAGATGGTTATAAATGAACAAGAAATTAATAACAAAAATGTAACATTAATTAATTAATTGCATACTTGGAGTGTGGAAGAAATTGCGGCAGCTGAAATGCTGGTTGTGATCATCAGGGTGATTGGTTTGGTCGGGAAGAAAACGGAACTCCTTCAGATCGAGCCGCCAGGACGGGGCGGCGGAGGTCGCCGGGCCGCCGTGGAGCGGCGGCGGAGAGAGAAACTCGGTTTCGATACTATTCTTCTTCTCCATCTCTCTGTTACTGATATAAAACCAGAGACATAGGCTCTGGTTTTATATGTAGCTTCCTTCGAATAGGATCCTCCAGTGCAGGTGGTCCGACACGCTAGATATACGGTGTCGTTTTCGTTTCTTTCTTGGATACAGTGTAAGTAAACAATTTGTTATTTAATACGTTTCTCTTCCTCTAATAATTTCCATTTCCATAAACGGTCATAACTTTGAATCCTTGTCAACATATTAAGAGAAAAGGTTATGGGCTGAGTTGTGTCGTTTTCGAGGATTTGCTTGATTTAATCGAGGAAATTATTTAGGAAGATTAAAAATGTGATTGGTTTTGTTACAATTAATTAATCTTATTTAATTAAGACAAAAAAAGGAAACAAGATGGAATGTGTGACATTGTTGAGGACGATCCATTGATGTTTTGTTTAATGGATTGTTCTTTCGTACAAGACATACTAGATTGAAAACAATGTTTGGTTCCGCATATTCCGAAAGAAGAGACATCATGTTTTCAAATTCAATTTGCATTATGATTTGTTTATAGTAGGTTGGCCTAAGCACCACCTTAATTGATCATCCCCACTATCGATTTTCCGGAAATGAAGGTTTGTTTTTAGTGTAGCACAATGCATATGGTATGAACAAACCGAATTTTATATATTATCGTAGTTTTATTTACGGTTCACTATATATATATTAAGAATATTCTTATATAAACAGGAAATAAATATTTGTCTTTCTCTCCAACCTTTACTCTGTTCTCACATTGTCTTTCATACCGGAGATCACTCTTTGAGGACCTCGACCACTTGAAACTGTGACCACATCTCACAATCCATAATTAGTGGACGAGTAAAAACTGAAAAAATTGACCAGACTAATCATCCAAAAAACGGAAATTGAAACTGTGTTTGTTTCTAGCGGCCTGTTGTGTATGAACTATGAAGAATCAATCGGAAGGATAAAAAATAGAACGAATAAGGATTTAGCAAAATTTTAAACATAATACAAGTTGTGCTTTGATTTTATATTATGATTTGTATGAATACTTTTGTATCAGGAGTTATACTTAGATTTTGAATTATATATTATGATTTTTTCTTGGATTTTGTACCACAAATTTGTTCGAGTCTCACCCGAGTGATGAGCCAGCAAATTAATGAGATCAAAATTGATATTTTTCATTATTATAAAAAAATTATGGATTAATCTTTTGCTATTGCATACAAAAAGTCTATGACTCTGAAACTCTCTATTGAATTCTATGATTACCCTTTCTTTGTTCTTCCTTCTTCAGTTGTCATCTCTACTATCAACCATTGTGGCCTCATCTCTCATTGCTACTACTATTCTCTCCGTCTTCTCTAACTCTTCATTTCAATCCTTTAAACGGAGAGCTCATGCTGATGGTCTTTACGGGCTTTTATCTATAACCTCCACTCGTCTGGTGCACCACCACCACGAGCTCCCCACATCACCGCCGTCCCTGATCAATGTCCCTAGCCAAGGAGCATACCAACTTGCCCTAGGCGGGCTGTCTTCACAGCTCACTTATGAGCTTGACCAGATCTTGAGACCTTCCCCTCAATACCATGTTGGTCTGGTGGCGACCGGGTCTCTACTAGCAACCTCACTAGCACCTTTGTTCGTGCTTGGCTGAATCTCTATGACTCGTGGTCACCCCCGTTTATCTGAGTGACCTTCTGTCCCAGACTATCGTTGCTCTCTGCTCTCTCGATGCTATCGATGGTAAAGGATATTCAGAGCCATCTTAGGTCTCTCTCGCTTGAGGAAGATGAGAAGGAAGACAAGAACTTTGTGTCACTCGACGTCGTAGGCATCACCATCACCCCGGCTTGTCAGCTGCGGGAGGTAGAGAAAAATGTTTTTCCCCAAGTGAGGGCCCTAGATCTGTTGGGGTGCCTGACCCCAACCGATCGGCTCGTCAATGAAAAAAAATACGAATCTGATCAGGCGCGGGCTGGGCTCGGGGGTAGATGGATGGTGGCCTACCCCTCACGACCCGGGACCAAGTCCGCTGACCTTGGCTTGGGTGAGTGGATCCACACCAAGGATTTCTAATTATTTCTACTGTTTATGTTTGTTTTATGTTCTTTCTACTTTGTCGTACTTTATTTGGTTATTAGTTTACAGTTATGTTTTTTTTATTGTTTATGTTTCTAGTATAGGGTAGGACGTAGGGATATATTTTGTTCTATAGGATGAAAACTATGCTATTTCTCGGGTTCACGAGCGTCAGGGGTCCTACAGGAGGACCGGACAATATTTTGTTCCCAAGACTTTTAACGCTACTTGTAACGTTTGGCTTGCACTAATAATGCAGTTTCTCGTCATCCGTTTTAAAAAAATGAGATTGATATTGAAGAAAAAAAGCTTGAATCTCAAACTCTATGTCCTATCGTCTGATTTATATCTTCCTTCTCCTCTCCACCTATAATGTTCTCTACCTCACCGAATCAACACTATAACTAAATTTAATGTTGTTGAAATTTATTTGGAGAAATCAATATATCATATATTGTATATCAACTTGATGATATATATTATAACATATGAATGTACATAGGAACAAAATTTAAATCTTCAATTTCCTGATTATAAATTACATTTTTAAATGGTGTAAACTAAATGACTGTTGAATTGATTCAATTAATGCATTAAATCAGAACAAATTATCAATAAATACTCATATTAATTCTATTTAAAGCAAACTGATATAAATTAATGTAATTAAATGGAGTAATTTCCTAGGGGATGAACAATTGATATTGACAATTAGCTTAACTAGTTTAATTTTTTGAAACGCAATATAAAATAGTCCATTATAATTATATGGGATAGTCCTTAAGATTGAGGACATAGTCTATGATCCTACCGAAGACAGGAGTACGAGTGTATCAACATTCTAAGTTGCAATAACAAAATCATATTAGACAACATATGATGTAATAAATTAGTACAATTTCAGACACGATAAAACGATCACAAAGAACTAGAGACTCTACTACATGATTGTTTTGGGTGTTTATTTTCTTTTTGTATTAAGACTTTAAGATTTCCTTTATTCGTATTATGAATTTGAGATTTAGTTGCCTTATTGTATTAGGGTTTTGAGATTTAGTTTTGTTGTATAAGCACATGATGCTTTCCTTGTAGGACAAACTTTGAGAGTTTATATATAAAAGATGAATTTGATGTTCAACTATCTTGTTCCGTATTCTTCGTGAATCAATGAATTCGATAAAGAACTCCCCTTTCCGCTACACACTCTACATCAGGGGCCTAGTTGGTGGTGGTATAGAACGATCCTGTAGCCCATTGTCTTATACCGATTCGAATGTCTCATACCTCATGGAGGTTGTTGAGCAAACATAGCTTAAACACATGAGATCTCTATCTTGTCTACCTGAATCCTAGTGAAAGTCGAGTCGTTGTTGGACAAATCTTGTTTGATAATCACCGTCTAAGTCGACGCAAACGCATCTTCTTCAGGTTCCGTCGGTACCAGAATAAACACGTCGCCATCCTCCTTCCAGCGAAGGATACCATCCCCACTGACCCATGAAGGACCACGAATTTGTTGATCCCCCATTCGTTTATATAATGTGAACCAACGAATGGTTTGACTCCAAAGAGGGATGGAAGTTGGACGAGAGTAGGAGAGGGAGGAGTAGATCCCATTAGAGGAGGAATATAGGTGCTACTCCAACGGCTCGACGGTGGCGGTGCGACGTTTCCATGAAGAAACACTAAAACTCCACCTTTGTGAAGGTTGCACTCCAAATCCAACCGGTATCAAATTGAGAGGGGGACAAGGAATCCAAAGATGAAGAAGATATGACAAATATAGAGAGGTGGGGGAGGGAGATAAACAAAAGAACGGAGGCAACAAGAAACCTTAGACGCGTGCGACGGTGCAAAGACACATCGAGAGCCGGTTATGACACTGTTAGATAATAAACCAACTTCTTAACCAGATAGTATTTTAAGAAGTGGTCAGAAGAAAATAAGAGTTAGGTGTAACTAGTCTTTGCGGGACTAACTAAGTAAGACGGTCTTAGAGTGCAAATGACTCATATTGAGTTTTTTTTTTCCAAGCAAAAGAATGGTTCATATTATTCCAAGAATGCAAACATTACATAAAATAGGTACCTAAAAACGAATGAGATTTTGACTGAACGACTCCAATCCTATATCTCGATGGCAAATGGTCTGTCGGATCCAGATGAACTACGAACGGAACAATGGATGAGCATGCGACCAATCACGCCTCGATTGAAACCCGCTAGGTTGCCTGGATACACGCCGTCCTCCGGGTGAGGGATTGTTAGGAACTGGTTGGAGAATGTTAGTTGACTCATGAGTAACTCGTGACGTGGCGGCTAAGGATGAGAGGCCGAGAACGGCCTATTGGGCCACCAGTCCGTCCTTGTAGACAACCTGTTACCCGTGTAAGTCCTCATTGATTTTGACGAGATTGTTTGACATATCTCGTTCCTTTTTTGGTTGTTGTTCTTATTCTTCCACCTCTTTATTCGGGCCCTTTTTCTTGGGTTGTTAGCTTTGTGGTGTGGCGTGACGAGTTTCTCAAAAATAACGCATGCAAATCATTTCCTAAGTCTTCTTGGCAGATGAACCAGCTGGATGGGACCCATGGAGAATAGGGCTGTAGGGGATGTCCGAGGGAGCCTTGTGATCCTCCATCATTGGGCTAGAAAAGTCTCTTCCCAAGTTAGTTAGGAGAACGGGTCTTACGACAAGGCCTCCTCGACCCAGTCCCGATTCTAGGGCTCGTGTGAGCAGGTCTTCCCGACCATATGTCGAGACCTTAGTCAGGAGATTGGAGCTCAATAGTCTGTTGGTAGACTAGTGATCGCTGCCATTTCCCGCATCTATCAGGGCCGACGACAAAACCAATTCTGATAGAGCTCCTCCCAAACCATGAGGATGTTGCGGTCGAGGTGGTTGGTTATATCCGCCTCGAAATCCAAATCTAATTTATCCCTAAACGATGTTGACCCGAGAGATTTTCCGAACAATCTTGTTCACCGTGATCGATGCAGCCACAATGAAAGCTAAATACTGAGAGCTTCTCACACCTGAGACTGACACCGATAAAACATGACTCGGAAAACGAAAAATAACCTATCACCATAAAATTTGAGTGAGATCCTTCTAAAATTTGTGGTGTGGCCTGACGAGTACGAGATGAGTCCTGATCACAAGACTTGCTCAATAAGATTACCCGTCGTTGGGATGGATCGTAGTGGTTTTTTCTACTTAAGCCAACAGGCCAACAAATCTTCCCATTTGGATTAGTGAGTGTCCATTAACATCTAAAGTTAGGTATCCTTTCCACAAGATTCATTTAAACATTATCCACAGCTCATGCGATTGCATATATTAACTCCATAATCCACTTTAGCTGCCGCCATATCTTTATGATCACGCGCCATAAATTAATCCACTAGTTAATAATAATCACCGTGTCCGTGTGTCGTGTAGGTGGTGACACTGACATACAAAATAACCGATTCGTACAAAATTTATATGACGTTCAAATTTTAATCACACCGACATAAAAAATCTTTTAAGAAAATGAAAGTATTTTACGTCGGCCGGATGTGAATTATTTAAGAAAATATTAAAGATGTTCATTGGTTTGTTAGGACCGCTTGTTCTTTTCTTGATTAAAAGAATAAAAATTCAATATTCCATTTCGACGTATTTATTATTGTTGATATTTAATAACAATATTTATGTTAAAGTGTATGGAATTGATATACATTTTGATGATATTATCGGTTTAAATTTTTTGATTGGATTGAGTTTTAACATAATATCGAAACTCAATGTCTGAACATATTTCGCACAAAGAGTTAAAAAGCTGTTGATTAATTAACTCCATGTTAGCTTGAGCTTTAGCTACATAGTTCCATTAACCATCAATTTATCATCAGTGTCCGAAGGGCCTTTTAGTAATATCGACAACAGCACAAACCAAAACCTACCGTAAGACGACGGTAAGAGGGACAAACGCGAAAATCGCTACACCGTCGCGTTACCGAATGGACCAAATTGTCCTTGGATTTCGTGGGGACGAGGTTCGTCACTGTAAAAATTCCACTTGTCAACGTCCTTCTCCTCAGCGACCCACTGGTCCGAGAAATCCTCGGCCGCATACAATGATCCATCCCCGTATCAAGCACCAGACCTTTTTTCTCTTCTCCAATCCATTTTTGCTTCCTATTTTGTCTTCCCCATTTCCATCGCGACCACCCATAGCTGCTCCTGTTCCGTACGCATCCTTTTCTCGGTTCTGTTGTTTATTTCGTTTCCACCATCTCTGATACGGCCATGTTTGTTTTGAATTTGGGGGTTGTTTTGTGTGCTGTAGTGAATGCTTGAAGCCTTCTGATCTGGGTTCCTGAAGCTGCAATATGGGGATGTTCTTCGATCTGTGCTAGTTTTATGATTATCGTGAGTGAAGAACGAAGTTAGGGGTTGCGGGTTTGGAATGCTGAGTTCTGGAGATCGACATTGTTGATTTTGTGGGTTCTGGTCAGTTTAGCTTTCTGGGTTTGGTTGTTTATTTCATCCTAAATTCAATTTTGGTTCTGCTTGTGTGGAATTTGGGAATCGTTTCATGTCATTTATTCAATATTTGAAGCATTTTGATCTGGGTTTGTTTCCTTTCGTTTGGGTGGCTGCAGTATTGGGTCCTATTTGCTTAGTGCTTAGAATTTGATGACCATTGCTAGAGAAGATGTGGGATTGTTCTTATATAAATAAGGGTTAATTTGGGGATGATTATTGATATTGGGTTCCATTTGAATTGTTGATTTGTGGATCTTGACATTCTAGGTTTCATGGTTGTTCAACAGTTTATATCAATTAATTTAGTATGTATCAATGTAATGGCTAATTTAGGTTCTCTAGTACGAATACCAACCAACCAATGATGGTTTTTATTTCTTATGATGAAATGGCGTATAATAAGTTTTTTATTGGATGCGGTACTGGAATATGTGGAATTGCAGTAGCCAATTTCCATTTCTATCTAGCTTGGGCAGGAGTGATTTCAATATTTGCTAACTAGGAGATTTTGTGATTGTGGTAAAATAGGTGTATGTTATGTTAAGCTAGTGGATTTTTTTTGCCATGGAAAAGTGCAGGGGGCAAGTTGCTGATACATTTTTGTTTTACTTGCATTAGAGTCTGTCATGCAAATAGTTTATTAAGTATTGAAGATAGAAACTGATCTTCTATTCCTGTTGATAGATGCCATAAAAAAGATTCAATTCAATTCAATACCAGTGCAAGGATGGCTGCTAGTTTCAAATATTGGGATGATTGCGTTGATCCCCAAGACTTGGAAGCGATGTGGAGCAATTCTAGGGTGAGTTCTGAATGGTTAAATGTTGGAGAAGTTCAAGGACAAAAGGTTCACCTATCACGTGATCCTGATGGCCAACCTTATTTGACACAGACTGAGATGAAGGTAAAACAATAATTTGATAGTGCTACTTCTACTTAGGAGACATCTTTTATTATTAAACAATAATATCCAACATCTCATTATTAAACTAAAGTCAGTAGTTCCATAATTTGATGAAGAGGTCAGAAGTTAAGAAAAGCAAAGCATGGAACTACTGATTTTGATGAAGTGGTATTCAGAGTAAAAGCATTTATATGTCTTTTATCAGTAATACTTTCTGACTGTTGAGATCTTCATCTCTTTCTGATATCCTGATTTTATCAAGGGAAAACATTATTTACACCCCCTCGACGATCTTTGATTATCAAAAATTCCCCCCTAAAGGTGACGGGTTATCTATAAAACAGTCACCTTTTTCGTATATCAGAGTTTTTTGGAACAAAATGAACGGAATCCGTGGTTTTTTGATGAATAACTAAAGGTGACTGTGTTACTGATAACCCCTCCCCTTTACCATGTGTATTTGAGAATCAAAGGTCGCTGAAGATGTGTTAATAAAATATACCCTTTTATCTGTCTTACCTTACCACTAACCAAAACGAGGAATAGTTTTTCTATTTTCTTGAACTGTCTTTGTTTTGAGTCTTTTGATCAACCCATTTATAATCTGTCATCTAATTTTACCATACATCTCACACAATTTCAGGCTGTGGTCGATATTGTTGTCCGGAAGCATTTTAAATCAAAGATGGATCCGGTTAGTATTGTTCTGATCATGCTGTAAATCTACATCTATACCATTTCTGTGATCAAGAATGGCCACAATCAATTCCATATGTTCATTTCACCTCCAGGGCATGATTTGTGCTATTGCTGAGCTTGAAAGTGACAGACGCCCCCTTGCTTCAAAGTATGACAAAAAAGCTAAGGAGACCTATCTAGGGATCATGCAACTTTCTCAAAAAACTGCAGAGCGTGTGGTCAGGTATTTAGTACATACACCATTTTGTTTTGGTTTACTTTGCAACTTCTGTCGGTAAACTGAAGTTAAATATGCTTACTCTCTTGTAGGGAAATGGGTTACCGGGCATATAAAGTTGAAGGCAACCCGGACATTTTGTTCAGGCCATTTGTTAGTGTTTATCTTGCTGCTGCTTACCTTCAACATCTATCAAACTTCGAGAAAGTGTAAGTTTATACACAAAGATTCTATATGGACCTTCCTTCTTTATAACTTCTTCCTGCCACGCTATGATACCATGTTAAAGCCCAATCCCAAGAAGTTGATAGGTGTTGGTACTATGAAGTTTATATGTACCTCTAATGTTTTTTACCGCAGCGAAAGAGGTGAAGAGTTTGTAGTAAGAGCATATAAAGGGGGTACAAAGAAGGCCACTCATAAATCAAGTTTGCCTTATTGGAAGCGCTATCTTTCGGTCAAAGAAAGTCTTCCATCCAGGTAGTTTTAGTACTCAGTCAGCTATTTTGGAACCTATTTCAAGTTTATGATCTTCAAAAAGCATTACTAGTAGAATCTTTCTGGGACTGGTTAGGAAATTCTGGTCAAAACCTAGTTGAATGTAGGGATAACGTCATTGAAATTGTCAACCCTCAAGTGTCACGGTACTATGAAGTATCATTCTGAATTTTTTTACGAAACATAAATGTGATTTCAGATATTAATTACCATTTTTTCAACTATGTTGCAGAAAAATTCATAATGATTCTCCTTCACCATCTGATAGTCCTCATGCTGCAGAAACTTCAGGCAACGCAGGTTCCATTTTACCCAGCTCCTTAGTGTTGCATGCTTTGTGTTCTTTACATAATTCGTATTTTCATTCAGTGCATCACCAATTGAAGTTCCGATTTTAGTGGTATCGTGTTAGCATATGCAATATTAATGTGAAAGTTTTAACGCAATTTTTATCGAATTTGAGTAAAGCTTCATCATTAATTTTCTTGTCCTCATATTGAACCAGCCATTTTGCCTTTATGCAGATCCAAATTCTTTGTGCTGGGATTCTATAGCTTCACAAGAAGACATAGCAGAGATGTGGAATAATCCCGCTATATCCAAAGAATGGAAAAAATCAGGAGAGAAACAAGGAAAAGTGCGCCTTTCTTTGGATGCTGTGAAAGGACCCTATATATCCCGTGTTGAGTTAAAGGTATTAATTAATAAATAAAGCGAGTTTTCAAGAAACTACTCGGGTTAAATTGGCAAGTTATCTTATTGAAATGATACCTGAAATTTTAGTGACAACCACATAGCTTTGAAGCTCTAGTAATAATGGAGACAGTGATTGTGTGACACTTTATACAGATAACCAGAACCGACTCATGATCAATTAATACAACCTATACCTGTTTTTCTTATAAATGTTGTAACTTGTTGCAGGCAATTGCAGACATAATTGTCTCCAAACACTTCAGTACAAAGGGAATCAAACCTGTAAGTTTACAATAACTAGTGAAGAAAATTTCTATCTGGGTCATATAAATTGAATTGAATTTTGGTTAATTTCAATTGATGAACAGGTAAATCTTTGTGCTATTGCGGAGATTACTAGCATGCGCTTCATGAATGGCGTCAAGGAACGTCCTGGGATAATGGGAGTAGACTATTCCACAGCGTTCCGGCTTTATTTGTATGTGAATCATACACAAGCTGGGCATAACTTTTTCTCATATCATAATATTGTTTAGGGTTAATTTCAAAAAAGTACCATGAGGTATTCACTTTTTGCAAATCGTAGCCCTATTCTTTATTAATGGTAAAAAATGTCATGAACTTGTCTTTTTGTTGCACTCCAGTATCAATTTATTTCAGAATGACAATTTTACCCCGAATTATTAAAATTTTAAAATAATAAGTAAAAAACAAAAAAAATCTAAAGTTTTCATCTCTTTTAATTTTCTTCCTTTTTGTACCGTACAAAGAGGAAACAAATTAAGGGAAATGAAAATTCTGTATTTTTTTTACTAAAAAAATCATCATTTTGAAACAAAGTGCATCAAAAATACAAGTTCATGACACTTTTTTTGTCATCACCAAAGATGCGAGCTATGGTTTGTAGAAAGTGAATGTACTTTTTTTACAATTATCCCTATAGTTAAAACATCCATCTGAGCATCCACTTCAGTTACTGCACTCCTTACGGGGATTTTGCGTTTGAATCTTGTCTTGTTAACGTGTAGAGAGTTGGGTAACAGAGCTTACAAAGTCGAGTCTGCTGAAGATCTGAAGAGGCCATTCACTTCCATGTACTTTGGCGCAGCGTATATGGCCTGGTTATCAGAATATGAAGAGAAGTATGTTGGAAAATTCTTCTACACCCTCTTCGATTTCTTTTAACAACCCGATTTTTGTGTTTGCTAAACATGATGTCAAACAATTTTAAACCAGGGAAAGAAACCTGCAGTTCATTGTTCAGGCTTACATCTCAGGACCCAAGAATGTAAATCCTGGGGAACCAGGTCCAGTGTGGCTTAAATTCGAGGAGGCCTTGAACACTTACCAGTTGTTTAACAAGAAAAGGTACGAATCATGCATATTAATGTTTCGGTCGGTATTAAGTCACTGGTGAATCAGCTTCAATAGCATTGGTGTTTTGCCTTTCTCGGCAGGAACCATGGAGGGAGCTGTTCCGTCATGTAGAGCTAACGGCCTGATACTTGCTTGCATTGCCCCCACTCACACAGCATTATTTTTGTTTACACAAAGTAAAATATAATTAAGTCCAAGTGAAGCTTTATATATTTTAAATAGAGTGAGTATACATATATGTTCATTATTAGTCAAATAGTCTTGTATTTAATTCATTTTTGGGCTGGTCAGATGATTGGGATTCAAGAAACGACCATCATCAAACAGACTATGTCATGAGTCATGACAATTAATATTAATTGATGTATGTGTATAATAATTTTCTAAATGTTATTGTTATTTTCTTTAGATTAACTATGTCTTGTATTTATAATATAAAGGTTTTAAATCTGTTTGTGATGGTTTGAGGCAGTGGCGGAACTAACTTTTTAACTGAGAGGAGTACCGAAATTAAATTGAATCCAAGAGTATTTTTGAAAATAATATCAAAAAAATTAATGGGAGCACGTGCCCTTTGGCTCCGCCATTGGTGTGAGGTGTCATGTTTGACACACGTTCGCCATATAATATGAGAGTTTATCCCTTGTCTTAATCTTCATTTTCATTTGGAAGATGAGGATTTCTATTCTAATAGAATCTTTCCTCTGCTTTAAAAAAAAAAAAAACCTTCGTTATCGAAAATGAAACGACTACACGTGACATTTGGGCAAGCATGATGTTCCTTGTACTTTCGTCACAAGTGTTCAAGGTCATTTCCGTCAAGAACAATTATAGTGGCATTTTAGATAATAGTTCCAAGTAAAAGGGTTAATGCATTCAGGGTCATCTCTTGTTTGACTATCCTCTCGAACAATTTAGAAGAATACACTGAACGAGCCGAGAGATTCTGAGCAACAATTTTCGTTACCGTTAGCACGAGAATTTGAAATTTTGCAGAAGAAAGTGAAGGAAAGAGTGAGAAAATAGCGTGCTGTTGCAGTTTGAGGTTCTTCTTCGGAGACGGTAATGGCAGCTGGTGCACGCAATCCTCGTCGAACCAAGCCCTAAGGTAAATGAGCTCAATTCAGGTCATTCACGTCATTTTGATTTGAATTCATTGTTTGGTTTGATCTTTGTTCAGTGAGAAACATGAGTTACTTAAGGTTAGGGTTTCGTTTTGATATTAGGGAGCTTCAACATGTAAAATGAAATGAGATTTGCCCAGGAATTTCTGATATCTTAATTGGATTGAACTGACTCTTCAGGTTATTTATATGCACTGTTTTGGGTTCTGCATTTTGAACAAAACTGGTTATATTAATGGCATAATACTCATTGAACATTCTTGATTTTTCGAGTTTTTGTAGCTGTTGGGATCTTCTGTCAAAATAACTTACTTCCTGTTTCAGTTCGTGGGTCTCAATTCAATGAGTGGATAGAAAACCGAGCATTGCTACAATGGATCAATCGAGAACACAGAGACAGTTTCAATACAATTCGATGAACCCTGGGAATGAGGAGTTCCACCCCGTAGCACAGGCATTTATGATGGATCCTAGGATGAGACCTCCTCCTGATGTAAACATGTTTGGAGTCAAGCCCGTTCATAATTTCTCCATTCAGACAGGCGAGGAGTTTGCTCTTGAATTTATGCGTGACCGTGTTAATCCCAGAAGGCCTTTGATTCCAAATATGGCAGGTGATCCAAGTTATGCAACAGATTATATGGATTTGAAAGGTATTCCAGGTACTAATCACACTGGTTCAGAAAGTGGGCGAGATATTTCAATGCTGTCCATCGGAGAAAAAGGTCCAAAAGAGTTTGAGGGAAAAAACTCGTCTTTACATGAGAACAGAAGTAATTATGCTTCAGTTCAATCTGTGCCCCGTGCTATGTCAGGTTACGTAAGTAGCAGAGGTACTGTTCGTGGATATGCCTCATCTGGAGCCTCTGATAGCTCAGTGTCGAGGATGAAGGTTCTCTGCAGCTTTGGTGGTAAAATCCTACCCCGACCGAGTGATGGGAAGCTCAGGTATGTTGGAGGTGAAACACGTATCATCCGAGTAAGAAAGGACATTTCTTGGCAGGAACTCATGCAAAAAGCATTGACAATCTATTGTGAAACTAGGGCAATCAAATATCAGCTTCCTGGGGAGGAACTTGATGCATTGGTTTCTGTGTCTTCTGACGAGGATCTACAAAATATGCTGGAGGAATGTAGGGAACTAGAATACAGAGAAGGATCACAAAAGCTTCGAATGTTCTTATTATCCATTAGTGACTTGGATGATGCTCAGTTTGGTTTGGGCAGCATGAACGGTAACTCTGAGATTCAGTTTGTTGTTGCTGTCAATGGCATGGACATTGGATCTAGGAAGAATTCTAACCCACTTGGCCTGGTGACCTCATTTGCAAATAATATAAATGAGTTTGCTGGACAATATATAGAGCGAGAGGCAACTAGAGTTTCAACAGCCTTAGCTGGGGTAAGAACTTCACCCCCAGCTGGAATTAGCGTCTCATCATTGCCCATTCAGTTCGTGCAACCAGTTATAACAAATTCTTCCAATGCCCATGAGCAGATGACACACCATGCTGAAGCTAAACCTCACCAATTGCAGTATGGTTCCTATTACTCCCCTTATCAAGAACCTCTCACTTCTTCGCCTCTTCATGGGTTCGTGAATCAACAAGAAAGTTTGACTGAAGGACAGCTCCTTTCTGTGCCAGGGACACAGAATCAAGAGATACCCAAAAAGGAGGTGAAGCAAAAAAGTGACGGGCCTGTTCAGCAAGGGACTGACCTGGAAAAGAATTACCTTGTTCCTTCACAGTCTAATGATGGTAATGTGATGGATTATGTTCCCCAAGAGTTGCCAAATACTGTTGCCCTGGAAGAACAGCCTGTACTACCTTTGAAGCATGAAAATGTCCCTTCATCTGTTGATGCTGTGAATCCAATACAGATGCCTGAATCTAGTGACAGTGACCATCACTCTGAATCTAATAGTGCTCTTGCCCCTGGTTATACAGATTCTGGGTATAATCCAATCGATTTAGGCTACTTTGAGTCTACTGTGCTCCCTCAGAGAATATACTGTTCTGAACGAATTCCTCGAGAGCAGTCTGACTCACTGATTCGGCTGTCAAAGTCTGATGATTCACTTGGTGCTCAGTTATTCATATCTCATCCGCGTTCTGATATTGCTCAGCAGGATACAAATGCAGGATCTGCTGACAATATGCACACAAGAGATCCAAACCCCCAGACCGAGCAGCCTATCTCACCTGCAAAGCCATTATATTCAGATGTGTTGAAGCAGGCTATTTCCACCCATGTGGACAATGCGGGTTGTGAGAATGAGGATGGGGTGGGTGACCATGAAAAAAGCCATGCCACCAATACTCATAAGGAACTCTTGATTGATGACACAACAGCTGTATCAGAACATTATGCGGCAAGTCAAGTGGCTTCTATTAAGCCCTTTGATGATCCTTTGTGTAATCTTCCTGAAATTAATTGGGGAGAGACAACTACCCAGGAGTGTAATAGCAATAACACTATGGCGCATGTATCATCTTGGACAGAAAGCTCAACAAAAGATGTCACTCAAGAAGGACCCTCTGTTGGTGTTTCCACGTATATTGATATTGCTGACCGATTCCCTCGTGATTTCCTTTCTGAAATATTCTCCAAAGCAATCCTTTCTCAGGATGCCTCTGGTACGGGTCCACTATGCAAAGATGAATCTGGACCTGGCTTGAGCGTGAACATGGAAAATCATGAACCTAAGCATTGGTCATATTTTCAAAAGCTGGCACAGGAAGGATACTCCCAGAAAGATTTTTCTCTTATCGATCAGGATCATCCTGAGTTTTCATCTACACTTAGAGAAGCTGAAGAAAGAGATTGTGCATCATACCACTTCGCACCTCCCACAGGTGAAGTATCTATGGCCAATTGTGATCCCCAATTAAATCTTGTGGGGGACAATCAGAATGAATTACCTGGTAAAGTTGCAGCTGACACCACTGTTCTTTCAACTTATGGGGACTACCAGACGAAGGGCACTGAGAGCATGCAGTTTAATGGTATGGCGGTGAACCTTAGAACAGGAGGATCAGAGTTCGAGGTACATCTCTTCAACAGTGATTCAGTTTTCTGTTATTTCTTGAACAACCATGTTGTTCTGCTCTAATTTGAATTCTTTGATGCTTTTAGGATGGGACATTAGAAGGCAAAAGTACTGATCTTCCTCTAGATCTTTCTCTTGGAGATTTGGACATCAGTACTTTGCAGGTATGATCCTTGACATGTGCCTGCAAGTGTGTCTGTTATTTAGGAATGGTGAAGTTATAATATAGAAGTTGTCTCATTTGCTTTCTATCTACTTATTTTTTCTGTATGCTTATTGCAGCTTATAAAGAATGATGATCTAGAAGAGCTAAAAGAACTGGGGTCAGGTACTTTTGGAACTGTGTATCATGGGAAATGGAGAGGAACAGATGTTGCCATTAAGAGAATAAAAAAGAGCTGTTTCACAGGCCGGTCATCAGAGCAAGAGCGGTTGGTAAGGCGTCATAATTATGTTTTTTGGTTACTCACAAGAAAATATCTGTGTTATATTTTTCACTAAGCATGGCTGCTGGCTGCATGTATACTCAACTAAGCTTCATAGAAAAACATTTGAACTCTGTTCTTTTGATAGTTTAGGCCTCACTTCATTTCTCATTGGCACTAGCCTTTCACTTTTAAATGTTGAATAGGTCACTAATGCTTTTCATTTCAGACCATAGAGTTCTGGCGGGAAGCTGACATTCTTTCAAAACTTCACCATCCAAATGTGGTAGCGTTTTATGGTGTAGTGCAAGATGGACCTGGGGGTACTTTAGCTACTGTGGCAGAGTACATGGTGGATGGTTCTCTGAGGCATGTCTTACTTCGCAAGGATAGGTAATGCCCCTTGAATATCTCAAATCTGCTGAGTAGTTTTATGTGATAGATACACGGTAATTTTTTTAACTCTATCTGGTTGGTGTCACTTCGTAAGTTTTATGTGTCGTGTCAGATGGGTCTTCAGTTTATGACATGTTTGAACTTAACTCCAACCCTCAACTATTATGTCTAGTGGTGATTAACATTATATTCTGTCAATGCGGAATATTTAACATGATATATGGTCCTTGGTTCATCCTTATTATATCCATTCATTGACTGCTTAACTACCACTTTCATGTTTCAAGTTTTGAATAAAGTTTATTTACCAGGTACCTTGATCGTCGCAAGCGGCTAATTATTGCTATGGATGCAGCCTTTGGAATGGAATATTTGCACTCAAAGAACATTGTGCATTTTGATTTGAAATGTGACAACTTGCTTGTGAACCTGAAAGATCCTTTACGGCCAATATGCAAGGTAATTCCAACTTCCAAGGGTGCTTCTTGTTTAGAGAGAAGTTTATTCCATCAAAGATTTCACACTAATTATCATTGTGTGCATTACTACAATATTCTTCCTCAGGTTGGTGATTTTGGCCTGTCAAAAATTAAGAGAAATACCTTGGTTTCTGGAGGTGTGCGGGGAACACTACCATGGATGGCACCTGAACTGCTAAATGGGAGCAGCAATAAAGTCTCTGAAAAGGTAAGATGCTACTCTTGATTTATGATGGTATGATGAACCAACAAGGAATGACACTACAAGTAAGCTAAGGGAGGTGGGGTAGGTAGTAGGTTCAAGCCTTGTGCTCTTCATTCACTCACCCCGACCTACCAGCTCCTCCACACAACACACACACACACACATAACAGCAAAAAATAATAATTCTAGCTATGAGGCCCCAAAGGAAGGATTCTGAACATACAAGCTTCAGGAAGTTTGCTGAACATAGTTGGGATCTTTCTAGCGAATCTTCAGGAAAAATATATTTGCATATACTGTTGTGGTTCCAAATACCCCTAGTAATTGTCACTTATTTTATTTCACTTTCATTGATCCACAGGTTGACGTGTTCTCTTTTGGTATTGTTTTATGGGAGATTCTTACAGGCGAAGAGCCATATGCCAATATGCACTATGGTGCTATAATAGGTTTGATTTACTACTTGTTGTTTTGTTTATCTTGCATCAGAATGTTGCCTAGTCTGCATGTGAGTGTACCTGATGAACTACCCTTTCTTTGGTTTAATATTGGTATAATCAATCTTGAATCATATCCTGGTGATTGATTGTCCCAAGTATGCTGAATTGCAATGTACTTCATAGATAAGTAACTATTGGATTTTGAGATAAGATGAGGAAGTCAAACAACTTTTAAAAGTTCATCTTTCTTTAATCCGTACAAATTTATTACAATAATGATAGGTTTTTAAAAATTCTGTTGACCAAATGCAGGAGGCATAGTAAATAACACGCTGAGGCCAACTATTCCAAGTTATTGCGATGACGAATGGAAAAGACTAATGGAGCAGTGTTGGGCCCCCAATCCATCAGCCAGGCCCAACTTCACAGAAATCGCCAGTCGCCTGCGTGTCATGTCTGCTGCAGCCAAACCACAAACTCAGAAGCCACCCAAATAGTGATCTAATGAATCCTCTGTCTAACCCTGAAATTTTATTCATTCAATTGCATACTTCAGAGATAGTGTAGTGTAGTAGTAGACTAGTGGTGGTGGTGATGGTGGTAGTAGTATTAGTAATAGTGGTGGTGGTGGACTCTTATAACCAATACCCTTGTATTAGAAGATCAGCAAGTTTTGTTTGGACTTTATTTTCAGCATTATCTCTCATCTTCTTCACTAGGTGGAAATGTGGGAGATGTGGAAAAACGATGTTCCACAGAGTTCAAGTTCTATCTCATTTTTTAAAAAGTTTATATTAAATCCAGTGCTCAGGCTTGACTTTTCTTAATTGGGTTCTATTTATTAGGTAATTTATTGGTCTTCTTTTCAGCAGATAAATAAGGTGAACCTACATTTGAATTCCAATGATTGGTGTATCATTACTGTGTTCCAAGTCTTATTAAACTGTTATCATAAATGTATAATAATTTCACAAAAATACCACTTCTATCTATTTTTTCCTGGATCTAAAAATGAGTATCTTATATATATTTAAATCGAATGCCCGGTTAAAGGTGATATTGTCTGCAATTCAGACGACATTAGCATCTTTCCATGAAAGACATTCTTGGACAATGAATCTTCCACCAATAGTAGGAAGAGGGAAAAAACAATAACATCAAAAATACTTTTCAAAGATGAACACTAACTTGAAGAAACAAGAGCTAATATGCCTATAGTTTCTTCCAAGTGATGAAGAAAAGGAGCTATGATTTGTGTAGTTGCCAAGCTGATGCAAGCATAATTGGCCTCCCTTTCCATCCAAGGAGGGCACAACCCTTTTCAGACCCAATTGTGTAGCCATCACATCCAAACCCAGAAACCATAACCTTTGCTTGGGTCACACTCTTCAATCCCATCCCTTGAAACCCAGCTCTCCCCAGTTGCCTCCTCCATTGATCAACCCTCTCGTGCCTCTCAACCCTATCGCATCCCTCGAATGCCACAATGTTCCTGATCTCCTCCGCGTAGTGATGCCTCTCAATCTTCATCCTCTCAATGCTGTTCCTTGGCAAGCTAGCTTCAAGTGAGTCAAAAATGGCTGAGTAGTAGTGGAGTGACTCCAAGAACCTCCCAAGAAAGAATGGCCCATTATGGTTTGCATCTTGCTCCACAACTGTGAAAAGGGTAGGCCCAAGTTTCTTGATCCCTTGGAGGATTGCCTTGAGTGAGCCTCTACTCTCTTTCACATACTTGTGCAAGTGGGTGATGCTGTTCACAAACAGCCCTTCCCCTTCCCTCAACCCGAGCCTCTCCCTGGTCAAGAGGGAAGGGCTGATAGGCTCTGATACCATGTTAAACTCGAGGTGCATGCCTGATGATCTGGCGTCTCCAGCCAAGCGTTTCAGGCTGGATTCGAGCTCTGGGAGGAGATCTTGACCGTTGGTTAGCCCCGTGAGACGGATGGATTTGGGTTTTTCTCCATCTTGCCTGGAGGCCAAGGATCTTATGAGGGAGGGCCATTGGAGGGTGTGCTCCATCCCAAGATCTATGATGTGTAAGGACTCATACCCTTGTGAGGCTTCACATATGGCCTCATTGGCAGCCATGAAACCAAATGCAATGAAAGGAGTGGTTTGGTGAAGGAGGTGAAAAGCTTCCATCTTCTCCTCCCTAGTGACCAAAGAGGCATGATCACCATTAGTGAGAAATGTACCATTTGTGTTGACATTGTGGAGGAGAAGTGACAATCTTGACCTCAACCCAATAGCAAAGCAATATGAAACCCTCTGTAAAGAGTCCCCAAAAGCAGAGGCAGAGTCCCAAATTTGGGTGAGCATTGAGCCTGCAAGGTGAGTGTCCCTGCAGCCCATAGCCTCAGCACAAGCCAGCAATAGGTGCACCAAATGGAGCCCTTGGTCCACACCATCTTTGACATTAGGAACCATATGGTCACAAGGACCAAAACCCATATCTTTGGTCTCCATAGTACCACCAAATTGATCACCATCATCATCATCATGAAGCAACAAGGACACATTGTCCCCCAAAACTGAAAATGTGTCATCTACTTCAATCTCACCATCAGGTGACTCCTCCTCATCATAGAGATCCATATTGATGACACTGTCCACAAACTCATCAACCTCATTAGTAGCACCCAAACATGGGTTGGTGGTGGTGTGAAGATCCATGGGAGAGCATAGTTGAAAGCTCATCTCCTCCCACTCTCCTCCTCCTTGTTCCAGCTCGAGCCGGGCTGGACAAAACCTTCTGATGGCAAGGTCTTGGTTCAGGGGGAAGGAATCATTCATGGCTTCCATTGCTAGCTTCTTGGAGAAGAAAAGAGGAGGAGGATGTTATAAAAATGTGACTTTGTGATGGTTTAGGGACTTTTGTTTGGTATAGAAATGTGACTTTGTGATGGTTTAGGGACTTTTGTTTGGTACAGAAATGTGAGAGTGATTCTTCCCCTCATTGCTAGCTTAGTGATGTTTACAAACTAATAAATAAGAGTTTAGGTCTGTCAAATATCCTCTTTTGCTGGGTATTAGCTATCAGAATTAACTTCTAGCATCCTATGCTTACATGGTATATATTCATTAATTGAATATTTTATGCATCCTGTAATCTCTTGTTTACAGAGTAACAGTGAGCAGATTGAGAACTCATATATATATTTGATTACTTGGCCAAATAAATTTAGTATATATTGATACTTTCACCGGTCAACTTGGATCTTTAAATTAGGTAAACTTTTAAAATGACATTAAAAAAGTTTAGACGTCGGATAAAGGCTACTTCTTTTCTGGAAATTATCAAAGAAAATTTTCATTTAACTATCTTAATTATCTATGTGTTTTTATTTATTTATATACATTTAATTATTAAAGTGTGTGCAGATACCCTAACTATTTTCTTATTTTTACTGTACGTATTTCCGTTATTTTTTTCATCCAAAAAACATAAAATATCCAAAATACTTCTTACGAACACTACAATTTTCAAAGTATACTACTTCACTGATACTTAAAAATATAAAGTAGTAACTAACAATCTTTTCATTTAAAATAAAAATTAGGGTCATGTATATTATACATACCATTTTCCGTCAAAAAATAAACCGATTATATGTACGATGAAAATAAAAATATAATTGAAGTATCTAACTACAAACTTAGATAATTAAATGTATATAGATGAAAAACACTAACAAATATGATAACTGAGTGAAAAAATTTACAATTATCGAAAACGGGTATCAGGGAATCAAATGGAATCTGGTGAAAACGAGTGAAAGGACATTGACATTGGTGTATGGAGATGGAATTTTCTAGGGAGAGTTTTGAGCTGTTGATGAGAAATTGCTGGAAAATAGAGGAAATAAAAGTAAAAAGCCGGCATTAAAGACAAGAAAAAAATAAAAAAAGGGCCGGTGATGTCAACTAATCCATCTACATTTTGATGGACTCCATGTGTTTGTCGCTCTTCCCTCGGTCGGCCAACAAGCAATGGGACATCGTAGGGCTGCTCTATAACTTTCATTACAAGCAATATTTAGTGGTTAAGTCTTTTGCTTATAAGGTTAAGTTTTTAAATGAAGTAAAAAAAATAAGTGGGTCACCAAAACTCACATATTTTTGGACTTAGTTTGTGCAACCTGATTAATTTGTTTCTGTGATTGATTTTGGCAGATAAGAGTAGCTGGAAATTCTTTCATAACTAACCTCTCTTTATGTAAAGGTCTTCTTCCTATAGCCTAACCTGGTGGAGTCATTATCACTATCGCTCTAATGATTATAATTCAAACGAGAGTATCAAAAATATGTTATCGAACAATTTCTTTTAAAACATAATGCGATGTTCTCATTTTTTTTCTTTAAAAAAACTTATTTATATTTTCTATTTATCATCAGAAAATCTCTAAAATATACATACTCCAAACCTTAAAAAAAATCATCCATAAACCTTTAACCCGTTTATTTTTATCTTTCAAAAGAGTATAGTTCAAGCTTTGTAGGGTTTGGGGAGTGTTTGTTAGAGTTTCAAATAGGGGGTATTTTCAGGATTTTTGAATTGCATGGGGATTTTTCGTTCGAACTAATGGAAAATTTTGAAAGTTAATGGAAGCTATTGTTTTATGATAATACGTGTTTGAAAAAAATGTGAAAACAATATGTTTGTGCTAAAAAATGACATGTTTTTTAGGTTTACCCTGCTTTAAATTACAATAATCTGTATATTCTCTCCATATTCTGTTAGGGTTTCTTTCCTCCTACTGAACCGTTGTTGTCGAGCTACCTCCTTACCATGTTAGTTTTGTCTCACCCATCTCCTCTATGACCTCGGGATCCTCCTTTGTTCGGGATCGTGCTCCACATGACAGACTTCCATAACACTTGGAAGTCTTTCCATCCACCTGCCTCCCGACGCTTGTCGCACCATTTGCATCTCTTCTGCTCATGACTGAAGCCTCGCCCAACGTGCCATCATACCCCGTAAGCATTACCGACAAGCCCCCTATGTCTGCACTTGGGGAGCCCTAAGGAGTACTAGTTGCCCCCACGGAGTAACACAAGACCACATGACTAACTTGGAGCAACTACCAGAGGGTCAAAGGCCCTTACATGCCTCCAAGACCACCATGGTGAAGCGGATCAAGTCAACAAATCGACCCAAGAGCACGGCCAACAAGGACTCCAACCCATTTCAGAAGAAGAGGACTCTCGAAGAATCTCCCTTCGAAGGAGATTTACATAGGATAGGAAGTGAGGTCTGCAAAGTACCTTGCCAGCTATAATACTCTGGGATACTGGAGAGGAGTTGTACACCATATCGTAGGGACATGAGACTACTTGGTACCAAACCTTCTCCTTCCCTTGGATGTCTCCTCGGGTCTTTTTTTTATCAGTGAATACAAATTTAAATTAAGTCTCTTCAGAGGATGAAAAGAAGTACAAGAAGATGGTCTAGCTACAGACCATAGAGTGAATCGAGCGCTGATATGACAACTCAGCCTCATGACAATCCCACAATGGGTAGAAACCAGATACATGAAAGAGCATTCCTATACAAGGAACCTCGGCTTCCCAACATGAGAGCGTGAAGACAGTGAATGTCTAACTAATCAGATTTTACAACCATGAAGCGCAAAACAAGTAAAATAAGAGGGGTCTAATACCAAGCGAAAGAGAGGTCTAATACCCTAATTTTCCAACCATGAAGCTCAGAAAAAAAAAGGTCTTAGTACCTAGATTTTACGACCATGAAGAGCTAAGACAACGACGATCCAGGCTGCAGCAAGTCCAAAGAAAACCAAGTTGCTGACAGCATCCAAGGTCAGCTCAATTGTAGACAGAGGAGCTTGAACTCAATTCTCTGAAACCATTTCCAGCCTACACCAAGAAAAGTCTCAAAAGGAGAGGACCGGTATTTCTACCAAGAACGAGCACAAACTTCCAAATAGGCAGCAGCAAGACATCACTTCTGGGATCCGAGACTGGTTTCAAGCTGAGTGTTCTGAAACTGTGACCGGCAACCCCTCGTCGGCCAACATCAGACGAGGAACCAAGGGGAAAGACCTGTAATTATACCGAGCACAAACCAACTCGAACCCGGACAGAGCTGACACTAAAGAAAACATAGAAGCACAACGCCACAACCGAGCTTCCGACCAATACACTCCAACAAGCATTCACCACTAAATCCAGACTTTCAAGGATATGGGGCTAGACTCGAGCTGAGCGTTCCGAAACCGAGATCGGTAATCCCTCGCCGTCCAACACCAAGCAAGGACCCGAAGGGGAAGGCCTGTAGTTTTACCGAGCACGAGCCAGCCTGCACCCTGACGAATCTGACACTAAAGCTTATAGAGAAGCGGAACGCCACCTCTGAGCTTTCAACTCTCCGTGATGATGAGACCAGATTCACAACGAATCAAAGATCGAAACGATCAAGAAACGCTTCCCACGGTAAATCTGAATTCAGCCGTATGAGAACCATCACGAACGGGTTCTGAAAAAGCACAGCTAACCTACTTCCACCACCACATCACCGGCCGAAGACTGAACCCTCCACGAACTGGGGATCCGAGACTGAAACTCGAGATGAGCATTCCGATAACCCCTCGTCGGCCAACACCTAACGAGGACCCAAAGGGAAAATCCTTAAATAATACCGAGCACAAGCGAAGTCAAACCCGGAGAGAGACCAAAACCAAATATGGCCGAAAACCAAATCTGTAGTGCGAGCTTGGACTCCCCCAAACTAAGGTCCCGAGAAGCAGAAAAGACATCCCGACGAACCAAGAAGCAGCTGAGAGGAAGAAGAAATAGCCAACAAGGTCCTGTCCAAACCCAATCCAACCTGGGCCCAATCTGCCTAGGCTCAAAACCTGATCAGGGCCGTAAACTGACCCGCCCCGGTCAATGACCCGACCACGTACCTGGTCCGACCCATGACTCGACCACTGCTCTGGTCCGACCCAAAGCCAAACCCAGACCGAAACCCTACGCGGTCCAAGACCCGAGCAAATAAAGAACCCGACTCGGGCCACATCCAGCCGCGTCCCTGATAGTCGAAGTCAGACCAATCGAGATCGAAACCGAGACGAACGCCACACCGGAGTAGCAGCGCCAAAAATCAAGGGATCCGGTCCTGTGAAGCACCTCCACGGCAGCGAGCTCTGGTGCCACCCTTCAGTAGCACCAGCTCACGAACCCCGAGCTCCGATCTGCGCCTCAGCAGCAATGAGGTCACCGGAGCTCCGAAGAGCCTCTGACGAGTGGGAAAAGAGAACCCCAAGGCTGGAACCAACACAAGCAAGCATCTCTAGAAACAGAGCTCGAACGGACCGACACCACACGACCCTACCTGTCCCGGCTACACCACCAGAAACATAGATATGCTTCAGACCTTCAAGACCTCAACTTCGGCGAGGCGAGCGGGAGTCCAGCTCCGGCAAAGAACAAAAAAAAAAGCGAAACAGAGGCGAGTAAAAGGGAGCAAGGCTTGGAGAACGAGAGAGAGAGAAGAAGGAGAGGGGAAAGGCAGAAGAGGAAAGGACGGGGAGTCACCACCGACGGCAGCCCTGTACGGAGGCCAGAGCCGTCGCCGGTAGAGAAAAGATGAGGGTGGCGACTGTTAAGGGCTAGGGCTTCAGAAGTCTCCTCGGGTCTTTACCGTTTGTAATCCCATGAGGCATGAGGTCTCCTTAGTGTGGCCGGTGAGCATCTGAGGCACCACATCTCTACTCGAGTCGAGTCAAGGAAAGTTTACGTCATTTACGTAGTTCTACAGAATTGTAATGCAATAGGGATTCACCCCCACTTTATTAACTGCATTATCCAGTGTTTATGTTCATAGGATCAGCATTTCGAACCTGTCCAAAACCATGTCTAATCCTCATTTATGTTTTCATTAATAATACTTCCGCTGTTATGATAAAAAAGAATACGATAATCTAACTACTGATTCAAATAATCAAATTAAAATCTAAATAATGAACTGGTTACAATTTTGTAGAGGCTCATGAATGAGAATTATGGGTAAGCGCCTAAGCTCTCCATGGGCCACGGTTGGGTCCTGTCCTTAATGTAAAATCAGGCCGAAAGCGTGACAGGTCCTGGGCTTTCATAGCATCAAGAAGACCCTACAAATTTAACTCAGTATCACTTTTTTTTAATTATTAAATATTTTTTAAAAATCATTTAATTCATCGATCTGTTATTTTTTTAAATAATCGGGATTATGGTATAATATTGACTGATTAGAATTAGTTTTAGAAAACTGAAATTGAAAAGAAATGTTTGGGAATTGCAGATATTTGTGTCATTTGTGTGTGGAGGGAAAAATCGTAGGAGTCACCGAATCACCCAAACAGACATCTCCGTCTACATAGTGGCGGGTCGACCCGGGAAGCTCATCGAAGACCCGCCGGCGCCATGAGGCTCATCGTGCCGCTCCAAGGCATCTCCCAAGGTCGCGGTGGGCTGATTCTGGGTTCAGTGATCCCTTGCACTCTCTACTACTTTCTCCAACTCTACGTCAAACGACACCGTCCCGCCAAACCCCCCTCCTCCGACCTCCCTCGCTCCCCGTCCCGCACCAGCTTGTCCTCTCGCGGATCCATCGGCACGGTCCGGGTCTCCGACAGAGCGAGCTCGATTGCGAAACCCAACGATTCGCCGTACTATATCGGGCTCGATCGGGTATCGGAGGATCCGTACGACAGGGCGGAGAACCCGAACGGCACCATTGATCTCGGGTTGGCTGAGAATCGGGTGAGCCTGATTTTGTGAAGTTTCCTGGCGAAAGTGGTTTTGTTGTGTGTTAATTTTGTGTTTTTGGTGGTAGTAGCTGTGCTTTGATTTGATTGAGAAATGGGTTTCGGAGAATTTCAATGAATCTGTAATGGGGAGAGATGGTAATGGGTTGAGCATTCATGGGATTGCCTCTTACCAGCAGTTTCACGGATTGCCTCAGCTCAAAGTGGTAAGCTTCATCTGCAAATTTGTCTACCATTTTGTTGCTCAATGTTTGCTCTTACTTGTTTTTTAGTTACTAGATATCAAATACATGTACGTTCTGAGGTGTAGTTGAGGGTGCTAGTGTAGTAGTGTGTGTGAGTGAGAGAGCTAATAAGTAACTAGGCGCCTTCTTTTTCAAAATTGATAGAAGAATCGAATCTTCAGTGTATGTTGGGACATGAACTATTGGATTAACTCGAAGTGTCTAGCTTAAGTATTTATGATTTTGAGTGGAAACGTAAAGCTTAGAGCATGCACAGTGGGGGTGGCTTCTAATGTCTGCTAATTCTGTTATTGGGGCGAAAGAGAAGAAGGGAAGCCATCCTGTTTACAATGAGGTGGCTTCTGATGGTTGCTTTGTCTGTTAGGCCGGGGAGGTGACGTCGAGGGAAAAATTGGAGGCTACCTTGGTGCATTGGGGTGAGGTCAGTCTCCGGCATCCAATGAGCCATCCTAGGCCACCTATTGGAGGTTCCATTGTGGGTGCTCTTCTAATGGAGGATGTTAATAACTAACTTTATGGGACAAGAGCTCATTTGGGAATTGAGATGAAGCATAAAAGAATAATACTTCCTGAAAAGAGTCAGAAGAAGGGTTGATAGAGAATATATGAGGAATAAAAAGACAAACCATGAAAGTAAGATCTAGCATAGAAATTATCTTTGTTTTTTAAGAAAAGAAGGGAAAGCATTCATGGAAGAGTGCTAAGTAAACAAGCACCTAGAAAGAGGGGGAAAAGCTAGGCGGACTGGAAGCTGTAGCCTCTCGAATGTAGGGCTATTTTCCCTACCAACACTGTGCATAATGTTAAGCATAAGAAACTATATGTCTCTCAGACCCTGGTAATATAGAAAGTAGGGAACTAGAAAGGTTTGTATCTGGAATCTAGTGAGGTGGAACCTTAATGAAAATGAATTATATGATTCCCAGGTTGAGATTAGAACGGGGTTATTTTTCCTATAAATTTTCCATATGAAGGAATGTGAAGCTCAACCATGTAACACACTAGGCATGTCACATGTGAATGCTTGTATTTGATAATGTGTAGGATTGCATCTTTTGCTTACTTCAGTTATAGAGAGGCTTAGGTACTGAGAAGATAATTTAACTATGACTTGGTTGGTTCATCTGTTGAGGTTTGAAATAAGTTCATATCATAATGTGTTTATTTATTTATTCATTTATTTGTCATTGCAGGCTATGGCAGGCTATATGTCTCGGGTAATGGGAGGAGAAGTCTCATTTGACCCATCACAATTAGTATTAACATCAGGCGCCACTCCTGCAGTTGAGATACTATGCTTTTGCTTGGCAGACCAAGGAAATGCATTTATGATTCCCACACCTTATTATCCCGGGTAACTCATCTATTTCGCTTGATAACATAAGCTTTCTTATGTAATTACAAAAATATGTAATTACAAAACAATTTGCAGGTTTGACAGGGACATTAAGTTTCGAACTGGAGTAGAGTTAATACCAGTTCACTGCCGCAGCTCTGACAATTTTATCCTAAGCATCGCTGCTCTTGATCAAGCTTACAATCAGGCAAGAAAAAGAGGTGTGAGAGTTCGAGGAATTATAATTGTAAACCCTTCAAACCCCATTGGCAATATGCTACCACGTGAAACACTCTTCAACCTCCTAGATTTTGCCAGAGATAAGAACATACATATCATCTCAGATGAAATATTCGCGGGCTCTGTATATGGAGACGAAGAGTTTGTGAGCATGTCCGAAATTCTAGAGTCAGAAGATTTTGACAGAAACAGGGTTCACTTGGTCTATGGCTTATCCAAAGATCTCTCTATTCCGGGCTTCAGAGTCGGGGCTATCTATTCTTTCAATGATAGCGTTTTGGCTGCAGCTAAGAAGTTAACTAGATTTTCTTCTGTTTCTTCTCCAACTCAACGGATTTTAATTTCAATGCTTTCGGATAGCAAGTTCATTGATGAGTATACCGAGGCTAACAGAAGGAGGCTACAGGAGATGTGTGATTTGTTTGTAGCGGGTCTTGAGCGATTAGGGATCAGTTGTACTAAGAGCAGTGCCGGGTTTTACTGTTGGGCTAACATGAGCAGCCTGATGAGGCCTTACAGTGAGAAAGGAGAGCTTGAGCTGTGGAATAAGCTGTTGAGTGTTGGGAAGATCAATGTGACTCCTGGATCAGCTTGCCACTGCATTGAACCAGGATGGTTTAGGTGCTGTTTTGCTGGTTTAGCTCCAGAGGATGTTCATGTAGTCATAGAACGGATCCGGAGAGTTATAGAGCCTTCTAGTTGAACTACTTACAAGGTAGTGAGGTAGTGTTCAGGATAAATTTTGTCTTCTTGTAATAGATTTTGGGTTTGATTTTGTTTTTGGAAGTGATATCCAAATGTTAGTTGTGGTGTGAAATTGGCAGCTGAGTACATACACCTTGCATTCAAAGTTTATAAAGCTAGAGTTTTATACTTCGTTATATGGCCTTTGCCACAAAGCTCTCTTACCGTCATACCTATTTCGAGTGCAAAACTGTTGTCCTATACAGGTACACATTCGGATAAAAACTATCTTTATGATATATATCTTTAGCTTAAAAACAGATTTTTATATATATTTTTAAGAAATAAAACTTGATTTCTTATAAAAACATTTAAACATATTCTTTAAAATTAAAATATGATTTTTATATATGTATTGAAAAGTTAACATATGATAAAAATTTAAAAAATGATTTAAATATTGATATATATAAAAAAAATAGATTTTAAAAAATAGAATATAGAATTTTGAAATACCCTTGCATAAAATCCAATACCTCAACAGTGTTTTGAGAGAGCAATTTGGGATACTCTGCAACTGTGAGGCTTTCCAGTCCACACTCCTCTTTGAAGAAGGTCATCCTCCGCTGAATGTTTTCCACCGATTGGTTCAAGATATTAAGTATTATTGCTGCCACTATCCAGTAGGTCTGTTGGTTTCACCCAAACTATTCATAGGTCAATACCTTTTACTTAATGGTGTTTATAGGCCGGTAGTTTGCACAATAAGAATAGATTCACGTTTGATACCGAGTCAATAAATATAAGAGAATTTTCAGGTACAAACTAAAATTCAAGTGTGAAATTAATTACAAAGATATTATATCGTTAATGATTTTTATTTAAATCTGAGTCTTTAATTCTAAACACTCATATTGATAATTTGTATTCCGTACGAAAGATTATTATCCTATATATATTGCATACAGTCAAATGCATTGCTCTGTCATGAGTTTAAATACCAAGAAAATCATTGTGTTACAGCTCATCGGGGCTCTTCAATATTTCCTTCTGGGTGTTAATTGCAAAATCGAGTGAATTGAAGCTCCCTCCTGTAATAGATCAAAAGACCCATGGGCTTCCGGCCAGAACGGTTGGCTAAGGTGTGGGCCTAAGACCCAAGTCCTTGGAATCGTATGAAAATGCAAATACTCGTTTGAAGAAAGGGCAATATTCGGATGATAGTCAAAGTGTATAGATATAGAAAGTGTTAAATCTTGTTTAGAGTTCTAAAATTTGAGATTTGACATTTTTTTTTCCTGTTTCATCTTTCTTTTCCATCTCATCATCTGAAAGCAAAGTCCATGAACTTATATCAGAAAGCAACAAGCATGAATGTGCACAAATTCGGGTTGCTAGCGGGTAAAAAAGAGTTCGGATGAAACCTTAAGAACATTATGCAATTACTGAACACGACATTTTCTTACAGTTACAGTAAACTAGTCTCACTCATTGCCCGGAAAATCAACAAAAACAAACATTCGGCTCTATGATCACAAGAAGCTTGTTCCTAGAGAGAGATCATTTAGATTGGAGAGGATTTGCATTCGAGTAGTTCCAATCTGACTAGCTATATCAAGCTGTTCTTCGAATGGCAGCATCTCATAACTGCAAAATATAAACCAGAGTGCATTTGTTTAAACCAGATTTTTTCGGGTATTGCAGTAAAACAGTGTTCGACTTTTCATCATATACCCTCGTGACCTAACATTTGTACTGCTATATCACTAACTCAATTCACACCTTGACCTAATTGATTCCCGTAAAGGAAATTGCACCTTATTCTGGATATAAATGAGATTGTATTTGTCATCTTCCTCACCTAACAACACTGACTTGTAAATGTTCTCACCCAGCTACACCAAACTTCCAATTTCTCATTTACCCTATTTTAATAATAAACGGAAAAAAACAACCCTACAACAATTTAAAGGACTGGCAAAATTTACTATAGCAGTAGCATATTTTTGAAAAAGTTTAAACTAATATAGGAATTTTTTTTGTCATTTATTACCAAAATAGAGTAAAGTAAGAAAACTTGTAAATCCAGTGTGGTTAAGCGAGAAAATTTAAAAGTCAGTGTGGTCAAGTGAGAAATGTAGCAAAGTTAATGTACTTTAGTGAGATTATTACTAACAAATATACACATTTGCAGGCAAAAGAAAGGTTTGAGGGCAGATCAAACTTACTGGTAAAGTAGCTCACAGTCAACTATACTGTCAGGGCCAGGGCGATGAACTTTCCCATTTGAGCGGAACTGGCGAAAAGACCTTGGGTTCAGGCCAGCTGTATGGGGAACTGCATCAACAAGTTTCTTTTGTAGTGATTGGAGTCGCCGAAATGTCAGCTCATCAAGCGGTGCAATGCATCCCATGCTACCATCCAGTGTACCAAACAACAGAGCAAAGCGATTAGTTTTATCGGAACCAGGAGTTGCACTAAGCATCTGCAACCGCAAGAATTTCACAACATGTGCTCCGACATGGAACTCGGCTCTCGATAACAACTTCTGTCCTTTCCAGCTCTCTGACATCTTTGGTGCATAGTAAAATATCTGTCGTACTCAAAATAAAACCACCTCATCAATAACTAAACCAAAATGTGTTCAATTAGGATAATTGCAAAAACTGATAGCTGGTTTTACACTTTTTGCAAGTTGGTACCATCTTCTAAAAACCATTGCAGATTGGCACCGTGAACATTTTTTTTGCAGTCAGTTATTTTTAACGGAAAAGGGTAAATTTAGTCATGTGACATGCACGAGACTTCCCCAATTTTTGTGAAAATACCGATTTTGCCTTTCAATGAAAAAATTACAAAAGAATATGAAAATAATTCTCAACCTATCTTCTAAAGTATATACAAACTTTTCTTGAATTAAGAAATCAAAAATAAATTTCTTTCTAATTTTTTTAAAAGTATTAAAATTTGTTATTTAAGGAGTATTTTTGACATTTCCCTTTGATTTTTAATGGTGTTACTGACAGTGCAAAATAAAAATTGTTCACGATACCAATTTGCAACCATTTTTAGAAGACAGTACCAACTTGCATGAAGTGCAAACCATGCGGTCAGATTTGCAATTACCCTTATTCACCAAGTTGAGGTCAAGGAATTCAAATCAATCAATGATAAAATATGAATAAAAATGTGTTAACCTGTATGTTCTTTTGCTCATCTGAAACTGCAAGGCTCAGTGTACTTCCGTCGATCAGAAACTCAGTGGCGAAACAATCAAGGGACCCAAAATCTTTGGCCAGCAAGCTAAGTTGAGCTCCTTGTTCCTTCCAACTAAGGAAGTAAATGCTTTTATGAATGTCACCAATGAGGATGAAATTCTTGACCTGGAAATGTATGATGACATTAACAAGAGGCAACAAAAATATCTATGTTTGAAACACCAGCTTTAGCACAGAACATTACTACAAATAAAGCACCGAAAACATTCTAAAATGATTCCAATGTATAATAATGTCACACATCAGGTTGTACGGAGCACCGTCAGTATGATAATCAGATTATAATGGAACCTAAATCAAAGATTACAGAGAATCAATCTATTACCATCGAGGATCAGTATGTTAAGTCAATTAACAATGGAAAATCTAGATTCGAAGTAGATGAATCTTCTGTTCACCATCTTTGTGTGGAAGTAGCTACTAGGTCAGCTGTCTTTGTGTGTGATCAAAGCAAATGAAAAAATATCCAAAAATCCATTTCTAGCAGATTAAGGTTTCATATTAAAATTAAGGCCCATAATTACAAGTCAAGAACTGGAACTAGAAATTTCATGGGAAGTAAATTTAAGAGGTATCAGGGAGAGGAAACATACTATATTTAAGCTCACAACATATAGAGGTGGAACATCAAAAAATGCAATGCCATTCAGCTCAGTACCAGTCCACTTGTGTAAAATAACTTTAGGACCAGAAGCTATTAACAGGTGACCTTGAAGTGAGGCTAAGGCAGAAATAGCACCCTTCAACTCCTTAGAATAAACCTCTGTAACCTGAAAGAGAAATGTTCCAGTATGGGTAAGATGTGAAAAGGTAAGTTGAAAAGAATAGAATTAAACAAGAGGAGGACCACTCATTCAAATACCAAATTTTGAGAATTATCTGTATCCTTTCCAATAGAAAACAAAAGCACGCGTCCTCTAGCAGCAACATCCTCCCCTTGTACGTAAGCTGTACCTATGGCTAGAAGTGTTTCATTCTCCTTCGTTGTTGAATTCTGTAACAAGGCATAAATAAGGGAAAATATTCAATAACAACTAAATCAATAGAAGTTGAAAAGATACAAAAACGGTGTTGGTTATATACATGATAGCCCATCCACCAAAATGATAACCCTCTCTCTCACATACACATAGCAAGAAAACAAAGCAAAATGCAAAGGGATTCAACTTACAAAGAGAGTAACCATGCGCACAGTCAATGCATTTTCAGAAGCTTGCATTGGAATTGTAGCCTTGGTTTGCCAAAGGCCACCAGACTTTTCTGGTTCCAGAATTCGGACCTCGAATTCATCTACAGTGTAAGTTCGTTGCAATTCATCTGAACTTAAGTTATTCTCAATTTGATGGCCAGCGTCTTGGTCAACAAGAGATGAAAGCACTTGATTCAATGGCTTGTGAACCTGAAGAAAATAATTAGACTCAGCATTAAATTATCAGAGAAATAATCTCAGTAAAACCAACATCCAATACAATTACACACTCCCATGATGCCACTGAGAAAGAAAGAAATTAATCAAGGTATTTATTCTTAAGATGTCCAATTGTCCATTGACAAACATTATTTTTTTAATGACAATACACGTGAAAGATTGACATGTAAGAAACTTGAGAGTTATCACATATTTGACAGATGAACAAAATTCACCAAAAAAGTTTAAGCATATTATGGTAACGTAACGTCATATCTGTCAAATTACTTAATGCCCTACAGAAATAAATGGCAAACATACAGTTCCTAACAGAATCAGAAATACAAAGTAACAAAATAAATTATATCAGCATATGCTAAAGTTGAAAAACATATTCATATGGCTGACATTAAATGTTATAAAGTTAAACATATCCATAACAAGAATATGCAGGAAAGCTAGTACAATTAAACATGAAAATAAGGACATCTGATAAACTCACAGGGACAGAAACTATAATTGGGTACAAGTTCCTCTCAGCAAAGTAAGTCACTTGGTGTGGAGTGCCTTTCAGTGGAATCTGACAAGACAAAATTTATAATGAATGCCACAATATTAAATATTTAAGTGCATACAAATCTTGCTGCAAGTATAGAGTTACAGATAACAGAAGCAACCCACTTTTTGCACCGGCCAGTAGTTGTCATAGCTTGTTATAGGTGGCAGTTGGCAAATTTTCAGAATGCCCTAACAGATGCAAACGCAAAATAAAAAAAGATTAGACAAATAAAAAAAGTCAACAAGATCAGAGAAGCATGGTATCCTCTAACCTGTGAGGTAACATATATGAGGCCATGATTACAGTTAACATTATGCAGAACAGTGAAGGCAACAATTGATCCATCACATAACTGCAAAGGATGAAATCAGATATTAGTAACTCTGCCGCAACATAATATTTATTCTGGTTTTCATGGTTCCAAGTGATATGCTTTTGGGGGAAAATAAGCTGCATTTCAGTGTCTCCAAATGAAAACAAAAGAAAAAGCTTAGCATGGTAAGAAATAATACAACATAAAACAGGAACTTATAGCACGAAAATATGTAATTTGCTGCCGAAACTGATAAGAGTAGATGGTTTTTAGTAAAGGTGCCACATCCTTGTAGATGAAAAATTCAATGTGCCAAGACTTGATAGCGTATTATCTGAGACTGGTGACAACTAACAAGGCAACAATAATATCCCTATTTCACAGTGACTAAGCCTAAAGAAGTGAATAGGTGAAAAGAGAATTTCTCACCTGTGGGTGAATTCTAAGCCGTTCTCTGAAAACCATGAACCAAGCAGGTCTGCATCCAGAAAGGAACAACCCCTGATAACTACCAATATTTTTGAAAATGGTTATTCTCCGACCTGAGTTTTCTGGCGTTTCTTCCCTTGTGTATGTGTCCAAGGGAACACGGACAAATCTCAAATTTCGAAGTCTAGAAGAGTTAGCATTGCTTAAGCTAACAGAACTTTGATCATCAATCTTTGAAGTATTTTCTGGACTTTCAAATAGGTAAGCATGGTAACAAAGAATCGTCCCATCGGTTAATACAGCAAAAAGAAAAGGACGGCTATGCGGTCCTGACCATCTCTGCATAGCTAACTCAACAACCTTCATGTTTTGTGTATTTTCTTTCCTGCTTTGACCAGCCACTTGCTCAGAACTTTTGTTTAACCCTTTCTGAGCAGGATTGGGCTGTTCCAGACTAACAGTATCAACAAGGTGGGTCTTTCCAGATACAAATTTATCCACGGAAAAAACACAATTGAAATTAGGCACATCAAATATTTCAAGAGCGCCGGTTTCATAACAAATAACACAATATATATCACCCTGGTCATGAAGTGCGCCATCAGCACCATCAATTGCTTCACTTATGCCTGTAGAAAGCCATGCATCGGTACTTGCTTTTCGTAGCCATGGTTCAGGCCCTTTATCATGATACAGTGTGCACGAAGATATCAATTTTATTGAGCTCTCAAAGGATGCTGGAGTGTTTACAGAAACGGTACAAGTTGAAGGATCTGCAGATCAAAGTTAAATATAAGTGTGGATAACAAACCCTCAGTGAACCAAACAGGCTGTTAATAACTGTGGTTAATCCCTTGCAGTATTTTACAATGAAGCATTGAAGCATAATGATAGTGTATGCACTTTAAAGGGAGAATTGTATATCACCAAGATCAGAAGTTAACTTTTGGCATGGATTATACAACTGATTCTACATACCTCCAACAAGAAGCCGGATACTTCCGTCAGTCATCCTAAGTAATACATATGGATCAGCAATAGATACAGACATCACAGTGCAATTCTCAGAACCCAAAACAGATTCAGAACTAGAAGCTCCAAAGCTTAGATCTTGTGTCATATAGGAACCATCTAAGATTCGTGCACCTCGTTCGTAGACCTGAACAACTCGACGCCTGAAATAAATAAAAAAAGTAGTAGAGATATCAAATTGGACCACTTTCTAGTTAAAGAAGGCCATAAATGAAATAATATTAAATACACTTATTGAGCAAAAATCCAGTTTTGGCAAACAAAAGCAAGGTAAGAGAGAGGAGTACAATGCATTGAGTTTCCAATACAAATCCCTAAGCTATGAGATTGAAGGGCCCTGCTGGTATATGTTCTGGAACTCCACACAAAATCAATGCAGGATGACCTCCCCTAATGTGCAGGTTGGCCAGCACAATGATTTACGAAGCAGTCTCAAATTCCACAAACAATGTGGGATTCATAAACAATAAGCAAAAGAGAGCTTAAATGACATAATAGGTATTAGACGTATACTTTCCTTCCAAATAAGTTGCCAGCAGCAATTGTACATCCTTGCACGTAATAATCAACACTCTCTGTAACTTCTGACAGAAGATCAGCTGTTTCAAGTACCTAGTCATCACACATTAGCTGATTAATAAACATTCATGTAAAAACCTGACTTCCAACACCCAAACTAGTATGCATGCAGTGTGTGTGTGTGTGTGTGTGTGTGATAGAGAGACTCCGTTCATCATAGTTGAAGTAAAACAGTTTTCACAACAGCAAACTTGCAGATTTTAAAATAGTCAAAGCAAAAAACAGCTAAAATCTCTTAAACCTTGACCTTGAATTAGAAACAAATTAAGATTAAGACAGTGAAGAGAGCACATGTCAGATAAAATACTCAGTTCCAATTAAAATAAAACTCAAGGATCATCATTCACAATGACTTAAACCATGTAAAGATCAGAAATCACATGGGAAGCGGGTCAGTTCACCTGCAAGTCAAGATGAACAACTAATGCAGATGTTATCAACTTTTGTCTAATAAAAAATATATAGATTACCATAGTACGAGCCTCCAGACTGATGATGAGATATGCATGATACTCATCATCGTCCTCTGCTATTTTAGAGGAATCAGCATTATGACCTCGAGCGCTTTTGTGATAAACTGTCCAAATTCCTTTGCAGCCTGGCAGTTCAACCTACCAATAATTGAAGTGCATATGACTTGTATTAGATTTAAGCAATCAAACAAACTTATTGGTAACAGTGAAAACCATACATGAATCAACCGGCAGTTCAAAAGCGAAAGTGAACTCTTAAGAATGACTTTTGCAAGGTTCTAGGAAAACTATATCAACAAATGAAATAAAAAAGGGTTAATTGTCAAAAGTGCACTGAAGTTTTGTCCACAAACGAAAACACACCTAAAGTTTTGTCCACACTTTTAGGGTGCACTAAAGTTTTGCCCACCAACTTCCGTTAGAAAAACGTAGCAGGGATGTTCAGAATGAATGGTCTGGGCAGTTCTTCGCGGATTCAATAGATTTGTGGGCAATACATAATGCATTCTAAAGTTGTGTGGCCAATTCATAATTCATTCTATAGTTGTGTGGGCAATACTTGAGGGTAGTTTTTGACAATTAACCTGTTACGTTTTTCTAACGGAAGTCGGTGGAAAAAACTTTAGTGCACCCTAAAAGCGTGGACAAAACTTTAGGTGTGTTTTGTTCGTGGACAAAACTTTAGTGCACTTTTTGACAATTAACCCTGAAAAAAACAGATATTATAATACTTCCTTAATAAACCAATCAGGAGTTTATATTGGTATTTGAAAGGTTAATACACCAACCCAAATATTACAGAATAAATTGATTAAAAGCAGCTAAATCCAGCTTAATTTATAGCTCAAATAGAAATCGTTAATAATATTCGTGAAGTAACCAAACAGCGCCACAGTCATGGATGCATTTGTCAATTAAGTAGAATAATGTGTGTCTGTGTGTGTGTATATATGTAAATAAGCACAGAAAATAATTCTCTACAGATGACAAATAAATACATCAATTTATGATACGATTTACAGACCCCTAAACTCCAAATGCTTCTCTTAACTATAAAACCAGGATAAGATCTATACCAAACAAGTTTTATTTTAAAGTTTGGCACACACACCTCGGTAATCATTTCTGGTCGAATTGACTGTCGAAGAACACAGAGGGAACCATTCTTTCCGTGGCCAGAACAGCACACCTGAGGACTTACCAAAGATACATTATAACTATAGCTGAGAATCAACTCGAGTTAGAATAACAAGCTTCCTAGATGCACATGCATAATGCCACATAATACTGGCATATAATGGATGCAATACAGCTTAATACAATAACGTGATTATAATTTATAGATATAAACAAGTACATAATTAATATAAAATATGATTCCAAATGCAAGAAGCCAACAAAATGATTTATCACTTGCTTAGTAGTTTGACAAGAAAAACTAACCAGTTCATAATTACTTTGCTTAGCAATTCCAGTAGCATTAGCATCGGCATTGATCCTTAAACCATATGAAAAATCCTTCAAAGGACCAACATTGATCAATGAGTCCCTCACTGTGAAGGAAAAAGTCCTCTGCATGCAAAATGAAGAAAAATCATTGATGATTCTTTTAGCAATGTGCCCTGGTTTGCCTTCAGCCAAACACATTATTTATAAAATAAATATGCAAGCCAAACAGAAGAGAATGATGATAACTGTTGAAGTGTCCCATATTAAAGAATGTGGATATAGTATACACTTGATAGACTAGTCAGTCCCTTTTCACCTAATACGTAAGCTTTTCAATGTAGTAAGTTTAACATGGTTTGGTATAGGGCTTGACACCTGTTTGTGCTTCCTCCCAATTCATATATTCTTACAAAGGCCTTTCGTGTTGTCTTGCATGCACGAGAGAGGAGTATTGAAGTGTCCCATTAGAATGTGAATTTAGTCACCACATGATATACTAGTTGGGCACTCCACCTAATACCTCACGTCTTGGGGTTGCAGTGAGCTTAATTATAATAAACAAGAAGAAAATTCTTGTATATAACCAAGAAAGATCGATGTGATTTATAGAAAGAGTCAATTTCAGAAGCACGGCCTCAATCCAATTTATCAAAAAATTGTGTTTAGATGCAAATAAAAGATTTAGCAAATGAATCATATAAAATTTAGAAATGTTAAACCGTAATTTTTTGTTAAAGAAAACAGAATGAACCTGGTATCATTCATGATCTCAAACTGTTGAGAAAAATACAGAAACAAGTTCCATAATATGAATCAAAGAATAAGGTGTATGGTGACTGTCTTTTTATAGTTAAAAGGTCCTATGGCAATCTTTTTTAGGAGTGATATACAGAGAGGGAGAGATGAACTAACCTGTGTTGATTCTGCTTTGTTTGGAGCTGAACCATATAAGGAGAGCTCCTCACCACTAACCATATCTTGCAATGCATCTGAAGATGACATACGCAATCGTTTTGCTGACGGAGCATCACCTTCAATGTCTCCTACCTGTAAAAGCGGTTGTGTGATTAATGTTTGGCTAAGAAGTTACAAAATAAGAATCACAATTAATACAGAATATGACAATTATAAATGATTATAAGATCTCACTTAATTTGTACAAACAATTAACACAAACCTCTTCCTTTAACCCAGATGAAGATGATCCTGATCCACAGCTGAACTGGACGAGCAAACTATCTCCCATTCTACTACCAAGAAAAAAAAGTGAATTACCAAGTGCTGCAATCCCCTGCAAGACAACCATCAGTGCAACCATATTCAGCAACAAGATAAACTGTAGATGCTTAAAAAATCAAGCAACATATATTGGGCCGGGCTCAATAACTAAGAGATGAACCTTTATAGTTGGTTGTGGCTCTTCTCTTTATATGCAACTCTTTGTTTTCTATTTTCTATTCAATGTGGTACTTTATACTGCAACACTCCCCCTCACGTATGAGGTTGGACTTTTACACGTGGGCAATAGCAGGAAACATATTTGCATATGGAAGGGAGGCAATAAGCCACACGGCCAATAATGCCCACAAGCAAAAAATCAACCATGCTCTAATACCAAGTAGATTTTAAAGCAAGATATATAGGTCGGGCCAAACTACACAACTAAATATACCAAACCTTAATAGTTGAGTTTGGCTCTCCACTTTATATGTATTTTTATTCAATATGGGACTTAACAGTTCAACATAAACATAACTGACAAGATATATACAACTAACCGACATAGAACTTGAAATAGGCAACTAACCGAACTAAGTACTGAAGCCTTAGACTTCGAGAGATCAAGTCTCTGGACAACCCTGAAGCAGAGAAAAGAAACAAATTAACCCAGATCAATAGCACTAGACAGATTACAGGACCACGTTGAAAATGACCTAGGTTACAATATTCAAAGCAATAGTGTAAATAAACCTGTATGTGACTGTAATGTATCTGATAGAAATAACCCTGTGAACTAAGCTTCACATTATTGCGTTTCTATATTCGTTGCATATATTATTTATCTACCTGTTTTTCGAACAGCAACACTAATTACTTCTACTGAATTACGCAGAACCAAAGTGACTGTAATCTCTGCTCATCTACAAACCATAATCTAACTGGTTCAAGTGTAAGGGAAAAAAACCTCATAAAATTATGTTAAAATTTCAGGCATGCTAACTTTTATGGCCTTTTTTTCTCTTTGCTAGGGGTGCACTTCCAAGGGGCCTACCCAAATAATGAGCCAAAAAGCTTGAGTAATACTACACAAGGTCATAGACTACTAACAGATACGGGGGAGATAATGATGACTCTGCATCCACTGGTTACTTGCTATACCTACCGTCCATCATAAACAAGGGTCAGTAACAGTAGTTCCCCAGTTTTTGCTGACAGCAAAGCTACATCGTTTGATAGCCAAGTTGCATAGGCTGCATCAAGCTCCACGCTGAAACTTGATCTTGGCATCTCTGGACTGAAATGAAAAGGCATTTACAAAGAGAAAAAAATTATTTCCAGAGTTTGAGCAATCCAAAACTATATGCATGCCGATTATCAAAATAAACTATACCGGAATATCATTTACTAAGTGATGGATATAATACAGTTATTAGCCATATAAACCTTTTTTTCTATTCATGGTCATTAGAATCCTCACTGTTTTATATTCATCACTTCATAACAATTTTGAAACGATGGAGAATATATTTTTTGCTAACTAGGATGCCTATGAATAGATCTTGCAAAGGGTAAGAATGAACATTTTACATTATTTGTCACAGCTTTTAAAGAATGCATCAGCTTAAAATAGCATCAATTCAAACTATCTACTCTAAATGAATAGGTATGTGATCATTCCCATATTCCTTTTCTTGGATTCGACACCAACAGAGAGAGTTAAAAAACAGAAGAAATTACCTGCCATCAGCTGGGACGGTATAACTATTCAAAGCCAATGCACATGAGGCTGACTGTGCAAGCAAAGACCAGTGAGTAATTGGGCATATTGACAAAAAGAATCAGGCGAGTTAGAACATTCAATCAAAACCTGAAGGAAACTATCCCATTAAATATCTCCTGCAACAATTAGAGACATATAATAGAAATTTACCTGACTATGATAATGAATACTATTTGTGCATATCACGATAACACCTCCAATTGGTGATGGCACGGCAAGAAGCTTGTATGCATCATGCGGAAGATTCTGACAAAGGAAACAATATAAATATAAATAAGAATTTAGAGCATATGAATGTCAGTTACAAGCTGCACCATCAATATGGATGTTGGCCTTTCATGTTCACATACAAATCTTGAAGTTGTAAGCAAAAGCTCAAAAAATTAGGTTTTGATTACCATGCAACTATGCAAACTCTCGAGGAGTAATGCAAGTATTAGGGTGTCACCACCCAAAAAGCAAAGTGTGTGGATTCGTATAACAGGAAACTCACTCAGACAAGCGCAGCAAGACCTAATCAGGTTTATTTAGTGCCAAAAAAACCGCTCACTAAAATGTAGTTTGATCAGGGTTCTAAATATCCCGAGATCTCCCCGATATCAAGGAAAAATAGGACCAGCGATACCGATACCTAAAAACGGTGACAAATCGCGGTCCGAGTCAACTCGGTCAATACGCTGAAAATGAGATAAAACAGAATATTTTAACCTTTTACTCTTTTTTTTAAAACTTGAAATGAATTTGTCTTTATCCTTATCTTCTTGTAAACCTTCCTCTTTCACTTAGCATTAAATGGTTGTGTTGTCCTAATCTCTTCCTTTCCCTTAACTTCATTGCAAAACCCCTATCCCTATATTTTATTGCATTAGAAAGACAATAATAGCATTGGTGATAACAAAAGAAATGACCCGCCAACCTTTCACTTAATGATAGTATTTACTAGCCATTACTGGTAGAAAATAATAGTATCTCTGTATATATTATATCATAAGTATTCACTAGCTATTACTGGTTTATTTTTATACTAATTATCAATTTATTAAACTAGTTAATTTTGTTATTAATATATGTATTATATATATAATACAAAACGCGATTTGCCGAGATCTCCCTGTTATATTGAAATATCCTTAACGGTGACCTCGCCGATATTTCACCGCGACCGGTATTTAGAACCTTGAGTTTGATACATGTTTGAGTCATTAAAAACTTATTTGTGAAGAAAGTGAAATAATTTGAGACGTGATAAACTCATCCTTGTGTTGTATGTATAAATTTCAACTTATCCATATCAACTGAAAATCCCAACACTTCTGAAGAATGGTTTTATCAAGTTCAGTATTACAACTTACAACGGCTGACCATATGAGAGGATGCTGCTTCAAAGTAGTGTTAACACTCAGTGCAGAAATCATGCAAGTATGATGTTTCCAGGCAACACGTCCAGCCCAAGTAAGCTCCAGTTCATGAAGGATTACCATCACAGGCTCGATATAACCTATATAACAGATTGGAAAAGAGACTGAGCTAAGAGAAGTTTCTCAAGATAGACAGCAATACCTTTCTATAAAACTACAAGAGAGTTCTACTATAGCTTCTCAGAAAAGCAATTTTTATTACACTAATCAAGTAAACTGCCAGAATGAGTGAATCCAGCAGCCAAGTTAAAAATCAACTGCAGTGCTTTTCCCAGGTTGAAGTTCTTTCCAACAAATTGTTTCATCCAAAAATTATCCACTGATGGGAGTAAAATGTTTAAATCAAAGAATGGTATCAAGTAAAGTAAAACTGACCATGAATAAAAATAAAATCTTTGGCATGCTTCATGTCCAAATCTCGTAGACCAATTATGTAAGATGACTCAATATGAGCAGATACTGCGCCACTTGAAGCGTCATCATCGCCAACCAAACCAGACCCAGCCTGAGAAAGAAAATGTTGCTTAAAAGTTTATATAGGATATAAAAATACAAATAGAAAATACCTTATTATTAAATATGGTGAATGGCAAATTAGTGGAAGGCATAGTAATGTGGAAGGGAAAACATGAAGCAACTACATTAAATTCTTCTATCAACCTTTAGTTTGTAATGCCTGAAGGGTAGTTATATTATATCATGTGTGATGTAGAACCTTAAATATGAAGGCACTTGGAATGAAAAGCCACAAATGCTTAAATTTAAGCTGTAATATATATCTTTAGCAAGGATGTCTCCTATCATTGCTGATACTTCACGTTTACTTAGTTTTTTAGATGATTCATAACTGAAATATCTTTCCAGTTTTAACTTTCTCTTTGGTTATTCCTCTACTAGTCTAGTCTAAACCACTCTCTTCTACACCCTTCTCAACAAAACCACAAGAGCTCCAGCACACCCGTCAAAAAGGACTTGTGAACGCAGAGATTGTTGTTAAACTCGCGTAAATAGAGTCCAAAAACCTCAAGACAAACTTTCCAAGACATAGCATGTTCCTAAAACACTTATCCAGTACACTACATGATGTACAGAATCAGACTCATGTGGGAAATTGGAGTAGATCCCAGATTACTAAAAAATCCAAGATATGACGGTTCATGAACCAACCGAAAAATGAACTTAGATCCTCAAATCAAATGATATTTTACTATTAGAACTCTAACGACAATTGTCCAAACAAGATGGCAACATTGGATAAATTGATCCCTTCACTCAGCACACTGTCAATGCTACTAATAACGAACAACATTACCACCAGACTGTCCACCCAAAGCATTACCCAGACCCGTTACCCACATTGAATATATCAATTTTTCATGAACTTGGCATCTCTTAATAACTTATTTCAAATACAATAACCACAAATAATTGAAACACGTGTTGGCTATAGCCATCCTATGCACCCGTAATCCTATAAAAAATACTTCTCCTACTTCAGTTCTCCCATTATGCTCATTTTAGTCTATTCTCTCAAGGCATGGTACTCACTATGAGAAAGCTTAATGTTCACATAGTGATGGCAGAACTCTTTTCACTCCGTCCACCAGATGTATAGTACTTATCAGTGTTTATTAGTTCATTGCACTCCATGTACAATGGCATGGAGTGCAACATAGTAAGAGCTTAATTAGCACCATCTTACTAGTTAGCGTCGTATCAGTTGATGCATTTGCACATTGTAAGCGGTAAGTATTGAAAGAAACCTTTTGACAAGATGTACAAGGAAACCACTAGTATAAGAGTTCAGAATAAAAATACATTTTTATCTAAAAGGCAAAAACCTTCAGTCTACTGCGTTCTGCTAAACATAAAGATACTATAGAAGGGTAGCAAAGTACAAGAGATACCTGAGCAGCCTTAAGTATTATCATTTGCAAATCGTAAACAAGAACACCACCACACCTGCCTTGAGGATCAACTTTTACAACTGGTCCTCTTGCAAATGACTCTCTACCTCTTTTCAAGTGAAGCCACTCTGGACCCTCAAAACAATGCATAGAGCTGAAATAAGGGCCAAGACAAACTAAAAAGTTTATTACAGGGTTTCAGACTTCCACGATGAGAATACCATGGTTGCTGATGAACTTTACATATTAAAAACAGAGAAGCACCAAGAGACATTGCCAGTATATCAATTTGATTCAGATGAGAGAAGAATCAGGAAACAAGAGAGTGGTTATTGATATATCCCATGTTATTGAAGGTTCAACGGGGACAAAGCAAAGAATGCACGTAAAGCTCGTACTTCAGAGCTATACTAAATAACTTAGATCAATAGCAAAAACTTATATGAATAGTGATACTGAACAAAGGTATAGTAGATTTAGATATCAAATTAGAAGGTTAGGTCTATCAACCTAATAAAGAGTGTCTCTAGCTCAGTCATAGTATCAGCAGTTTAAAGTTTTTACGTTGTAAAGAAGTATATTGCAGGAAAGAAGTCACACAAAGAAGTTCTGCAGGATAGATCAAAAGGAGGCATCCCAATTGGGAAATATGAACACTTCTGCAGGATAAAGAGTTATAAATGCAAATTATTGATAAGGTAGTCAGAACAAAGTGAACAAGATAGGACTACATTTCAGAAGGAGGCATCAACTGGAGAATCACACTGAGCATTTACATCAATTTCATGGTTTACGAAACAATTAGTCCACCCATGTAGCACACGAAATTACGATTAAAGCATAAAGTCTAGGCATACCCATGACATGCTAAATGTTGCTCAAGAAATAAATTTCCATCCAACAAAGAAACTGTGTTCCGGAGAATTAGCTAAATTTCTTTGGAAAATTACCCTCACCTTGTACGAAGTCCATGAATAGAATCATCATACTCTAGAACAGAAATTTTTGCATCTTGAAATGCTAGGATAATTGAATCTCTTCTCCTAGAGCCATCACTAGTTCCTGATGACAAAACTGCCATTGTTTCCACATTACCATGCAGCCTGCAAAGTGAGTTAATCATCAGATTAAGAAAATAGGTTGGATGACAAGATCCACATAAGTATATAGATGGATCAATGATGAATCTACACATTTACGAGAGATATAAATCCTAAGAGAAATTCAGTAGCCCTGATATACTATCTTCTATTTTCTGTCTCCCAATATTAATCTTCTAGCTTAAATTCAAATGCAAATTTATCATTCATGTTATACCATACAGCAGCTTCTATGATACAAACTGTATTCACAGATAGTAAAATACAAAACCAATTAACTGCTGTTCTAAATCAACCAGCATCTCATGAAAGCACAGCAAAGAGACCAACTGCATTGCCATTAATCTTATTCCCAGCTTTTTCAAGGAATTCTACCACGAAAGTGCAAATGCTTTGAGTATCTGACAACACTCAATTGCAAGGAATAATGAATCATCTAGCAAATCCTTGATGGACGTTCATGAATAATTACTAGTACACAATGTACAATTGAAAAAAAAATGCTGCTCGTGATCTAAATACAAACACTATTCCCAGAACTTTAGAGCATACCTGTAATGGCAGACAAGTTCAAGGGATGCTCCGGCGACCCCGTCCATGACCCCTCCACGCTTGGCCTCCCCGGAACCTCTGGTGCTCTCCTCTTGAATCCGAACGGTGTAAACTTCGAGGACATTACCGGCCGAGACAATGAGATTCGGAATCGGCCCAACGCCCCGCTGCGCAGCTGGCCACTCCGCCTCCAAATCGTCCGTCTGAATTGGAGCAATTTGCGGCGCCGAGTCACCTCGGAAGTGCGCGACGAACCCAGAAACGCAGTTGTTGATCCCCGTCGGCCAATGCATCATTTTGTACGCTGCGAAGCTCATCTTTGGGCGTAATTTGGAATTCTAGGGTTTAATAAAGAGGTTCTGGATTCGGCGGGATTGCAGACAAATAACTGTTGGATAGAAATGTGGAAAAATAAAGCTACAACAGCAAGAGCAGTGCCAGTGCCAGTAGCATAGCACTAGGGTTTTGGTACGGTGGAGACGGAGAAGGAGGACGAAGCTTAAACCCTTGGCGGGAGGAGACACTGCTTGAAGTTGAAGCTTATGAATTCTGTGGAGGGTGTCTGAACCGGTCGTTTGACCTCTATTGGAACGGTTCATCCTGGTTGACCCGGTCTGTCAAATTAATTTGTTTCTGTGTTCGAATCAAATTATTTACCATTTGGCACATTGGATTTCCCTTTCATGTATAATGGGTTAAATTGTATATAAAAACCATTCCACAGTCGGGTTGGACTTCATATTTTAGGCCGGCTCCGGACAATCGACACTCTGAAAGAGGCATCATTTGTGGTGGCAGGGGCTCAACGCACCCTCGCCTCGCAAAATGAGTCCGAAGTGGTCCAGAGGGGGATGACAGGTTATACAGCCCCTCTAGATGTAAGGTGGTAGTGGTGCCATCAAGAACCAGCAAGCTACTCCCCTATTAGCTCAGACGTCAACAATCTCGCGTTTTAGAGTCTTACCAATATCAGTCAAGGGAGGACAACGCATGCTGACAACCTGGGGGAGTTTGCAGTCCACCAAGATCTTTACCCGGTAACGGGTCCGCTCGATCCTAGCTTTCGCCAGTCTAGTCTCACTATCTCGGTGTCGTCATACGCTACAACAACATCACCCTCTAGACGCCTTCAGAGAGTAGTCGGAAACAAATAGCCTTTATTTTGCTGCCAGAGTATCCTCCATTGTGGGAACTCGAGCGTTGTTAGGCCCTGTAAACACGTCTTTTTATTAATATATACACTCGTTTACCTTCAAAAAAATATAAAGGATTCATATGCTAACTGTATAAAATAGTAATTTTCAGTCCCTGAATTTAAGTGTGTTCCACAGTGGTAAGAACCATATAAGAAACTGGATTGTGAGTGAATGTTGACTGGATGTTGAATTGATTTTTTTGCTGGTTTAATTATATTCTTTATTAAACTAGTAAATGTTTTTTAAATTTGAAAAAATAAATTAATTATAAATAATATTAACACAAGTTATATAAAATGAACTTCGACATTTATTCATACAACCTCCAAAAAATACAAGTTGAAACATATAATCCAACACACATATCATTCTTATTGAAGCTTGGTCATTTGAACTTCAATGTCTTCTATTCGAGCCCATAATCAGGATATCATTAATGTGTGTTGGGTCAACTGATCTTCATGTAGTTGGAGATGTCCTTCCCATACATGACATTTTATTATTTGAAGAGTTGATGTCATTGGTTGTTGAACTCCACATGTTGCGTTGTCCTCTGAAGCTTTAGTCGGTCCCTTTCTAAATCTATTCGGTTCAAGTCGACCTTTGCTCGTTCCATGTCCGACATGGCAGTTATTTGATCTTGGATGGTCTTCCCTTTCCTCTCTTGTTGGGACTTACCACCCAGAGGTGTATAATCTTCATCGGTACTCGTGGGTGGGGTTGAGATGTAAGTCTCAGCCTCATCCAATCGTTGTTGTCGTACATGAGCGATCGTGCCTTCCTCAGCGGTGAACTTGTCCTCTCCCTCAAACATTTCGCCCCAATGATCGAGGTAAAAAAAAATTTGGTCGTCTGACTTTCTTTTGTCCTCCGGTATATTTCTTCATACCTCCTTGGCCGCCCTCACGTAGTCATCATGGTTCCATCTACACCGCACGTCGGCCTTCTCGGCCTTCAGAAAAGCGAAGAACCTATTGGTCCGCGCCCTAAGAGTGTTCTAATGGTTCTTGATGGTTTTTCACCCGAAATGCACGAAACACCCACCCTCGTTGTACCTGTTTGTAATTGTGCACCAGAATATGTTACCTTTTTAGGAGTTGACCCTAATCGAATCTTTTGATGTCCTGAGCCATCTCCGCCTCGACGCTCCATTATCTCCTAGGTTGTGTCACCCTTGTTGGTCATTGTTGGGAAAGGTCGGTAGAGGATGACTGCGACGATATACGGGTGACGTTGTTGCCGGCAATATGTTGTTGCCATGGTTGAGGATCGGGGTACCCATATATAGTAGTTGGGACATGGGTGGAATTGCCCTTGACCGGGGTTGAATTTCGGCGGAACCGAATAGCTTTGACCCGGAAAGGGGTTCAAATTGTTGTGGAAAGAGATGGAATTGATCTGGAACGGGATAGAATTGACTTGTGTTGAATTTCATTTTCCAACATTATTGCTACTTCAAACAAATTAAAAAAATCGAGTCTGAAAGTATTTGAGGAGGAACCTGTTTGCATATATGGGTGAAAGCGCTGGGGGTCGCGGAATTCACATCCGGTTGCGTCAACAAGTCCCAAAAGTTTCTAAGGTCCCTTGTGGTGAATTGGAAATCTTATGACCTACGTTGTTTATCATACGATGAATGAGAATGCTGAGTTTCGTCGTTAGACATTTTCAATCAAGTTTTGCGATAGAGAAAGTTAGGAATGGGAGTGTGAAAGTGAAGAAAAATTAGAAAAAAGTGAGAATGGTTTGTGGTTTAAGAATGGAGTTGGAGTATTTATAGGGTTGAAATTTCGGGTTTAATGCATAAAAAAAGTCACCGTTTGGATTTTTTTTTACCTAGAAAGGCCACATGTCGAGCCATCATTGGCTGATGTGCGATTCATGGTTCTCAAACTATAATCACGGGTCGCGGTTTATAAAATCGACGCCCCACAACGCACTAACCCGCGAACCGTTAAATCATGGATTGTGGTCTAATGGTTCGTAGCGTTGTAAGTGCTTTAATGGCCCAAATTTTATAACACAATAGGGATACAAATAAGAAACCAATTTTTAAAAGTTTTTTTTTTGAAACGGGTAATATGAGAAAGTGTGTTACTGTTGATCAACTATTACAAAGTAGGGTCAAAGGCCCTGGGCTCCTGAATACTCTCTAAGTTCCCCGTAGGCAACCCATTTCTCTTGGACTCGTAGAACTAATCTACTTTTGATCATAAACAAAAATTGAGGACATCCTCTTACCACAATTTCAAATAAAAGAAAAAACTCTGACATAAGTCCAACTAGAAAAACAAAAATTGCAGTCCAAAATAAACATAGAATATAAAAAGTCATATAAAAGGTAAATAGATTGCGCTGCTCTCCTTGTTTTCCTGAAACGTCTCAGTACCGACCGTCCGGGTCTCGGAGGATAGGCCTCCTTCGGACCTTCCCTCCGACCCCCGTTCCTCTCATTTCTCCTAGCGAGGTTGCTCATGAGCACTCACCTATTGATCATCTGTATCCTCCTCATCAATCAACTAACGGGTAGGAGGAAAGGTTCCCGAAAGTTCCAGCACCTTCTTCACTTGGTTGGTCCGGGCATAGCACTGTCCCAATTTCTCTTTGCTTATGACCTTTAGTGCTTTTGTCAGTATAAGCTCATTTTGATTCCCCATTCTGGTTGGTCTCCCACCTGCAGAGAAATAAGATAAAGTGGGCTCCTCAACCTCGGGGAGGTTAACCAAGTCATCGGGGTTTTGGAATTGCTTACTAAGGCTTTTTCACCTATCCTATATATTCTATGGCTAAGAAAAGTATCTAATTGCTCTTGCAACTACTACAACTTCGGCCATTGATTTTCAAAGAGGTGTATTAATAGTTTTAAATTCCCACATTCAACTACATGGTTTGGTTTTAATGTAATCTAGGTCAGATACGTTTGAAACGTCATCACATTTAACTCAGTCAAATTCTTTTCAATCATTATGCATTGTGTGTTACATTAAAACAGGTTTTATGTTAATTTCCTTGATTGTGTGGTTAATTGATCTTCGGGAAAATTTCAATTTAATACCTGGCAAACATTTATTTGCAATATAATACCCTAGATTTTTTTTTTACAATTTAATACCCTGACAAACATTTATTTTCACTTTCATACCCAACCATTAACTTTCCATCCAAAATGGATGAAAAGTCCAAAATACCCATTCAGACCAATAATATTTTCAAAACCTACCACAAAAAATCAGATTTTTTATATATTTCAAAAAACTATATCTTATTTCAAAAAATATTTAAAAAATTAGTTTTTATATATTTCAAAATTCATATTTTTATATAATTAAAAAAATCAGATTTATTTCAAAAAATCAGTTTTTATATATTAAAAAAATATTTTTATATGTTTTTAAAAATCGTTTTTATTTCAAAAAAATATTTAAAAAAAAACAGTTTTTATATATTTAAAAAATAAATTTATATATATTTCATAATAATATTTTTATATAATTCAAAAAGAAGATTTGTTTCAAAAAAAATAATTAAAATCAGTTTTTTTTTATATTATAAGAATCAGATTTTTATATATTTTAAAAAATTAGATTTTATTTCAAAAAATATTTTTTTTAAAATCACTTTTTATATATTTAAAAAAAATAAATTTTTATATATTTCAAAAATCATATTTTTATGTAATTCAAAAAAACAGAATTATTATTATTTTTAAATATAAAATCAGTTTTTTATATATAAAAAACAGATTTTTATATATTTCAAAAAATATTATATTTTACTTCAAAAAATATTTTTTTTAAAATCGGTTTTTATATATTTAAAAAAACCAAAGATTGAAGGGTGTTTTGGGTATTTTTTTGAAAAAACTGCCTGTCTATCTTGCACCATTTTGCAGGATCTACTGCTCCTATAGCAGAGAAAATTCAAACTCTCCTGCAAAATCTCCGATGTCCCTCCTTAACCCATTTTAGATGGTATAAGGATACTTTCCTGTCTAGGGTTTTTCAACTTAATAACCCTGATTCAAGTCATTGGAAAGCCAAGTTTATTGATGGCTTACCACATCTCTTTGCAGAGAGAGTTCGTCAATCTCTACGAACTCAAAACGATGGAATAAACATCGATTATCAAAATCTTACTTATGGTCAACTCACTACGAGTTGCATAAACGAAGGTTTAACTCTATGCAATGATTTAAAATTGAAAAATCAACTGAAAAGGCAAAGGGTTACTGAGAAACACCAAATTGGGGAATTCTGTGAGCAATTTGCTTTTGATCAAGGAAAAAAGATAAAAACCCCAAATCGTAAAGAAAAGGGTGTACAACCTTATCGAAAAAGGCCCAAGTGGGCCGATAAACCCATCTACCATAAAAATAATTATAAAAGAAAAAATTATTATCGAAAAAAATCATATAATAAAGAAAAACCATTCCTTCCCAACCCGGGAAAAAGAAAAGCTAAAAAACTCGACATAAAATGTCACAAATGTGGAAAAATTGGTCACTACGCCAACCAATGTTGGACTAAAAAAGCCATTAATGAAATAGAAGATGACCAATTAAAATCACATTTAAAGAAAATTATTCTTTATCCCTCTGATGATGATGACTCTTCTTCTGAGGATGACCTTGATGTCATAAACGACTCATCCTCGTCTGAAAATTCGGACGATGGTGACAGAAACAGTTGCCAATGCAACGCTATAAATTACTGGAAGTCTATTATTGAGATGAATGGTCTCAACGTTCTCACAGCAGATCAAGATAAAATTGTCACCATGCTTGATGATATCGGTGATCCCAACCTTAAGAAAAATATTCTTGAGACCCTTATAAAACAGAACAATATGAGCAACCAATCGCCTACCCGGGAAGAACCCTACCAATTAAGTGAAGTACTCCAACGGTTCCGACAAGCAAGGGTTAAAGAAACCCCAACTTCTCTAAGTGACCTTAAAAGAGAGGTTAACCAATTAAAATCTGAAATAATTCAAATAAAGCAAAATAATACTGAGCTTTCCCAAAGAATAAGCATTTTAGAAGACAATCATTTTAATGATAATATCATTAATAATGATAGTAATACCACCCCAGATTATCTTAATCTAATAAGCCAAGTTACTTCACAGAAGTGGCTTGTTCAAGTATCTCTCGTTATAAAAAATGAATTCATACTTGATAACGAAATTGTCCTTGTGGACAGTGGAGCTGATTATAATTGCATCCAAGAGGGAATCATCCCTACTAAATACTTTGAAAAGACAACTCAATCCCTAACGCAAGCCGGAGGAGAAGAGCTAAAAGTCAGATATAAGCTTTCAGATGCTCATATCTGCAATCAGGGTACCTGTTTACCCGCAGCTTTTATCTTGGTTAAGAATCTTACCCATAGGATTATTTTAGGAAATCCTTTTCTGCATGATATTATGCCAATTCTCAGGGTAGATAAAACTGGGTTTTCCACGAATATCGGTGGAAAAGAGGTTAAGTTCCATTTCATTTATGACCCTCAGACAAGAATGCTCAATGAAGTTAAAGACATTCTACTTGGAAAAGAAAAGCAAATATGCTTCTTGAAAGAAGAAATTCAAATTATGAACATAAATTCCCAATTAAAGCAGGAAAATATTCAGAAGAAAATAGAAAAAATTGACAGACAATTCAGGGAAGAAGTATGTAATGATCTTCCCACAGCCTTTTGGAATAGAAAAACTCATTCGGTTTCACTCCCATACATAGATAATTTCAATGAAAGTCAAATCCCGACTAAGGCTAGGCCAGCTCAAATGAATCATGAACAAATGGAGCTTTGTAAAAAAGAAATTATTTCTTTAGAAGAAAAAGGATTAATTAGGAAATCAAAATCTCCTTGGAGTTGCACGGCATTCTATGTCAACAAAGCTGCTGAAAAAGAACGAGGGGTTCCTAGACTTGTTATCAATTATAAACCTCTGAATAAGGTCTTAAAATGGGTAAGATACCCAATTCCTAATAAAAAAGATTTATTAGACAGGTTAAATGATGCCTTAATCTTCTCTAAATTTGACATGAAATCTGGCTATTGGTAGATCCAGATTAATGAATCAGACCGATATAAGACATCCTTTACTGTCCCTTTTGGTCATTATGAATGGAACGTGGTTCCTTTTGGGCTAAAAAATGCCCCTTCCGACTTTCAAAATATTATGAATGAAATTTTCAATCCTTATTCTGAGTATATCATAGTCTACATCGATGATGTTTTAGTTTTTTCTAAATCCATAGAACAACATGAGAAGCATTTGAAAATCTTTAAAAATGCTGTAAAACATAACGGGCTTGTTTTATCCGCCCCAAAAATGAAGCTTTTCCAGACTGAAATTCGGTTTCTGGGTCATAATATCAGCCAGGGGACAATAATCCCCATTGATAGGAGCATAGAATTTGCTTCAAAATTTCCTGATCGTATAACAGACACCAAGCAACTTCAGAGGTTTCTTGGTAGCTTAAATTATATTGCGGATTATTATGATAATCTTGCTCATGATACGGCCATACTGTATTCAAGATTAAAAAAGAACCCTGAGCCTTGGTCAGAGGCACATTCTAACGCTGTTAGAAAAATTAAAGATAAGGTCAAAAGCTTACCTTGTCTCTCTTTGGCTAACCCAAAGTTTTTCAAAATTGTAGAAACGGATGCTTCTAACATAGGTTATGGAGGGATTCTTAAGCAAATAATCCCTAACACTTCAAAAGAGGTTTTAGTTAGATATACTTCGGGTAAATGGAACCCGACTCAATCTAGATACTCGACTATTAAGAAAGAAATGCTTTCCATCATTAAATGTGTCACTAAATTTCAGAGTGATCTTCTCAACCAAAAATTCATGCTACGAATTGATTGCAGCTCTGCCAAATCGATAATTGAAAAAGATATTAAAAATCTTGTAGCAAAACAGATCTTTGCAGGATGGCAAGCCCAACTATCAGCCTTTGAATTTGATATCGAATATATTAAAGGAGAGAATAACTCTCTAGCCGATTATTTAACTCGTGAATTTTTGCAGGGATTATGATGACCCCTTATAGGGGAGGCCGCAATAATAGCCGCGGTCGCGGATCAGGAAGAGGCAATGCACTTCTCCGCCCAGAATAGACGGTTCCTCTACTAGGGGACTTGTCAACTCTCAACAAACAGCCTAATAGGCAGATGCCCCCGCATCACAGTTCTCAAACGACGAAGGAAATTCCTTCTCAAGGACCATCCTCCTCTTCAGCATCATATAAGGATGCAGCAGTAAAAGAAACGCCGCCAGAACTCGAATATTTCGAGAATCCCATATCGGAGCATGTCCTCTACCTTGATCACGATGATGTCAAGGTAACACCCAAAGACGGGTGGTCTCTATCCACTAGATATCTGGAATCACGAGGTTATCCATGCCTCCATGGAAAGGCCAGACCTAATCTTGAGTTCCTTCTGACTATTATCGGATCAATAACGGTCACCAATCACTATCAGAATAATAATCCTGATAGTTTCATTAACTTCAGCAAATGCCATTTAAATAAAATCCTCCTTCCCAGAGAATGGGGGTTGAACCCCAATGGGGAAAAGGCCATTAGGGTGGCTGAAGGGAAATACATCTATTTTAACTATTGGGATTATGTAGAAGCTTTCTCCAAGGCATTCTACTACCAAAATCCTAAGAACAAACATTCTTGGTTCTTTTCTGTTAATCCAGAAATTCTGGAAAAACCAATCACAAACTGGTTCTTCGAATGGTGGTCAAAATTTGGACCATCCTTGGAAATGCTCCCTCAGGAGGTCAATGACCTATATAAGACCTGGTATGATTATAGCCCCCTAACCGGAAACTTGCGAATGTTTGGGCAATGCCCGTTTCTATTCATTACTAAATTCCAGATTCCATGGATTTGGCGATGGTCTTTTTCAATCACGGAAGACAAGCTCCAAATTCCAAGTCTGAGAAGAAATTTCTTCTTTAAATGGTGGGGCAGAATGCCCAGGGAAGATATTGAAGACCTTAAAGAAAAAAATCAAGAAAGTCATTAATAATGACAAGGCTACTATGCATCAGCAACCAGCCCATCAACACATGGAGTTGGCTAAGCTAAGCGAATATCTACAACAGAAATATCCGACAGAATCTAAAGGACAAATAAAAGTCAGGGCCTTAGATTTCATGAAACAACAGTTCATGGCAGTCTTCCCAGAACAGCCAACAAATACAACCGGAGACGCAATGGAGACGTCATCCCAAGGTTCAATGAATCCAAATTCTTTTCAGATTCTTGCAGGGGAATCCCAAGAAGTAGAACCTGAGCCGACTCTTGGAGATTACTGGGACTTACTCATAGAAGCAGTCAGCCAGCAAACTCAAGGCCCCAGAGGGGGAACCTAATTATTTTAGCTAATACTAGACAGGTTCTAGATGGGGAGGTAAACATCAAGTCTTGTCCATCCTTGCAATAATGCTGTAGACCAAGACAAAAATGGAGGAGATAGGAATCTACGTCTCATCCTTGCAATAATATTGAAGACATGGATAAAGTGGAGGTGATAGGAATCCATTATCTTGTTAAAGTGCTTTAGTGTGCCAATAATATTGACAATGTAAGGTGGAGGGACTCCACCACTTTTATTTGTTTGTGTAGTGGTAAAAATTAAGTGCTTGTCATGATTAGGAATTTTCCTATAAGGAGTTAGTTCTCCCTTGTAATGTATGCTTGCAAAATTTACAAAACTAAATAAATAAAGCTGGTGTGTTTTTGCATCCATTGTTCTTTTTCTTCTTCTTCTTCATATTCATATTATCATCTATTACCATCCACCATCAACAAGATCCAAGGTCGTATGCAAAGCACATACTACTTTCCATCCATTTTAGATAGAAAGTTAACGGTTGGATATGAAAGTGAAAATAAATATTTGTCAAAGGTATTAAATTACAAAAAAAACAAATTAGGATATTATATTACAAATAAATATTTGTTAAGGTATTAAATTGAAAATTTTCCTTTCTTCTATTGAAATTAGAGTTGGAACTTATAGCTTCCTTAATTGTGTGGTTAATTGATCTTCTATTGAAATTAGAGTTGGAACTTATAGAAAGTGATGTGCGTGGCGTTTCCAGGGTACATTGGGAGTGAAACATCCATGAACCAGGATCACCACAAAGTGATGTAGCGCTCGTGCCATTACACCAAAAGGAATTGATCACCTTTTAGAATTGGTAATGAGCGCTCTTCTTCAAACAATACACAATCATAAACAGATGAATCAAAATTAATGCTCAGTGGAAGGAGAAGTCGTTTTTTAAAAGCTCACGGCAAGATTATGAGTCTTGTCCACTGCTCTAAACACTTCCAGTGCTTCATCTCATCACAGCACAATCAACAAAAACCTAATTAGTTAATAATTTAGCAAAAAAAAAAGGCTTCAGTGTGTGTAACATTCAGATCATTGAATAAATTCTCACTGAAATCCGCTAAGATATAAAAGTTATCATCATAAGCCGTTCCATTAAAGATGTTTTTGTTGATGATAAGAAAAAAATGCTCAGACAGCCAAGGGGTTGTCTTCAACTTCTGGATTAAACCAGATCGGAAACTCTAGTCCACAATAGTGTCATCACTGCGCTATTCTTATGCTCCATCAACACAGTAATAAATATAACAATGAACAATAAGAAGAATAGAAAAAATGATATTTTTTGTTCTTCATGGAATTGAAGATTAGCAATAGGGAAAAAATATGAACATCTACAATGATGATAGAACCTTGCAAGTGTTGGGTAGAAGAGGCAGAGATGTAAGCAAAGAGAAGATATGGAGGAGGTGAAGAGGGCATGGTATATATAGAGATCGAAAGTTATTAGGGTTTGAGGGTGCTGTGCTGGGCTTGAAAATAATGCGACGAACGAAGTAAGTGTATCTGGACCGCTTTACGACAACCGCAGCCCATCTCCGGTATTCTAGCTTGCGCTGTATGAGGCAGCAACATGGCGACGGCCCAGGCCTGGTATCGACCCAAAGGCCGGTAGCGCTTGGGTCTGCCATTTGTTTTTATATTTATAAACCATATATTATTACAAAATCGAGTATAGACGGAACCAACATCAAGACACCGATGGTCCAAAGTAATAACAAAAATGGGTGTCTACGGGTTGGTTACTAAGCAAATAAAAAACAACACTTGAGAGTTCGGAGTAGAGAGAAATTTATGTATAAAATATTATTTGTAAGAGGGGTTGTTCATATGAGTTGTGTTGAGCCGTTAATACAAAGGGTTTACACCTCTGTTTATAAGAACCAAGAACTCATGAAGTAATGCCATATATATTTAGGGGTGTCCAAAATTAATCCGGAAACCGACCCACCCGGTCATTCCGGACCAACCGGCCCCATTGGGCCTAGCCCCATGGGTTATGGGGGCGGTACTGGTTCTCTAAAAGCTTGATCCGGAGTGAATGGGCCCGGTCCGGGTTGAAAGTTTTAAAACCACATGAACTCGGCCCACCCGGTCATAACTCATAAGCCTTAATGGCCCTTGACCCTTAAACATTTAATTAATATACTAATATTATGGTAGACTATTGTTGTACCGCACGCGACACAAAGGGCCTATCCTACTTTCTTGGAAATTGAGGGCTGTAAATAAACAATGTCGGCGCCGCATGCAACTCTTCTTCTTCCTCCATTCAGTTCGAGGGTTCTTGTGAGTACTGAGTAGATTTATTCACTTCCGACTTGTGTGTGTATATAGATTTATTCACATCCTTCGATGTGTTACTGTCAATGGTTTTTAATGGTTTTTTGGGCAATGATTTTTTTTAAATTATATTGTGTTACTGTCAATGTATTAATTTGATCATTTTTAAGCAATTCGGGTGGATCGGTCCATCCCGGTGAACCGGCCCGTAATTCATACGGGTGGGTTCAAAAGTCGCTTTTTGGGCCTGGGGCCGGGAATGGGTTATTTTTTTGGGACCCGGCCGCTCCGGGTCGGTTCCAAAATTTAGCCATGGGGCCGGGGCCAGGCCCATGGACACCCCTACATATACTACTTACATACAAGTAGTGGTGCCATGTAGATTGTGGTGACCACACATGACCTTAACATGTCATCTCATAATACTCCTCATTGGACACCACAATGTGCTTTAAGTTGTTCTTGATGCTGACTCGACACCACAGTGTGCTTTCAGTTGTTCTTGATGATGAATCGTTAAAAACATTTTCAAAAAAACTTTGTGGGACAAAACTTAGATAAGGGAAAAGAGTGCAGCACACAAAACTTGTCTCCCTCTGACTTCAGGCAGGTTACTTTGGTTGCTTGCTAAGACGACGCATGCCAATTTTGTGTACTAGCTACTCAAAAGTAGAGGTCGGTAAAGCTTTAGTAAATAAATCAGCTAGATTCTCGCATGACCAAATCTGCTTGACATTTATCTCATTACTCTTCTAGAGCTCATAAGTAAAAAGAACTTCGGAGAGATGTGTTTGATCCAATCTCCTTTGATGTAGCTTCCTCTGACTTGAGCAATACAAGTTGCATTGTCTTCATATATAATTGAAGGAGAACTTCGCAGAGAAGAGCCAATTTAGCATAACACGTGTTTGATAGTTGATCGCAAGAACTCACACACTCTCGGCTAGCTTCATGTAGCGCCACAATTTCATAGTGGTTCGAGGATGTTGCAACCAAAGTCTTCTTTGCTGAGCACTAGGAGATGACTGGTTCACTATAGGTGAAAACATATCATGTCTAGGAGTGAGCCTTGCGAGGATCTGATAAATATCATGCATCTACATATCCAACCAGGCTAATGCCCCCTTGGACTTATAATATAATAATCTCAAATCTATAGTTCCGCTCAAATAACGAAATATATGCTTGATGTCGTTCCAATCATCGAGTAAGTTATGAACTGAACCTAACAAGTACTTTTACTACGAACGATATATCAGGTCACGTACATTGTGCCAAATATAACAGACTCCCAATAACATTTAGATATGGTACTCTATGACCAAGTATCTCTTCATCAGCTTCTTTGGGCGAAATGGATCCTTATTGGGATATAAAGATCGGACGACCACTGTAGTATTGAGTGGATGAACATTATCCATGCTAAAGCGTTTCAATAGATTTCCAACATACGCAAATTGATGAATTAAAATGCCATTAGACAGATGCTCGAGTTGCAGGGCGAGACAATGTCTAGTTTCCCCCAAATCTTCCATTTCAAATTCCTTTTTCATGTACTCAACAACTTTGTGGATCTCTTCCAGAGTCCTAGTCAGATTTATGTCATCAACATATATTGCTATATTAACAACCCCGAAGGTTGTTTTCTTAATGAACACATACGGGCATATAAACATCATTCTTGTAGCCTTCTCTGGTAAGGTACTCGCTAAGGCGATGGTACCACGTCTTACCAGATTGCTTTAGTCCATACAAAGACTTATGTAACTTTATGGAACACGGATCTCCAGGGATGTCTATCATTGTTTTAGACAATCTCAATCTATCGGGGAGTTTCATATATATTTCAATGTCCAATGTACCATACAGGTAAGCAGTGACAACGTCCATCATGCACATATCAAGTCCTTTAGAGACTGATAGAGTGATCAAATATCTGAAAGTGAGCATATCATCATTGGAGAATATGTCTCATCAAAATTGACTCATGGTTGTTGAGAGAATCATTGGGCCACAAGCCTAGCCTTATATCGGACGACTACATTTTTTTCATTTCTTTTATAGGTAAACACTCACCTGTAGTCAACATTTATAACATCTATATAAGACCTTGTCATCTTTTGACGTGTCTGCGAATGCATCAAACATTTGATTTGCAACATTTTGCAAGTGAAGTATCTTCTGGACTTTAATCTCGCACTATGGTGTGCACAAGTCAAGATGAGACAATGAGTCACTTTTCAAGAAATTTCATGCCTTATTTCAAGAGATTGTCTTACTTTGGGAGGCTGCCTTACTTCAGGATGTTTATAAAAAAATTATGTCTTATTTCAAAAGACTTATTTTACTCATCTAAAGGTAAAAACGATGTCTCATTAAAATAACAGACTTTTTTTTGAGCGGGTAACGAGAGTAATATATTAATAAAAAGAAATCTCTGTGGGTACAGTCCCAACATGGGTCACCCAAGAGAGACAACTAACAATTAAGATAACTGCAAAAAAACAAAATAAGAGATCCATACTACGTGGGATAACTGCTAACTTGAAAAATACTCTTTCACCGAAGTGTATCAAAGGAGTCGTAGGGAGAATGATGTGATAGCGGCCGAAGTAACCGGTACAGCGACTGAAGACTTGGGAGTAGGGCCGAGTGAACCCTATGATCCGAACAGGCACAAATCGACTCTAAACTATGCTCCAGTGGATTACTGAAGCCCAAGAGTGACGACCTGGTCAGTCTTGTAACCAGGGACTGAAATGGCTCAAATGAAATATGCATCCTTCCGAGGAGCAGTTGACGTCGCCCCCCTCTGATGATAATGAGGGCCTTTAGAAACGTAAAAATACTGGTACCCGATCTTATTGAAGAATGTTGCGCCGGTACTTGGTGGAATCGATGCCACCCTATGTCCAGTGAGGCGGTATTACCGACAGACCCCCCACTGGACCACAAAGTTTTCATTGATCGAGGTGAGGGTGCGTTCCACCCCTCGCCGTATGTGGTGTCCCTGCATTGAACTCTACATGCCCCTTTGAGTCAATGCTCAGGATTAGCGTCAGACCGTTGAACGTCTGAGCACTTACAATGTCTGTACCTCCTGTCGCTGATTGAAGACCAGGTCCGTACGGTACATGTCCCTCTACAGTCAGACGAACAACAGGTGTAGATCGAAGCCCCGACCAACTACTCCCGCTGCCTCCACTCTGTCCTTCGCCGCCGATACCGTTGCCGTCTTGCCCACCCGAGATCACCCCGACGTCGCCATGACCATCAACGTCATGATGATCTGCAACGCCCGCCACCACCGATTGTCGGCCACCTGAACACCTCATCCTACCAACCGACGCCGAGATCGAAACCGCCATGACAGCCCCCACCGACAGAATCTCGCTCCGCCTCACGTCGCCATCAACGGTCTCGTAGTCCTCAATTGGGTCGTTCCTTTCACCGCTACATGTTCTATCTGCGCTCCCTAGCTCAAATCGCGGACCCTCGACCCCTTGGTTTTGCGTCTGTCACCACCGGCGGACAAAAGCCCTTGACTCCTCCTTACTTCGCCGGTCACAACCTGCGAAACCACCATAGCACAACAGTACAATACTAAACACCAACAACATACATGACTCCTCCCGACCGTTCGTTCTTCCGTCGCAGGACGAATCTGGTTGCATGAGTCCAACCTTTGCGCCATCGCCTTCCTCGACTCGAGCTGCACCCACCTTCTCCGATGGTCCAACCTCCTTTCCCCTGTGTCCCTGTTTCCCCGACGCCGTAGCAAATCTACAGAACATCCCTGCAACCACACAAAGATAAGTACCAAACACTTGCCTGCAGAGCACACCATGATACCACTCCACATACCGTGCTCTTTGGGACCAATCAAAGAGATCAAAACCGTAAACGGCGGCGGCAGAAATCAAACCCTAGCCGCCGCCCACAGAGCACTCCGTATTCTTTCTCTTAAAATAACATACTTAGTTTTCACTTAATACAAACTCTATTTTCGCAGTAGAGATAAAAAAAGCCTGAGAACAAAAATATATATTATAAAAATAAATGCCTTGAATCTCATTTGTCTTAAAATCTAAAGATATAAATGAGATAAAGACATACTTCATTTATGAATTCTGTTATAAGTAATATTTTGTTTTGTTTTAAATAATCTCATCCTACTTTATGGGATCTTACCTGTTGATTGTTATGAACTAGATTTCATCGAAACTGTCCCCATGCCATAGGGATATTCTAGTCATTTCACCATCCCACTCCCATCGTCGCATCTTCTCGATCTCTTCCGTGTCACATGAGGATTTGAGGCAACACAGAGAAGAAGATCGAAACTCGCCACATTCCCAAACATATAGTATTGTAAGCTCCTCTCCCGATTCGAGATCTCATTTCTGTAAATTCTATATACTCTCCGCAGATTTCGCAATCATCTCCTGCACATTCTCGCCCCAATATTGCTCCTTTCCTGCACCAGGTCGCCGCGCATCTCTCATCCCAGTTCTCGATCGGAACTCAGATTCAGGGCTGTCGAAGAAATTGGGAGCTGGGTTTTGATCAGTTCCGGCGACAGAAAGGTGGGTTGCAGTTTTTCGCTTGTGCCCATTTGAGAAATTGTGTAAATTTAATTGTTCCTTTTCGTTTATAGAAAGTCTTGGCGTTACTGTTGTTGAAAAATGTTTTGTTTGGTTCATTTATGCTTGCGGTTCCTGATTTTTTGGACTTTTTTGTGGATATTTATTCCAGGGTTGATGAGTAGAGATTGGATTGTTGGGGCGTAGATTTAGCTTGATTGGATTGGTGAAGTGGGTTGTGTTGTGCATTGACTTTAGTTGCTAGGGAACAATAGTGAGATCTAGTAAGACTAAAAAGCAGTGCCATGTTCTGCCTTCAGCTATAGGAGTTACTAGATTCACAAAGCAATGACTCGGAGTTCACCTAAAGGAGCTCCTGCAATGGTTGCTTTCCCACGGAGCCTCTCGACCATTGTAGTGTACGTTGGAGGATTGGCATTGTTCTTAGTTCTTGCTTCATGCATTTCGGTCCCGTACCCAATTGGTTCCACTCTTCGTGGGTACTTTTATGATAATTTAGAAGAAGTTGATATCCCCGCGACCAATGGCACTGTAGGAGATCTTCAACCCAATAGAATAGTAGATGAAGTGCCATCTGATTCCACTTCTCAAGTGTTGGTGAAGTCATCTGGTTCACCGATTGTTTCGGACATTGAGCAAACGGTGGACCAACCTGTGGACAATCACACAGTTTCTCCTAGTCCGAGGAATGAAAATGAGGCAGATACTCGTTATGCTTCCTCCAATGTAACATTGGATGTCAAAATTGATGAAGTTCTTCCTCCTGGTCTGCCAATTAATTCTAGCCTTGTGGATAAGGAATCAAATGATGCTGAATTTGAGACTATGCCGGATTCATCTCCTCTTCCCACCAATCCTACAGAAACTGGCTCAGTTGATTCAGGTAGCCTTTTCTGTTCTTATTACTTCCATCTGAAGCCTACCATATTTGGATATACTTGTTTGGATCTTGGCAGTATAGAATTATATTTTTAGTATTACGTACACGATATCAAAACCAGATGATATAAATGCAGAATATATAGCTCATAAATGCATGCATAGATCTGCTAACATAAGCACTAGGTTTTCAAGTGATACAATTTTTTTCTTCTTTTATTATCGTTCCTTGTTTAATTTAAATATTCTATTTCACTTAATTTTGAAGATAAAATTTGCAAATATGAGATATGATTTTGATAGGCTTAAACAGGAAAGACGGGTTTTTGAACAGTTAGTATATTTCTCTATCTTGCAAGGCAGTCTTTCATTTTCAGATTGCCCTGACTTTCTTTATTATTCCATCAAGGTTTTTAATTAGTGTTGTTTTTCTGTAATTATTAGGCTGTGATTTGTACCATGGGAATTGGTTCTATGATTCAGCTGGACCATTATACACAAACAACACATGCCCTATCGTGACACAAATGCAAAACTGCCAAGGTAATGGGAGGCCTGACAAAGAATATGAGAACTGGCGATGGAAACCCTCACAGTGCGAGCTTCCTCGGTTTGATGGGAAAAAATTTCTGGAGTTGATGAGAGGAAAGACACTTGCATTCATTGGTGATTCGGTTGCAAGGAACCAGATGGAATCGATGTTGTGCCTTCTCTGGCAGGCAAGTACCCAAACTTACTACAACTTTGCACATTACTTCTACAATGTAGTCAATGAAAACAACATTATACTTGGGTTATGTTGTATTTTGATGCGTGGTGATGCTTAAAGAGGTTATCGGTACTTTTATCGTTATGGAGTGAAGTATTGGGATGATTGCAAAAATGTGTCCTATGCTATTCACTCTTTGCAAACCATACCCCTCTACTTTGATAATTGCAAAAAAGTGTACTGAACTTGTATTTTTGTTGCATTATCTACCAATTTATTTCAAAATGACGATTTTTTGCCCTTGAAATTTTAGATTTCGAAAATAAAAGTAAAAAACAAAAAATCCTAACATTTCAATGGCAAAATCACCATTTGAAATAAATTGATATAAAGTACAACAAAAACAGGGATAAATTAATTTACTAACGCTTTGCAAGAACTAACCGCAATCCACCTTTTGATGCAAAAACAACCATAAAACTTTGTGTTGTATTGCAACTGTTATAACTCTGTCATTTCCGACGCAAAATGACCAACATGCTCCCGACGATTTTGCATATACTAGCCGTAAGTTTTTTTTTTTACAACAAAGATCATCTACATTTTGTTGTTGCAAAACTGCGTATAGTAGGGTTTGTATCTGCAAAATCTTCAGAGGCATTTCAGACAATTCACGTAAAAAGATGACGACATTCTAGGTTGCAACACAATATAAAGTCTTATGTTTGTTTCCGCAACAAAATGTGGGTTGCAGGTAGTGTTTGCAAAAACTGTGTGGTACACATGGTTAGTAAATGGGGTTATCCCACAAAAATACAAGTTCAGGGCTTTTCTTTGCCATTGTTTAGAAAGAAGCCCGTAATTTACACACGTAAAAAGACGATAGCAATGGGTACTTTTCGTTTACAATTATCCTTTCGATTTTTTCATTCATGATTCAAGAAAACCGCCATCTAAACATTATAACCATTGTTTTCAGGTAGAAGTTCCAAAAAACCGCGGGAGCAGAAAAATGCAGCGATGGTACTTCGAGTCAACCTCAACATTTGTTGTTCGGATATGGTCCTCGTGGCTCGTTCACAAGACAGCAGAAAAATTCGATTACGCGCCAGAGGGCGTAGACAAGCTCATCCTGGACGCCCCGGACGAGCTCTTCATGGAACACATCCCGTCCTTCGACGTGGTCGTTCTTTCCTCCGGCCATTGGTTCGCCAAACAATCAGTCTACATCTTAAACAACGAGATCGTCGGAGGCCAGTTATGGTGGCCAAACGCCTCCCAGCCAATGAAGGTCAACAACATCGAAGCCTTCGGTATATCCGTAGAGACGGCTGTGGCCGCAATGGCCAGGCATCCCAATTACACCGGCCTGACCATCGTGCGGTCCTTCTCGCCGGATCATTACGAGGGCGGGGAGTGGAACACGGGCGGGTCGTGCACCGGGAAGGTGAAGCCTCTCGGGCCGGGCGAGCTGGTGGAGAACGGGTTCACGAAGGTGATGCACGAGAAACAGGTGATGGGGTTCGATCTGGGGGCGAAGAAGGGGACGAATGGGTCGAGGTTGAAGATGATGGATATCACGGAGGCGTTCGGGTACAGGCACGATGGGCATCCGGGTCCGTATCGGAGCACCGACCCGAATAAGAAGACGAAACGGGGTCCGGACGGCAGGCCTCCGCCGCAGGACTGCTTGCACTGGTGCATGCCGGGCCCGATTGACACGTGGAATGAGCTTGTGTTGGAGATTATAAGGAGAGATTTTGAGGGGAATCCAAGCTTATCGACTTGATAAGTAGGTGTTCTTGTTATGGTTGTTAGTGAGTTGAAGCATTTATCACTTGTTTGTTGGTAGTGAATTCAGGCAGTTATCTCGGTGATACTTGATAGTGATGAGGTAGTTTTTGTTTGTTTTGAGTATTGGATTCTTATTTGTAGTTTTATACTTTCTTTTTTTGAGGATAACGAGTAATATTATAAATTAAGTTGCGTTTGCAAAATGCAAACACTGACATACAAAATGAAAAGTACTGCAACTTGAACTAGCAACATATGAAATGACATAGGCTGAAAAGTAAATGTGCTCTTCGGACTAAGAAGGTGTCTGGAGCGTGGAAACCACAGACTGCGACAGCGTTTGACGACACCGATACAGTATGAACCAAACGAAATCACGGATCGAGCAGATCCAGTGTGAAGACTTGTAGTGGTGGACTACGTATCCCCCCAGGTTATCAGCGTGCGCCGTCCTCCCTTGAATGATAGGAGTATGGCTCCAAAGCGCGGGATTGCTGACCCCTGAGCTGGTAGGGAGATACCATGTCGGCTTTTGGTGGAACCGCTGCCACCAGTTGACCAGAGAGGCGGTGCAGCCGACCGACCCCTCTCTGGAGCCCTCTGGACTCATTCCGCGAGGCGAGGGTGCTTGAAGCCCCCCGCCGCTGCTGTGTATGATGCAACATGCTCCATCGACTCCCCACAGGTGCTAGAGTCCGTTGAGAATTGGGTCGGACCCGAGCCATAACCTGCCCCGAGACCTTTACCCGACCCGTTCTGGTCAATCCGGTGAGACTTTCCCCGTCCCGCGGCCCATTGACTATGCTTCGGGTCACCCGACCCAAGTCCATCTGCCCGCGACCCGTTCTTGGCCCCACGACCAATACCCGACCCACCTTCACGTGATCCAGTCCAACGCCCAGCCAGACCCGGTCCATTCCCAGCACGCGGCTCCCTCGCAGACCCAGTCCCCCAAGTCTTACGCGCATCCGCCAGAAGCCCACGGCCCGTGGCAGTGTCGAGTCCGAAGAAACCCTAGGCTCCGCTGGCTCCTTGCCCTTTCTTCGCCGCCACGCCAGCGTCCAGGTCGGCATCGTCCGTTCAGTCTCATCCCACGACTCTTCCTCCTCCTCACATAGCGACGATGAGGCCGGCGGCGCTAGACGTCTCCCGCCCTGCCCCTCCGACCCCCTAACGCGCGGGAGAGGACCATGTGCCGGAGACCTCCTCATAGACCCGCGACGATATGCCGGTAAGAGTTCCTGCCACGCACAATCGCCCCTTCCCCTCGGCGAAGACCGGGGCACCGACATGACGCTCCTCCCTGCCGCCGTTGCCATGACTCGCAAAACCATTCTGAGAAGAGAAGGTTGCGCACACGAGAAACACAGTGATGATCAATGGATCAAAAACCATTGTTTTCACCTCTTCAAAAAGCTCTGACCCCTCATCTAACTTCAAACTCCTCACCAACGAGAGAAACAACAGCACCCAAAGCATGATCAGATGATCACACTCCATAAACTCCACAAACCAAGCCATATCTATGGCTTGATGCAGCAAAAATCAGCGGCGGCACAAAGCCCTAGCCGCCGCTGTTGAGAGAGAAAAGTCTACCGCAGTTCATTTGTAGTTTTATACTTGATAACTATGACTAACAAAAGTTTGAATATTGTTGGGAAAAGCTGGTTCCAAATCTTTCTCAACGTTTCGTTTTCACGTCCTAACACAGACCAATGTTTCGTTCTAATTCCACACTTAAAACGTCTGGTTTTTTGCACAAAGTGTAAAACTCAGTCCAAATAAACGATTTCATTAACTTCGCGCCTACGTGAGGGGCACGTGTTGGGTGTGAAAAAAATAAATGCCAAGATTACCCCGACTTCTGAGGGTTGAAAAGATGAAGTCGTGAACTAGCTGCAGAGTTGAAAAGGAAACATTGGTTGAAGAGGGAGACCGAGAATCGCGAGTGAAGAAAAAAGAAGAAGAGGAGACGCATACGTGGTGAAGAACCAAACGTGGTGAACGGTGAAGGGAGAAGCTCAGGTAAATACCTTCATCAACCCTGACTTATTTGAATAGATAGGAGAATTGTAAGGGATGCTGAAAAATCTAGGGTTTGTTCATCTAAATTACACAATCTGTTACATCTAGGGTTTGTTCAAGAAATTGGTTGGAAAATGTACGGTTTGGTCATCTAAAGTATAGAATTTGTTCATCCAATTTTATGGAAATTGTCACATCTAGTGTTTGTTCAAGAAATGTGTGGAATTTAGTTTTTAAGCTGAAATTTATTTGAATGGTGAATGACAACTTTGAAATTGTAGTCATCTATTTTGAACAGGAGAATATGATACGATATCCGGGAATAATGTATTGTTACTGTGGAGTGCAAGCTCCAATACGTACATCATTGTCAAAGGAAAATCCCGGGAGGAGGTTTTATGGTTGTGGTAAATTCAGTGTAAGCTTCTTCCTTAACTATAATGTTGATATAACCAAATGTATGGTGTTGAAAATAAATTCCTTCACATTGTGACTCTTATTTATGTATGTGTTAGGATGGGAAGAAAAAATGTAACTTTTTTTGCTGGGTTGATAAGTATGTTCCTAGTTTGGAAGTGACTCAAATGAATGACAGAATTAAGGCACTGAAAGAGGCTATATGGACTGAGGAAAAGAACAACAATGCATTGGCGAGGAAGAGTTCGAAATGTAGGCTAGTGGTTTTAGTTATTATAGTAGGGTTGTTCTTGTCTTGGATTCTTAAGGGTAGTAGTGTACCTAACAAGAAGGTCTACATGATTCTACTATGAATTGTGTAATGTGTGTCATAATGTAACAAGACTTGAAATAATGTCGATATGTAATATATGTGTGTTCTAATGTAACAAGACTTGAGATTATATCGTTATGGTAATGTAATAGTTTTATGGGTTTGTAGTTGTATTTTTTGTGTTTATTTGTTCTTATAGATAGCAACACTAAACATGTCAAGTACTTTATTTTCAGAATAGTAGACATGACATGGTTAAAGTAGGAAAATTAAGGACAGGTTTGGTCCATGCTATGGATAAGTGCTTAGCATAAATTACTCGTTGTCTGTTGTGGTGGAGGCTGTGTTTCTGCCTTAGAAAGGTGAGCTTGAGTTGGATGTGGTTTATGCACTGGAGTTGCAGGTGGTGTATACAATGGAGATTCGGTTGCTGGAGACGGGTAACCACCAAATGGATCACGGGGTGGAGAGTCGGGAATGGTTGGGTGCTCATATATTTTCCCATGTATCTCTCCCACCAGACAAAGAGTCACATTTTTCCCATGCATCATCATAGAACTCCGGTGGGTCATTGTAGTTGTTGGACATAGTTGGTGTACAATATTGGTTGTGCATGAAATGAGCATGTTAGAGGCTAATTTATAGGCTGAAAATGAGATAGTAAAATGAAATAAAAAATAAGGACAGAAAGTGAAGGAAGGAGACACTTCATCCATTCATGGGTGGGAATTAAACTTTCACTACTTCCCCATACATTCACATGTGTTTGTCATTGTTATGGGAATATATTCCCTTGAGGACCACAAAATACTCTGCCAAATATTTATTTGTAAGATAATATCTTTACATATATTTTTTAGAAATACCCTGCCAAATATAGGGATGGCAATGGGTAGGGTATGGGTCGGGTTTTGTGAAACCCGTACCCTACCCAATTTTCATACCTAATACCCATACCCTACCCATACCCGGTCAATACCCAGTCGATACCCTACCCGATCTCTATCCGTTTGGATCGGGTATTATCCTACCCGACTTGTTCATATGATATGTGGATTATAAGACAAAAAGAATTGGGAACTAAGTAACCATTACATTTAAATTTAATTAGCAAAAAAATTGAAACTTAAGAAAAAATTTCCACATCTCAAGTCTCAACGTACAACAATCTTAAAATCAAGTAGCAACCAAACAAAAGTAATCCTTTTCAAGTTTTTCTTTTCAATAATCAGTAAACCCAAATGAATTGTATGGTATTATGGACTTATAAGTTACGACCGTACAACTTTTTAATTGTAATTGACTTATTATTAGGTTTATAATTGTGAAGTTATTTATTTATTTATTTATATATACATATAAAATCGGGTAGGGTTCGGGGCGGGTAAGACCAAACCCGAACCCTACCCATACCCAGTCAATGTACCCGGTCAACGGGTAATACCCTACCCGGTTAAAAAAATACCCGTTCAATACCCTACCCGATCGGGTAGGGTACGTTGGGTACCCATCGGGTTCGGGTTATTTTGCCATCCCTAGCCAAATATTTATGTATAAGATAATACCATGATATATTTTTTTACAATATAATACCCTACCAAACATTTAACCATAATTTGCTACTTAACCGTTAACTTTATGTTATTTTTTCATCCAAAGAGTATAGGAAGTCCAAATTACCCATTACCATGAAATGTCAAAATTTTCCTTCATTCATCTTCAAATTTTCAAAATTGATTTTTATGGTAGTTTTGAAAATTTGAAGATTAATAAAGGGCAATTTTGATATTTCATGGAGAGGGGTATTTTAGAATTTTTACACTTTTAGATGGAAAAATAACATAAAGTTAATAGTTAATACCAAACTGTGGTTAAATGTTTACAAAAAATTTATGTTAAAATATTATCTAGCAAATAAATGTTTGACAGAGTATTATATTAAAATTTTCCCTAAAATAAATAATTCAATTTAATAATTCTGTTATATGGATATATTTTAATATAGTAATTTTGCTACCTAAGTTGCCTCAACTATTTGATACCAAAGTTGTCTCAATTTGATTCCCATCTTAATACCAAAAACAAAATATGATAATTCCATCTCAGTACCCTAAATCTTTCATATTTCATTTAGAGTACCCTAAATCTTTTTTTATTACCTCAGTACCTTAAACTTTCATTAATTCATTTAGAGTACCTTCAGTATTTTTTTGTGTCGCCTTAGTACCCTAAAACTTTCATTAGTTCCATTTTAGTACATACCGTTAATTTTACCCTAAATTTGGTTGCTAGTGAAGAGTATTGTGATCATTTTACCTGTTTTGGATGAAACATCAGATGGAAAGTTAACAGTGAGTACTAAAATTGAATTAATAAAAGTTTAGGGGTACTGAGGTGACACAAAAAAGATTTAGGATACTCTAAATGAATTAATGAAAGATTAGGGTATTGAGGTGACACAACACAAATTTAAGATAGTCTAAATGAAATATGAAAGATTTAGGGTATTGAGCTGAAATTAACCCAAACAAAATATATTATGTGTCACCTAATAATATGACTTTGCATAGCCATTGTATTGTAAGTTCTCGCCTCCTTTCTGGCAGATTATGGTTTGTAACCCGTCCTTTTCTTCTTCTTTTTTTCTAGCGACAACAACAACTGTTTTGGCTACTGGGTTTCTCGCTGCAATAGCGTTGGTCTCCGACTCCTTATCAGGTGGGTTTTTGCTTCTCATGATTGAACCGTTTTGGATCAATACCTCTAGACATTTCATTTTACTAATATATTTGTTTCACTGTTCAAGAAAATAATTCTATGACTTTGCGTTTTTTTCTCACATATAAAGTTGTTTAATGAGTATGGATTCATTCCATTTGTACTAGTTTTTTTTTATCAGCAAGTTTTTTTTTTTTATAAATGCCTCATCTTTGAATAAAGATAGAGGCAAGGGAAGATCCCCAAACAAATTACTTACAAACAAAGGCAACCTTTAAGAAGATTCCTAGATTACAACAGAGTAAGTACCTCTAACAAGTACGGGTCTAAACCCATATTTTACATTCATTAAGCAAACCAAACGCTCCCAACAAGGGGAGAAGTAAAACAAGGTCTCAGTACTGGATAAGGCAATAAAAGAACAAGAAGCCAACAGGGGCTTAAAACTACAAAAAAACAAATAGACGAGAAAAAGGAAAAAAAGACAACAACGGAAAAAACCTTCAAGCGCAACAACGCGCGAAACCAGTGAGATATGGAAAAGTGTCTCCCGAAACTATAAATGACAAACTCCAACCAAGCACACACCACCAGTACGACCATTACCAACGCGTCTAGGGAAAACAATCATTCGATCCATAATTATCTGAGAGGTAATCCCCTCCATCCAGCACTAGGAGAGGGCCCAAATGGATATGAATTGGTATCCAAATATACCAAGCAAAAGTAACCCCAAGAGGCAGAAGGTAGGCAAACAGCAGCAAAGTTAAGATCCACCCTGACCCCCAAATCGGATGAGTAATCGCCGTCCAGCACCGAACAAACGAGCATTAACCGTCCGAAAATAAAAGGGGGGGGGGGGGGAGGAACAAAGATGAGATGTGAAGCAAGTAACACCCCACCAACCGAAGCTCCAAAAAACCACCACCAAACCAGCAAGCCGGCCCGACGATAAGGAGAGGTTCCATGACACCAGATTTGAACACTTTAGTACTTCACGACCCAAGGAGCAAAGTAATCCCTCACCCTCCACACAAATCTTCCAAACAAGGCCGAAATAACCAAACCCTTTGTCGGACAAACAATTTTCGACGAGGCCCGGAACACACAAAATCGAGAGAATATGAGAGAAAAGTGGATATGGGGAGAATACTACACCGAGAAGAACATTTGTAGCCCAAAAGTAAATCTAGGTACGAGAAAGGAGGCAAGCAAGTCCAAAATCTCGACAATCCACACCGGTGATGTGTAGAAAATCATCTCACTTAGATCTGAAGAAGACACCCCTGAATCGATGCCGAATCGTAGAAGAAAAGTCGCCGAAGAGAAGGAAAAACAGAAAGGAGAAAGTAAGGGTAGAAGGGGGAAAAAGAAAGGTAGGAGCCGTAGGATCCACCAGTGACTCTCATGGCCGAAGCCAAGACAGTTACTGACGCGCGAAGAAGGAAGAGGAGAAAGAGGAATCTGAGCTAGGGTTTTGAAAAGTAGAGAGAAGCGAAGAGTTGCTATATCGACGTTTGTATTTCCTAAAGCTTGCTCTGTATACAAATTTCCATTTGTACTAGTTGACAAGGACCTCATAAAATATTGGGATAAATGTCGCTCCTAACCCCAAACTACTCGTTAAAATCATACCCTAACCCCACCCGACCTTTTGTTTCAATTCCCATCCAAGACTTTCAATTTTTTTTAAAAGCTAATAATTACAGTTTATGTTGATGGAACAATTGTATTGACATTAGAAAATGTCAATATTGCTCTCGATTCAACTATTTATCACAATCATATCCTAACCCCCCTCTCTGACCTTTTGTTTCAATTCTTATCCATAATTTTCGATTTTTTTTAAAACTAACAATTACTAATTGACAAGCACAAGACCAATTATGGACCTCATAAAATCTTACGTCCAATCCTCAAATTGGAATGAGACCTATCAGTAGGATAATTTTAACGAGACCTACCAATCAGATTCAATCAAGCGGGGACAACCACTTCAGATACGAGACAGTCAATCTCGTCATGGTTTTAGTTACCAACTTAACAATCCCAAGGAACAAGGCTTTCAAAAGACGTGCATCAACTTGGTGATTATCACTTGATTTTATTTTGACATGCTTTTTTCATTTTCATTTTCGCAATTTTCTCAATAAAACATTTAAGCTTCGTAAAAAAGACTTTGCAATGTCAAAGATTGAGTCAACGGCTGATCAAGGTATCCTCCTTTAATTTTATTTTTAATTTCCAATTTTGAAATTCAAGTAACGGTCGTTTTATTATCATAAAATCTACCCAAAAACAAATCCAAAACTAGCGTTATTCATTTCAACGGTTCTTTCCTTCTGACTTCTGAGCCAAGAATTTTAGAGCCCACTTTTTTCCCCCACAAACGGCTACTTCCCTTTTACCTTTCCCATCCCACTCCCAAACTTGCATTTCCGGGAAAATACATTTTTTTTTCTCGGAAAATTTTGATCTGGCAAAGGAAATTTCGACGCAAGGGCTTCTTTTTCGCCTCTTCAGGTTTGTCTATAGATCCCGCTTCGATTATTTTCTAAATTTGTTTCCTAATCGAGCAAATGTGAACAGACAAGGAAAGTATCGGAACTATACCCTTGAAATTAGAGTCTTAAGGCTCCTGCTGAATCGATCGAAACATTTTTAGATTTGTATTTCCCAATTATTTTTACAAAAAAAGGGTTTGCAATTTTAGTTGAGTTGCTAGGTTTTATAAATTTCCGAGATTTTTTTGTGTGTCCAGATTAAATTACAAGCTTAAATTGATTATTATAGCAAGTTCACATGATGGATTTGAGGGTCTTGTGGTGATCAAGTTTATAATGGGTTTTGAAGGTTTGTGATGGAATGATTTTTGTAGCTGTAATCCAATTCAATTGCTTGAACCACCTCCAATGGCAGCACCACACACATCAGTTAGATTTGTTTTCTAGAAGGGCAAAGCTTGAAATTAATAGGATTTGGAGTGTATAAGTGAATGTGCCTTCACAATAGGTAATGTGCCCACACTTTGATGATGGAAAAATTATTATTTATGACCAAGGACACAATTGGTATTAATGGATCTATTTCAGAAAGATACCCATTAAGTTATTATTGCTTCTCTAATTGATTATGTAATTGGTTTTATTTAATTTCATTCCGCTCGACCTATGGGCACGCCAATATTGGGAGTACAATCACGTGCATATGAACAAATATTATCCACTTTCAGCTAACTAGGTTAATGTGCATCAATGTTAATATTTCTTTCTTCAGAGAAGTAGTTGCTGGATGAGGGATTGGACTGCATTTCTTAAAATTCTTCAGCATTTGTGAATGTTATTTGTCGAGCTGGAATTATACTTGCCTAACTGTTCTGTGATGCACAAGGGGATGTCTTCATATTATTGCTATAAATGATTGGTTAAATGTGACAATGAGATGATTGTTCTGGCAGGTATAGTTAGTTTAACATGATCAATACCCAAAACAATCCACTTTTGCTGTTGGAAACAACATGTGGATCACTTCTATACGAACTCCAGGTTGGTAGAGAACCTTCAAATTGGATACTTAATATTTCCTTACAACTGTGTCAATGTTCTTGCCAGTATCTTCCAATGCTACATCATATTATTCCTCTGTTGCAAAATTAGATAATATGGGATGAAGTTGGCGAGTCTGGTGTGGATAGAGATAAAATGCTTTTTGAGCTTGAACAAGAATGTCTAGAGGTATACAGAAGAAAGGTAGATAAAGCTAATCGGTCCAGAGCTCAGCTAAGGCAGGAAATTGCTGACTCCGAAGCAGAACTTGCAGCCATCTGTTCTACAATGGGAGAGCGACCAGTGCACATTAGGCAGGTTGGTGTAAGTGGTATAAGTAATTACTGTTTCTTTAGTCTTGTTAATACTTAGGATGTGGTTTAAACTTCTGGTTAAGAAAACTCTAACCAGGTAAAAGAGTGTGATCAGAGAGTTCTTGTAGGAAATTAATATGATTTATGTAATGACTAACTTCATAATTGCTTCTATCTTTTCCAGTCTGATCAAACTGCTGGAAGCTTGAAGGAAGAGCTCGATAAAATCCTTCCCCAAGTAGAAGAGATGAAAAGAAGAAAATTAGAGAGAAGTAACCAGTTCCATGACGTTTTTGAACAAATACAAAACATCTCAAATGAGATCCATGGATCCAGAGACTGTATAGACGCGGATGAAACTGATTTATCCTTGAGAAAACTTGAAGAATTGCAAAGGAAGCTCTATTTACTTCAAAAGGAGAAGGTCAGAATGTTCCTCTGTATATTTGCTCCATTATCTTTTGTGTTATGCCACCACATTTCAGTGGTTTCCTCGTTAATATTTCTAGCTTACTGACCAAATTTTATCTCCTCATGTAGAGTGACCGTCAGAAGAAGGTTCAGGATCACCTGATTACTTTGAATTCAATCTGCTCGGTGCTCGGTTTGAATTTCAGACACACAGTTCGTGAGTTTCATCCCAGTTTAGGAGAGGAAGGGTCAAAAGACATAAGTAAAGAGACAATTGATCAGTTAGCTGTAGCAGTTCAAAAACTAAGGGAGGTTAAATTACAGAGAATGCAGAGAGTAAGTGTTGGATTGAGATACTTTTCAGTTTGTCTTAAGTTGAAAATATTTGTTTATCTGTTCTTCTGTGTTATTGTGGTAGCTCCAAGATCTAGCAACTACATTGTTGGAGCTGTGGAATCTGATGGACACACCAATCGAAGAGCAGCAAATGTTTCAGAAAGTCACATGTAATGTAGCTGCATCCGAACACGAAATTACTGAACCTAACTCACTTTCTGTTGATTTCATTAGTCATGTGAGTTACATATGCTTAAAATTTGATTATCCTGCTCTGTACTCTTCTCCTGAAATCTACAGTCTTATCAAAATCAATATATTACGCAGGTTGAGGCTGAAGTGTCGCGGTTGGAGGAGTTTAAAGCAAGCAAGATGAAAGAACTTGTTTTAAAGAAAAGGTCAGAGTTAGAGGAGATTTGTAGGAAGACACATATGGTCCCGGAAGCAGATAGTGCAATAGATATCGTCATTGAAGCTATAGATTCTGGTATTTTTCATAGTTATATATGTATTTTTTGTTAGCAACCCTTTTGGGGACTCATAGCTATACAATCTCTTAAATATCTTTATCATTTCAGGGGCTGTAGACCCAGGCGATGTACTTGAGCAGATTGAGATTCACATTGCCAATGCTAAAGAGGAGGCTTTTAGCAGGAAGGAAATACTAGAGAAGGTCGAAAAGTGGTTGGTTGCATGTGATGAGGAATGCTGGCTAGAGGAGTATAATAGGGTAAGAGTGTTTTTGTTGTATCTTCAATATTCTCCCTCCCTCTCTCTCTCCCTCTCTCTCTCTCTCTCTCTCTCTCTCTCTCTCTCAATTTGACTTTCTGTGGTCAGGATGAAAACCGATACAATGCTGGAAGAGGTGCTCATCTTACTCTCAAGCGGGCTGAGAAAGCTCGAGCTTTGGTTAATAAGCTTCCAGGTATGCATTACATAGTCACAATGAATCAATTTGAACTAGATTAAAAGCTCTATTTCAGAGGTTGTTTTAGTTGTTGAATTTTCTCAAGAAGAAATGTGGATATTACAATACAATTGCTTTACTTGTCAACCAAATAGTCTGCTGATTGTAGCATCCAACATTACTTCGCTTACTTGCTAGTATAATGTTTGGACAGCAAAGGTTGATACTTTGGCTTCCAGAGTTATCACATGGGAGCAAGAAAGAGGGATTGAGTTCACATACGATGGTGTAAGTGTTTCCCCATCCACCGTGAACATTGCTAGATGTTTTTAGGGGTAATTGCAAAAATTAGTCGTGATTGTACATTTTTTAAAGTTGGTACTGTCAGTTATGTTTAACGGAAAAGGGTAAATGTGGTCAGTGACATGCACATGACTTCCCAATATTGTAAACATACCACCTTCCCCTTGAATGAAAAAAAAACAGAAAAAAATTATCTTCTAAAATATAAAGCTTTTCTTGAATTAAAAAATAAAAATAATTTCCTTTCTAATCTTCTTAAGTATTAAATTCTGTTATTTAAAGGGGTATTTTCTACTTCTCCTTTGATTTTTATTGGTGTTATTTACGATACAAAATAAAAATTGTTCCCTGTACCAACTTGGAAAAAGAGCAAACCACAGTGTACTTAAAATCTTCGGTACGGTAGTCTGAACCATTCATTGTTGTTTGCTCCTTCTTTACAGGTCCGCCTTCTATCTATGCTTGAGGACTATACTGTGCTAAGAGAAGAGAAAGAGCAAGAACGTCGCAGGCTACGGGTACCCTACCAATTCACATTGAAAAAATATTTACAGGATCTGTTGCATGTCCATGACTCACAGTCTGTTAATACAGGACCAAAAGAAACTCCAAGGGCAGCTGATGGCAGAACAAGGGGCGCGTTATGGGTCAAAACCAAGCCCTACAAAACAGCCCCAGAGTGCGAAGAAAACTCCCAGAATGTCAGGTGTTGGGAGTCCAAGTTCCAAAAGACTTTCCCTCGGTGGCACGACGCTTCAGACTCCAAAAGCCGCCACTCCCTCATCACGGCCTGCTAAGAGGAGTGACCAATCAAATCATCACCATGATGATGGTGCTGGTACGTGGATTTGATTGATTTTTTTTCAAGTTCGAAACATGTATGGATTTAGTGTTAATTCTTGTGAAACTGAAGCAGGTGTGGCGCGGAAGCCATTCTCACCAATCCACTCGACGCCATCTGCAAAAGCCAATGTGATCAATATGACAGATGATTTGAACACAGGACGAAGTGAGGCATTGAAGAAAATAGCTGTGGGCAACAATAGCACACCTTTAAAGAGGGTAATTAGCAATGAAGACGAAGAGAATGTTCCTGCAACGCCAGCTCATCATCAACATCGTTTCTTCGATCCAGCTGAAGAGGATGTTCCTGAGGAAGCAGAGTACTCGTTCGAGGAGAGAAGAGCAGGTTTCCTGGTTCCTAGAACACCATCACACTTGAAGTCTGGTATACAAGTCTGAAACTGAACTTTGGACCTGGTGTAGATCTTTGTCCTCTTGTTTTGGGTATATTCATGGTCAATTGTAATTGGCTCTGTCGGAATTTCGTGTACATAGTCTACGAGCATATAGGTCGTGGACTAGATCCTTTGCCGATCAATGCAAGTTTTGATCTTTTGTGTTTAAATGTTGTGGGTGTAATTGGCTTTGCATTGGCCTTGTTGATGCATTATACAGCATAAAGTACGTACACAACACGACATTGAAGACATTCCTAGTTAAGCCAAGTTAAAAAAAAAGTTGGGGAAAATATCAGATTGGTACCCTTAACTATACATTTTTAACACATTGGTACCCTTAACTAATTTAATCACTAAAAAGGTACCTTAAGTTTCCAATCAGTAACACGTTAGTGTTTTTTGTCTATTTTTGGACGGAAAATGGTCATGTGCAATGCACATTACCTTAAACTTTCAAAAAATGACAAAAATGTCCCTCTAAGTTCAAACCCTAATTACTCTTTTACCTTATTTCTCCTACGCAACCTTCATCTCCCCCATTTTATTTCATACATACGCCTCCTTCATTCTGTTTCTTCCCCAACTTTCATCTCCACCACCATGATCATTTTTCGTCCAAAAATGAACAGAAGACACTAAAGTGTTACTGATTGGAAACTTAAGTTACCTTTTTAGTGATTAAATTAGTTAAGGGTACCAATATGTTAAAAACTTATAATTAAGGATACCAATATGATATTTTCCCAAAAAGTTAATAATCGAAGCCCAATTGGCAACTTGGACCCAATTTTGTTTTGAAGATAGGATGGAAACCCAATTCGTGTATAAATCTATTTCGTCTGGTTTTAGTCCCACATTGCTCAAGGTGTGCATTGTGTTGGAGTTAATATAGCCTAAGCTGTGGATATGAGTTTGTCCCTTCTGGGACATCTTTTAAAATTGGAACAATACAGAGAAGATTAGCATGGCCCCTGCGCAAGGATGACACGCACAAATCGAGAAATGATCCAAAAAAAATTTCTTCCGTCCGTCGTAGTTCATGAGACCAGCTTCTTATTTTTTAGAAGATTACATTTATTTTTGTGTGATCCACTACTAGGTATCTTGAACGTGAAGTTTCGTAACGATCGGTTTGTATCGAGTTAGGGAGTTATCTACTTCTCACCAGAATAAGAGATCCATTTCCAGTCATGGAATATAACTTTAGTCTGAAGTTCCAATGAGTGGCCAAACAGTTCAATGAAATAAGATTCTGATACATTTTTGTTGGAAGAAAATGAGTTCTCAGGTCCTCAGCTCAATGACCAGAGTTCAAAGATGATATTGTAATTAGTTAATGAAATGATGCTCCCATGTTGTTCACATAAATCTTGTTGATCCCAAGGCTTCTCCTAATCGATATTTGACCTAATTTAAGAGTTCTCAAACAATCAACCATATCAATCGTTAGTTGGAATACAAACTAATAATAATAATCCGATTATCTCTGAACATTAAGATTAACGAGCTCGCGTATCGTTTTTGGCAATTTAACCAATCCTATTGCTCTCCACTCTCGTGTCAATTTTAATATCCCTAAATAGGATCTGAAAATAATGTATGAATTTTATTAATCTACATAACGCACTTAGTTTATACAGATTACAAAATGACTCACCAACTAAAAGACAAAGAACAAAACGTCACAAACCCGCGCTTGATTATAAATATTAATCGGAACTAATTATTCGTAAATGAACAAATAAGCAATAAATTTGAGGACTCAAACTAACTAAAATGATAGCCAGCCTACCTCAACCATGATCCTACAAATCGAGCCGAGCCAAACAAGACCGAGCCAATCAAGATCAAGAAAACATAAGTGATGCAGGAAATCCGTCTTGAAGGTCAAAAGAAGGAGAAGACGAAGAGAAGGAAAGTAAACGATGAATGAGGCACAAGTTATAGGTTCGATCGATGCTGCAAAATACATGTATGATCGAACCCATAAGAAGCACAAATTGTTCATTTAGTAGCAGTCAACCTTGGTCTCCTAAAGAAGAAATTTTGTATTATGATCTTTTTCTTTGAAGTAAAAGAAAAAGAGAGGGTCGAAAGCTCAATACAAACAAGAACACTGATATCAACACAACCTTAGAACAATCACAATACGGAAAGAAAACAGACAAATGGTTTAAGTATCAGATTTTACAATCATTAAACAAACATGATCCAAACCCAACAAAGAGTGATACAAATTTACCTAAAAACGTCTAAAACATCCGATTTTTCATCCGTGAAGCTCGAAGGTAACAAGAAAATAAACAAACCCAACAAGGGGCTAAGAAAGACACAAATAAACAAGTCTAAAATCTACATTTAACAACCATGAAGCTCAAAATAAAACTCCTCAGTCAACCCTTCAAAACCCAACCCCAACCAAAACCTACACCAAATCACGACCAACACTCGGTACCCTCCAAGACTAAATCAGAAATTGTAATGTACACTCTTTCTCATCGAGACCATCAACTCAAAGAGTTGTATGGACAACACCGATAATCGATATAGAAAGGTCGAGGCCAAAAGACCACTGATACTTTATAACCCCTAGAAACTAAATTCAAACGTCTTCGTACAACGGCACTAAGATCAACAACTACTCGTCAGAGGTCAACACCTAATAACCGACGAGCCCCAAACCACATCCAGTTGGGAACAATGAAGACCTAATGGGATTCAATTCTACTGGCCCAATCCCTCTATGTGAGGTTAAGCGAATTAGGGATAATGTCCGTAGCTGGAGACGAATTCTACCGTGAATGATCTTAATAGATTAAATTTATTTTTTCCAACAAAAGTAATTTGACATTTTTGTACCATACCTTTTATGATTCATTATGTATCTTGAAGTTTCTAAACTTTTAGATTGTTTCTAGAGACTTGTAACTCATGTTGCAACAACTTCTGTTCTTTCTAGCATCTTCATGTTTCTAATGCTCCTATGTTATGTATGAACAAGAAAACCTTATATTCTAACATAGTTTTATCTTTGCTTCCATTATTCAAATTGTGACTGATATTTGGTGACATTTTCTAACTGTAAACTATCCATTTTTTATACGGACTAACAAATACCGTCAGTTTTCACGCCACTGTGTAATATTCAAACACGTGTTGGTCATGTGTATTGTGTAATGTTACAGATCTATTTCACACTTCAATTTCAATCTTTATCTCAATTAAACTTTAGTCAACATCACTAAAAAATAAAATAGGGGTTCAGAGCAAAAAGGACAATAAGCCCAATTGGCGACTTCGGCCTAATTTTTTTTGAAGATCGGATGGGAAAAGCCCAATTCAGACTTGAGCCCTTTTTATCTGGTTTTAGTCCCACATTGTTCAAAGTGTGCATTGTGTTGGAGTTAATATAGCATGAGCTGTGAATATGAGTTTGTCCCTTCTGGGACACCTCCTAAAATTGGAACAATACAGAGAAGATTAGCATGGCCCCTGCGCAAGGATGACACGCATAAATCGAGAAACGGTCCAAATTTTTTTTGACGTTGACTTTGTTTCATTTTGAGATGCTCGTGAGCGTGTAATTTTCAGTTTGCCTCGAGTTAGGGAGTTATCTACTTTTTACCTGAATACGAGACCCAATTTTACTCTTGGAATATAACTTTGGTTTGAACTCTGAAGTTCCAATGAGTAGCTAAGCAGTTCAATTTCAAGATTATTGACCAAATTACACATAATTATTCAGTGCTAAGCCACGCTAGTAAGGCCCAATTTACATCGCTCAAGCTTTGCCTTGTGTTCAAGTTTTTTCTTTTTGATAGATGACGATTTTATTGAAACAAAGAAAGTAAAACTAAATGCGAGTGATACAACTCATAAGAGGGTCTACCCGAAGACCTTAAAAAACACAAAAAATTGCGAAACACAACAATCTTGAATACAACTCTTACGGGCCAATCCCGAGCCCGACACCCCTACGCTTCCAATTTCCTCAAGGGCCAAAGACTCCTCACCCCGAAGGAGGCTGATTCGCAGAATTAAAAGGCAAACTATTAATGTAGCTTGAGCTTTGCCTTGCGTTTAAGTTAATGTAACTTGAGCTGTGAACATGAGTTTGTCTCTTCAGGACATGACCTAAATTTGGATACTTTTACAGAGAAGATTAACATGACCCTTGCGCAAAGATGACACACAATCGAGAAATGGTCCATTTTCTTCTTCTTCTTTAAGTTGACACTATTGTTTTGTTTAACATATAATGTAAAGAGAAGGTTATGCTGATGCTTGAGGATATGATTCTAAGTTTCTCTTCCCATATAGCCTTTCTTACTGAAATTAGCTTGTTTTGTTTGCAAGTGTCCCAATTAGAAGATCATACTTATTTTTCCCAAGCATATTCATGTATAGTGAAGATTATACTTATCTCCTATATGTAACTATCTTGTACCTAGATAACCATTGTATGGGCTATATATACATGTACCGTGTACATCATTCATCATATTTTAATACAATTCAATACATTCTCAATGCAGACGAGCCTCACACCTCAGCTTTGTTCCTACCGCACGCAGCCCCAATCGTCGCCACGATCTCATGTGCGTTCTCCCTCAAAGGCAGCGGTGGTTTACCGTCGAGACCAATGAAGAACCCCAGGTCTCACGAGCGGTGTCATGATCAACTAATATATCAACAAACTTTCGTATCTTTTAGCTATTTATCGTCATATCGTTTGTGTGTCCATTCCAATAATTTTTTTTACTTTAAAATATAAGCCTGATGTGTGATTTTTACGGATCTATTTACCACTCTTCATTTTCGATCTTTGTCTCAGTTAAGTTTTAGTCAACCACAAAATGACCCCTAAAAAGAAGGGTTCAAAGCAAAAAGGCACAAATTACTATCATACATTATAAAGACATGATTCCTTAATAATAGAAGCCCAATCCGGGACTTCGACCCATATTATTGTTGTTTCGAAGATTGGATGAAAAAAAGCCCAATTCAGAGTATTTGAGCCTTTTCGTCTGGTTTAAGTCCCACATCGCTCAAGCTGTGCATTGTGTTCATGTTTATATAGCTTCAGCTGCAGATATAAGTTCGTCCCTTCGGGGACATCCGATAAAATTGGAACGATACAGAGAAGATTAGCATGGCCCCTGCGCAAGGATGACACGCACAAATCGAGAAATGGTCCAAATTTTTTTTTCTTCCTTTTCTCTCCAACCCAAGGGTTTCAGGTTTCAGCCACCGAGTCTTCTCTTTGATTTCTTCAGGTTCTGGAATTGATTCAATGATAATGGCTTTTCTGGTTCAGATTTTGTTCTGCAGTCTGACTCACATTGGTTTCGAGATTCATTATTTTGCTACTGTTTATATTTACTCGCGTTCATGTTCATTATTTTGACTCGGAATGTTTTGAGATTCATTGATTTGAGTGTTTTTGTTTAGATTCACAGTATTTTTATATTTGATGTTTTTTATAATTGAAGCTCATTTTGCAGCTGCTTTCATGAGATCTCTACTTCATTTTCCTAGTCATTGCATTGGTCCCCAAAATGGAAAATCTTCATATGATTATTGATAGTCACTGCATTGGTCAATTTCATTGATGATTTAAAATTTCTTTTCGGTTTGGCTATTTTTTACTATCTGTGTTTTTGTTCCACAGAATCTCTCATTGTTTTAGTTTCGTTTTCAATAGATTCGAAATGCAGCTACCATGTTATGAAGCTTTTCTTAAAATCCAATTATTTGCAGTGATTAGTGACAATGCAAATACCACATACATGTTATGTTTTGATCTATCATTTTTCCTCGATTTTTCAGAAGAACCCACTTGTGACTTGTACTTTCCTTTAATATGCAGGCGGCAGATTAGTCGAACTTAGCCTTCTTGTGGATGTGACTCGTCAACATGAAGGTATATACTTGATTTTTCTCCCTTTCCTCTTCTTCCTGCCTGTTTTTAACTCCAGGTATTTTGGCAAAAATTATTTGTATTTCAGCAAGTTGCAGGTTCTTTTGGGACGGTTCACTTTGAATTTGTAACTTTTGCTTGCATTCCCCCCGAGGCAAAATAGGTCCTTCAGTGAACATTCATCTTATATTCCACAGTTGTGTTTTATTTTCTTGATCTAGTTCTCGAATCTTTTTTTATATCAAGTGTGTTGGTTCATTGAATATTCCCTTGAAAAGTGACGGGCCAAACTGGCTACTGTTGTTTTGTTTAATATATAAGAAATTCTATTACTAGGAAAGAAGCTGCTGTGTAAGTATGAGTAATGCACTTTAGCAAGTTTACTTTTTTATTTATTTCATATTTTATGATGTAACGCCTCGAAGTATGTACTTCTGGATGATTGTTACTTGATTTTTAGTTAGGGAAGCTTGTAATGTGTGGACATGGAGAAGCTATTGGGTGCATCCGGGAATATCTGTACTATGAAGAAGGTTATGCTGATGCTTGAAGGTATGATTTCAAGTTTCCCTTCCGATATATCTTTGCCAATTGAAATCAGCTTGTTTTGTTTGCTTAAGTGTCACGATTACAATATTACTTTTGTTTTTGTTTCCAATTGAATCGAATGACATGCTTTGGATGATTTACAGCTATATGCAGCTACCATGTTCTGAAGCTACCATGCTTAAATGTCGCTGTTACAAGATTACGTTTATTTTTTTATGATCCACTAGGTATCATGAGTGTGAAGTTTCGTAACTTTCGGTTTGTATCGAGTTAGGGAGTTATCTATTTCTTACCTGAATAAGAGGTCCATTTCTACTCATGGAATATAATTTTGGTCTTAAGTTCTAATGACCAGCCAAACAGTTCAACTTCAAGACATCGTGTTGTTTATTCTGGAGATTAAGCAAAGAAATGTTTCATCTGAATAAATTCTGACATTGCATGAAATAAAATTTACAAATACAATGTTACTACTGAAAGCTAATCCATCCGGGGAAGCTAGTCACTTGTATTAGGATGATACTGTAATTACACACCTCGAAGTTGTCTTCAGTTGTACATGCTATTATACAGGCAAGGACAAGGAGGAACTGTAACCTCAACTATCCCTTCGAGTATAAGCATAATCTTGTTCATGGTTGGCCTATTAGATGGGTCTTCTTGGATGCACCAAATAGCAACCATCCCAAACCTCTCCAGCTTCTTCATGTTACTCACATCGTCTTCAACCAGAGCATCTGTTGTGCCTCTCCAATTCATACGCCCACATACTAAGACTCCTATTTTGACATTAAAATACATGTATTAATCGGAATCAATATTTTTTTTACTATCATGATTTTCTTAGACGAAGTTGGGGTCTCTGATGTTGTTCCACAGAATCTGTCACTGGTTCATTCATCTGTTGTATATTTGTTTTCGGTTGAAACCTATAGCATACTTTGGATGATTTACAGCTTGCCAAATATCATGTTATGGAGCTTTTCTTAATATTTCAGGGTGATTACTGATGTAGAGGCGTCAAATAATCAAAACGCAATGCCCTCATACATCTTATGCATTGATATATATTTTTTTTCTTTTCAGAATAACCCAATTGTGACTTTTACTTTCCTTAATGATCTGCAGATCTATGAGTTTAATCTTCTTGTGGATGCAACTAGTCAGTACGGAGGTATATAGTTAGTTTTTCTCTGGCCTGTTTCCACTCCATGTATATTCGTAAAAATTAATCGTATTTCAACAAGCTGCAGCATCACCATATATGGACAAAGAGCGGCTCTCGGGTGTCAGGTATAGGCTATCTTTTCGTCTCATTCCCGTGGGTATGAAGGAATGTTTTGGGGACGATTGGTAGCCTTTTTTTAGCAAGTTTACCTTTTCATCCATACTATGCCTGGACTTGTGATTTTGGGTTAGTAAAGCTTTTAATGATGAACCAAAGGCAAATACATGTAGAACCTTAATGGTTCAGGAACTTTCAAAGGTAAATGCGTGTAGTTCGAGTCAGAGATTGTGAATTTTACAGGTAGATACAAGGAGATTTATGGCCCCTCTCAATTCGCCTCCTTGTGGCCACTTACTACGCAACCATGGCCATTCTCCCCCAATTCGCCCTACACTGGGTTAATTCCACCGTGCCAGGCTGGGCTAATCGTCGGGAGCGGAGACAAATTGTAATGTCAATGCTCTTTTAGTAGATTAGATACATTTTCTCCAACAAAACTCATTTGACATTTTTGTACTCTAGCTTTTATGATTCCCATGAAGTTTCTTTAACTTTCAGATTGTATCGTACGTTTGTGACTTATGTAGCAACAACTTCTCTTCTTCCTAGCATCTTCATGTTCTTGATTATCCCATGTTATTCATAAATGTTGGACACTGCAGCTGATCCCAAGGCTTCTCCTAATGTAAGAGTTCAAAATCACTATTCTTTCTCAAACAATCAACCATATCAAAGGTTTGTAGAATAGTAGAATACAAACTATTAATAGTAACCTTACCTGATTATCTCTTCTTAGATTTCCCTGAAAAAAACACAACATTAAGATTTGTATTTTCTTAGTCAATTTAGCCAATTGAATCAATTTTAATATCCCTTTGTATCAGTTACAAAATGACTAAGAACAAAAAGTCATTAATTACAAATAAATTTGAGGATTCGAACAAAACTAAAATAGTAGCCTACTACGTCCATGAACTGTGACCAAATCGTAATCAGTGGGGAGATTATATTGATATTATTGTCCAAATGACATCTTATTATTCACACACTCATAGCTACGCTAGTAATAAAAGCCCAAACTGTTTTGAAAATCTGATGGACAAGGCCCAACTCGTACGTGCTAGTAGGTGGGCTCTTTTCGTCTTGTCTGAGTCCCACATCGCTCAAGCTCTCCATTGTATACAAGTTAATATAAGTTGAGGTGAGCACATAAGCTCGTCGCTTCGGGGACATCCGATAAAATTGGAACGGTACAGCGTAAGGATGACTTGCACAAATCGAGAAATGGTCCAAGTGTTTTTTCCAACTTCCCTCTGCAACCCTAGGGAAAAGCCACCGAGTCTTCTCTTTGATTTGTTCAGGTACTGGAACTGGTTCGATGATGATGATGGCTTTTATAGTTTCAGGTTTTGTTCTATCATTTCTTACCCTAGTTGATGATTTTGTTGTTCTATCATTTCTTACCCTAGTTGATGATTTTGTTTACATGGGTATGGAAAAATTCAATTCCAGCGTAATTTGACTCACATTTGTTTCGAGATTCATTATTTTGAGTTTTTTTTTTTATCCCTGTTGTTTAGATTTACTGACGTCGGTACGTAGTTTGACTCAGATTCGTTTTGAGATTCATTGCTTAGAGTGTTTTTGTTGTTGTTTAGATTTACAGAGTTGATTGGATTTGGACTAGTCAGTTTCAGGGATATATTTTGATTTTTGTTGTTTGTTGTTTGTTATAATTGAAGCTCATTTTGCAGCTGTACTGGAATTGATTCGTTGATGATGGAGACTATTCTGCTGTTGACTTTGATATAAAAATCATCAATGATCGCGATTACGAAATGTGACTTGGATTGGTTTTGAGTATTTTTCTTTTTGCTGATGCTGTTTACATTTACAGTGGTTTTTGAGATTGGTTTCGCGATTACTTTTGTTGGTTGTTGAGATTGAAACTCATTTTGTGTAGCTGCTCTGATTTCATTTTCCCCCCAAATGGAAAATATGTAGTTGATGGTCACTGACTCACTGCACTGGTAAGTTTCACGGATCACTGTACTTTAGAATTTTTCAGTTTGGCCATTCTATTTTCATGATTTAGTACTTGAATGTCTGTTAGTTCAATCATCATAATTCAAATGCATTGGTTCATTAAATATGCCCTTCATTAATGTCGACGGGAAAACTTGTTACTGTTGTTTTTTCAAACATATATGCTATTCTATTACACGGGAAAGAAGCTGATATTTGAGTATTTGAGCAATGCACTTTAACAAGTTTACTTCTCGAGTCAGACATTGTGCATTTGGAGAGGCTGTTTGTTGCATCCGGGGAGATCTGTTTCTGAGGCCAACTATGAAGAAGGTTATGATGATGCTTGAAGTTGAAGGTATAATTCCCAATTTGTTTTCCCATGTAGCTTCTCCTATTGAAATCAGCCTGTTTTGCTTGCTTCAAGTGTCTCAATTAGAAGATTATATTTATTTTTCCAACATTCATGTATAGTGAAGTTTTTTAACTTTCAATCCGTATCAAGTTAGGAAGTTGTCTCTTTCTTACCTGAAGATATTCCATTAAATTGTTGTATCGGTATATTGTTATCACGGATATTTACCAGAATAACCTGCTAGCAAGATGTTTTTAGCGAGTCAATATCCCTGTCTCTGTACAATGCATAGATAGGGACTTATAATCTATGAACAACAAAGCGTAACCTTCAAGTATAGGCACAGAGCCTGAGCTTCTTGTTCATCTCTACTTTGACTTTGAAGATTATGCCGCAGAATATTCAATGGAACTGAAGCTGCCAAATGCTAGAAACAGTATGAAGAGTCAAAACAAGTCAATGTGACTGAAAGTGAGATATACATGCACCCCAAACCTCATATAATAACTCGAATTCAAAGTTCAAATGCCTAAACAAACGAGAACAACTCTTTTCTGTCACATCTTGACATGTATTACTAGGCCTAATTGTCTTCCAAGATCATAGTTATACTAATATACTTTTTTAGGATGTTAATATTTCTATTTTGGGATGTTGTTGTCAAATCAAATAGTTTAACAACTATATATATGTTTCCCATAATTCTAAAATGTCTTGCCATTATTCTATCATTAACAAGCTGACCGGATATTAACAAGTCAATATTCTATATCTTAATCTCTATATAGGATGCATAGATGAAGATTCACAACCATATGCAAAGAAGGTAATCATCATGTCCATCTCTACTTTAACTTGCAGGACCGTGCTTCAGTTCATTTTATAGCTCTTTTAACGCTTCTATTCTGAACAATACTACTATGGCCTTCACCCTACCATGCACTATGTTCATGTCTCTTCTTTCAGTTGTTAACTTATTGCTCAGTTCATGCTCATTAATCTTTAAGATTATTATAGTTCAGTTCGTGCTCTTTCAGGTGGTCTTCAGTCAGTTAGGTTACTTGTATCTGGCTGCAAGCATAATCTCTATGGTATCGTCTAGTGGAGCTTCGTTGAGTAACTTGTACAAAAGAGTGGCTCTCGAGCATCATTTAGTTTTCAGGCATTACGTCTATCCAAAGATTTGGAGCTCGAGTAATGGAAGAGGTTGTTAACCCTGCCAGACAATATATGCATAAAGATTAGGGAGTATATAGGACGCGGAGCTTGTGGGTTCAATGGCTACTGCAGATTGGGGGATGACCAGAGGCCAAACTGTGCGTACCCTCAAGAATACAACTTTGCAGATCCAAATGATCCAAGGAAGGGATGCATACAGAACTTTGTGCCAGAGTTGCTGAGGAGAATCATCACAAGAAGCCGATCTTTTTGAGTTTAAAGAGATGTTCAATACTGACTGGGCAGAGTTTCATTATGAACGCTTTGCAAAGGTCAGTGAGGACTGGTGTAGGCAAGCTTGCATGATGGATTGCTTCTGTGATGTTGTAACTTTTGCAAATAAGAAGAGAAACCCTCTCTCAAATGGAGTGTTTGATTCAAGCGTCAGAGTTTCATCGCCTCCAATCTCATGTCAGAAGCGTCAGAATGTGAAGTGCATCTATTAGTAAACAATGATGAGGATGCTATGAATGACATGAAAATGGTGGAGAAGTTTGTGATGATAGCTATTTGGTGCATTCAGAAGGTCATCACTCAGATGCTGGCACAATAACAAGTAGTTGCATTCATGGATGTTAATAATATAGGCAACAATGTCTGATAGTGGTACATGGAAACCTTGTCCTTGTTACAAGGATAATATTGAAATTACACAACTCAAAGTTGTCTGACATGAAAAATGCATCCTCTTGTAGAGTTCAATAATAAGAGCCATGCCCAAAACTTTCAAATTATATATGTTTTAAATCCTTGAATTTCTAGTCAAATCTAGAGAGAGAGACTCTCGTTTCTCTCTCTAGCTTCTCCAATCTTAACCCAAACAGCAGTCGTCCTCCCTCTCCTTCTCCTCCGTCGGGATGGCCACGGCCTCCGGTCTGGTTGTTGTCGGCGGAAGCCCTTTTCCCCTCGCTCTACTCTGATCGCGTCTGTTCCGTCCTAGTTTTCGAGGGTATCTTCTCCCCGGCTTCCCACTGCCTGTGGTGGTGGTCGGGGGCTCGTCTTTCCTCGGGGTGCTGGCCCAGACGAGTATCCTTGGCCGTTGTGCCTCTCCTTACCCGAAGCTTCTGGTTCGTGCGGTCTCGAGCTCATCTGATGCTGCTGCTCCTCTCTATGGCCTGGTTTGCCCTCATCCTCGCACCATCGTTTCTTCTGCGCTTCGTTGCTGCGCTGCGGCTGCTCTCTGGCCTGGCAGTTCTGGGCTGCCACTCCTCTGGGTGTTGGCCCCGGTTTAGCCCTCTACTTCCGGCCGTCGCCCTCTCCTGCGGCGTTGTGTTCGGGTTGGTCTGCTTTGTCGCTGGTTTCTCCGGGTGTTGTCCCACGACGTCCCTCTCCCTCCTGTTCACGATCTGGTTTGGGCGTTTCTTCTCACCGACGCCTCCTCTCCTTCTCTGATCCGGGAGTTCGCCGCCGTTTGTGACGCTCTTCGGCTCCGGCGAGGTGGCGTTCGTCGTTGCTGCCGCTTGCGTTCTTCGACGTCGCGTGGTCCCGAGCTTCAGCGTGCGTGGCTCGAGGCAACCCTTTTGGGTTCCCCATGTGTTGGGCTTCCCATAGTTCTAGGCCTCTCTTTTCTGTGTTTGGGCTTTGTGCCTTTGTCTATTTCCAATCCCGACCTTTGGGCTTTTCAATAAAAAACCGGTCTTTTTTGCTGATAAAAAATAAATAAATTATATATCTGTCCTACAATAACCAATTCCATAAACAAAATTAGGGATGAAAAAAGCCTCTCAAATCATTTCTAGTATCATCTGCTGATACTACAACCGATCAGATGAAAAAAGCCAAATTCGAATATGAGCCCTTTTCGTCTGGTTTTAGTCCCACATTGCTCAAGCTGTGCATTGTGTTGGAGTTAATATAGCCTGAGCTGTGGATATGAGTTTGTCCCTTCTGGGACATCTTCTAAAATCGGAACAATACAGAGAAGATTAGCATGGTCCCTGCGCAAGGATGACACGCATAAATTGAGAAACGGTCCAAATTTTTTTATTGTCAGAGACATAATCTCTCATTGGTGTAGTTTTGTTTTAAATTGAATCGAATGCCATGTTCTGAAGCATCATCAGAAGAGTGTTTTTTGGGGATGGTTCACTTTGAAATTGTAACTTTAGTCATAGGGGGTTCAGAGCAAAAAGGCACAAATTACTATCACATACATTAAAGACATGAGTCGTTAATAATAAGCCCAATTGGCGACTTCGGCCTAATTTGTTTTGAAGATCGGATGGGAAAAGCCCAATTCAGACTTGAGCCATTTTTATCTGGTTTTAGTCCCACATTGTTCAAAGTAGGGGTGGGCACGGCCGGGTAACCGGCACCGGCGGTAATTCCGACCACCGAAACCGGGACCTCCGGTGGTCGACTGGAGGTCACCGGCGCCGGCACCGACAACCGAAAAATGGGTCTGAAACCGGCGGTTAATCTCACCGACGGCCCCGGTTAATAACTGATTCGACCGGGCCCATTAGGCTTCTGATTCAGGCCCAGTTTCTAATTTTAATGAGGTCCCGTCCAACTGTTTAAAGCTCAAATCCAAACTATTTTTACGTTTATTTTCAACCCAGGTCCTTTATTATTAATTCAATTCCTCATGGGAAATTTGAAAAAATATGCTTCATAATAGCATCTATTTTACTTCTGTGCTAGCATAACTCAAAATTGGAAAACTATGCCTTTCAAATTTTTTAAGACAAAAATAACCTTCTAATTTATACAAAATTCTTTATCTTACCCTCTTTATTTCTCATCTTTTTCACCAATCTTTTAAAAATAAATCGATGTTTAATTATTTTATTTGAATGTATTTTCAAAATACATATTAATATTTTACATAAAAAAATATTGTATTCAAAATATTAATTATGAAAACCATATTTTAAATTATAAAAAATTCAAAAAATATGATCATTTTGATAAATTTTTAAAAATAAAAATTTTAATTTAATAATTTGTATAACTGAATAAAATATATTATTTATAAAATCTTTTTTTTTTTGAAAAAATAAAAAAAAAAATTAATTTAAATTATATTTATACATATATCCAAATAATTTGATTTTAAAAAATTAATAAACTTTAATAAAATAGTTTTTAAAATTAAAAATTGAATTTAATAATTAATAAAATTCGATTAAAATATTATTTCATGAAGTGTAAAATATTTTTTAAAAACTAACATTGTAAATTCGAATTATATTTAAAAAATATTTATCAAAATAATCTGATTTTTTCAAAAAACATAAATTAAAAAATATTTTTAATAATTAAAGTAAATTTAATAAAAAATAAGAATTTTGATATATATATATATATATATCATTGATTTTAATTTACAATATGCTTTTTTCAAAAATATTTTAGATATCATAAAATATTTATTTGTTTTTATTTTATTAATTATTAAATTAATTTATTTTTATTTTAAAATAGTTATAAAAATAATCTGATTTTCGAAAAAATAAATTAAAATATGATTTTAATAATTAGTAAAATTGAATAAAAAAATTTATATAAAAGTTTAATATATATTTCGAAAATATATTGTATTAATTTTATTAAAAGTGAATATATTTTCAAAATAGATGTGAATAGAAGATGAAAAATAGAGAATGTGAAAGTATGAACTTTGTATATCAATTAAAAGAAGGTTATTTTTGTCTTAAAACTTTTAGAAGGCATATTTTTCCAATTTTGTATTATGCTAGCATAGAAATAAAATACATGCTATTATGAAGCATATTTTTTCAAATTTCCCTTCCTCATTTGTTATTTTTATTTAATTAGATACATCATTGTTTCATTTTAGATCAGAAAGTTGAAAGTATGAATACAGTATATATGGATAGCAATATAAATACCTGAACAAATTGATGAAATAAGTAACTAATACAAATAAATGAAATTAATAAATGAATATATATTCATAAAACTTGATAAAATCACAAAAAAAATAACAGATCCAATACAGAAAATCAGAATAAAAAAACGTATGGATCTCAAGATGAACAAGTACATACAAATGCATAAATCGAAATGACAACGATATAAAAACAAAAAAGAAAGACAGATCTAGCAAACATGCATATAAAGAACTCAGATCTATCTCAGATTAGATTTAAAAATCAAAAGTAAGCCAACAAATTTATTTAACGATGGATATAAGAAAAACAAAATAGAGATGGCGTGAGAATACTAGATGAAAAAGAATAGATTTACAAAAACAAAAGGCTTGGAAACAAACTTTTCTCTGTGAAAATGAAATTGAGATGAGAGAAACAGAGAGAGGTGGCATAAGATTTTTTTGTGTGTAGTGTTGAGAGATATGACTGTCAGGTGAGGTAAAGGTCATATTTATAGAGGACAGTAAAATTAGGGTTCGAATTGAATAGGTGTTGAGCTGTATTTTGGGCCCCTAATTCCAATGAAATCACTAAAGCCCAAAACAATATTACCCAACCCAACCCAACTTATCCCATCCTCCATCGTCTTCATCACACAAGTTCTGCAACTACAACCCTAACACACGTCGCCGTATGGAATTGCAGGTGTAGAACGCTCAAGCTGCCGATGCCGGTTTCGTCGGTTAACCGGCGGTTATAGCTTTATATAACCGGTCACCGGCCGACACATCATCGGTTTTGCGTTTTCATCGCCGACGCCACCCGGAATCTTTCCCGGCACCGGTGATTTCGGTGTCGGTGCTGGCCGGTTCCGGTGAAAACGGTTAAACTTGCCCAGCCCTAGTTCAAAGTGTGGATTGTGTTGGAGTTAATATAGTCTGAGCCGTGGATATGAGTTTGTCCCTTCTAGGACATCTTCTAAAATTGGAACAATACAGAGAAGATTAGCATGACCCTTGCGCAAGGATGACACGCACAAATCGAGAAATAGTAGGGTTTCAGCCACCTGAGTAATGGAGTTGATGATGGAGCCTATTCTGTTTTATTTATTGGGAAAATTTCAGTATAATACCCTGTCAAACATTTAATTTCAGTATAATACCCTGCCATAAATTTTTTGCACTTTCATATCTAAACCAAACATTTAATTTCACTTTAGTACCCAACCGTTAACTTTCTGTTAGTTTGGATGGAAAAAGTTAAAAAGACCATAATACCCCTAACTATTACTCAAATTTTCAAACTCATGTCATTGGTTCAGAATTTGAAAATAAGTGAAATGACAATAATACCCTCCATTGTTAGGGTATTAAAATGAAAATTTCACTACTTTAAAAATAAATTCAGTTTTTTTATATAAATTCAGTTTTTATTTATGAAAATTATTTTTATTTTCAAAAATTCTGTTTTTATTTTTATAAATTCATTTTTTATTTATAAAAATTATTTTTATTTTTAAAAATTCCGATTTTAATTTAATTTTTTTAAAAAACCAGATTTTATTTAAAAAAATCAGTTTATATATAATTTATTTATTTATTTTTATTTTCGTGTTTATTATTTTAAATTTTTTTTTTTCATTTTTTCATTATTGTTCAATCAATCCATTTTCTACTCTTTTCCAATGTTTTCTCAGCAACCAATTTTTTTTTCATCTTTTCATTACTGCCTAAATCAACCCATTTCCTACTCTTTCTCAGCAACCAAACGGAGAAACTCCAATCAATTTCCAAACCCATCTCTTTTTTTAGAAGCTCTCTAAAACTCCATGAATTTCGAGTTCTCCAGGTCGCAGCTCCAACACACGACGTCTCCAAGTTCCAGATCTGTTCCAGACGCTTGGAAGAGGTCGATGGAGAGGCGTGGTGAGAGCTCGTACACAACACCTCGAAAGGCCCACCAGTCGACGCCGTTCCTGTGGCCGTTGCCGAAGACGAGTTCCGGCGCCAGGGAGTCGTGCGTCCGGACGCAGGGTCTTGAGATTTTTAGAAAAAAAAATTGGATTTGAATCTGAAATTTTTAGAAAAAGTTATGTTGGGCTCAGGTGATGAATATAGATCTGTAATTAGGGAAAACAAGGGCATGAACTATTGAATTTATTTGGCAGATACACAAGTTGCTAGCTTGAAGTTGCAACTGAGATGGGGTTGTTATGAGGTTGAAGAAACTATAATGGCTTCTGGATAGCCAACTGAAAAAAAAACGAATTAAATAAAATATGAATATTTTTTTTTATATTAAAATCTGAATTTATATATATTTTTATATTAAAATATGATTTTTTATATTTTTTTATATTAAAATCTGAGTTTATATATTTTTATATAAATAATAAGGAATTTTTTAAAAAAATAAAAATCATTTTTGTAAAGAAAATTGTTTTTTTTAAATAATTTTTTAAAATAAAAACTGATTTTAAAAAAAAAATTGTTTTTTATGTATTTTTTAAATTAAAATATGGATTTTCAAAAAAAAACTGAATTTATTTTTAAAATAGTGAAATTTTAATTTTAATACCCTAACAATGGAGGGTATTATTGTCATTTCACTTATTTTCAAATTCTGAACCAATGGCATAAATTTGAGTAATAGTTAAGGGTATTATGGTCTTTTTAACTTTTTCCATCCAAACTAACAGAAAGTTAACGGTTGGGTACTAAAGTGAAACTAAATGTTTGGTTTAGGTATAAAAGTGCAAAAAAATTATGCCAGGTTATTATACTGAAATTTTCCCTTATTCATTTATTTTCTTGATGTTGTTTACATTACATTTACAGTGTTTTTGGAGCTAGTCAATTTTAGCCTTCTAGTTTGACTTTTGTTGTTTGTTAAGATTGAAACTCATCTTGTGTAGTTGCTTTGATTTCATTTTTCCCCCAAAATTGAAAAATGTAATATGATTGTCACTGCATTGGTAAGTTTCATGGTATCACTGTATTTTAGAATTTCTTTTCGGTTTGGCCATTTCTTAGTTCCACAGAACCTGTCACTGACTCATCTCTTGCATTTTTTGTTTTGTTTTTGGGATGGTTCACTTTAAAACTGTAAGTCTTGAGTACTTGAGCTATGCACTTTAGCAAGTTTAGGAAGATCTGTTTCTGAGGCCAACTACTGTTTACAGAAGGTTATGCTGATGCTTGAAGGTATGATTCCAAGTTTGTGTTCCCATGTAGCTTCTCCTATTGATCTGAGCTAGAAAAAGATACGGATAGGATCAAGGAAGCTAGCGTGTGGCACATCGGGAGCAGTCTACAAAGGGGTCTCAGAGCTAGAAAGTAAAGTAGCCATTGCAGTTAAGAAGCTAACCAAGATGGTGAGTGAAGACAATCAGCCAAACAAATCACAAGAGCTTGGTTCAAATGCTTGGTTTCTGCAATGAGGACTGGTACAAAAGGATACAGATTGCCTTAGGAACCACAAGAGGGCTGCAACAACTAGATCATACACATCTGATATATTAAAAAAAAAACAGATCTTACAGCGATATCATCAAGCCGCAAAACATACTTTGTTGCGAGAATCTCAGACTTAGGATTAGCCAACCCCTTGAAGGCAGCACACACTGTTGTATTCGCAAGGGCCAGTGGCCAATGGCATGGCATAGGGATTCCACCCATTACAGGGTCGAGCTCCCTGAACAGCATCTACTGATTACCATACTTGGTTCAAGAATTGCATGTGTAAACCAGTTCAATAAAAACTTTCAAATTATAGATGGAAATATATGTTCTACAATTACCAATGCCATATGTTTTCGCCGAATCAAACTTAAACAAGATAAAACAAAATTGGAGCATCAAAACTTCCTTTTCTTGTTACCGGGTGCACCACCAGATTTATTGAAGCCTCTCAAATCATTTGTAGTATCAGCTGTGTTCTGCTTCTTCATCCCTTTCTTCCCACCAAACCCAAACTTGGAATCCCGAGAGTCCCTTTTCTTCCCCTTCCCAATTCCACCCTTACCCTTAAAAGCTTGTCTTGCCTTACCTCCGGACCTATCTCCTGGAGCAACACCTGGCCTCTTCTTGTTGGATCTCTCAAACGCCTTCTTTTCTTCAAAGGGCAACATGGGAATTTCACCATCTTTGTCACCTCCTGGGTACCCACTCTGCTGCCTCTGCTTCCTCCACTTCTTCACAGACTCTATCTCTTCCTTCTTCTGCTTAGTTCTTTCTTTCTGCTTCTGGGCTTGGATCTCCTTAGCTAGCTTCTTGGACTCCCTAGCCTTCCTCCTTTCCTCAGCCTCCTCAATCTTTCTCTTCTCAGACAAAAGCCTGCCCTTCACTTTCTCCATGTGAGTGTCTGTCTTCACCATCTCTGCATAATAGTCAGCGGGCCTCAGAAACGGGATCCCCATTGAATGAAGCTTCTCAAAGGCCTCTCTTGTTCCCTCCAATGCTTGTGTGTAGAAGGCAAGTTCGCGTGCCAGGTCATCATTCACATCCACTTCTTGCTCTTGCTTGGTATTGATAGTAAGCTTATTGATCCATTCTACATTTCCTGGCCAGCTGATGTCACCGAGTTTTTCAAGAAGGCCATCTGTATTATAGATGGGATCTTTAGCAGGTTTGTCCAATTTCACCTCCTCATCTCCTTCTGATTCTGATTCTGATTCAAATTCGGAGTCAGAAAGCTCCACATCTGAATCTTCCATTTCATTAACTCTACTCATCCTCCTTACGTTCACTCTTTGCCGAATATGTGTAAATACCTACAGCGTAAAAATAAAGTAATCAATATCAAAGCCATTTTAATGTTGGCTTTCAAAATCAGAGAGCTGATGGAGAATGGAGATTAATGAATTTGTTGTATCAGTCTCTAAGATCAAAACCTATCAAACAGGACAAAACATCACTTGTAAAAGAGAAAATACATGCTACAATATCAACGCAAAGTATAGCAAGCAATAGCAAAGGGGTATATGAGAATGAGATGATAAATGTGCTACACACATGCAATTATAGAATGTCCTCAATAAAGTTTAAGGAGCTCAAAAACTTGTAGACATAGTTACATGCATGCTTCAAGCCTTGAACTTCATTTTAACTAAGTATAGATAAACAAAAGTATCATCCCTTCAATACAAAGGGTGTCTAAACAAAACTTACTAAACATTCAAAGGAAGCAAATAAATAAAAATCTTCAATTCAATCAGAACTACCAAAATAAGTAAGCACAAACCAACCCGATCAGTGCCATTGATGATAAATTTAGCAAAAAAATGGGGTATCCTTTGATTTCAGCTCAAAAGTACAAAGACCAATGAATTAGTTCCTTCAACTTTCATCACACCAAACACGCGTAATTCACACTTCCAAGAAAAAAAAAGATCTTACCCACGAACTGGCTGCGGCGAGTTGGGAGGTGGAGGTTGAGCCTCTGTTCTCCTGGTTCAGCTGAGACGAAGAGCTTAAACCCTAGCCTGCTTTGAAAAAATTGGGAATTTAGGGTTTTGTTATTCATATATGTCTGGGCTCTGAAACAGTACTGTCACAGAATGTAGGGTTTTGTTCGTTGGGTTTCGTACCGAAACACTTGGGCTGGGCTCAGCTGGACTTTGGCATCGGATGAGAAACCCAACTAATAATAGGCAAAGGGGTAACATAAATCCGTTGTTGTTTTTATAATTTTTCATTCAAGTTTTCCTTGTTTCTTCTCATTTGGAATCCTGAAAAATGTGAAAATGTATTGATTAAAATATTAAATCATTTATTTTAACTTTTTAAACTGTTAATTTATTTTTATGTTAATATAAATGATTAAAAAAAGAAGGGACAAGTAATAAAAATGAATTTTAAACTTAATATCCAATTCACAAACCGACTATATGAGGGAGCAGCAACGGCGAGGGCTCCGCCATCGCTGGTTGGTGTGCTCCACTTCTCCATGATTATGGGGAGTGCTCTCTTGTGCTTGAGTAGTGGTGTATTTGTTTTTGATCATGCGAGAGGGACAGAAAAACAGAGGGGCGTTGCTCTGATGCGATGGCGTCTAGGGTTTAGCGAGAGGATGGCGGCCGCGTGTTTCTACGACTCTGGCAGCCGTCTATGGTCGGGCGGCGGAGCTTTGAAGGCAGGTAAGATGTCTCCTCTACTTCGTTGTCTCGTAGTGTTGCTCGGTCTCTTGTACCTGCTAGGGACGGAGGAGGAGGGTTTGAAGGTCTTCAAAAAGGGTGGTCGGCGCTTGTATGCATGGGGTCCGCGCACTCCGGTGGGTGGTCCGACAAGGTTACGCCGGACGCGGGAGCCGGGTCGCCACCGTGTGGAAGCTTGGGCGGTATATCGCTCTGGTCTGCTACGCCGGACACCGGCCTTGGGGCCCCGTCCACGACGGGTTGCAGTGCAGAATCCGCGGATCGCCGCCGGTTGGTTTTAGATGGGGTAAGGTGATGATCCGACAGATGGAGAACTGGGCCGGCGATCAGGTTCTTGAGCCACAGAATCCGGGTGTGACCTTGCGGGGTACGAAGGAGCAGGACAAAGGGCGCCCGGGACAGTTGACGGAGAAGACGGCGGCGACTACATGGACAAGGAGGCCGGGGTGGATGTACGGGAGGCTAGGGTTCCGGGAGAGCACTGACCCCGCTAGGGTTTTCCTTGGGGATGGGCCGGGTGGGCATACGGGCGTGGGCCTGGGTTACGAGGCGGGTCAGTCTGTTCTGACACGGTATTCGAGGACTTCTCGGACCTATGATGGTACGTCAAACATAGCAGCGGCGGGGGGCTCCAAGCACCCTCGCCTCCAGGAATGAGTCCTGACGGGGACAGGGAGGGTTTGGTCGGTTGTACCTTCTCCCTGGTGTACAGGTGGCATTGGTACCACCAACAGCTAACGTGTTACTACCCTACCACTTCGGGGTCAGCATTCCCGCGTTCAGGAGCCCTACCACTATCACGCAAGGGAGGACGACGCACGCTGACATACCGGGGGAGTAATTGGTCCACCATTGTTTACCTATCGTCTGGTCTGCTCGATCAGTTCCTTTGGTTGGCGTACACTGTATCGGTATCTCCGGATGCTACCGCAGTCTCAAATCCCCGACCTCAATTATGCTATAGAGCACATTTACTCTTTATGCACTTGTCTTTTCAATTATTCCAGTTTGGTTAATGTACGGCGACTTCCCACTGTGGGGTCCCCGAGTTACTTTATAATTAATGAATATTACCATTTCCTTTCAAAAAAAATTCACAAACCGACTACCGAATATTTAGTGTTTGCAAAAGGCTCCTAGTGTATCACAAGTTTTTGAAGTTGTACCAAATAAAATATCATCCAGAGCAGTATATCTCAAATTTCAAATGGAATAAAGTTTTTCTTCTGATTGAAACAAACATATACTTTCTTTCCGTTATAAAATCGTAATAACATGTGAATTATTTTGGCACATTTTTCTTTATTTTGTTATGAAATATTAGAGCCGGCTGCCATCGCCAAATTATCAGAAACTGCAGCTGTGCATGAAAAAATGTAGAACGCCATCACAAAATTTTAGTATGCAACAAATTAGGTTCACATGAAACACAATACACCAACTTGTGTTAACAGAAAAACAAAACAAAATCACAACTCTTTTCTTCATCTACCTAGCAAAATCGAGATCCTCAAAATGCCACGGCACTCCAGATTAACGGACTTCAACCAACTCGATATCGAACACAAGCCAAGAATCTGGAGGAATCTTCTCACCAGCCCCTTTGGCTCCATAACTGTGTTACAAATAGACAAGAAGACATTTAAGTACAAAATTTGAAGTGAAAACATGTAGAAAATGTGATTCTTCAAATTGCATACCCCATTGCAGGCGGAATTGTGAGTCTTCTTTTGTCTCCAATACGCATGCCTGTGGATTCGTATAAAATTTTCATTTGTTATAATCACAAGTAAATAATCAATAAATTAGGGGGTGAATATGGTGAAGAATCAATAATGTCGGTATTACCATTGACCCCGATATCCCAACCCTTTATAACTCCTCCAACACCTGTAGTACCAAGGAGATAGTAATAACTAATTAGCACATGTAAATCACGTTCATGTTAAAAGTAAATTTCTGAATGTACCTAGGCGGAATGTGAATGGCTTTCCTCCTATACTCGAGTCAAATATTTCCCCATTCTTTAGCTTGCCAGTGTAGTGAACACTGGCCTGAGGACAAAGAGTAATGTTTATATCATAAACTATGCAAGGAATTTCATAACATTGGGGGATATACAAAAATAGACATTTTAAATGTACATATGGATGACTCACCACTTTCCCAGGAGAAGCTCTCTTTCCATCTGGTTTGCCCATAGTTAATTCTTCTATAACCAATCCATTCCCAAAGGTTCTTGCTTGAGATGGCTTGGGTTCATTGTGCTCCTCCACTTGGATAGTGGTTGTTATGCCTTCATCTCCTGTACCTGAAGCATTTTGCTCCGTGGAAGTAAGGTCTCCAGACGTCTCAGTTTTCTTCTTCTTCTTCTTCTTGTTCTTTTTCTTCTTTTTCTCTTCAGAGCGAGTTTCACTATGTATGGAGTTTGTATCAATGACATGGGAAAATGCAAAAAATATATACAATAATACCGACAGCATAATGTGATAGATATTATCTTTGGGAAGTGCATTTTGAAATTGGACATAGACTACCTAACTCCACAAGCACTACAATGTTCGTGCCCTCTACTCTTTTTTATGCAAGTAATCAACATAATGCCCGTTACTATGATAGAACTGGCTAGCAGTAGAAAGCTCGATGGGAAGACACAAAGTAAATAACTAAATATCTCATATTATTAAATATCAACATTTTTACTCAAGATATGAGTATTGAGATTTTTAACTTGAAACTTGAGTAAGATGCAAAATTGTCATCTAAGATAGAAATATTTAATCATGGCTCATGACTGATTTCTGGACAATCAGATGTTCTAAAAGGTACATTAGTTCAAAAGATAAGGAGGATCTTACTTTCCGTCCATTGCTTTCTGATCAAGGTCAACTCCAGCGGAAGAAACCTGAGACAAATTTTGGTCCTTGACCTCCTCCGGCTTATCTTCAGCTTCTTCTTCTTCATCATCCTGTTCTTTCTGGTGCTTCTTCTTCTTTTTCTTTTCTCTGAAATCACATTAATAAAAGCAATGACTAATAAAGCAAAAGAACATGTCCATGAATCATAATTTTCCATTTTTCTTTTCAACTGAAGTTCTGATAAACAGAGGCCCGTTAACAATTTGTGTCTGAAATTTATGATCATCTACCTTTCTGGTTGAGGAACCTGGTCAACATCCTCAATTTTTCTTTTAATGCCCGTAGCACCCTCCACTAAATCTTTTGCTTTCTTTTTCTTAGTTTTCTCGGTGGTTCCTTTTTCAACCTGTTCTGCTCCAGCTAATGGTTTCTGCACAGTGACATCATTTTTATGTGACGAAGAGATTGGAAAACCATCCTCATCTTCACTTTCCAGGACAGGAACACCACTACCACTCTTCACAACTATTTGGCGCTGCAAGTTTTTTTCCTCAGAATCACTTAATTGATCCTTCTTCTTCTTCTTCTTAGGCCGTTCAGATTTACCATTTCCAGTAGTTGGTTTGTCATCATCTACTATCTCCTCGATCGTAACTAAAACAGAAAAAAATATATTTGATGGTTAATAGCATCACTCTGAAAATGTGTGTTTTAATGTACGCAACTAGCGAATATCGGAATATGATAGTAGCATCAAAGAAATCCCCTCCCCATTGATTTTCAGTGTAACTAGACCTTAAGTAATGGTTGTTTTAGCACCAAATTCACTAGTATTATTCAAGGATCATAGCTCTCAAGAGGTCACCATACTATGCGCACACATATATACTAACAGATGAACAAGAATGAAAAAGGTACCTCCACTATTGGGGACAAGATCGGTGTCGTCATCATCAATAAATTCACCTCCATATTCATCCTCAGAACCATAATCATTGGAATCATCCGTATCAGTGTCAGCAATATCCTCTCCAAAAGAATCACTTGAGATTGAACAGTAGCAAGGGAAATAGCAGAAAGTAATTTAAATAAAGTATGATAAATTTAAATTAAAACGGCCTTTGGCAACAACAAATATAGTAAGAATAAACAACTGAACCGAATTAATCAAACAAAAGGATACGAGTCATAGCACTCTTCATCAAAATGTTCCTCATCAGCCATAAATTTACCAGCAAGATGAATGCTCCGAGAGCCAACAACAGAAAAGACTACATCATCAGCATCCACAAATTCAAGACTTAAAGGGCAACATTCAGTCTGATCTGGCAGCAAAGAACATAAGTAGACTGGACTCTTATCACGTGAAGAGCACTGAAGTACACACTTATCTGGTGATTTGCCACGGCCTAAAGTTGCCTGATTAACACATAAGCATGTATTATTAAGAATATAAGAACAAAAGAAATAGTTTCCCATGAACAAAATGCATTAATCTACTGTCAAAAGTCAGAACTTCATTCATGAAAAAAGTTTCTTAAACCATCTACTGTCAACACCTCCGTCAATCACGTAGGCAGTTTCACAAAGAACCATCTTCAAATTATTTATGCCCCCACAAAAAACATCTAGCACTGAATCATATACTAAATATAATATTCCTTCCATAAAAATCTGTTCTCAAGATTGTTCCTTAGCCAACCAAAACATAAGTGATCATCATATCTGATCACAAAATCATATCCACTATTCATCCACTTCCGAGCTTTACATCCTATGCACCATAGCAGGTAGCCAAACTGAAACCAATTTCCTGAAGTGTAATTGCAGTAATGACTTGCACAGCCTCTATCAAGCCACCCAAAATTAAAAATATGGTGCAATTGCTAAATCCCAACAGCATACAATTGAATTCCAATTCACAGCCTATAATAACTCTAGCAAGTTCAAAATCCATTACCGAAACATACTCAACTCAACTGGAAATGCATGTGAATCTCTCATAAAACACCCAAAACATCCATAAATCCTGGAATTATATGAAGTAAGAACACTTGTTCGAGTCTCATGAAGATACCTGAGTTAAGTAGACCGTCCCTTCCACATCACTTGATTGATACCGGTATGGCTTGCCCGGCTTCACTTCTATTCCTGGAAAATGAATCACAAACGTAAACAACTACAATGATGCAACACTGCACAAGCTGACAGAATTGCAAAACTTCCATAGCATCCTCACTATCTTAAATCAAAAACAAGGAAGAAAAACTTGCTTCTCCAAAAATCTCCAGACAATTAAGAATACAAATTATATAATTCTATGTCCGTTAACTTCTAATTGACGAACTACGACACTTCAATAGCATCAGCTGTATTTTCCAGCAAAACAAACAAAAAGCAAATTGTGGAAACAAATGGAGCTGAGAAGAGAGAAAATGTTACTGACCCCAGAAACCCATTTCTTCTCTGAGGGAAGAAGACGAAGAACGAAGCTCCCAGATATGGTATTGCTGCAATGAACACAACCTCCTCTGGTCTCCTTCTTCAACCCTAAACCCTCGAACATCTCTTCCAAATGGAATTTTATAGTGACGTGTCTCAATCAAAGTTGGGCCTTCTTGTCCGGAAAATTTTGCAGCAAGGCCCAATAAGGGACTGAAAATGGGCTAATTTTCATGTGTCTGTAAGGCCCAAACAAGGCCCTTAACTGGCCAATCTGTGGTAATTGATCATAGGAATTGAGAAGAAAAACCTAAATAATCCAATGTAACAAAGCTATCGAAACATCATTGAATCCCAGAAATCGATTTTGGAAGATGCCTCCTCGTCGCGCTTCTCGGAAGTCTACTCCGAAGATGAGTCCCAAATCGAAGAGGAAGGTCACGCGCTCCGGTGCTGACCCCTCCGCGGCGGAGGACCACCACCCAGAGGCGTCGCCAGGAGATGCCACAGAAATCGGCGGAACCCAGATGGGAAGCGAGGATCGGGAAAGCGAAGAAGCGGTGGAGGCGGAGGCGGAGGCGGCGACTGCGCCGGATTCGGACGCTCTCGAAGCTCCTCCGGTGGATGCCGCGGAATTGGATGGAGTCCAGAAGGGAAACGAGGGTCAGACCCAGACATGCGACGACATTGTCACAGATAATGCTAATCTGAGCTGTGGAGATATCGTTGATGATGATGGAGCGAAAATTTGTATGGAGAAGGAATCTGGTGTAGGCGAGGAGGTTGCTGTGGATGAAGAAGGAATTGGTATGGTCAATGAATCGAATTTGGGTCAAGAAGCTCCTGTGGGTGACCAGAAATTGGGAAATGGTGTTGTGGAGGGAAAGAGTTTGGGTACTGGTGGCACTGAAGGTGCCTCTGAGAAAGATAATCCGGAAAGTGGAGGTGTGCCACAAGATCTGTCTGGTGAAGCTGTTCAAGATCAGAACTTGACTGTGAATGGTGACTGTAATGTGCAGGGTAAGAATTTGAGTGGCGAGGATGTTGAGGGAGAAAATGATTTGGATGCTGAGATGAAGAATGATTCAAATGTTGTTGAGGATGGTGACCCTGTAGGCCAGGGTGAGGATCAAGGCAATGAACTTATAAGTGATGATGCTGAGGAGGATTTGTCTTACAACCCAGGTGCGGAAATAATCATCCCAACTATAAAGAAACTTATCTTGTCCAACATAATATTATCATGTTGATGATTTGCGTAATGGGTTCTTCACTAAGGGATATATAACATTCTTATGACTGCACAGTAAGCCATCATTTGGGTCGTAATGGTTTTCAATTTAAGGTTTTGTCAACTCTTAGTTTCGAAAGCTGGTATGAATTTAAGTCATAACATAGTGTATTCAGTTTTCCTAATTGTCTTGTAGCAAAATAGTTTTGTTTAGGTGGTAAGCTCTGATCAAACGTTGTTTAATTGCCTGCAAATTAGAAATTTAGAAGCTCTCTTAAATAGTTGGTATCTGTTCATCCAATTATTGATAGTAGAAAGCAACTTGTAGTCATTCTAAGGGAATTATGAGGTTTATCTTTCCAAGATAGTAGAAACTGTAGTTAAGGATTATGCAAAATCCCATATTTACAAAAATTGTATAATTGGTATGCCTTTAAAGGACCTAGTGTGTCGCTGCACTGAATATCGCAGATGTATATAGCTGTAGTATTATAATGTGGGACATCAGACAATTTTACTTCGACGTGTTCTGGTAAAATAAAACAAGTGTGTGGCAACTGTGTCAAATATTGCATAGGTGGGTCTGTCAAATGCCCAAATGGAGCCTTTATTACACAATTTATCTTCCATTATGACTCCAAACATTTCCCATTTATTTACATCTGCAGTTTCTTTTTGGCAGTGGTTGAAATTATCAAAAATGTTGCAATTTATAATAAATACTGCTGGTTTAGGTTCAGAACACAATTCAGTTGAAGAGGAGTCTCCTGGTGCTAAAACTGAAGGAGGTGATGTCGAGGAAGAAGAAGGTGGAAATTGTGAAGATGATGATGAAGAAGAAGAAGAAGAATGTGACTACGAAGGAAGTGAAAATGGAGATAATTATGAACACAGTGAAGAAGATGGAGATGATTATGAAGAGGGTGAAGATAATGATGAAGGCAAGAATGAAGAGAGCAAAGAGGATAAAAGCTCTTATAAGCCCGTTGATGTATCTGAAAAGAAAAGGATGAAAGGATTAGAAATTCATATTGGTGGACTAGATAAAGAGACTGTTGAAGACGACTTAGTTGAAGTTTTTCAGAAGTTCGGCGAAATTCAATCTGCTCGGATTATAAGGCAATCTAGCAGAAGAGCTAAAGGATTTGCATTTGTTCAGTATTCCACCGCAGAACAAGCCAAGAATGCTGTTTCTGAGCTCAAGGATGGGGTTGAGGTTTGAATTATACACTTCAAAGTTATATCTGCATGCATACATATAGTTTTGCAGTGTTCTTTCGATTATGGTGTTCTTATCGAGCTCTTTTTCTATGTATAAGGTGAGAGGCAAACGTGTCAAGGTATCACCGAGCTGGGAAAATGCAACACTTTTCATGGACAATATCTGCAAGAGTTGGACAAAAGAGCATGTAGGCTTACCTGATTTGATATTTCTCCCCCTTCGCTATTTACATAAAGTTGGAACTAGTCACTGATTGTAGTTGTGGCTTAGTCAATGCATAATGTGATTATGGTTTGGTTTGAAGGTACTCAATACGCTGAAAGAATATGGAATTGGACATATTGAGGAAATGCATTTACCAGATGATCCCGAGAACAAAGGGCAGAGTAAAGGTTTTGCTTTCTTGGAATTCAGTACCCACATGGATGCAGTAGCAGCACATCAACGATTAGGAAAGGCAGATGCTGTTTTTGGCTGCGAAAGGAGTGCTGAAGTAGCCTTCATGAGAAACCAAGTACCTTCTACCGAGGATTTATCAGAGGTACTGATTCAAATCCTACTTTAAGTGTTGCATGTCACTGCTCTTTCTTTTGCACTTCCATTATTATAATAAATACAAGGGAAGAAAAGGAAGGAAAGAGAGGTGGTAGGCTCATTATCGTTAACTCATTAGGGTTAATCATCTAAGAAAGGGGTCTAATAAGGTCTGTATATGTACAAGTTTTATTATTCACGTATATGCGGTGATCATTCAGAGATCAGTCCTTAAATATGCTATTATTTGAAGAGGTGGGTAATGAGTCCACACGGCTTCATATACAGTTTATTGTGTAGAACTTGTAAATAATTTCTTGGATGATCACAATGGGGATTTTGTCCTTTTCGATTTTTAGGTTGTCAGTTTGGTTCATATACATTTTAAAATGGGATAATTGCAAAAAACATGCGGTGAACTATTCGTGTTGTGCAAATACTATCAGTGAGCTATTTTCAGTTTGCCAATCCGTTATCTTTAATGGAAATTAGCCATGTGACTTTAGTTTTTCTGGAAGTGACAGTTTTTCCCTTTACGTTATACTTGTTATGTAATTTGTAACCCTCATGCATACATGTTTCGCAATTTGGAACCGTTATGTATACACTTTTGCATGGTTGCTTTCTGTTTTTTTGCAAAACGAATTAACTTCGTTAGTGGATTTGCAGAAGGAAAATACTTCACCAATAGCATTTGCAAAACGCGCATAGTTGACCGCAAATTTTTACGATCATCCCTTTTAAAATTGATGAAGGATATGGTGTGTTTGTTGGTTCATGTTTCTTGAATCTAACAGGTCCCATAAGTAGGATATAATATATCAGCAGTTTGTTGTATTTTTGGATCAAACTGATGCAAGGGTTTTTATATATTTATCATTTATGAAATTTCAATAAGAATACTTGACTTTATCTGCAATAGGTAAAAACTTTCAGTTCCAAGGTTGAAAGAGTTTGGAGATGAATAAAAACTGAAAGAGATAGGCAAACAATATGGTGCCAGAATGAAAATTGAAGAAGGTTATATATATGAAACTTGGTATTAAATGCAGGAATTTTTCATTGTTAATTTCTGTCTCAGATTAAAGCTTCCATTTCAAGGCGTAAGGGTAGGCTTCAGAAAGCTGAGCCTGGAGGATCCAAGGTCAAGAAAAGTAATGAGAGGACACGGCCAAGACAAAAGAAAGAGGCTCATGCCAAGTCTCAAGGGACTGAAAAGGAGCGGGAAAAGACACATCAAGCTAGTAGTAGCAAGAGTAAGGGCAATGGAAGTGAAAAAAAGGGAAAGAGTGTTTCTGAAGTAGAGAGAAAGCCTATAAGGTCAAAAATCTCAGGAAGCAAGTCACGTAGACCAAATTCTAGTGTTACTGAAAATCGAATTGCGCGGGCGCCATTCAAATCGACAACAACAAGACTCAAGAGAAAGCCTTTGCCTTTGGATCGTGATGATCGAGGAAAGAGAAAGGTGGGGAATGGCTATGATGATAGGCCATCTAGGAACCTACGAGGTAGCATTATGCTCTGGTGTACAACGTTATATCACTTGAAGCTTTTATTAGATGGGAAGATTTAGTGTGATTTTAGTTGCTTTGATTTGTAGGCAATAAGCAAAGTACATCGAGGTATGCTATTAGGAGTCCAAAGAGGAATCCTCGCGTTAGAGACCGGCCAGCTCATGCCCACAATGCAGTTTCGGGATCTAAGAGGCACCATTCAGATATGGTACTCCCTCTGTCTTAAAATAAACGTCATACTTCCTTAAAACGAATGTTTCAAAATAAAGGTTTAATTGCAGATGGTTGTTGTGTACTATAGGTCTCTTGCACATAACTGTCCCCAACTTTAAACTCTTAAATCCATCCAGCTATATAAACTTTCAAAAAGTTACACAGCTTGTTTTCGCAAAAAAAATGATGAAAATGCCCGACTTTTAAAGAATCTTTGTACATCTACCCAACTGTTTGGGTAGATGTACAAAGATTAATCAAAATGTTTTGGGTATGAAGTCTTTTTAGATTAGGGTCAAGGGCATTTTCTAGTGAAAAAGAGGTGAGTTTTTTTGGAAGTACATGTAGATGGTTGTAAAAGTTCAAAGTTGGAGATAGTTATGTGCAAAAATACGCAATATCTATTTATAACTAACCCCAATATAAATGTTTGTTTTCCGTTTTAGTTAGTTAATCAAGTATAAATTACCACTGTCATCCTTTCATAAATTAGTTATAGCAACTTGAGTAGTGGGGGAAAGGGTGGGAAGTGTAGCACTAAAATCTAAATAATGGTTGGCATTTAATTTCTAGGAACCTCATGCTGGATACGTTGAACCTGCTGCTTTGAAACAAGTCAAACGCCAAGCACGATACCATGAACCGGACCATGGGAATCATAGTAAACATCATTTAAAATACCGTGAACCTGACCTTGGGGATCGACATCAAAGTCATTACCTAGAGCCAGCCTTTGAAAATAGGCATCAAGGGCGTGTCAGTTACCATGAACCAGCCCTTGAAAATCGATATCAAAGTCGTTTGAGTTACCGTGAACCGGCCCTTGAAAGTCGACACCAAAGTCGTTTGAGTTACCGTGAACCAGCCCTTGAAAGTCGATATCACGAACCTTCTCTTGTAAGAGAAGCTCTACCGCATGGAGTATATCTTGAGCCACCTGCTAGAGTACAAAGCCATTATGATTATCGTCACAGGCTGAGGAGGTATTCTCCTTGCATTTTTATTTGTATTAGTCTGAGCTTATAATCCTAAGTTTGATTGATAAATGATATGCAATTTGTTTGTCAACAGAGATGATGATGGGTACAACAACCAAATCAGCAGTAGTTCCTCAAATCCTCGAGGTAGTTTGTTTTGTTATAAACTTATAATAATGCTTCTTCATGGAATTAGTTTCACTTTCCATTTTAATAAGAAAAGGGGTAATTACAATTCACTCCCCTGTACTATTTTTAATTCACTACCCTGAACTTTTTTCTGTATCAGTTCACCATGATAAATTTTGTTTTTGTTTCAATCTACTCTAATCTGAGGTTTAATGATGAAAGTGCCCTTTAAATAAATGTTTATAAAAACTATTAAAAGGGTAAAAAACAAACTATAAAAGATGAACATCATTGTCTTCTTAGTTTCTATTTAAAAAAGAAACCATTTATATGAATACTCATTGTGTTGTGAAGTTTAACTTTGTCTTGAATTATATGGTTGCTGATATTATACTCTATGTTGACTTTGTGCTGTTACTGTAATATCAGCTCTACCCACCTACTCTCCAAATCCTAGGTTCCCGAGCCACGGTAGATATGAGGTTCTCTCTCTCTCCTATCTCTCTCACACACACTTAATACTTGAAGACACAGGATTTATAATCTATGCAAACACAAACTGGTATATGTTGTAGGAACTCTTTGGTTTTCATTTTGCTGATGCTTTGTAATTTCGTGCAGGGTGATAGCAGTAGTAGAGGCGGTGGTTATCAGCATAAATCATACCTGCCTCGTCGATAAGCTCTCAGAATCAGGGTTCAGTTTTCAATTTTCTACAACACATAGTAGAAAGCAAAAACATGGGATTGTTTCCTCATTCCAATGTTTGTAATATACTTGCATTTTACTTTGTATTGAACCGTATGTGAATTACTATTGATCTTAAGCCTTGCTATCTTCAAATGAAGCATACATATATGACTGAGGCTTCTGATACTATTTCTGTGGACTCATTTTCTTGTAAAGTGTTGGAGCCGAGAGCTCTTGTGCCACAAACCTCATTGTAGGCCTTGACTCCGGAGCTCTGTGTATGCAAGCCAAAGATGTGGTCACGACCAATAGCACGATTTCGAGTAATAGGCCTGTTGGAGACGGTAGCTTCTGGTCTAAAACATCCTTAACCAGGATGTCCGAATCAATGCCCGACAACATAGATGTTCCCGAGGACAAAACTAGCTCCCCTGGATGCCTACCCATCATTACTTCCAATGCCACCACTCCGAAGCTATAAACGTCACATTTCTCGTTGACCCGAACATTGAAAGCAAGCTCTGTAGACAACCAAATAACAAGATTGTTAAAACCTAATTCACCTTAAACAATTTATGAGATTATTAGATTTTAAGGATGACCTAGCCCATTTGGGTTACACCGGTGATCAAAGAGCTTTATTATCTCGAAAGATCAGAGCTACGAATTCCAACGGGAATCTTTAAGACTATAGGATTTTCCATTTTTCATACCGGTAAAAAAGAACAAAAAAAAAAGAGATTTTAAGGGTAACCTCACTCAACTACCTTTAAGCTGTAAGTATGCTCATTTCTTAATCCAATACTTTTAGGTCTAAATGTTTTTGATAACCTTATTAGTATTTTTACTCGATTTACTCAAATTTGGAGTGCGAAATCATGAAAAAACCCTCATGTGAATGCAAAAGGGTATTTTTGTCATTTCACGCCCAAAATTGACATACGTGTAAGTTGGGACTCAAAAAACTTAAAAATTGTACATAGGACCCAGCAATGGTGTTGCGATGGGGCAAATCCAGATCAGGGCTCAAGAGCCTGGCGGTGCCGAAATCCGAGAGGCGTGGCTTGTACTCAGACCCGACCAAAACGTTGTTCAAAGACACATCACAGTGCACCACAGGAGGAGAACAGTCATGATGCAAGTAAGCAAGTGCATGAGCCAATCCTTGCACAATCTTGACCCTCACACCCCAACCCACCTCTACACCTTCCTCGTACAACACCGTCCTTAAACTCCCTCTCTCCACGTACTTATACACCAAGTACATGTACCTCTTCATGGCACAAGACCCACAAAACTTAATGATGTTCCTGTGCTGAATCGACCTCACCACTCTGATCTCATTCTCAAACGCTTCTGATGTTGGCATTGACATTGACATTGACATTTCTAGTCTCTTGACGGCGAAGACTTTCCCTGACGGTAACTCTGCTTTGTACACTGTCCCGAACCCGCCTCTGCCTACACAATACTTGTCTTGGAAGTCCTCGGTGGCCTTCACAATGTCCTCGAATCTCGGCTTCTTCTCGTTCCAGTCCCATATCACTGACTCTGAGGACTTGTACTCATTGTTGCTACTACCTTCATTTTCTTCATCACAAACAGATCTCTGGCGACGACACATCAGAAATGCAGCTGAAATGTTGCATAAAATCAGTATGACACAAACCGTTACAGTTACAACAATAACAATGACCCTTTTCTTGTTACTTGAGTTTGAGCTACAAGGGCTCAATCCTTGTACATTTCCACACAAACCCGAGTTCTCAACGAAAGCTCGTGGACTATGATCTTCAAAGACTGATCCTTTCGGGATTGGACCGGTGAGTTCGTTGTGTGAAAAATCAATGGACACGAGGCTAGTCATGGAGGAAAAACTCGGAGGGATGGTTCCCGAGAGATTGTTGTGGGAGACATTGAGACTCGACAACATTGTGAGCTTTGCCAAGTTTTGAGGTATGGTTCCGGAGAGATCATTGTTGCTGAGGTCCAATAAGTACCTTAAAGACATCAAATTTCCAAGCTCCCCTGGTATGTCCCCTGATAAATTGTTGTCCCTCAAGCTCAAGCTCGTCAAGCGTCCCAAGTTTTGTAACCCTGATGATACTTCTCCGGACAAGTTGTTTTCTGACAAGTCTAGTGACTCGAGCTGTCCTAAATTGGACATACTCTCCGGGATTGGCCCTGTCAAGTGATTGTTCCTTAAGGAACAGCTCAGCAATAAGGATAAATTTCCGAGCTGGTTCGGGATCGTCCCTGTGAACAGGTTGGATGCGAGGTTGAGATCACTGGTTGGATGCGAGGTTGAGATCACGCAATAGGCTTAAGGAAAAACTCTGTTTCCTAACCTTTACAAACGTTTCATTATCAGATCCTAACTCAGCCCAACGTTTGGTCTCAATTCCTAACATAATAGGTTTGGAATTTCTCAGAAACTATAAAAAGCCGTCTAAACTCACGATTCCGTCAACTCGTCGAGCATTGGGTTCGGTTGCTTGGGAACGAGGATAAGTTCAACGTCGAGGAGGGCACCATGGGTAATGTACGCCAACAACGACAACGCTTGGATGAGTTGACGGAATCATGAGTTTAGACGGCTTTTTATAGTTTCTGAAAAATTTCAAACCTATTACGTTAGGAATTAAGACCAAACGTTGGTCTGGGTTAGGATCTGATAATGAAACGTTTGTAAAGGTTAGGAAACAAAGTTATCCCTACGCTTAACGTTCCGAGCTCAGGAGGGATCGCACCTGAAACTCTGTTTCCATAAATGGAAAATCTTGTGAGGTCCTTACATTGACCCCAAATCGGTGACAGTTGACCCACAAAACGATTGTCTTTGAGGTCAACGTAAACGAGATTCGGGTGAACTCCGAAGGCATTAGTAATGTCGCCGGTGAACTTGTTCCCGTCAACCCTGACTCTACGGAGCCTCGAGCAATTCCTCAGGCAATCAGGCAATGATCCGGTGAGCTCGTTGTCGTTGGCCGTCAATTGCTCAATTGCTAGTCCTTTACAGAGGTGAAACGGGACTTCTCCGGAGAAGCTGTTGTTTGAAAAGCTGAGGTATCTTAGGAAAGGACTAAACTTTCCGAGATCTCCGGGAATGGCTCCGGTGAACGAGTTTGTGGACACGTCGAGATGTGTTAAGCTGCTGAGAGCAGAGATGGTTTCCGGGAGCTTTCCCGAGAGTTTGTTAACACCAATGTCGAGTTTCTCCAATGTTGTCAGGTTTCCGATCTCCGGCGGGACGGTGCCGTTGAGGTTGTTACTAGTGAGGAACAGAATTTTGAGGTTACTAAGGTTACCAAGTGAAGAAGGGATTGGCCCGGAGAGTTGGTTCCGGGAAAGGGACAGTTCAAGTAAGTCCTTTAAGCTCCCGATCTCACTTGGGATGTGACCGGAGAAGCTGTTTTGGTATAAATATAGGATCTCGAGTTTTGTTAATGACCCGATTTCCGGCGCAATGTGACCGGAGAAAGAGTTGTTTGAGATTTGCAATCTGGTGAGTTTGGTCCAATTGATGAAGAATTGACCTGAGAGTTGACCGGAGAGGAAGTTATCGAACAACCTTAACTCGGAGAGGTTGGTTAGGTTGGTGAAGGACAAAGGTAACTCTCCGACGAGCTGGTTCTCGGCAAGAGACAGGTAGGTGAGGTTTGTACAAAACCCGAGCTCGAAAGGGATTGTGGAGTTTAGTGCATTGTGTCTGAGGTTAAGGTATCGGAGATTCCTAAGTTGTCCTAACGAAGCAGGGATGTGTCCTTGTAATGAATTGTTGAAGAGCTGGAGAGTCTCGAGATTAGGCAAAGAACCGATGTTACGAGGGATTGGACCAGTGAAGTTGTTGTGGTTGAGGTTAAGGTGAGTCAAGTTAGGACAACTTGTTATGAACCTAGGAAACTCCGAAGCAAGGTCATTGTAAGACATGTTGAGGTGGGTCAAATATGGCATACAAGAAAATCTAGACCAATCAGGGGATTTCAACACGTTCCCACTAATGTCCAGGTGATGTAGCTTTTGGAGATGGCTGAGCTGGTATGGGATTGTGCCGGTGAGGTCGTTGTTGTGGAGATCGAGATGAGTCAGGTCTGTCAGGTGAGATATGGCCAATGGTATGGCGCCACGTAGTGAGTTGTCGCTCAGGTCGAGGGATGTGAGGGTGGGGAAGGAAGTGAAGTTGAGTTGTGTGAGTGAGCCGGAAATGTTTGATCCGGAGATGTTTAGACCGGATACTTGTCCGGTTCGGTCGCAGGAAACGGCGGTCCAGTTGGTGCGGAGGTTTCGGAGGTTTGTGAGGGACCATGAAGCGAGATGGTCGTAGGATGTTGGAGATTGTAGTAACCAGCTCTGCTTCCATGTCAGAAGAGCCTCGGCTTGTGTTGATGACGATGACGACCATAAGGTTTTGATTGGAAGTGGATACACCAATAATAAGAGAGTGTGGCAGAGAAGAAGGTGGTGAGGGTGGTTTCGGATTGAAATTGCCATGGCCAAGTGTTGATTCAAGTATGTTTTGTTTTGGGGTTATTTATGGTATTGTGAGACATAAAAGTCAAAATATTAAGGTGTGATTGGGGCATAGTCGAATGATGATTCCAACGTGTGGCAAAACATTCCTCTCGTTTATGGCATTGAAATAACCTTAAATTTGGAGGACATCATGTACTATGACGTTTTGACTATAAAGCTTTTATACTTCTGTTATGGAGTTGACTTGAAAGGAAGTTAGGCAAGGGAACTAAAAAATGAGAGAAACATGCTAATTCTCCACACGTAATCGAACATGAAAATGATTCTAGTATAGTTTTACTAATAAATAAATGTGTAAAACCAATGTAATAATTATTAGAATTAAGAAGATTCGAGATACTCAATACTGAATAAATATAACAAGCCTAAGGATACTCAATGACGTGACACATGTTGCTCTTGAAATCATGCTATAATAAGTATGGTTCAAGACAATCCAGCTTTTGATAATACTCATTTACGTTTTCTTGATATGTGACACTCGTAAATACAGTGCAAATCGTTACATGCTCAATGATCTACGATGATGAATTATGGTTTGACATAGTAACAATATGAATCATTCGTATTGGCTGATCGGAAATTTATAAAAATACTCATTGTTTATGTGAGAGAATGTCAATTTTTATTTTTGTCTACAATTCTACATGACTTTATTTTAAATTTAATCATATTTTACGGTGAAAATATATTTGTAACAAACAATATAATTTTACCCATTGTTTCATGTTTTAGAAAAATACAAATAATCGTAATAATTTAAATATAAAAATACCATTATTATTTTCACCCAAGTATAAGCATGTTTCTGTTAGAGGGTGAGAAAATCCTAATGATCGTCACTTTGTCTAGGACAGTAAGACGTTATCTCGTGTTTAAGAGTACTTCCAATTATATAAGTTTAGCTTGTTGCAGTGAGGGGTTGTAGAGCATATTTTGGGATTCCCTCTGTTCCAAACAACTAGTTTCTACCCCTAACTCTATAACGATAATAACCAGTTATTGCAGGAGCTATTTGGTTGGGTGATTTTGTACTTTTGATATTTTTAAAATAGCCCCAACTTAAACTAGTCATTTTATTGATGGTGCCAATATGAAATACATTATATTACTTTAATTTTGATTGGTGTCTCCAGATTTAGCTCAAATGTGATCGATGAGGTCATTGTGGAGACGGTGATGAACATCTCGATCTCGGAGCCTTAATCTATGGTCCATGATACTTGTTATGTTCACCTCTGGTGGTGGTCATGTGCGGTGCACTATGGGCGGGACACCAATATCTACAAACGAATCAGTGGGGTACGACTTCCGTTGATCCTCACCGATCATGTTGCGTAGGATATAATACAGGTAGTCATGATGAGTACGTGTGAGTTCCTAACCCACATTCGGCTCGGACGAGTGTCGATATAAAAGCGAGCATGTAGAACTCCAAATGCTCGTTCGATATCCTTTCTCGCCGCCTTTTGGTTTATAGCAAAACACATTTTCTGTACTGTTTGTGGACATGATATTGTTTTCATAATTTTCATCCAAGGAGGATAGATTCCATCTGTTAAGTAATAAGAGGTTGTGTACTCGTATTCGTTGACATTAAACTTAATCGGTGGAGCGAAGCCTCGAATTGGCTGGTAAAACAATGTTGACCTATTCAGCACGTTGATGTCGTTGTTGGAGTCTGGTGTTACGGAAAGAAAAAAAAGCGTGTCATATCCACAAGTCTTGGGATGAAACGACTTCTAGAATGATTGTGGGGATGTTCCCATAGTCTCTGCTTGAGGATTGTACGGCCCATGCCACCGGACAGTTCTTCCAATCCAGTGCATGCAGTCGAGACTCCCGATCATCCCTCGTAAGTCGTGGTCTTTGTTGAATTCCAGCAAACGGCGGACATCTTCCTCGGTCGGGAGTCATAGATATGTTCGTCCAAAAATCTTGATGACACACAAGCAGAACTTACTAACGCACTCCAAAGCAGTTATCTCCTCCATTCGTAAGTACTGGTCAACGATATCAGCGGGACCTCCATAACAGAGTTGTCAAAGTGTTTCCGTGCACTTCTGGTGTGGAGAGAATCTGAGCTTCCATGTAGCATCGGGTCGTTGACGGAATTAAGCGTACCACTCACTCAATACATTCATGATTCGTAGGAACAATTTCCTCAACTTCCGGTAGCGACGCCGAAATTGCTGCTCGTTGTACACTCGAGTATGCGCGAATTAGTTAGCTATCAACCACTCGTGTGCTTCATCGTGATTTCGCTCTGTCATTATCCGCTTTGGTGCCACCTACGACTGTGACCCATCTGTCTCCTCATCTTCTTTCCTTTGATGTACCCTTGCTGAAATTCGATCGACAATTCGTTTGACTATTAGTTAGACCATCCTTTTTGTTGCTTTCTCCATCTCTCAGGGAGTCATTTAAGACAAATCCGCTACTATTGGATAACGATCCATCGAAAAAATAACAAAGAAGTTTGGAAAAGAAGGGGTGTCGGAGAGAAGAGACGAGAAAAGAGGTGTGCGTTTTGTGTAGGGGTGATAGTGTATTTATAGGAAATTTTTGGGTTTATTTTTAAAATTATGACGTTGCCAAGCGTCGCGTCTCTATTGGGTCGTCGACTAGCCGTTGGGCCTGGGACGCACACAACGACGATAGTCTGCAACAATCGGTGCTACAACGCCTCCGGTATCAAGGAACCGTTGTAGGAGCCATTGTAGGCGCTACAACGACGCCAAAACCACAATCGCTGGAGATGTTCTAAAGTACGACTTCGTGGTGGTATTGTTATGATGATTTTGTCCCCTAGCGTTGTGGGGATTTGTCCTTCGGGATTGTGACAAAAGACGACGGGGGAGAAAGGAACATTTACCATCATGTTCCTCTTCCTTTCGATATAGCAAGGGTGTGCAGGACGATACAATAATGGTGTAGCCTAGAACATGAGTAGCAGACGGGCCATAAGCTCGAAGATGAGAACTCGACCTTGACATGGGTGGTCCAAACTTCACCACCTGGTAAGGTAAGGTGTTCTAAGCAGCCATATCGGGACATACGAGGCCCTGGTTTAAGGTCGGGTGGGGGTAAGATGTATCTACCCCGCCATGCCAAGACAAGGCTACTCATGTCGCATCATCCACGAGCCATCCTTCATAGTCAAAACCGTCTTTCAACAAGATCCCGATTATGCACCCCTAGAATTTTTCACATGTATGGGAAACAAACTTCACTCAAAGTAATAGACTTTCGTATGATCGGTGGTTGGTTTTTAAGACACACCGTCGTCGTGTTTTCAGTACGGTTCAAGTTTATCAGAAAAAATACAACTTTAGATTTTGTGATAACCAGTAGCATCTCTCACTGGATATCGATATTTTTAAACTTATGTAAGATCAGTATATGATGTATATCTATTATTAACAAAACAAAAATATTTTTCATAAGATAAAAATCAAATGCACAATAGACAGAGAATCCAACGTAGTATCAATTGGGCCCCTCATTCGATATTAAAGGTTGGTAAAAGAAGCCCATCTGAGCCCAGGAGAAACCAGCCCAATTGCTTTTGGTACGAAACGCAACGTACCGAACCGAACCCGTCCTCCAACAGTAGAGTGTGGTTCAGTGCATATAAGTAAGAAAACCCTACATTCACAATCTCTGAAGCAGCTAGGGTTTGGAGCTCGTCGTCTAAGCGGAACCAGAAGCACAGAGGCTCAACCTCCACACCAGCTCCGCCGCTGCCATGGGTCGTATGCACAGTCGAGGGTACATTTCAATCTACTTCATTTCATATACGCCTAGGTTATGTTAACATGCCTGTTGCTTTCTCAATCCGTGTCTGATCATCTATTCCTGTAATTGGCCATGATTCCAGTAAGGGTATCTCCTCTTCCGCTTTGCCCTACAAGAGGTCTCCACCAAGCTGGCTCAAGATCTCGTCCGGCGATGTGAGTGATTCGGTTTCGATTTCTGAATTTTTCTGTTTGTTTTCCGAGAAAATGCTGGTGTAGGGTGTTTTTGATGTGATTGTTAATCGAAATGGTGTTTTATGTAGGTCGAGGACAACATCTGCAAGTTCGCCAAGAAGGGTATGACTCCTTCCCAGATTGGTGTTATCCTGAGGGATTCTCACGGTATTGCTCAGGTGAAGAGTGTAACTGGAAGCAAGATCTTGCGTGTTCTCAAGGCTCATGGTAAATTTTTATTACCGTTTTTTTATCAGAGCTCTGAAAATTGTCTTCAATTTGTATGCATTTGTGTCTAGCGTATGCTTTTGTGAACTGTTTGATACTTATTGCACTAATTTGAAAGTGGTTTATTTGCAAAATGATAGTCTTGATGTGACAGTGTTTGATTTCTTCATGTCCTGTTATCTGAACTGTTATTCTCCGTATTAAGATAGTTGTCTTAAGCCCAATTACTTCTTCATATCAGTTTGAAGTTTGGTTAGTATTGTTTGTATCTTATACACGCCTTGCACATTGCTTTGGAATGAAACTCTACTTATCAAATATGCCTGGTGCCACCATTTACACTATTTATAGTCCTTGTATTGTTGGATTTAGTTCCAGCATTTACTCACATGGAAAAAATTCTCTCCTTTGCTTTCTATGGAAAATAGTGCTTTATAGGCCCTGGATTTGCATTTAGATGCACTTTTGGGTGTTGGGGCATTATTGATATATAATGCTGTCTTACTGGGTGTTGAGGATTTGTCAGTCCGCGAGACTACAGTCCATTATCTATTTAGTAAATGCTAAAGAACACATCTAGTTATGTGTATGCTTAATTGCATGTTCTGTGCCTTTAAATGGTGTCCGTGACTAATTGGATGGGTCTACATATTTTTTTGCTTAACATTGTTGGCTTTACTCATTGTGTTTTAAATTTTATTCTCTTAGGACTTGCCCCTGAGATTCCTGAGGATTTGTATCACCTCATCAAGAAGGCTGTTGCTATCAGGAAGCATCTTGAGAGGAACAGGAAGGACAAGGATTCTAAGTTCAGGTTGATTCTTGTAGAGAGCAGGATTCACAGGCTTGCTCGCTACTACAAGAAGACCAAGAAGCTCCCACCTGTCTGGAAATAGTAAGACTTGTCTCATTTCTCTGTTACATTGATAGTACTGCTATTAAATGGTTTTTGATTTTAAATACTTCTTGTTTCCTATCATACCTACCAGTATCCCTAGTATAACCCCAAAATTCATCAATCTCTAAGGAGTGTTTTACAGTTTGCCAAACTTAGATTTTTAGAATTTGGAGCTGTGGCTTCCAAATTGTTAAAGCATCATCGTATGGAATATCCGCTATTGTTTTCTTTGACTGCTGGAAATTGATAAATCAACATTTATATTTGCAATATAAACTATTTTGCCAATACGGGTGTCTTTAGTGACCAAGTACAAAGCTTCATCTTCGGTGATATTAGTTGATCTCATTCAAAAATTTAAGGCCATATGTACTGAAGACTGTTATTTTCTCTACCTTCACTGCTCTTTAATTTTGTTTCCATATTGGTACTTGTGTGTAATTGTTGCATTCTTTTAATCCAATGTTCTATAATTCTTAGTATTTGTAATTGTCATTTCAGTAATGTCCTTCACAGTTCTTTATATGGTTTACTGATTCAAATTCTAATTTTTGCAGCGAGTCTACCACCGCCAGCACTTTGGTTGCTTAAGTCTTGCTATAAAGGGCAGCTAGGTTTCAGGATGATGGAGAAGCTTTAGGCCATCACATTCTATTGTTGGACCCTTCATAATCTATATCTAGCAGATGATTTTGTTTTTCATTAGAGGTTGAACGAAATGTGTTTTGATTGATATTCTATTTGCATTTACCTTGAACATTGTTTAAGTTATGTTGGACCATCGAATACAGCAGCTCTATATTTTTATTTAACCTACTATTGCATTAAGTATTCTAAAGGTGCTTAAATGCCATGTTTTGCTCCACACATTACAGGGTTCTTCTAATAATTGTATATGTATAATGCCAGAAACTGTTGTGATTCTATGAATTATATCACTGGTCAGTATTTGTATTACAGCACTTGTTTATACTTAAATTGAATGATTTGTAAATGAAATGGGCTTGATGCTCAATACCCTTGTTTAATACTTAGTGGCTGAGCTCCTGTCTCTTGGCTTCTGCCTTCTTTTTACTGTAACTGGTGGGTGCTGGGAACCAGAGTGCTGAGGACCTTGGATGATGAAGAAAAGCACAAACACCCCTGGAGATACCAGCTGCAGTGATCGTCCGGGGATTCCTTCAAGCGATCTGAGGCACAGCTGGTGTGGCCGTACCCATGATGCTTGCCCAAACCTGTTCTACATTGGTATCACCGTCGGAAGAAAGCCCGACCAGTAGGAGGAATTCGTGTATGAACATGGTTCTGAGCCACCCCCCAATGTCACGAGAGAGTGATCCAGCACCCGTCTCTGATGAAACCCAAAACTAATAGTGGACTATTTGTCGTCTACAAATATGTTATGTTTGATATAATTTAGTCTTGTGACGGTGACATAGCTTCAACTCTTTTTTTTTTGAAAGTGTCCGTTTTGTCATTTGTAGTATTTGTGTTTCATTATTTGAAACACTCATGTATGCAATGTAGGGGTACTTTCATCAAATTTTTACAAAAAATAAAAGTTAATTCAGTTGGTTGATTTGTAAACGTAAAATCACCATTAATATATGCTAAAAACATAATTCACTGTAATTTTCTCAAAAACATATAATTTACTGTAAGTTTTTGTAATCATCCCTAAAAATAATTATATTTCATGAACTCATTATTAAAACCTATCAATGCCCTAATCTTTGTATACCCAACAAACCAAAGTCCACTAAACCAGTGTCCGGTATGCCTGGGCCTAATGACAAAGGCATGTGGGGAATTTTGCAAGTGTCCATCTGAAGCTCAATTCTTCTCTGGGTGCTTGGAAGGTGCTTCAGAACCCGAAGAGGCCAAGAAAGGGAGGTACCAAGCTAAAGTTCAAAATTGCTACCATGAAGAAACGGATCATCTTTAGTTTGCTCATTTCTTATTTAGGTAATGAGACCTGTTTGTAATGTTTGATTCTCCTTGTTGAGAATCTTGGTTCGAGTTTGTGGGCTCTGTGTTGTATCTGAAGGCTTGCCCTTAACCTTTAACTTCACTTTGAAGTTATTGGTCTTTTATAAAAAAATACAAGATGCTAGCATCCTGTTCCTGTCGCACTGACTATAGTCAGTTTCATTCCTCACCAATCAAAAAGTTCTCTGAGTTACTCTAGCGTGGCTTTCTTATATCCTGTCAGATCTTCCAAATGACAGGGAGATAACCTAGGATAATCTAGATTGAGTTGTGGATAGTCATCCTTAACTTTTATTTTCTAGATATTGACATAAGTCATATTCATATAGAAGACATATTATATAGATGGTTCTCCTGAACTTCGATTTTCTAGATATGACATAGGCCATACTCATACTGAAGACATAAGCCTAATCAATCGATCAAGCCGAGCATTACTAACCTATAGAACTCCTGTTTCGATCCTTCATGTATTATGTTTTTTTTATAAGCTAAAATATTTATTAAACAAATGCTCTACAAGAAAGTAAAACAAAAGCAGAAAACGATCCACATAAAGGACCATTTTTTCAGACTAAAACAGCTACAAAGAGCAACAAAAACACTCAAGCAGAAAAGCAAACGAAAACAATCATCTACTTCCTACTCGAGTTCAAACAGAGAAATCGGTTAGACACCGGAACCGGAATAAGAGCTCCTACTGTAGTCGGATCAAGGTAAGCCTCGTCCTCACTAACCTCGACGTTTTCATCCTGTGGGACTCCACGTTCGAGGGCCAAAGAAGCAAGGTCGACTGCCTTTTTTACAACTTTCTTGCTAAAACTCCAAGCACCCGAACTATCTTTTTTAGCAATATCAACAGTGAAACTTTCCGAATTGTCTCCTTTATCAGCAGATGTCTTGGCTCTTGACTGATAAAAAGCAACTGGCGGAACACTTCTCTTTGGTTGTCATTTTTTTGGACGACCACGTCCCTTCTTTGGTTTAGGTAAAGCCTCATGATTCGGGGATTTAGACAATGCGTCCTTCCAAGGGCTTCCTTGATCGACAACCGGGATAGAAACATCAATCCGAAGTCCATCACCAAACACCGCCACCTTAGGAAGATAACTGTGACCAAGCCCTTGGACCTGTTCTGAAGTCTCTGTGGCCTGCATAATCCGACCAACACCTTCAGAGGCATGTGACTCAGCCCGACTCACAACCAAAGCATCTGCAAGCGAATCAGCAACCCTGTGAATCTCTCCAAACATATCGCAAACTGTGATCGGGTCCCTCACCCCGTGATCTTCTCCACCATCAACTGAACCTGGATTATGTTGGTGTTTCTGTTGTTCAGGTCTGTAGCTAGACTCCTTCATGTATTTTGGTCGTAACCTCTCTGTGTTGAGAGCTGTTGGTTGAGGTTCCTCCATAGAATACTCTTTAGTTTGTATTTCACCCTCACACTCATTTTTTACTTCAAAGATTGAGTTCTTTATAATGTGTTTTTGCCGATCAAAAATAAGTATCACTTGATCAAAGAATTCAAGACGTCAAGGAAGTTTCCCACTTGACCGACCAACTATAATCGTCGGTCACGTAATTGTTCAGACCGACACTATTTGCCCCTAACCTTTATTTTATCTCAAAAACTTGAAGTGCTTGAACATTTTTAGTTGCACACCCTAAATTCAATCGTTTGCTTTCAAAAGCTTCACATGTATTTCAGTCGACCAAAATAAAAGTTTCACACGTAATGCTTGAGGCAGAGATCAATGTCTTGGACAACATCAATTTGAGCACATGCTAATAATCATGGGCCTTGGCCCATAATCATGGGTAGTTGCAGATGAATTAAATTAACTCACTCAAACCAAATCATTATGGGCCTTGGCCCATGCCTTCAGCTGAGTTTGTTTTGGTGTCGTGAAGCCCAACCCGGCTACAAACCCTAATATCTTGGTCGGAATCAAAACCCTAATCCTCGGCTCCTTGCACATATTTAAGAACTTCTTCCTCCCCGAGCTCTCTCTTCTCCATACTTACCTCTCTGCAAAGTCCAAGCCGCCTAGCTCATCCTCTCAGGTGACTTCCTCGCTCTTCGCCTACCTGTTCTTCTGCGATCCAGTACTGTTTAGATCTACCATTTGTTCGGTTTATTATGTTCCAATTATTCGATTTTCTCGTAGCAAAATGATTTTGCTTCCAGCATTTGCTACTTTTTGGTTCTTTTCTGAGCTTGTCGTGTACCGTATGTAATTGTAGAGGTGATATTTCATTGTTCTTCCTTGCAGAGAAGAAACAACACTGTTAAGTGAAAATGGCGTTTGCGAAACCCAACAAACCGGGCTTGGAAGCTTCTCAGGAGCAGATTCACAAGATTAGGATCACCCTTTCCTCTAAGAATGTGAAGAACCTCGAGAAAGGTATACTTGTGTTCTATATGTTAATAAGTCAGATTCAATAAATTACCCAATTTCCATTTGCATTTTATTTCACTCACAAGTGTGATCTATGATATCATCTTAACAACATCCGATGTACAACGGTTTGATTTAGATATGATCATCTTTTTTGTGATTGTAATTACATGCTGCGGTATGTGTATACTATTCTTGGCTTATGAGTAGCAAAATGTAGACTTTTGAGTATGAAGTCATGTAGTGTGGACCTAATTAGTGTCGTGTTAATCTGTATGCAAAAACTTGTGAATTATTGTAATGATGTCTTTACTTTCTTCACATGTCTTCGTATTATCCCATTTGTGAACAACACGTTTGTAGTTACTGGCTACTGGGTGGATGTTGTAGCAATGGTGATAATGAACTACGGTTGGTGATGATGTCTCTATGTGCATTTGACCATTTGTATTAGCCCATTTGTGAATTAGGCGGAGGTAATGATGTCATTACTTAATCCATGTTTCTTTGCATTATCAACTTTTAGTTGGAATTGCCCAAGGTAGCATAGATACACAATTGAAATAGGATTCTCTTCTCACCCTGTACCCATTTTATGTTGTATGATGTTATGTTTTATCCAATTTTAATTGTATTTGCTCCATCTTACTGACTGTGTATGTGATATTTATCTTCAGTCTGTTCTGATTTGGTTCGTGGTGCCAAGGATAAGCAGCTCAGAGTTAAGGGACCGGTTAGGATGCCCACCAAGGTTCTTAACATCACAACAAGGAAATCTCCTTGTGGTGAAGGTATAGTTTTTATAACCCATGAATAATTATTTGATTTGGAATTCTTGACATATGAGACTTGTAATTCTAATTCTTTTCTGTTTTCTAGATGATCATGAATGAGGTATAGTTTACTGTGATAACTTGTTTAGAATTTGATGGGTGTCCCATACTTTTATAAATTCCCCATTTGAAGTTTGGATTATCTTCTGAACTACCAAATTGTCATTGATCAAAGATTTGTATTAATTGATACACATTGGTCTGTCAAAAATATTGTCCTCTGTTCCACATCCTTTCAATTACTTTGTAGTTGGCCTGCGTATCATATTATTTGGTGTTTGGTGTTTGTAATTCAATTCATTTGTTCCTAGTTGCACTATTGATTTCTGGTTTAATTTTTGTCCCACGATGTTCATTATTTTTTTTATTAATTTGTGCTTTCAATCTTATTTCAGGAACAAACACTTGGGACAGGTTTGAACTCCGTGTTCACAAGCGTGTGATTGACCTCTTCAGCTCTCCAGATGTTGTCAAGCAGATCACTTCAATCACCATCGAACCTGGTGTTGAGGTTGAAGTTACAATTGCTGATACTTAGATCATGCATCTCCATTCTGTTTTCTTCACCCTGAACATCTCTTACATTTTCTCCTTGTCTCAAGTCTGGAATGTAATAGGGTAAACATTTGTCTCGTCTTATTACTGTTTTTGAGCTGTTTATTTGGTATCTCAAAATGCACTCATTTGTGTGTTTTCGGATACTCTGCACACTTGTTATGTTGAGTTGAAAAAGAATTCTTAAACTAAGCATTGTTTTAAGTTGATGTTATTGTTTCAACTCCATGCTTATGGCATTATCTATATTGTGCTTTATTTCATTAATTTGATCATCGATCATAATTTTTCTACTACCATAGAAACAAAATAGCAAATGCTATTTTGATTTGAGAACACAAATTGTCATTGAAACTGTGCTTAAATTAGTAAAATTTGACTCTTTTACCCACTTCTTCATCAACTAGGTCTCTTCCTCTCGAATTTCTCACATCCTCATTGCCATTGTTCTTAGCAACCAAACACATCAAAAAGAGAGGAAGAACAAAACTGAACTAATTTACTTCCTATCTCTCTATTTCATCATTCTCATTTTTTTTGTGCAATTTGAACACAATCCAGTTCGTTTACTCCCACCGACATTTTATCCTGCTACTGCAACTTTTTATTTCCTGTATCCGAATTTTCTCGGGAAAATTGGAGGTTTCTAAATATTGTTTCGTTGCAATGGACAAATCTGTACACACCTACCGAACCCGTCGTAACAACTTCATCCCCAAGCTCATCCTCTGGGCCTTCCTGTTTCTGGGTTCGATCGTCTTCTTCCTCTTCCGCTCCTCTCTGCCTCCTGTGGACACCATGGGCATGGGCATGAGCATGGGAATGAGCACGAGCGAGACCGACAACGGCGCCGGGTGGGAGAGGCGGGTCGTCGATTCGGCCCGAACCCATTCCAAAACCGGGCGAATGACGGTCCTGGTCACCGGCGCCGCCGGATTCGTCGGAAGCCACGTCTCCGTCGCGCTGAAGCGGCGCGGCGACGGCGTGGTGGGCATCGACAACTTCAACGACTACTACGACCCGACCCTGAAGCGCGACCGCCAGGTGCTCCTCGAGCGCGAGGGCGTGTACGTCGTGGAAGGAGACATAAACGACGACGTTCTGCTCTTCAAGCTCTTCGACCTAGTCACCTTCACCCACGTCATGCACCTCGCCGCCCAGACCGGCGTGACCCACGCCGCCAAAAACCCCCTCTCCTACATCCACAGCAACATCGCCGGCCTCGTCAACGTCTTCGAGGTCTGCAAATCCGTGAACCCACAACCCGCAATCGTCTGGTCATCGTCGAGCTCCGTCTACGGACTCAATTCAAAAACCCCCTTCTCCGAATCCGACCGGACCGACCACCCGGCGACGCTCTACGCCGCCACCAAAAAGGCCGGCGAAGAAATCGCCCACAGCTACAACCACATCTACGGCCTCTCCATCACCGGATTGAGATTCTTCACCGTCTACGGCCCCTGGGGGAGACCCGACATGGCCTATTTCGCCTTCACCAAGGCGATGCTCGAGGGCGATACCGTCCACATCTACGAAGGTCCCCACCACGGATCCGTCGCCAGAGACTTCACCTACATCGACGATATAGTCCACGGCTGTCTCGGCGCGTTGGACACGGCGACTAAGAGCACCGGGAGCGGAGGGAAGCGGCGGGGGCGGGCCCAGCTGAGGACGCTGAACCTCGGCAACACCGCGCCGGTGGCGGTGGGGAAGCTGGTGAAGGTGCTGGAGGAGCTGTTGAAGGTGAATGCGAAGAAGCAGGTGTTGCCGTTGCCGGAGAATGGGGATGTGCAGCTCACTCACGCCAATGTTACCTTTGCTCGGCACGAGTTGCGTTACAAAGCGTCTACGGATCTGAAGACGGGTTTGAAAAAGTTTATCAAGTGGTATGTTAGTTATTATCAGGACGACTTGTATCCCCGTCAATGACTTGGCGATTCTATAGTGATTGTTGTAGTTTGTCGATTAAGGTTTTGGTTGTTGTTTGTTTTTCCAATTTTGCCTTAATGTGTACTCTAATGTGGTTCACTACTATTGTGTAATGATTTAATCCAAAGCTCATTTGAGGATAAATGAAGGATTTTTTGTCTCACTGTTTCTCGCTCCTCTCAATTTGTGGGTTTTTGTCCCGTTTTTTTTATCGAGTTATGTAAATGTTTGTTTCAGGAGTCACTTTTAACATTCGGTTCCACTCTCTTTTGGGTAGCGGCAAGACGTGTTTTGCCCAACCTTTTCTAGGTCAAAGGATTCAATTTATATGGTCTCTTCTGGCACAGTTCACTAGTTTGACATCTGGACTTCTAAAGGGTTTAATCATGAAATCTGGATGATGCGGTCGATTATTTGTTTTTCCGGTTTTTTTTTTGAGAATATAATGTCAGATTTTATATATCAACGAGAAGATATACATATAATCTGATGAACGTACATGGCCAAACGGTAACAACATGTTACAAAATCTAGAACGAAATAGAAAACAACGCAACGCATTGCGCACAAACAATACAACAAATGCACACCTAAAATACAATAAATTTAAAGGGTTAAATATTGAAACTTACTCTTAAGTATTGGTTACGAACACTACACTACCCATATTTGCAAACTCACATATGTCATTCATAAAGTATTAGTCACGCGATTCTGATAGTGAAAATGGACAGAATATTCCGTTCTGTTAGCCATGTGACAGTTAGTTGAGAGTAAAATGACGATTTTGACCTTACTCATATCAACCTTATGACTTTAATAGGGAAAATTATCATTTTGCCCTTATTTTATAATAACCTTATTTATTATAAAATACGCATCTATGCAATGTCGAACGGAAAACCTCTTATATGAAAGGAAGAGTCTTCACCAATGTAGTGTTCTCTTGGAGACGTTTTTCGACTTCTTTGTTGTTTTTGGGCCTTTGTTTTCTGTAGTTGGATTGGGGTTTCCACTCAGATACTCACCATTTTATGATACATGATTAAAATTGATTTTCATCCTAAAGAACTTGGATTTTTGTGTAAGATTAACAATTCGATTTAATCTTAAATATATGTGTTATAATAAGAGATAAGGGAGATATGTTATTGCTTTTGACTATCTACCTACTCTTATCTTTAAAACCTTGTACTAATCCTTTAATTATACATGTTCATTTCACATGTGTTACATACCATTCTTTTGCTCTACGGCAGAATCTTATTCATATTCTAAATGAATCTTCTATGAGCATGAGTCATTAGCCATCAAACCCTATCTTAATCTCATATTTAAATAGCACTAAGCAAGATATAATAAGGAGAGCATAATATTCATTTGATCGTCTCCTACTTTTCAATGTGCTACAATTCACACAACAAACCCTATTAAATAAAAGACAAACGCTAGCAAGTGGCTAGTAGTTTTAGAGTGAGATTAGTTGAGTGATGTCACTTGGAAATTAGTTTCCACGAAACAGAACCTTAAAAACAAAGACCTGCAAGTGGCTAAGATCAGTTTATGTTTTCGGTCCTTATTGTCAAGCTACCATATATTTTTTGTTGGGTATAATAGTCGTTCAGAAATATTCAGTAGAAACCATTTGTTATTTGTTGGGTATAATACTCGGCTATAACGCATGATATTCATTATCTATCGTGAATTAAAATTACACGCGACGAAAGTTTCGGGTCGTTTGAGGGGATAGCGGACAATTAAGAAGAACTCTAGATAATAGGGGGAAGGAGTCATCGAACTTACACCGACGTTGGCATGGCGAGGTGTGCATCCACATACACGTCTCGATGCTCGATAACCCACTCATTGTCATGGGCAAGGCTGTTGTGCAGTCCTCGTCTGGGAGATACGTGGGTAAGCCGATGCCCTAACCTGTGGCACGTGCGGGTGCCTAGAGCACACGAGAAACTTCTCATGGTTAGGTAGTAGAGCTTGTGTTGCACCAGCTTCACTTAGTCATGTGGCCTTTGGGGTGTGAGGCGGTGGTAGAGTAGAGGCACATGTGCTTCCAACACTGTGGACGTGCCATCGTGGTAGACATGAGTTCTTGGATTGTGATCTCGGTCCTCCGTCCCATCGGGGTGGGGATCCAAATCTTGGCCGACCAAGAGATTAATTGGGAGGCCTTCAACATTCCTTTCATATATGAAGCGGTCGATATCGGTGGGAGTGGCATGCGACATACATTCTTGGTTTGGGACATGATAGAGGCATCTTTGATCACGTGGCGTCCCTCTGGTGAGACCGTCATGGAGGCTCTTAGAGGGGATCTTTGGCTGACAGAACGGTGGACCATGTAAGGTGGCCATGTCGAGTTCCCTAGTGATGGGACCATCGCCAACATGCAAAGGGATATGAATGACGCTCCAGTACTTCCTCCCATCTGAAATGGGTAGGCCAAGCTGTATGCAGTTGCACCAACGATGGCCATGGTTGATCGGATAATTGGTTGAAGGAGGTGATCAGACACACGATCGAGTGGAGGGATCCAAGCGGGGGTAGAGTATCTTACAACTCCGGATCGATGCTCCTCGACGGCGATAGCGGTGGGGATCATGAAAATCTGCTCAATCACACCCAATATATAGGTACGATGGGGACCTGATCGGCACCGATAGAATGGAGGAAGAAACATGCATCGATGGTGTTGGTCCTGAACAAGACAGAAGAAGAGGTGGACGGTCTCTCTTCTTCTTCGGCCAGATTGGTTTTATAGACCCTCGAGATAGGGCCGACGACATGATATGGACAAAGGACGACAACACGTAGGCGAGAAGCGACACAACTATTATGGTGACAATTAGGAGGATATTGGGACTTGGCTTGGCAGGCGGGAGATAATTATAAGAAATATATATTAAGAGATAATCACTTTTAATATTTTGTAACAATTTTATATGATAATTAAGAAAAGATACTGAGTTTGTCTTTTTATTATACTGCGTACAAAATTGACTATTTCATTTCTGGAACTTAAATGTTAAATACAAAAATTAATGAATAGAAAATCAAAATTTTAATATTTCTTAAATTTCACAGTTAAAAGGGGAAGAAAACTAAAAGATATGAAAAATCTATATTTTTTATTTTTTTATCAGAGTGAAATAAATATATTAATAAACAACGATTACAAGAGGAAGTAACCCAAAACATCAACAAGAGGAGGGTTTAAAGGAAAATAAAAAATCGACAAAGATACAGAGAAACAGTCAAATAACTCTGATGGAGATGAGAAACTTCGCTATCATAATGTAGACTCAAAGCCACTTCAATCTTCCTGAATCCCTCCTCAGTCGATCCTCTGTAGTGGACCCCTAATTGCTCAACGAATCTCACCACAGTGTATGCAATACCCCCCTTAATGTACTCATCGGCCAAAGATGAGGAGGAGTCTGAATAAGTATCTGGGCGAGAAACGGCATCACCAAATTCATCCTGAAGCAGAGGAAGCTCGAGTGGAGGAGGAGATCTATCTAGAAGAGGGACTTGTACACTATCTAACCCATCATAAAGCTCAGTGATAGACACCCAGTCCATCTCAACGGAATCTGAATATGCAGGATCTGAAGCCAAATCCACCCACATGTTCGACTTTCTTCCAAACGAACCTAGAGACTTCAGTACAACAACGATAACAGCAAGCGTAGGGGCTAGTTGTCTCGCCAAGGAGGGGAGGGGAGCAACAGCCTTGGCGGGCAGCATGATGGCGGTTAGGCTTTCTTGAGGGACATGAGCTGAAGAGCAACTCTTCTCACCAGGCTTGTACCACGACACATTCACCCCATACTGAGGTAAGTAGGGGATGGTATCCACTGGAGCTGGCTCAAAAAACACGTCGATAAAGAAACCCGGACCTCGAGCTGTGACAACTCGTTTGCTTGTCGAGACAACTAGTGTGTGCACAAGAGCTAAGGCCTAGACGACTGTAATAACAAGAAAGAACATGTGTGGATAGTAACAAGCATACCAATTTTTCCCACTATCTCAGAAAATGGAGTCTTGATTCCAACACACAACAAGGAGACCAATGATGTTGACCTAGAGAAAACGGCATCCAAACAGAACTCGTTGCGTGAATTCCAAATCATGAAGATCCACCCAAAAAATCTGTATAAAATACTTTTTTTCGGGTATTATACCTATATCTTTTTTTGGTAAATGAATCTTTATGATTTAGCACTTCCGAGTGGTTATGAACTTATCCGTTTGCAGCACCCAAAAACCTCAACTTTAGAGCATGTACAATGAAAAAAATCGTGTAAGATAACTTTATTATGCAAAATAGTATAAAATTGAGGTGAGAACTAGATAGGGAATTGGATTGTGAGTGGATGCTGAATTGATCTTTTGCTGATTTTATTAAATTCTTTATTGAAATGGTAAATATTATATTAAATTGAAATAAATTTGACAAAAATAATTAACAATAACATATATTAAAACGAATTGAAACTTAGAATTTTATTCATCCCCGAATAATACCATCAAGTACACAAGTGTTGCATATAAAAAAAATTATTTACTTGTCGTCGGAATGGTAATACGCTCCAAATCGACCCCATATGTGCCCAATCCGATCACTTGTGACACTAAGTCGAGCAGCCAAGTGGTCTCGGTAGGCCAAGGGTTCTCCGTGGTGCCATCGTTCCGTTGGTGTCCAACTTGGTATTTCTAGAGGGGGATCGTACAACAACTCGTCATCTCCTGCTTCATACCAATCACGTTCATCTTCTACAATCATGTTGTGTAGAATGATACAAGTGTGCATGATATCAACCAAATTATACTTTCTCCAAACATGAGCGGGATGGGAAACGATGTGCCACCGGGCTTGGAGGACTTCGAAATCTCGTTCAATATCTTTCCAACAACCTTTTTGGACTTTAGTAAACAAATTCTCTTCATGAGTATAAGGATGACGAATAGACTTCACAAACCCACTCCATGATGGGTAAATATCAGCCACTTAATAATAAGGTTGGTCATAACGATGACCGTTGATCTTGTACTCCACGACAAGATCACAACCATGAAAAGCGTCGTGGAATAAGTGGATGTTGTTGAGGACATTGATGTCGTTGTTCGATCCAACTATCCCGAAAAAGGAATGCCAAATCCATAAATCACGGGACGCTACAGCTTCGAGCATAATAGTGGAATCCTCGTGGTGATCTCCCCGGTCATGGGCTCCTTGCGATGCGGTTGAGCAATACTTCCACTACCAATGCATGTAGTTAAGATCCCAACCATGCCGAGGAACCCTCAGTTTTACCCTGATTCAAGTAATCGGGTCAAGTCATCCGGTGTGGGAGTACGCTCGTACTCAACCCTGAATACATCAACAACGTCCTTGCAAAACTGGCGTACACATTTGAGTATGGTACTTACCCAAATTTGCAGGGATTCGTTCAACGAATCGGCCGAGCACCCTTACGCAAGCATCTGTATCGCGACATTGCATTTTTTTGTGCGTTGATAACCCCAAGTGTCCCACAACGTTCCGTTCTGAACGAAGTAATCGTCATGCTCATCTATCTTGTCCATCACTCGTTGAAAAAGTGGTAGACAGACTAAACATATCGGGCCCGTAGGTGGGATGCTCGGCAAAATAATCTTGCACTAGTCGGTCGTGGGCTTCGAGACGACCTCTGTGAATCTGTCGTCGGGAAGGTTCCCCACGTTCGATCCTCTACCACAGTGTGTTGATCATTGACATCACTCTCTCCATGCCTTTCTCAACCCTTTACCGGAGTCGTTCTTCCACTAAACGCATTTGGGCTGCCACTCCTCATACGATGGACCCTTCTCGTCAAACATTTTGTATCGAAATATAGGAGAGTTTTTTTTTTAGAAAGAAAGTTGAGAGAATATTATTGGTGGTATTAGAGAATGAGGGGGTGTATTTATAAATGAGATTTGTGGGTTTAAATGAATTAAAATAAAAGTTACCGTTATCCGAACTTTACCAACAATCGATTTTTTTTGTCCCGCCCATGACACGTGTCGAGCCAGCATTGGATGACGCACGAATGACGAGGCGCGAACCAACGAACCGCAATCGTGGTGCGCGGTTCGTTGGTTCCATCCAAAATAGATGGAAAATAGATAGAAACTAACGGTAGGTACTAAAGTACAACTAAATTCATAGTTGGGATAGTAAGGTACATCAATCTATTTTATTTTGAAACGAGTTACAACAATCTATAGTTAGAGCAGTGAGATGAGAATAACTTCTTTTTTGAAGATAGTAAGATAAAAATTAACCTTTAAAGAAAATTAAAATAAAATAAGCATCAATCTGGCAGTGACCCAATCCATTTGATCACATCATCTTCCTCGTACTTTCCATGTTCTACAACATATAAAAATGAACACAACAAAACTCAAGCAAGTGGCTAATAGGTGAGTTGAAAGATGTCAACTTAGACACTAGCCTCCACGGACCCAAGATGGACTCACCCAGCCCTCCACTTCTGACCCCAACAAAGACAAAAACTTGCCTGCTCAAACCTCACATCACCGTCTCTCCATCCAATCCAAACCTCCTTTCGAAAGAAAAATATTCCATCACGCGATCCAATTTTGAATCTCTAATATGCTGGATTTTGATATTTTCGGACCAGAAAAATCTTCGATATCAGTAGGTTACTGATAATTTAAAACGAGTTGATTTATAAAATAACTTGTGTTCGAGTTTAATCTACGGATGTCGTTTTTTCTTGTTAACAAACAAACTTAAGTTTTTAGTTTTAATGAAATCTCGATCAGATCATATTTGATCCGACCATAATTTTAGTACAGATAAAATTATAATTCATAGATTTCATACTTACGTATGGTTCATGTCTGGATTCGTGTTCTTAATGTATCCAATCTTATTTCATTTTCACAATATCAGCTTGGGATACAGACAACCATTTGCCATGCTTCTCTACAGCACCCATCATCCATTTGGATAAACGAAAATCAATTTCATATTCAGTTTATTTTTGTTTTATTTTTTTACAATGCATTTCATAATTTGTTAATTTAATTACAATATTGTATGTCAATTTTTTTAATTAAAATTGTAATTTTCTTGCGTCGTGTGGAATTGTGGACGTGTTAAAACTCTTAACCAATGGGGATTATAAAATATCTAATGTGGCATGGCATTCTAAATATAATTTTCAATGATAATATATATATTTAGAAAAACTGTGGGACAATTTATCGGAAAACTCGGGACACGTCAGTATTTTCCATGTGGGGCCCGAATGGTAAGAGAATATACTGTCGACGTTCGGAATTATTCCCGATGAGATCCGAATATGCTTTCCTTCAACATTACCCGCCGTTTTCCACTGTACAACATCGGATCTGCGTTTCACTTGGAATTACCATAATACCCCCATCTTATTTACATGGCACTTGAAAGCTATTCCAGTAAAAAGTGATATTTGTCGGGTTAATTTAAACACATTTACCAACATACCCTTTCACCATAGACCATCTCAACGACTATCAATCTATCATGACCATGTTTGTATTGATTGAAGTCTTGTTATAATAAAATAGAACTGTTGTAATATTTTAATAGATATTTAAGAAGAATTAATCTTTAGATTAAAACGCATTTAGCATATACATCACATGTTTTATGTATCATCTACCATACAAAAATATCCAATGATTGATTAGTTTCTTAATACACATTTCTTGACCAGACTTTTTCGTGGGTAGTACATGTGATGACCAATATGGAGGGTCTACATCATATTGACAAAGCAAAGAAAGATTACTAACATATATTTTAATTTTGAGTGGATGACTTTGACCACAAACAAATATAACGTGGATAAATGCCACAATACAAAGTGAACCTCTAGCGCATAACTTTTGGTGGAACCTTGCAATTAAACAATAACTCAATCTATGAAACTTCCTAGTTCCTCCCAACTTATTATGCAAAAATGATGTTCTTTAAAATCTGTAAATAACATGTTGATAATGAATATTTTATTTGACCAAAAATTATAAAATAAAATAGTTGATCTAAGATTGTAGTTTTTTTTTATAATTTTCTTAATATTATATATATACAATAAAAGCTAACAATTAATGATAAAAGGTTCTCACTATCAGGCAGTGGAGGGTTCAATGTCAGAAGTCTTTGTTGGCACAAACAATTAAGTAAGTCTGTTATGCAGACTCGTCGGGTTCAATGAGCCATTTATCGAGAAACGAGACGTCAGTGATGAGAAGTGCGCCACTTCCATCACGATTGACTGCAATTGGTCGTCCTCTTTCCACAAATTGTTGAGATCCCTGATCCACTATCACACCACTCACAAAAGACAACATGTTCCCTCCATAGGATCAATCGACAATAAGACAATCTAGTACGTGTCGGGTCGAGCCATAATTGGTTATCCAAAAGCAAGGTTCTAAAATTCGCTAGGCGCTAGTCGGGCGGCTATGGTCTTCGGGGATTAATCGGGGACTAGACGGGGATTAATCAGATTTGTATTTTTCTATTTTAAAATTTTTAATGGGTACATTACTATATATAAAAACAAAATATGAACTTCCTTATATTAAAAATGGTAAAAGAATATTAAAAATACCTAAAAAAATAACACCAAATAACTTAGAAGCACAAACTCTAATATCACCAACACTGGACAACTCTGAACAACCATCTTATTATTGTAATTTAGTCAATATAATATGTGAAATTGTTCTAGGCACCAAGTCGGATCGGCTAGGCACAAAATGGGGCCTAGGCGGGCGCCTAGGCGACACTCAGCCGGGATTTTTAGAACATTGCCCAAAAGATTAGACTTTCTTACCGAGTTTGTTTTGGAACGATAGTAATAATATAGAGAGGTGGAATTGTCCAAAGCCATATCCATGTTCACTCCTAATTCTTTCTTTTATGTTCACTCCTAATTCTTTCTTTTATATGTTATATTATCCATTTTTATATGTTATATTATTATCCATGGATTAATAAAATCCCAATTTTCTTCTCTTTTATCATTTTTCAACAAACCAAGGGTGTTTTGGTCCACAAGTAGCTAGTGGCTCAACCCTAAATGCATATAAGGACAAGGGTGTTTTCGTCCATACTCAGTCTCATGGCAGAACCGTGAAATATATGGTACGGAGCGCAAGTTACTCGTGACTTACCTCGAAGGTCAGGAAGGGCTAAAATCGCCATTTCACCTTCATAAAAATAATATTATCACCTCCCCATAAAAACCCCATCCCCTCCAAACCAAACCATGCACCATTTGTTTGTTCGTTAAGAAACAGAGAAGGACTCAATTCCAGAGAGAAAGCTCTGAATTTGAAGAGAGACAGACCCAGTGAACTCGGTTCATCAACAGGTATTTTTCTTAGCTTTTGATTCTCCTCAACTTGTTTCTGACCATTTTATGCTTCCCGTTCTTCTGTAACTTGCAATTCCCTTTCTGGGTTCGGGAAATTAAACTCGACGAACGAGTAAATTTTGATTTTTCTTAAGAATCCGAGTAATGGTGTTTCTTCGAATTTCGGTTTTTTGGGTATGAAAATTCACGGGTTAAGGATTTTTCAATCCAAATTGTTGAATCAATTCAGAGACCAAATCAATTCCTTTCGTTAGAAGTTGGTCTTGTTCATATGATTTTTCCAGAGTTTTCGATCCAATCAGTTGAATCCACTGTTTCCGAAAATCGGGAATTTGTTAGAACTACAATCTCACTAAGATTGATTTCAATGTTTTTTTTTTCTCTGGTTATGGAAGTTTAAGGCAGTGATTCTGATCCATGTTCAGTATCAATTGTCTCTTGTCATTGAATTTGTAAATTTGCACGCCATTGATGAAGCAATTGGGATTTTTAGAACTCACGTTCTGTTATTTTCTCTCTGTAGATCACAGACAGCTCCTGATTTGCTCCCATCAAGAGTCAATTCAATCCATGGGTCCAACGCCGGAGCCTTCGCCACGAAAGATCTGCAAAAAGCCCATCGGAGTTCGATTTCTAGAGTACCTAAACAAAGGCCCTCTCTCCTACAAAACCCACCAAGCCATTGTGTTGCTCGTCACATTCTTCGCATACGCAACCTACCACGCAGCTCGCAAAACCACCAGCGTCGTCAAGAGCGCCCTCGACCCCCAAACCGCGGACGAGCTCAAGGCGATTCCATGGAGGAGGAACAAGTTTTCATGGGTCCTCGGCGATGGTTGGGCCCCATTCGATGGCTCCGACGGCACATCATTGCTCGGTGAGATCGATGTAGCTTTCCTCTCCGTGTACGCGATGGGGATGTACTTCTCCGGACACTTGGGCGATAGGTTGAATTTACGGATCTTCCTTACGATTGGGATGGTCGGGACCGGCGTCTTCACCGCCTTGTTCGGCGCCGGGTACTGGTTGAAGATCCATAGCTTTTATTACTTTTTGGGTATGCAAATGCTCGCCGGTTTGTTCCAGTCCACCGGATGGCCGTCGGTTGTGGCGGTGGTCGGGAATTGGTTCGGGAAGAAGAAGAGAGGCTTGATCATGGGTGTGTGGAATGCGCATACTTCTGTTGGGAACATCTCTGGTTCTCTGATTGCTTCTGCTATGTTGAGCTATGGATGGGGCTGGTCCTTCGTTGTGCCCGGAGTCATGATTGCTTTCATGGGCTTGATCGTCTTCCTCTTGCTCCCCGTTGACCCTGAATCCGTCGGAGCGAGGGAGGAAGATGAATGGGAGACTCCGGTGAAGGTCAACAAAAACAACGGAGAAGGAATTGGAGAGCCTTTGTTGAGCCTGAGCTCGGAGAGCTCGGAGATGGAGATGAGAGACAAGCCTGTGGGATTCATGGAGGCTTGGAGGATCCCTGGTGTCGCGCCTTTTGCGCTCTGCCTCTTCTTCTCCAAATTGGTAGCTTACACTTTCCTCTACTGGCTCCCGTTCTACATCAGCCACACGGCCATCGCCGGGAAGTATCTGACCAGCAAGACCGCCGGGAACTTGTCGACGATGTTCGACGTCGGGGGCGTGCTCGGAGGCGTCCTCGCCGGGCACATCTCGGACCGTCTCAACGCACGCGCCATAACGGCGGCGAGTTTCATGTACTGCGCCATCCCGGCGCTGTTCTTGTACCGGAGCTACGGTGACGTGTCCCTGACGGTGAACGTAATCCTCATGTTCATCACCGGGATGTTCGTCAACGGGCCTTACGCTCTCATCACAACCGCCGTTTCGGCGGACCTTGGGACCCACAGTTCGCTGAAAGGCAACTCACGCGCGCTCGCGACCGTGACGGCTATTATCGACGGAACGGGGTCCGTTGGAGCTGCTATTGGGCCGTTGCTGACGGGTTACATTTCTGCTACGAGTTGGAGTGCGGTCTTCACGATGCTGATGGGGGCGGCTCTCGTTGCCGGATTGCTTCTGACCCGACTCGTTGTGGCTGAGGTGGCTGAGAAGATCAGTGAAGCTAGGAGGCAAGGAGGGGTTGCTCAGGCAACAGCTGATCTAGTATGATTTTTGGGGGGATTAAGGTTGGTTGATACATGCCCATTATACATATGTGATGTCCGAAATGAAGAGGTTTAGGGCAATCCTCTGATTGTTGTGTTGCTAGATAGGAAGAATTTATTTTTTGACCCTTCTCTCCATTACTCGAATTCAAAGTTCATGGAAGAAGAAGCTTGATGAAGAATGTTACATTCATTTCAATGTACCTGTAAATTTTTAGTTTACCTTTCATTTCAATATGATTTCTCCAAATACTCTTGATAACTTGCTCTAATTGTTTCAGTTTAATCTAGTGTTCTACTACATCACAACAAGTATAATACGAAAATAGGGTGACCATTCACTTTTTACAAGTTATAATCATCTTTGATGATTACAAAAAAAATAGTCTTGTAATTTTTTTTCAAATGACAGTTTTATCCTTAAAATTTAGGTTTAAAAAAAATCATAACTAAAACCATGAAATCCAGAATTTTATTACTTTTCTTCCTTCCTAGAAGTAGAAAGAAAATTAAGAGATGAAAATTCTTGGTTTCTTTAATTTCTACTTATTATTTTTTGAAGGGTGAAATTCTCATTTTGAAACTACTCTACAATGTACAACAAAAAGACAAGTAGGATATTTTTTTTTACAATAATCAAAGAGGACTACAACTTGTAAAACGTGATATTTTTTCTATTATCCCTACTTGAGTCTTGAGATGCTAAATTGAGAGAACCCTAGAACACAAATGGTGCAACATGAATGCACCAAATGGAGGAAGCTAAGCAAATTCTGCTCTCTGATATAGGAATTGTGAACAACATGCTTAAAGCATATCACCTGAACCACTGCATTACATTGATCTCTCCAACATAACTCAAAATAGCAACCCAACTTTATTACAACATCGAATCAAAGATGTTCCATAATTCGAAGAAAGTACATGGCAGTGAGTACAACAAAATCCCTCATTGATCTCAACTGAAATGGCGTGAACAAACATAACATGTTGCTGAGGACCATATCAATAACACAAGTTCATGGGAAGATCCCGCTGAGCTTAATCTACATAAAAATACCTTCAAGTGTTTTTTGCACTTCAAACAAATGGATCACTAGCAACTATCAATGACTAAAATGAATGGACTGCAAACATAACTAAGTGCAAGATTATGATCTTTAGGGAGATGAATTCCCCGATTGCGTACTACCTTATAGTGAACAACAATATACATGTAGTGTATCAGTAATGGCAGAAGTACTTGAGGAACAAGGATCAACCTTAAAAGTGAACAAACAATATACATGTAGTGTATCAGCGATGGCACAAGTACACGAGGAAAAAGGTTCAATCTACTTCACGAATTCAAGAGCTGAATTTGCAGATTAAACCAATGCCAAAATCAGTCAAACAGCAAAACAAGAGGAACCATTCTCCAGAAATGAAATTGAGCTGATACTATATCAATCATGACACAAATACATATGAAGAACCATCTAAACCCAAACTACTTGAAGCAACCCTTGAATTTGCAGCTCAAACAAATGGGTCACCATATAATCAATCAGGAACCCCAATTTAGCAACCCAATGATAAGAACATCAAAACATGCTATTGATAAGAATTTCATTGTAAATTCAATTTGTTTTGGTCACATAGCTGCATAAATATTCTACTCAACCCCAAAGTAATTTGTTTCTGCTCCCTCTTCTATATCAAATTCTATCACTATCACAAACTACAATCCAGCAAAAAAAAATCCGAAAAAAAAATCAACGTTTTCCTCAGAAACTGCAGAGAAAAATGCGAACCTTGCTCAGAAACGACGTCGTCGGAGAGAGCAATCGACCGATCAATCGTCCTTGCCTCTGGCCTTGGGCTTGCGATACTTCTCTTCGAGTTGCTTCGCATAGACGACGGCTTGGTCGTAAGTCTTCTTGATGTTCGGAACGGCGTAGTTTTGAGCTACGTATATCCCACAGGCCGTCCCTACCAAAAACGAGAAGCTGCTCCTGATAATCCCCATACCTGAGCTGGATCTTCGTCACAGAAGCTGACGAATTGCGCGAATCGAGATTGGGATTAGGGTTTCAAATTGAAATTCAGAAGAAGACGAGCAAAGCGGTTCCAGATGCCAGAGGAAGAAGAAGACCCTAGAGACAGATCGGTGTAATAGAATATAATAAATTAATAATTATATATTTTTGTTGAATTATTCGTATATTTTTGACACGTGTGTGTTTATATAATTTTAATTAAATTTATAAAATGAAATTTATCACCGATTTATTTGTTTTTATATGTATATATAGATATTTTTTATTCGGCAACTTTATTTTCTCTTTCCCGCAAAAACTGATCCAGTCCTCTTTCTCTCCGTGCGGTGCGATCAGCACCACCGTCATCATTTCAATTTCTTCCGAGATCGGATCAGGTCTGTTTCTCGAGTTTTTCCCTTTCAATTCTGGATATTTCATGTTCATCATGTATGGATAATTTTGCTTTTGTATGTCTGGAGAGTAATAGATTTATAGCCCTTTTTTTTTATTAATTCAGCAATTTGTTTATTTTGTTATCCTTGTAATCTTATGCTTACTCATGTTGGCATTTAGATTTTAGGGATTGTGCAATTGATTGTGTTCGTGGATCGTTTGATTTTCTTCGGGATTGTCCTGTTGGTGCCAATTTAATTGATGTAATTTGTTGTGTTTTGTTTCCTACCTCTCAGAGGGTCACAGATTATGAAGTGAGTATATTTTGATTAATCTGAAAAGTTTGAATCCTGGAACAGATGCTGTATGTTGCTTTATTTTCTGACATTTTTGTCATCAACCCAATTGATCTTATTGTGCTGATAGTTTATGTATATGATTTTGGTTATAGGTTCCTGATTTTTTTCTTTCCTGTTTTTTTTTTTGCATTTCAGTTTTAAGCTTGGCCTGTGTGGTTGCTGCTATTAATTTGTTGATATCAGAGATTGACAAGTACCCGCCAGCTCAAGCTGATGCAGAATTTTGCTCATTGTTGGTACATAGTCATGCAAATGCAGTTGTGATGAAAACCAGGAAATTGGGGTTTGATCACGAGGCAGAGTATATTAGAAATGGGTGTGAAGTATGTGGCCTTATCTGCTGGGTGTACAGTTCTAAGCTATGTCGGCCTGCAATTTTGGACAGAATTTTTATTAGAGAGACTAAAAACAGATGGTTTACTCAGTGAAAATTATATTCACCGGGAGAATGCTAGTCGTGCTATAGAACTGCTTTTAAGCTCTTATGCTACAATCAGCTTGCTGGCAAATTTTGTTCTCAATGTATTTGTTCTACTCATTCTATGTCTAAAGGTAAATCTTGTTCATACTAATGAATTTAGGGGTTGCTTCTTGAGGTTGATTGCAAGAGATATTTTGGCATCAATGTCAAGATCAATCACTTGCTTCTTGTCATCATTTCAGATAATTTTTATACACGTCAAAATGCTTTGTGTCTTTCACTTTGAATTACAGCTCTATATTTCTAAAATATTTTCCTCAAAGATCTCATGTGCTTGTGGCATTCTGCAATGTCGTATTTGGAGATGTATTTCTAGTCAAGAAGAGAAGCTTAAGTAGAAGTAGGGTTTGCTGCTAAGATTTAGGTCTTGGCTTGGACTAAGATCTAAATAAACCATTGACGGCACTTAAAATGGTTTATTCTTGACAGAGAAGTTTACGTTGGATATGTTTTCATTAACATGATTTTTTTTTGTAGCTAACTATTTTTTATGGCAAGTAACATCATTTTGATTGCTATGATTTTGTTGTTCCACATGCAGGCTATATTCTTTGTGGAGTTGTATCCTTCTGAAAGTAGGAAATTGGCAGAACGCCTTATCAATTATGTTGTTTATAAGGTGAATTGTTGCAAAGCTAGCCATTGGCATTTCAGCTAATACATAGTTTGTTTTCCTTTCTTCTATTTAAAAACTGCTCATAGATGCCATTTTAATTTGGGTTAATTGCTAGAAACTATCTTATGTACTGTCCACGTGCGAAAAACTACCCCATGTATTGTCCACGCTTTTAAACTACCCCATCTTTTGACCACGGTTGTCTGTTTGTTTTTTCAACGAAATCACTACCCTTATGTATTGTCCACATCCTTAATTTTAATGGAATATCTCAAAAATTGTTGTTTTGGGCTTCTTATGCCCAGGCTTGGGTAGAACTTATCTTATAGAAAATTGGGAATGGATAAAGCTGGCTTTCTCATCTCAATATTCCATATGCATTCTTGCTCTGAACTTGCTTTGCAATTCTGTATAAGCAAATTTGTTAATAGTTCAAGCTCATCATAGAGTATTTTTCATTTGAGTAGAAACTTACATCAAGGAAATGAAAGAATGTTCTAAGAAGATCAATGCTCTGCTTGGCACCATGGAAATGTAATCAGAAATTGAATGGAAGTATTAGTCCCATTCAGCAAGTAGTTAGGTGTGAATACAAGTTCAAATCCCCATATTACATCAATAAATACTGATTTAGTGATTTTGCTCTAAGATTAAATGCTAATGTTACCTGGGCCATTAGCTTCTTTGGTGATATCTGTGTCAATAAGTCGTTCACTCTAAAAAATAATGGCTCGTCTTTGAGATCAGTATGGCCTTGGGAGGTATGACCTGGCTGTTGCCCTCTCTTGACTACATTATGAGGTGGATGCCCAAAGTAGCTAAAAAAGTTCCCTAGATGAATCGTGAAAAACATGCCATTGCTTCTCAAGGATTGAAACTATCTGTGCATGGATAACTTTGTTTTCTTACTCATTAGTTGGTGATTCCGAGAAATGGTTTGAATTTCCTTAGAATTTTGTTCCTTCATATTGGGTTTATCTTGTTAGACTTGTTTTTTGATTAATCTTACAGTTCAGTATTTATGTTTATCAAACAGGGGACATTTTTACCATTGGTCGTCCCACCAACAATATATCAAGCTGGTCTATGGTCAACCTGGTTAACTGTATTATGTACTATGAAGGTATTTAAAATTTGTGTTATTACTGTTTTAGGCTGTTACAAAGATATGTTTGGCTTGTGTTGGAAGTAATTAACATCTCACACGGCTGTTCAGATGTTTCAAGCCATGGCAAGAGACCGACTTGAACGTTTGAATGCTTCTCCATCTGCAACGCCATGGACTTATTTTCGTGTATATGCAGCTTTACTTTTCGTCCTATCTGTTGACTTCTTTTGGTATGGTTTTTCCCCATGATTGAGTACATAGAGCATTGTTGAACAATTTCACATTTCACTATGCATTAAATTTTTGGCACCTGGTGGACACTATAATTTAAGTATCAAATGTGATAGTTGGATATGCACGTCTTTCTTCCAGTTTATCCCTAAAGTATTATGTTTGAATGCATGTTCATGTCTGAACATGTGTCTGCTTATGAACTATACACCTTTGCGGGGTCTTTCATTGTTTTGCTTCCCCTTTTTACTTTTATGTCAAGAACTTTTGACTTTTAGATGAGCTTTGAACTTGAAATTCTCATCTCGTGTGCGTTTGCACTTTGTGGTGCTTACAGGATAAGGTTTTGCCTGGTGATATATAGAACAATGGATTCATCTATGTTCCTGTTGTTGTTCTTTGAGCCTCTGAGTATTGCTTTTGAGACGACACAGGTATTGCTTCTGAGACACTAAATTACAACTGCGCCATTGAAAATTAATCTTCAGACTCATAGTCACTTGCAGTATTAGTAAGGCTGACAATGAGTTTGGGATGTAAAATACTTTTAGGCCACTTTGGTGCATGGGTTCCAGTTACTTGACATATGGATCCATCATTCAGCATGGAACACAACAAACTGCCAAAGATCAAAGTTCTTTGATACATCATCTGTAGGTAATTATATTTTTGTCCAGCTCATCTGTAGATAATTGTAAAATCCTGCCCTTATGAATGCATGCAGTTGACTTGATGTTGTGAATGAGATATTTGGGTTTACGACAATATACGATTCCACAACTCTATATCTGTTTTGGCCTACTTGAAATTGCAATCTACGTCCATTTTGGTTTTAAATGTCCCACCTGTATAACTAGCTTGCTTGCCAGAGGGGTGATGAAGTATCCCACATTAAAAGCATGTGGAGTTTTAGACTGCTTGATATACCAGTTTGACTATATGAACTTTAAGGTTGGAGTAAAACCACACTATTTGAAAGTTGCAGTGGTATAGTAATTGTACTGATCTTCAGTTGTACCCACAGGTTCTAGATTCTCTATTAAAACTTGTTGAGTGTTCTCTTTCTCGGATCAACCTACTTCCCTATCATTAATGAATATAATCAGTCCCTTTGAAATTGGCATTGGCTCAGTCTCTGCTTGTTCTCATTTCATAGGCCTACTGTTGATGTCTATTTATTTGGCTATTATTGTGGTATAGCTTTTGTAAGATATCTATATTCTTTTCTTTGTAATCTTGTAGAGTTCTTCACGTTCATCTTCCTTTCTCTCCTTTAGTGTTTGATTTTGACCTGCTTATACTGGATTGTTAGTGCATTTTGCCTAAATCAGAACTACGCATGCAGGCTCATTGGCAGAATGGAAAGGCATTCTTATTCGGAACGTGGGTTTTTCCCTTGACATGGCGACACTGGTAATGGCACTTGGCCATTACGTGCATATTTGGTGGCTTCATGGCATGGCGTTCCATCTTGTGGATGCAGTCCTCTTCCTGAATATACGTGTGCGTATATTTGCATGTTAACAAATTGACCGTGACTTATATTTGTTTACTTTGACATGATATATTTGCCCATACACTGATTCAGTTAATAATCTATGCAGGCATTGCTGAGTGCAATCTTAAAGCGTATAAAAGGATTCATTAAACTAAGAATAGCTTTAGGTACCCTTCATGCTGCTTTTCCTGATGCTACACATGAAGAGCTGCAAGCATATGATGATGAATGTGCAATTTGTAGGGTATGTTTGGTGCTTTCATTTTCCGCCTTTCAGTTCGACTTTGACCCATTTTATTTTACAAGTTGTCTGAATATCAGGAGCCCATGGGTAAGGCCAAAAGGCTACAATGCAAACACCTTTTCCATCTTGCATGCTTGAGATCTTGGTATAACTCTGATATTTTATTTTCCAGTGTATGTAGATTTATATACCTGATTAAGAAACTAAAATAATTACAGGTTGGATCAAGGTCTAAATGATCATTATTCATGTCCAACTTGTCGAAAGCCACTTTTCGCTGGCAGGGCTGAAAATGAAGCACATCCTCGTTCTGCTGAAGTTTTAAGTGATGAGCAGCTTGCTCGTCAGATAAGTGCAGGGCTGAATCAGCAAAGTTCCTCTGGAAATACTCTTCCAACAATAATGTTTCCAAATCAGACAGAGAACCCTTTAGAAGGCAGTTCTCGGAGGTTCTAATCCTAACCTTATATGAATGGGGTGTCTTTAGTTTGTATAAAATACTGCTTCCAGAAAAGAAGTGCTTTGCCATTATTTCCAATTCGTAGTATATTCATTCGGGTGACTAGAAAGGCTTGTCTTGCCGTTTTTTTACTGCCATTAGATTCATTCGGGTCAGGAGCAGAGAATATACACTGGTTCACTAGAAAGTGCTATTTGGTTATGGGCACTGCCAAACTCTTCTGTATATCCTCTGCACCTGTGAGATGCTTTTAGGCTCTCTTGCAGTGATGTATATATTTTTTGCCACAGCCACATTTCATCTGCTGTAGATTTTTAGTTGGAAAGGATCAAAATGCTTGAATGAACTGAGCTGAATTTTTAACATTTTGTAGTATCAACTCTGAGCCAGCATAATTTTTAACACACGAGTCCTAGGGATTCAAATTAACACCCTTGTCTGCTATTTGAAATGCATATTTTTAGCAGACTTTTAAACAACATTTTGCTTCTCTCACTTCATAGGGGTACAGGACTGGATTCAAATTGGGTGCATGGTTGGCCTGGCCAAAGTGGGGATGGTGCTGGTCCCTCAACTGCTAGCAGGTCAGTTGGACTGGGACGAGTTCAGATGATGATGAGGCATCTTGCATCTGTAGGGGACACCTATGCGCATAATGCCCTAGAAGATGCTGCTTGGAGCCTTTGGCCTATGACCCCTCCTCAGGCTGCAACATCTGGTATGCCTACTGCTCCCAGTGGAATGTACCCCAGAGGTACTGGTGGTTTACATATACGGTCTGCATCACGTTCTGCTAATGATAATATCGCAAACTTACTTGCCATGGCTGAGACTGTGCGGGAAGTGCTACCTCATGTCCCGGATGAGATCATATATCAGGTCAGTTTTTTTTTGGGATCGACTAAATCAGATGTATCAAAGTTATTATTGGCCTCAAGATCATGCTTATGTAGAAGGGAGGACTATTCCCTCTCCCAAAACTAGTGGCCTATTGAACTTTTAACAAAAGACAAGGATTAATGGAGTTAGTGGTTGACTTTCCACTATTAGCCCCTATGGATTCCTAGGTTTTACCCTAAGTCATGGGAAGGAATACATATTTTATTTGTGACTTAACTTCTTTTAGGGACATCCAAACTAGCAAATAGGATCTGGCTCAGTTGAGGTAAGTATTGTATCTTGATGACTTAATGAACAATACCGTCAATGCCTTTGCCTTGTCCTGTTAAAAATTGTCTATGTGCATGATGACAAAGAGTACGCATAGTCATGAAAGTGGGAATTGAAATCATTGAAGGGGTACACTCTGATTTTGAAATTGTCCTCTATCGGAACACAATTTGAACTGGCGCTTACTCAAGTTGCAAGATTTAATGACTTCTAGAGTATAGACGATCTGCATAAACTAGGCATTTTTTTTGCTAAATTTCATGTTTGAACTTGTATAGATGATCATGCATAAACTGCCTTTTTGCTGAATTTCATTTCATGGCTGAGCTTTTATAGATAATCATACATAAATTAGGAATTAGGAAATTCCTCGCTGAACGTCATGTTTGAGCTTTCACATTTGGGTTTAAAAATTCATATTTTGGCTGGATTTGCATGATGGGTTCTGGTGAAGAGTCCAACCCAATTCATCATTTTTTTGCAGGACTTGCGGCAAACCAATTCTGTCACTGTTACCGTGAATAATCTTCTCCAAATGTAAGATCAGCCAGTCTCCGTGCTTAAGAGTGTTGTACCGGGATTCCCAGACCTATGCATACAATGTGGACTTTGGGGACATTTAAGAACTCTATCAGAAGTTACTACCAATTTGTATTTTCTTGTTTTTTTTCTTCATACACAAGCTTGTTCATAGGCTTAGTTCTTTGTATATAGCTGTAGGACATAACATTTATGGAAGAAATGTGGATTTGAGAAAGATAAATCAAATTATGTTACATGTTTTTGTAGAAAGTTTGGAATATCTGCATCCATAGACTTATCAGGACCATGGCTTTGTAGAATCTGAATTGTTTAATAATTCATAATGTTCTCGGATGCATGCTAAAGTGACTTATGATCAGAATCGTGATTTCTTTACAGGGTTCTTTTACCACTCATGCAAAAACAAAGTAGCATAAGGTCACATTTTGATGCAGTTCTAATTGAGAACAGAAAAGGTATCGGTGTCCGAATTCGACAAAGTCCTAGCCTATATTGGGTCGAAACGGGCTTCCAAGCAAAACTCATGGCTATGCCATGAGCCCCGCGGGTTTTCGGCCTTTCGAGGTCATCTGGAGGGTTAAATCTGTATTTTTAGAAGTCCATATATTATTTCCTGTTTTCTGATATTTCCTTTATTTCGAATTAGGGTTTTGGGTGGTAATTTCCTTATTGTATTAGGACTTTGGGTACTAGTTTCTCTATTTAAGCACTTGTTATTCTCCATTGTAATTCAGATTTGATGAAATAAACCAAAAACGAGTTCTACTCAACTTCGATCTTATTCGGTCTTCTCTTTGAATCAACGAATTCGATAAAGAATTCGTTCTTTCCGCTCCGCACTTTGCATCAGTTGGTATCAGAGCCTCACCGTTCCAGGAAGATGCCGCCTCGTAGACAGAACTGCCAGGCCGCCACCTACGATGATGTTGCTGATTTTGCTGAGGAGATTGCAATAGTTCGTCGTGAAAACGATGATCTGAGGCGTCAGGTCGAGTTATTATCCCAACGAATGGATGATATGCTTCGTCGCGATGACATGACTGTCCCTTCGCCCCGGATACCAACCTGTTCATCGAGGTTAGTAATCCTGAGTTTTTTTTTCCAAATTGACTCAGCTCCAGTTTATGATGACTATGGTGATGATTACGTGCTTTGCATTAAGAGCAAAGTCTGCAATCAATTCATCAATAGTGGCAGTTGTGAGAACGTGGTTGTAATCGTAGTGTCAAAGCTTGGTCTTCCTACTGAACCACACCCTAAGCCCTATCACCTCTCCTGGCTCAACAAAGTTGCTGGTTACCTCATATTTGGTTCTCATGTTGTTCATGTTGGTTGTGCTAACGCCTATTCCTTCTCATTCCGAAGTACAAACATTGTCTTTCTACCATCCAAGCCCAAGACTGGCGCAGGTCCAGATTCGAGGACGAATCCTCTCTTCACCGGAGAGAATGATGCAGTCCTAATTGAGAACATAAAAGGTATCGGTGTCCGAATTCGACAAATTCCTAGCCTATTTTGGGTCGAAACAGGCTTCCAAGCAAAACTCATGGCTATGCCATGAGTCCCGCGGGTTTTCAGCCTTTCGAGGTCATCTGGAGGGTTAAATCCGTATTTTTAGAAGTCCAGATATTATTTCCTATTTTCTGATATTTCCTTTATTTTGAATTAGGGTTTTGGGTAGTAATTTTCTTATTGTATTAGGACTTTGGGTACTAGTTTCTCTGTTTAAGCACTTGTTATTCTCCATTGTAATTCAGATTTGATGAAATAAACCAAAAACGAGTTCTACTCAACTTCTATCTTATTCGGTATTCTCTTTGAATCAACGAATTCGATAAAGAATTCGTCCTTTCCGCTCCGCACTCTGCACCAGCGGATCGGAGAAGAGGGAAGGCTGGAGCTGCAACAATCCCGCCGGGAAAGTCCTCCCACGAACAGATCTGAGCCTTCTTATCTCTGACCCTTCACCCCACGAACTCAGCAGGAGAGAAAACCCCAGATCCGCGCCGATCTAGACGAAGAGGTCGAAGAAACAGCTCCCACCGCGGAAAAGAGGCCGGACTACCGCCGTAGGTTGAAGGAACCGCCAGATCTGAACAACTCGGAGAAGAAAGGAGGGGGTAGAAAGGGGTAAAGAGGGAGAGGGAGGCTAGAGGAAGAAGGGACCAAAGGAGGGACAGAGGGGGAGACGGGGGTCACCGCCGGCAACCTCCTGTAAAGGAGATCACCGGCGGTGGAGGGCGGAGCAGCGCGACGAAACGGGCCGATGAAGAGAGCAGTTAACTATATTTGTTATGCAAAAATTTATAGTGAAATTTGTCCACAAATCGATTAATGGAGTTATTTTTTTTGTTTTGTAAAAGTTAAATAAGAGTTCCAAATTACAAAACACTATACACAACTAAATACAAATAAAGATAATGAGTTTACAAATAAAAAATATTCACCGTAAACATGTACAGACCAACGCAAAATTTTGCACTTATCTCATTCACAAAAAAAAAGATTCCTAAATTGATATTTTAAATAATACATAATTATTAAAACAATGGTATTAAAACTCAAACGGGAATTTTATAACTAAGAAGGGGCATGGAAAAATACACGATCGAAATAGGGCTTTAGTATGATTATCCCATTTGATAAAATATATCCCTAAATTGATATGTTTCATGTTTTGACAAATATACCCCAAAATTGTTGCCTAGTGTATTTGTCGTTTATCGACAAAAAGAATAAAAAAAGAATGTTGCAAATATTTCGTACAGTTTCTGATATGGTAGCAATAACAGTATTATAGCTACAAACTAGTAATTAGGTGGAATTTGATCACAAATGTATGGGATGCCTATAGTAGATAAATGTGTTTTGTCTGCCTATAAGCTCGTTGGCAGAGATACAATAAACGGCGAGGTCTTACAGCTAGCTTTTCCGTACGAGCGGTGTCTCTTTTTTATTGGCTGGTTTTAGCATCATTCTATTGGTCAGTTTTTGTACCTGCAACAGAATGACCATCGCCAGCACTATAACATAGCAGCAAGGTTTGTTTGTTTGTTACCATCAGCTGCTCGTACTCACTGCATCTCAGCTCGCCTCCATTGCTGCATTTGTTTCGTTGCTCATTCCTTCAAGGTAAGAAGGTTCTCAAGTTTGTTTCAATGATCTGTAAAAACCTGTGTTAGCTATATTATTTGCTGAAATCCATTTTGCTTTGTCTATGATTTGGTGCTATTTTGTATTTTGGTTAAGTTAGGGTTTTCATTTCTGTACTCGCAGACGGATGCTTTCTTTGTATTCGCAGCCCATTACCCAGGCAACCTTGAAGGATTGGATCTGGATAGGGTGAATGCGAGCCTCCAGAACGTCCCCTTCGATATTCTGACGGCAGGCACTAGAAATTTTAGCGAAGAGATAGGTGTGTGAGGCTTTTCAGTGGTATATGGTGGAGAGTTACCGACTGAGGATGGGGTATGTATTCTCTACTGTTGGATTCTCAACCCAGGACAATCATTCCACTTCCTCTCCATCTTTTCTCTCTCGACCAAACCAGTTTTTTCCTTCGTCTTCCCGGCACCTCTTCGGTGACCATGGAATCGCCGTCTCCTCTGTGATAAACAGTTTTTTTCTTCGCCTCCGGCGACTTCCCGGCACCTCTTCGGTGACCATGGAATCGCCGTCTCCATAAACAGTTTTTTCCTTTAGATGCATATTTCATTATTTGAATGTCTGAGAAATTGGTTTATAAAACACTAAGGGAAGTGTGAGATATCAAATCAAATATTCAATGGATTTCTCATATGTTTGTTCTGCATTCTTTTTGCTCTAATCAGACATCTAAATCCAATATTGGATTTTTTTTTTCAATTTTGACAGCTAACTTTTTCAGATTATTTTTGTTTGAGCATTTCCGTAATGAAGTTTATAAATTGATTGTGACTCCTCAAACAAGTACTATAGTGTATTGATATATCAATATTCGCACTTCTTTTTTGATGAGTTACATTGTTTTTTATCCTTATTTTTAATACACTGATCATTGGTAAATGGAACTTCTATGTATTGTTTCGTTAACGATAGTTTTTCACTGCGAAATAAACATCTATAAAATTGTTAGAACGTTCAACCATCAAGAAAAATTGTCACTACGAAATAAAAATCCATAAAGTTGTTAGAATGTTTGTCTTCCATTTGGATGAAAAAATGTTTTTCTGAAAAACAAATTTGAATAGAGATCAAAATTAGGCCTAACTAGTACTAAATTTTAATTTCAATATTAGAACTCTAATATTTTCATTTGATTAAGTTTGATCAAATAATAACAGATCTTTAATTTTATGGGGTATTTTTTCACTCGATGTCATAAACGGCTTCTTATTTATTTTACGGGGCCTTTTCTCATCGATGACTTTAAATGATTGCTTAACTCGCTTAAAGCTTAAGCCGACCCTGATATCAGCGTTGACCTCTGGTCAGAATAATGGCTTTCTTTAGAGGTCTCGTTTACAAAAGAAGATTTTCTCATACAAAAATGAGGTAGCATAAGAACACATTTGGTTGGGAGATAGGTTTTGTGTATTTCTTTTTTATCAGCAATTGTGTCAAGATATGAACTTAGGCCCTGCTGCTTGTGTGTTAGTATAAGGGATAAGTTAAATGGTCATTTTGGAAATGGAAAGGTTCTAGATGTTTTTTTTTCATTCGTTTTAGTATTTCAAATTGCAAAAATTCCGTTTTTTATCAGTAAAAGAATTTATTGATCCAAGTCTTCGAAGAAAAGATCGAGGACAAGAGGAAAACACTTCTAAAGATTTTAGAGACGGAGTGTTCATTTGAGGGGAACCTCACAACCCAATAAAGGGTACCAAAAAATTTACCATTAAGCACAAACAGAGTATAACAGAGGTCTTGAACCCATATCTTCAAACCTTAAAAGCTCAAACAAGTAAAGAAAGAGGTCCGGATACCTAAATTCTCCTATAATGAAGCATCAGGGAATTAGAACTGGGCCTGAAACGAGGCCCAACAAAAAAAGTCTGAGAACTTATCCCTGTGTAACCACGACGACCAACACCAAAGAGCGAGGCCACGACCATCACCTGTCGAGGGAAGAAAGGAGGCCGGAGAAAACGAAAATATATAGGCTCACCGGAAGAAAGACCACCCAACGTGATCGTCGAGTGCATGACACTGAACCCACCAGATTCAGTAGAGGATGACCTCCACGCACTGCTCAGCTACTATGAAAAAGCCCACCAAAATCAATACTCTCGACGGTCCGTGACAAAGACTTCTGGCATTGAGGATATTACACCCTCTTCTACTTGTACATCTGATGTTGGAGGTACTGTCACAACTGTACCTAGTATTGCAGTGGATAAGGGAATGTCTGCCATTGTAGTAGTAAATTGTCTGGTATATTAATAATTGAACATAAATCACATGTACAACTAAATACACATATATAGCTGAAATAAGAAATTGCAACTAAGGTTCATTCCGTCACCGGCGATACATTCCCGACGATCGACGATTGGACTATTCCTTTCATAGTGTTTTCCCGTCGATCGACGACTGAACACCGTCGATCGAGAATGTCAAAGAGCCTTATCAAATACACAAAAACCGTCGATTGACGCCAATCAACGGGTTCCAGTCACTTATGAAACATGACAAACGTCGTCGATTGGCGGCCCAAACGCCCATCAATTGGCTGCCCAAATGTCGTCGATTGGCGGCCCACACACCGGCGATTGAGGCATAACCCTCACCACCAATGACGGCTTCTCCAACCCCAAACACCAATCGACGGGTTTCAATGACCCCAAAGCTAAACCTAACCAGCCCTAAATCGTTGGGTTCGTACTCGTTTCGAGATGGAAGCTCCTTACGACAGAGATAAACGGAGATGACTGTACGTGAAAGCTGGTTGCGACGAAGAGATAGAGACAACGATAAAGTTGAAGGTGGTTGAATTGGTATGCTTCCTTTCTTTACTGCACCAAATGACATTGATAAGGTCTTATCCTTTGAGTAAAAGGAATAGGATATGAGAAGTCCTCAAAAAACCTTAGAAATAAGAGCTTCCCCATAAAATGAGAAACTCAACCAAGCCCAGAAGCTATACAAACACAGAGTCTATCCAACTTAAGAGCTCAAAATAGAACAAACGGGTCAAAACCCAGAATTTATAAACATGCAAACAAGTAAAAACAATAGAATATCCAAAAAATAGGTCTACAACCAGTTTTCACAAACGGGAAGCTCAAGTACAGAAAGTAAAAAAAAAACATAAAAGTCCAAAGAAAACCCTAAATCTACCACTAACGGCCGAATTCAGAACAACAGCTACAATCCCTACTCCGCCCAAACATGCAACTTCCGACGATAACAAGAACCGGTGGCCAGCACCACAAACCGATCACAAACACAACAATGCTTTTGATAGGTGTTTCACAAATAACGATTTAGGACCATCATTCATAATAGATCTTCCACCCATTCCAAATTAATTGTGGTATTTGATTTTTCTGCAAAAATTAGGAATTACTGGGATTAAAACTCCACATTACAATTTGTGAATTTAAGAAATTAAGACAATAAGTCAAGTATATTCTTTTAACGTTTTAAAGAATGCGAGTTAATGATTTTTTTTAAATAATTAATAGAAAGCAAAAATAAAGAAATTAAAATAAATCAATGAAGAAAATAAAGGAAATAATAAAAATAACTAGAACTAATGGCACATTTTGAAATTTAAAGGTTGATGAAAGTTAATTTGGAAAATTTATAAATGTTATGTTTTAAGATTTAATGGTTGGTTTTGAAATTTTGATTAGTGGGTATTTTGGATTTTTTGATATTTGTTGAATGGAAAATTAACAGTATCGAGTAAAGTGAAAATTAAAAATAATCCAGTACCATTAAGTGAAAATGGGTAGTTTAAAATGGCTCAAGGAAAGTAGCTTTGAAAAGTACAAAACCCCTCTAGGAAAATCAGTTTCAAATGGCTCCTCTTACATAGCCCTTTTATCATATTTTACCTCTGACAAAAACAAACAAATATGGCAACTCTAAAGATGTCAATCCAACCATAAGATTGAAAATCCATACTCCAATTACCAACAAGATTGAAGAACACAACCTATAAACGATAACGATGAATCGACGGAAAATGAGTACCAATATAGGGTTGATAGGTGAAGAATGACATACCTTCAATGAAAAATTATTAAAAGAATACTTCACCGTAAGGGTTGGAGTTTTAGAGTCTGCCAAATTACTGCATTTATCGCCCTGTATCGTTATGGCATGAAGAAATCAGGTATATAAATATCAAGATTTCAAAAATAAGGAGTTATACATGAAAATTCCTTTGAAACGAAAAGAATTGTTTAATAGTGGATCTTAACATGCCATTGTAATAGTAAAATTATAGATATCTCGATTATAAGTATATTAAAAGTGCAAGTATATGTACTTGTTCATCTTGCATGTTGCTGCATGAACCACTGCCAGAGGAGGTGTAGACACCAAAGTCACTACCTCCACAAACCTGGTTATCTTCAGGACTCCATATGTAGCGGCTCCTGAAATAACTAGGCTCGTGCGGTTCTGCTGATGGTATGAACATAGCCTACAAGCTTTACCGAGTTACGCAACCTTCTAAAACTATATTAAAGGTGAAATCTCAATAATATGCCATTCAATGATCTTTTTGAACACAGATGTGTTGTGGACATGAGCAACACGTTTGTGCTAAAAAAAGGTCATTAGAGAGCATATTAGTGGAGTTCCCCCTATATTAAAAGTTGCATGTAGATGAGAAGAAGAAAAAAAATACCTTTTGCTTTGTCAATGTGTCCCAATCAATTTTATTGAAGAAATTGTGCCACTTCACCTAACAGAATATTTACAATGGAGCTTAGTTTATCTACCCAATTATGTAGATAATATATAGATATTACCTGTCGGGCTCCCGTTGCTCCTAATCTTTTACGAGGACTTGGATTCAACAATCTGAAATGGAGTAAAGAGACAATGGAGGTGGATACATTTACAAGTAGCAAACTATGTCCCCTATTGATTTTGAAAAATAAAACCACATTCCCGAGATGAAGAACCTAATCCCAAGGACATATGTTGTACATCAAAAGATGCAGATTTTTCTTCAAAAATCTTACTTGTTAATCAGATCATATGCCTCATAGCTCAATTGATCCGGTATCTTGGGCCACCGTATATCTCTGCTCATTATATTGTCAAATATTTTCTGCAATTGAGAATGACCCGTAAAAATGATATATTAGAACGATATAATCAAAAGTTATACAATTGAGGAACATCCTCATGCTGAAAGTTATTTATGTACCAAAATGAACAAATACTGCTAAAAACACCGACTAGCAGGTATGGTATGGAGATCGCTTCTCAGTCATGGTAAATGAAAATCAAGGTCATTAGCTTGAAGCAAGCAATACTCAAAATATTTACTATTAAATGAGATGGCTTACATGTGGATGGTCCGCATTGAAGGGTGGAATACCCACAAGCAACTCAAAAAGAATAACACCCACGGACCACCAATCTGAGCTTCCATCTACGACGACAAGAAGAAGAGCACTGAAAGGTAAACAATCAAAAACCAAAGGGAATAAAGGCAAAGAAAGAAACCTCGTTGATTTGCAAGATGCTTAGTATCCAATAATCAGATGAGTTTCTAACCATGTCTCATGCCAAGAAGTATCTCAGGTGCCAAATAGTCTGGGCTACCAACTACTGGATCCTTTTGTTGCCATTCTCTTTTCATCGTATGTTGAGATTGTGATTTGTAGTCACCAATGAAATCAGCGTTGCTCACTGATGGCCTCAAAATGTCGTCCATGTTATCCATAAGGCCACCATTTGATAGCCCAAAATCTGTTAACTGTAACAAAGGGATCAACAAGTTTGTATCCTTGGATTACTCACTTAGGTTAAGCATGATGGAGATTTGAAAATATTGACCTTGATGTGCCCATCTTGACCAATCAACAAGTTTTCTGGCTTCAAATCTCTATGAACAACATTTAAATCATGTAAATACTCCAATGCAAGAACCTGAAAATTTGGATAAAAATATGTTTTTTATAGGACATACCTAATTAGGCAACTTGGAAAAATATGTTTTTTATAGGACATACCTAACTAGGCAACGGGGGGAAACCCAATACTATACTCTCAAACTACTTTTTTGGCACAAACGCGTAGACCTCACCTTTTTTTTCAAAAAGGTACTTACACCTTTCGTTTATTATCACAAAACGACGGTTTCCGTTAATTTGGGTGGAAAATCCACTCAAAAAATTAGAAATCCCTAAACCCTTCCTTCCAAATTAATGGAATTGTTTGAAAATTAACAGGTAATAAACGAAAGGATAAGTATATTTTACAAAGAAAAAAAGATGAGGACAGCACGTTTGTGCTAAACTGGTTGTCCGAGGACATATTATCGAGATTTCCCTTAGCAAAATCTAAGAAAAACCAAGGCTTTGTTCATACTAGTTCAGCAATATATATGCGAGCCATGTCTTCATCCAAGCAGCCCAGATTTCTGAGTAAGGAGTAAAGATCTCCTCCATTTACGTACTCCATAACCAGATAAAGATTTTTCCTGCACGCAAAGGAATAGAAAACCCGGACCTGTTCACAGCATTAGGCAAGTATTTCTCATGATTAAATCATGGCAAAGGTTCTATACTCACCACAAAAGGATTGCGATCTGATATCAGGATGTTACTCTCATCCAAAGTGAAAACACTTCCTAATGCATTTTTACGAGCCATATCAGCCCTTTTAAGAACCTACACACAAGTATTTATGATATATTAGTAGCTTGAACATGAACATATGAAATATTTTTATACAGAAGTGTATATATATGGACCTTGATAGCAAACAAATTGCCACAGGCTCTTCTCCTGGCAAGAAAAACCCGTCCATAAGCTCCCCTGCTTATCGGTGCTATTATTTCATAATCAATTATTGACGATCTATCCTCGGGAAATGGATTGATAGGAGTTGCATCCAAACTGATTCTAGTAAGAACATGAGCATTTTCCTTATAGAGCTGCACGAGCCTGGTGCATCTTGTCAGGATAAATACAAGGCGTGTATAGGCCCGTTTAAGGGTCCCCGAGGGCAGCTTTGACAGCCTGTTATACAGAGCTTCAACAATGCCTTGACACTTGACCCAAAACTCTGAAGCTGACATCAACTTGGCACATTTATAGGCTACAACCACCACTTCCTTGTAACACTTTTTCAATTGGGGGCGAGTCAGTGAATCCTTGACGAGCATCCCCGCAAAAGCTTTCAAATGAGGATAAATCTGTTCCTTGCGTCTGTCAAATTTTTCACTGGTTGCCACCATGATCACCTGAAACATAATCAAGGCGTGTATAGAGATGTAGTAACAGGAACAGCATCGTGTTAGGTTAAAATCCTACGCAATTTAATGTACATGTTATCATCAGTGATCAATTGATTATTGTATCACACTATGATCAATTATCGTGAATTTAATGTGCAGTGGTTATGATTCCCCAATAAATAGACGTGATTGTCTCAACAATTTGGTTGTTACCATTGTTATTGATTATGGGTTCCTCTTAATTCAAGGAAGTTTTATAGAAACACAATTTAGGGTTTATAGATCATAAATAAGACATCGAACCTCAATGCTCCCCCGTGTACAAGACTTCCAACCTGCAAAGGGATGAACCTTTTTGAAGTTGAGTTCATGAGAGGAGCTCTTGATGTCAATTTCAAGGATTGCCTGGAAATTAGAGGAATGCAATTTCTTGCTCTGCAACATTAAGACATATATTTGTTACAATGCTGTCAACATTGAGCTCAATTAAATTGAAACATCCACTGAGTTGATTGTGAAATTAACGTTAGAAACATGTACTGAGTTGATTATGAAATTAACGTTAGAAACCAATTGGCTGACCTCCGACGTGAGCTTGAGAAAGGGTGGAGCCCGATAATCGTCCTCGTCGGCGAGGGTGTATAGTGGAGGATGATTGGGCATGGCCGTGGAGAGATTTGAGAGGTGAGAGCGTGTGTGAGTAAGGGCAGAGAGAGTGAACCATTTTTTATGGTGCTAGGGACGAAAATCGCTATAAAATAGGAGAAGGATCCAACAGTTTCGATTTGCCTGTATGAGGTACATTTTGTTTGATTGGGCTTAGGAGGGTGGTTTGGGTTTATCAACTCATCTGGTCCAATACCAATAGTTTCTTCAACTGAGTAACTATGTAAGCATGTACATAAGGTGATGGTAATTTCATTAAGAAATTAGAGATAAGAGATTGAGTTCGTTTTCTTTGAACGAAAGGGTTAGTTTAATTAAACATACATATTAGTAGAGAGTCGGGTTATAATCTTAGTAAGCCATTGGTCCGTAATAAAACCGACATTGAACACTTATTGATCTTAATAAAATGTAAGGAGACAATTATGTGTCTTCGTCATATCTGAAGGACTCATGAGATTCTGAGATGGATGTGATAACTTACTTTTAGTGTGACAAAAGAGTATGATCGGACGAAATCAAGTTTGAAGAGGACTGGACATTCCTCCTCACGGACGTCTTGCCTCCCCGCATGTGTTTCATTGAACCTGACGGGACTAGTTAGTAGACCTCGCCTGATTGTTAAGGAAAAATTGTTCCTTGTAGGCTTATTGACCTAATGCTATCCACCTCTTCCATTCGTTATCTTCGCAATCCCAGTGCTAGTAAAACCCACACCGCAGTCTGCAACATTGCATCCTTTGCAAGGGTCTAGCTCACGATGACCCATATCTAGTAGTCGTTCACCAATCACCATGGTCTCTAAATCCCTTGTATATAACCCTTTATTGAATCTGTTGTACATAAATCTATCGAGGACAATTATTGGCTTAGGTTACCAACAACCACTAAGTTTTTCTATTCCAAGTAGATTGTGACTTTGCGAGAAATAACTCTTTATTTATTCACATGATCATGTATTTTTACAGTTTTACTCATCAAGACTTCTGACAATATCTAACTCATATTTACATTATAGGTCACTAACATCTTTCACATAGATGATTTTATACCCAACAACAATCTATATTAGTCTTGTTAAAAACAATGTTGAATTGTATCAAAATATAAAACTAAGTATGCAGAAATCCATGACGACTTCATGGGTTAAAATGACATAAACCATATTACGGTATTGAGATACACTTATAACATCCCCTATGTAGCGTTCTCAACTTCTCATGGCAAGTTATCTAATACTATTTCGCTAAATATTATATATGACTTGACTTCATATCGCATATGCATTATCACTAAATCATAATCATCAATTAACATCATAATAGTCTTAGTATATCGTCTAGATCAAGGATCTCTGATAATAGTCTTTGTACTTCTAAGAGTTTTACTATCAAGTCACATAATTGATGATTTTAGTTAGATACAATTATTCGGCTAGTTTACATTTCATAAAATAATAAATATGTATTTTATTAATAAGAAATGATAACATAATACATGTAAGATTGACCTAGGACATATGTTTGATGTTAACGGAGTGAATTTTGTTTGATCTTGATTTAGTTGGAATGAATTATTATTATTTTGAGCGAAAGATTTAGAGCTTTATTATACATCTGCTACAAAAAGATAAGAAAGTGTATCAGGCAAGGTTTTTCCCAACCACAGAAGGACATGCATAGAACGAGCTTGTTTAACAAGCAAATGGGAGGCCTTCTTCGTTGACTTTTTACAAAATCGAATTTTGTATCCTCAAGTTAAGATAGAAGAGTACGAATGTCCTGGATATTAATCCTTATCGGAGAGAGGGATATTGTGCCTGATGTGATCATATGAATGACAGTTTGTGGATACATCTGGATAATAAGACGGGACCAGCCATGTTCTTAGCGAATGTTAGGGTTGCCGCAATAGCATGAGTCTCAATCATGGCCGTGCACCAAAATGTCGAGATTACTCTATTTCGCGTCGTAACAACCTGGCCCTAGATGATCAGCCTAATTTGCCCTAATCTGAGCTGCAAAAACCTGGTCCAGGTTGGAACAAGCTAGAATTTCTAATAGCATAATTACTTTGATTAATGTGACCATCAACAGGCCTGGCAGCGGCCGCCATAATTGGCGTCCATGTGACAGGAAGGTCACGACCAACAACGGTTCGACTTTGCTTCCGTGAGTGTCTACGAGATGGTCGTCTTCCTTAATATGGTGGATTACCTAAATCCACCGTGAGAAAAGAGAAAACATGACCAGCGGGAGGGAGCCCTGTAGAGGAGCGCGTCAGTGCCAACGATGGACAAGGACCCTTGATCTGTGACGACTCCAATCGAAAACAGAGCTGCGTTATCCAAGACGCATGCGACAATGCTCCCAAAAGGGTACATCATCATTGGAATCAAATCCTCGTGTATGATTGTGCTTTTTCAAGGACCAGACGACCGTCGTTGGGTCATATGTCGAAGCCTCAATCGATCAGGTTTGGCAGCAAATCATCGGAACATATCCTCATCCTCATCGAATTCGAAGCTCTCGATCCAATCCTAAGAGCGACAACGACAACTGTACCGATCTTTTTAGTCTATCCATCATCGATGATCAGTCGCAGGTCTCGTCTTCTATTATCGTGTGTCGACAATTACATATGGAGGAGAGGATTTAAGTCAACTGCGTATGAGACGAGTTCATTATCTCTTGTCTACTAAATCAGCACATTTACAATCATCTTGTTCCATAGGAGCCTCTCCGAGATCATCCATCAACATTTGTAGGGTATTTGAAATATTCAATGGTTACATCAAGATTCGTAATAACAAAACGACACTCAGAGAAAGTGGTGGCAACATATCTAATAACAGTTTAGAACCGAGGTCCAATTGTTATTCAGATTTTGCTACACAACCGTTCATTACCCGTACGTTCAAACCTCGGAAGAAAAGAATATGAATCCGCCGCAACGGTTCCTCATCATCCTCAGTCTGCTCTTGGTGGGCCCTACTCCATCGTTATCCAGGACCCACGTCATCAGTTTCCGATCCCCAAACCTCTACCCTGAAAGTCTCGTCTGGGACCCTTCCGCCGACCACTTCCTCGTCGGCTCCCTCCGCACCCGCACCATCCTCTCCGTCTCCGACGCCGGCGTCGCCCAAACCTTCGTCTCCGACACATCCCTCCCTCTCAATTCCACCATCCTCGGCCTCGCCGTCGACACCGTCCACCACCGCCTCCTAGCCGTCGTCCGAGCCCTCGATCTCGATCCTCCCTTCAACGCCCTCGCCGCCTACGACCTCCGCTCCCGCCGCCGTCTATTTCTCACCGGCCTCCCTCCGGCGTCCGATACCTCCGCCGTTCTCGGCCAGGGAGGGGCCAACGACGTCACCGTCGACTTCAACGGAAACGCATACGTCACCAACTCGCTCCACGACTTCATCTGGAAGGTGAGCAAGGACGGAGAGGCCTCGATCTTCTCCAGATCTCCGGTTTTCACGGCGCACGCGGAGGACCAGCAACCACCGTACGGGCTCAACGGGATCGCTTACGTCAGCACGGGGTACCTCCTGGTGGTGCAGACCAATACGGGCAAGATGTACAAGGTCGACGCCGACGACGGGACGGCGAGGCGGGTCTTGCTGACCGAGGATTTGACTCTGGCGGACGGGATTGCGGTGCGCAGAGACGGCGTCGTTTTGGTGGTGTCGAGGCACGCGCTGCGATTCCTCAAGAGCCAGGATGGTTGGGGGGAGGCTGTGGTTTATGACAAAACTACCCTTCGTGTAGAAGGGTTTCCTACTTCGGTGGTGGCTGGGAAAGAGGACAGGGCGTATGTGTTATATGGGCATGTCGATGAGGGCACAACGGGGAATGCGCATAGGGAGGTGTTTGGAATAGAGGAGGTGAAGTCAGGGTCAGAAAGTGAGGAGGAGAAGGTTTGGATCTATGTGTTATTGGGCTTGGGCCTGGTCTATTTTACAGTTTGGAGGTTCCAGATGAAGAACCTTGCCCAAAACATGAACAGAAAAATCAACTAATTTTATTTGCTTGTTTGTATTCAGTCTGAATAAATAATAAATTTTCAATTTTTTTAGAGTAACAAATAACTTCATTAAAAGTAAAACAGAGTCATTATACCGGTTATTAACGGTAGAAGAATAATAATCCAATAACTTTTGGCAGCAAACCGAACAAAAAAGAAACGGTTATAGCAATCAGAAATAAAGCAAGAAATATAACTAAAAAAGAATTGAAATTAAAACTAGAACAGAAATAAAATCCAAAAACCGTTCAAAATAGAGCTTAAACGATGTTTGGTCCTAGCTCTCTAAGAACACGTTTTGTCAAATAATCTTCGACTTAAAATAGGTTTATTATCATTTTAATTGATATTATTTTAGTTGATCACTCAACAGTTTTCACGATGTAACAAACTAATAATACACTGTTCTGAAAAATATCATTAGTTTAAAAGATAAAAGTACAAAAAAAAATATCAGGTATATAAAGGGAAATTTGATAAAATATGCTTCATAATAGCAAAAAAAAAAATCTATGCTAGTATAATTCAAAATTGGAAAACTATGCTTTTTATATTTTTAAAGACAAAAATAACCTCCTAATTTAAACAAAATTCTCAATCTCCCCCTCTTCAATACTTACCTTGTTTAGCTTTATTTTAAACAAGAACTCATCTTTCATTCGTTTATTCAAATATATTTCTGAAATAAATTTCAATATTTTGTATAAAACAGAATTATTCAACTTTATTAATTATTAAAATCACAGTTTATTTTATTTTTCTAAAAAAAGATCATTTTGATTAATATTTTTTGAATAAAAATAAATTTAAAACTTAGTTTCACAATTAATAAAATTGAATAAAATATACTTAATAAACTTTAAATTATTTTTGAAAGATTAAACTGTAAACTAAATTATTTTTTAAATATTAAAACTGTAAATTAAATTATTTATATAAATATTTATGAAAATAATATGATTTTTTAAATAAAATAAAATCTGATTTTAATAATTAATAAAATTGATTAAAATATTTTTCTAAAAAATATTTTTTTAATAATTAGTGAAATTGAACATTTATTTATGAATTATATTTTATTTTTAAAAGTTTACTATTATAAATTTAATTATCGTTTTTTTATAGATAATATGGGATTTTATTTAAATATCGGCAATAATGATGCGGTGAAGAGGTTCGGGGACATGACCCCCTTCCCAATTCCAGACAGGGTTAGAACAAGCCGCCCTGGCAAGCCAGTGAGTTGCTTTGTTCGTTGTTCGTTTTACAAATTCAAGTTGCACGCACTCGAGTGTAGATAAAAGGGAGATACAATCTGTGACGATCGTTCCCAGAGGGGAGAGCAGATTCCCACCTCGTTTGATCATATCCACTATGACCTTGCAGTCGCTCCGAACCACAGCCCTCTGGCGAGGGTACTGTTGAAGCCACGTAAGCGCCTCCCGGATCGCATAGGCTTCCACCAGCCCCGGGTTCTGAGCACCATGGAAAGATGTGGACCGGGCGTCCCGGAGCTGGCCCCTATCGTCCCTACATATCCATCATGTTCCTACTTTGTCTGCCGCCACAAACAATGCTCCATCTGTGTTTATGGCCCACGCACCCTGCGTGGGTTGTTCCCACACTGCCGCCGCCTGTACTCCAGCATAGCGGGGAGCCGCCTGTGCTTGTAGTTTCCGCTTCCTGACCTCCATCCACTGTGCCTGCAGGTGGAATGGTGTCTGAAAGATTTTGGCTGCCGGTTGAGTTACATTCTCCCACACCACCTTGTTCCTAGCCTTCCACACCTCCCACAAGATACATCCTATCAGTCCCCCGCTTGCCGGGGGATTGATTGTCAACATGTCATGCACCCGCTCTACTATCGTCTGGGCCTCTTGGGGAAGATTCAACCCCGATTTCGCCCAGCACTCCGCTGCCACCGGGCACTGAACCAACAGGTGGAGAGCCGATTCCTCCTCCCCAGAGCAGACCGGACAGGTCGCCACCATATCCACATGTCGGTGCCTCAGATTAACTGCCACCTGCAAGCATCCTGAACAAGTACGCCACAAAAAAGACTTAACCTTCGACATCACCTCCATCTTCCAAATAGCCGACCAGATTTTCTGGCTGGGCCTGGAAAGTTGTCTGATCTTGCTGGCCCATACTATATGCTGACTTGACCGTGTATTGGCCTAAATAATACCCCGCCAAGTACTAGGAGTCCCGTACTGCCGTCATACTGATCGGGACCGCCATTATAGCCCTCTGGTCCTCTGGGCTGAGCAGTGTACTAAGCTTCTCTAAATCCCATCTTCTCTCGTTCGGTCTCATCAGTTCTGACACCATCTTCCCTTCCACACCAGGGCCTGCCGATTGTACCATGGCCTCCACTCCTGTGAGCCAAGGGTGTGCGGTTATCAGCGTGCCCGTACCTGGTCCGATCGACCTCCGGGCCCCTCTCTTGACCATCTCCTGTGCCGACAAGATACTATTCCAGACGTAGCTCTGATTCTGTTTCCGAACTGCCTCCAACACTGACGACCTTGGGTAACATTTAGCTTTCAAAACCCGAGCCACTAGGCTGTCCTCCTCAGTTACTAGTTTCCACAACTGTTTACCCAGCAGAGCGGTGTTAAACTCATACAGGTTCTTAAATCCCAACCCTCCTTCCTCCTTTGGCCGCGACATATTCGTCCAGGACTGTCATATAACCCATTTCCCTTCCGGTCCAGCTGATTTCCACCAAAATCGAGCAAGGGCCACTTTCATCTTATCCAGGACCCCCTGGGTATTCTCATCACACTCATCGTATAAGTAGGAATTGCCTGTAGTACAGACTTGACTAACACCTCCTTCCCCGCGCCATTCAAGAGTTTCCCGTCCCACCTCTGAATCCGGCGGAGAACCCTATCCAGTACATATTGCAATCCCTGCTTCCGACTCCTTCCCATCATGTTCGGAACACCCAGATATGGGGAAGGGGTGTCCAATTCCGGTATTCCCAGAATCTGCACTCCTTCCACCCTCCTATGTTCCGGTGTGTTATGGCTAAAGAACAGAGACGACTTGGCTTGATTCACCACCTGCCCCGACGCCTCCTCAAACATCCGAAGGAGATTCCTCAGACGAGTCATCTCATCCGGTGTTGCCTTACAATAGACATAGCAGTCATCAGCAAAAAAGAGGTGTGTTAACGTCGGCGCACCATTAGCCACCCTTACCCCATGTATGTCCCCCACACCCTCAGCACCTTGGAGTAGCCGAGAGAAGCCCTCCATACAAAAGAGGAACAAATAGGGAGATAATGGGCCCCTCTGCCTGATACCTCTCTCCGGTTGGACAAATCCTGCCTGTTGTCCACCTGCAACTATGTTGTAAGTCACTGAGTACGTGCATCTACGAACGAGAGAGATCCACTCTTCGCCGAAGCCAAAGCCTCTCATTATGTCCCACAAGAATCCCCACTCCACCCGGTCATATGCCTTACTCATATCTAGCTTCAACGCCACCCACCCCTCTTTCCCCTGTCGTTTATTCTTGAGGTAGGGTAAAGTTTCGTGAGACAGGATTATATTATCCTGTATCGATCTACCAGGCACAAACGGCCCTTGGGACTATGAGATCAGCCCATCCAGCAGCCCTTTTAGCCTGTTTGCGGCCACTTTCGAGACCACCTTGAACACCACATTACACATCGCAATTGGTCGAAGATCCTTTAGCGACATCGGACACTCCACCTTCGGGATCAACACTAGCGTCATTTTATTCAGTTCCCTCGGGATCTCCTCCCCCGCAAAGATCCTGCGTACCCATCGGGTCACATCTTCTCCCACCGTTCCCCAGTACTTTTGGTAAAAGAAAGGATTTAACCCATCCGGACCCGGTGAATTATTTGGCCCCATAGAGAAAGTCGCATCCCGTACCTCAACCGATGTTACCTCCTCCATCAGTGCTCTGTTCTGCACCTCTGTCAGCTGTTGGCGAAATCTCGGGAAATTTACCCCATCCCCCTTGTCCTTCAAGACAATGTTTTATAGAATTCCAGGATATGGTCACCCAATCCCGACTCCCAAGTTAGGACGTTCCCGTCCCCATCCCGTAATTCCGACACCTTATTGATATTCTTCCTCTGCAACGCGGATGCCTGGAAAATTTTTGTATTCTGGTCACTGTCCGTGAGCCAGTGCTGCTTAGCGCGTTGTCTCCAAAATTCACCCTTTTGCTCCAACGCCTTGACATAGAGTTTCTGCAATGCTCTACGTCGCCTGATACTCGTACGATCCTCTCTGCCATTTAACCACAACACATCCTTTTCATATCGTGCTATTTTTCGTGCTAGCGCATTGTACACCTCCTTACCCCATACCTCCAGCTCAGTGCCCGTCTCGCTTATTTTTGAGCCAATATCCCTGTCCCCCGGGGCCCCCCACCTTGCCTGTATCAGGTGTCCACACTCCGGGTCCTCCGCCCAAATGTTTTCGAAGCGAAAGTGTCTAGACCCCACTGGTTCCACACGCCTATCCGAATCCACCAGTATAGGTAGGTGGTCAGACGTGGAAATACCCAGGTTGGCCAAATGCACATCTAGCCACATCACACGCAACGCAGGAGTCATCAGTGCTCTATCCAGCTGCACTGCCATCCTCGTCTGTGGTTCGCTCCCACTGTGCCAGGTATATCCATACCCTTGAAGCGGAAGATCTTGTACTCCCACATCCCGCATTGCGCTACGAAACCCCGCTATCAGTCGATCCGGGTACCTGCGACCCCCTCGCTTCTCCTTATTTCTCAGGATCCCATTAAAATCCCCCATCATGAGCCACCTCTGCGAGGCCTGCGGTCGTGCACCTAGTGTACGAATCATCTCCCACGTCTGCCAACGCAATTCCCGATTCGCCTCCCCATACACCCTAGTAAAACGAAAGCCATCCTCAACCGGACCCTTGATCTCCACGTCGATATACCTCGCATCACACTGGTATGGCGTTACTGACACCTCCGCCGTCCATAAGAGAATAAGACCCCCCTTCTGTCCCACCGCCGGCACCTCACATCCACCCGAGAAGCCCGTCTTCAACTTCAGGGTCTGCATTTCCCCTTTCCTAGCTAACGTTTCACTTAGGAAAATCACTTGTGGTTTCCGCCGACGGATCACCCCTTTCAGGTATTCCACCGTCGCCAGCTTCCCCAGTCCTCGAAAATTCCAGGAAAGGAACTTCATATCACCTCTACGAGCCAAAACACCTCACGCCACTCAGAACCCGCCGGATCTGCAACACAGCTTCACCGGCAAAATCCCACCAACAGTCCCAATCGGCCAAGTACCCCGTCACAATCACGCACACAGCAGACACGAAAACACCCGAAGCAGGAACAGCAATACAGATGCACGGAATCGAGATCTTCGCTGACCCTTCAAAGCAAGTCGGACAGAGAGCCTCGAACGGCACCGGCGACCACACCCGCGCCTTCCACACCCTGCTGCACTCACGTAGTACCGGAACAGATCCCGTACCAAAACCCAGAGCCGCGACCAGCGCCCCCTTACCGCCAACCACTTCACGAGGCAACTCCACTCGATCGCGGGGCAACTCACCACTCCGTCGCCGGGAATTGAAACGGACCCCCAACTCTCCGGCACCCAGAGCGAAAACTAACGCACCCCTCGCCCAAACTCAACCAAAACGAGATTACACAAAACAATAGGAAAGTAGCAAGGACATACCTTTCCCCTCCACACCACCGACTACCGACACCGGCCACACTCGCCGGGACGCGCGCACTCCCTTACCCCTGTCGTCCGTTACTCACAGAGCTAGGGCCGGCTTATTTAATTATCGTTTAAAATATTTATCAAAATAATCTTATTTTTTCGAAAATAAGTTTAAAAATGATTTTTTAATCAATAAAAAATAATATTTATTTATATAACGTGAACATTTATTTTTAAAATAGATTTTAATATATTTTTAAAAATAGGTGAAGCAGATACGATTTTTTTAAATTTATAATTTCAATTTTTAAAATATGAAATATTATTTATTTATGAAGTCTGAAATATTTTTGAAAAAATATTATTATAATTTTAATTTTTGAATAAAATTTAAAATAATAATTAACATTAGATCGTAATTTATGTTTTTGAAAAAATAATATTATATTGATAACTGTAATTAAAAAGACAACTCAAACTTTTTATGTTAAGATTATGTTATCATAAATGTTTATCAAAATTACATGATTTTTTGAAAAAAAAAATCATGTAATATGATTTTACTAATTAATAAAATTAAATAATATATATATATATATATATATATATTATATGTAAAATCTTAATATTTATATTGAAAATATATTTTATTAAATTAATTAAATATGAATTGATTTTTGAAAGATAAGTGAATAAGATGAGAAATAGATTATAAGAATAAGAAATTTGTTTAAATGAGAAGAGGGTTATATTTGTCTTAAAAAGTATAAAAGACATATTTTTTTCCAATTTTGAGTTATGTTAGCATAGAAAAATATTCATGGTATTATAGAGTATATTTTAACAAATTTCCCGTATATAAATTAGGGTTGTTCGTTATCATTTTAAAGAAAAAAAAATGATTTAAGTAACGCATTGTAATTGGTGTGTGCAAAATCTAAACTTGTAAGGTTTACTTTCCCTATATTGGCCGACTTTATTGTCATCTTTTAACCAATGAGTTACTTTGCTTGTAAGAACTGACATTTAAACATGTTTAAAATGCCGTTGAACTTGACCATGACTTTACGTGGGAAGTTAATGCATGTTTCATGCACTCTCTCTAAACTAGATTTGTCAACTTAAAAGCCAACTTGTCAAACTAGTTTACCATTTTAATCAGTGGCTTTGTACTCGGCTTGAGGTCTTCCTTATAAAGTTAAAGAATAGTGGTCAACGGTCATAAAATTACTAAATAATAAGGATCAAACGTATAGAAAAGAACAAGTTTATTACTGAACAACAACTGCAAACATATATTATTCAAATTTATTTTACTCAAAATAATTCATCCACAAGTGTTAAATAAAACAGGTATAGTAAGAGCACATGAGGTGAAGTAGGTTCTCCGGATCGATTCAATGAAAATGTTCTTCTTTCCGGCTCCCTTCTCTCATTGGTAGGACGAAACTATCACCTTAATGATTCGAGAATTAGTTTCTCTCTGTGTCTTATTTTAGCTTCTCGTGTAATAATTTTATACTTAATCGATTTCGAATCGAGTCCAAATAATACCTAATTCTTTTTTTTAAAACGAATAATACCTAATTCAATTATGTGGAAAAGACCTTTATTATTATGATCAATGATTAAAGGACAACTATATGATAACTTATATTTATCTGAATATATTTTCTTAAATGATCAATATTTTAAAACGTTATTTTCATTCAATATTTAAATGTAATTGTTTCAGTAAAAAATGTGAAATAAATCTTCTAACTTGTAAACATATATTAAGAGAAAATAAGATAATAAATAACTGAACTTTTTTCCTCTCTCGGATGGAAAATGACGACATCCTCGAATTCCTGAACGATATTCTAAGCATTATTTAATCAACAAATACTAAAATAAACGGTTTTGCTAAATTCTAGTTAATTTAATTCAGTGTGGAAAGAAAATTGAGAAGAATCGAGCCGTCCACGTCACAAGTGAGAGACGATTCGGTTGTGAGTTCCAAAACGTCACCGACAGTGATCTTACAAGAAGGACCAAAGTTGCAGTCGTAGACCATAACCTCGAAAAAGCAATACTGCCTCTTTTGCCTTTTTTTAATAATAGTATTTTATTACAGTATTAAGTATTGTCTTGTCAGCAGCTTTGACCGTATTTACGCCCTTACCAATGTCGACAGCTGTACTTCTCCTCCACGCCACTAGTTTTTGTGCGGTTTCATTAAAATATTCATATTTATATTTTGTAGTATTGTTGTAACTAGGAAATTGTCCGCACCACTTTCATACGCGAGCGAGTGTGGCTATTTATGACGGCGACAACTCCACGCTCTCGCCGCCGCCACCGCCACCGCCGTTAAGACCTTTCTCATTTATTCATGTTTTCTTCTTCGAAACTTCCTCTAAGATTTTTCACCTATCCCGAAAATTTGACTTTGCAGTTCGACTCTTGACTACGTTTAATATTTAGGTGATAAATATGTAATTCATGTCTTAGAGCATTCATAATCCAAAATTGTTTAATCTGAATTTTATTGGATCAAACTGAGTATATGTGTAAAAATTAGTTGCAATAATTACTGGCAATACCACGTGGTGAATCGATATTGAGTCTAAGTATGTACGAACAGAACTAAACTTTTCTTTGGCAATATTTTTTTCAGGGTTAAACCAAAAAAATTAATTTTTGTTTAATGACTTAGTTTTTATTTAAGTAAAAACGACCGAACTGTTTTCATTTCTTTTGAAGAGGGCCAGTATATGCTTGAGGCCCCTGACATGTCAAACAACTAATTCTTAAACAAATTAAACGTCTAGGACAATCTAACAATGTGCCACTAAGACTAATTAAGATATAAACTAGAAACTAAATAAAAACTATGAAAGACTGACGATCACTGCTCAAGGTAGAGCCTGCAAACCGCTGGGTCCCCCGATGGGAACACGTTTTTTCTTATGTAAAACCGAACATGTGATCGTCAGTGGTGAGGGAGGGAGGAAGCAGTGTAGGAGGCAACGACGACGACGACTTCAGAGCCGGCGATGGCCAAGGAGACAGACGCGGTGGTGGCGGCATCAACGAAAACCATCGAGGCTGCAGAGGTGATGCGGAACGGAATCGGGAGAACAACGACGACGACGACTTCAGAGACGGCAACGACGGTGGGGACATCAACAAAAACCATCGGAGTTGCAGAGTTGGTGTCGAACAGAGCCGGGAAAGAGCAACCCTAACAAAATCCTCAGGAAGAGGCGTATGGAGTAATTGTCGAAAATAAATTCATAAAATGTGAGTAGGAAAAGAGGAGCCATGACAAAAATCTTGTCAATATACCATGACTGTCATGCTCTTAGACGGCTAGGTCAAAAAAATTGTGCCATAGCAGAACCATTTTTTTTTTGCTCTCTAAAATTTAATAGTTGATTCTTTATTGTTAATGACTTAGCTCATAATGCCTCAACCAGGGGTGGCTATTGGGTGGTTAACCACCCAATGGAACCCTTTACGAACCCAACCCAATATTACCAGTTTGACATATCTTAGAACCAGCCCCAACGCAAAAATCATTTTTTTACAATGAAACCAACCAGTTCACTGACCGGTTGGTTAGTGATTTTAACCAACCAATCACTTTACTATATGTGAGTACAAATTTAGATACCACCAACCATACACATATTTTTATTTTAAGCCAAAACATATTACTACTTTCTCCAAAACGAAAGAAAAATTACATATAAGTCATCGTGTTCTATGTTAGCAATCCGTGTAACACAAAAGAGTGCTCATGGGTCATTCATCTATATTAGATCAGTGGTTATTATGAAGCCACATGTATATGATGAACAATACCGGTTTGGTTGGTTAACCGATGGTTTGATGTTTCAAGAACCGACAACCAACCGTTAATTTTCCAGTTCGATCGTCAAGAACCCGTAACCAACTGTTAACTTTCCAGTTGCGGGTTTTTCAGAGCGGTTTCCGGTTGTTGATGGTTGGTTTTAGCGGTTTCGTTTTTTTTGTCCACTCCTAGCCTCAACTCAACTGACTTGAAATAGTTGGTGATCTAGTAAATGACAACTAGTATTTGGGTGAGTTATTAATGGCCTAGATGTGAAGCCATTAACATGTATTATGGGCATACCTAAAAAGTAGTTGTGTATTAACAAACTTTTATCATAGCATATTTATTTTAATATATTATATCTCAAATAAGTCCTTTATGTGATTATTCCGCCCGTTGTATACATAATAAATTAGACCTAATTATACCGAATTGAAACTTAAAATCACAATGAATACATGAATTAGATGAAATAATATTTAATTCTCACATTTATCGTTTTGAGTCGGAAGAATGTGTAAATTTATGCATAAAAAACAGATTGAATTTCAAAATTTTATTAAAAAAAGGTAAGCTAAATAAGTAAATACTTGATGCTGTAATATGATACAAAAAAACTTTTAATTAGATGAAAAAATTAGAATGAATGTATCATTATTATTTATTTATTGTGTTACTAAATCAAATAATAATAATTATAATAAGCATGGTTGTAAAAAGCGTTAGGCGCTAGTCGGGCGGTTAGAACCCCTAAGCGTTAGGCGGAGACTAGTCGGGGCCTAGATGAGGCATATGCGGATTTAATTTTGTAATATTTTTAATTATTATTAAATATATATTACACAAATATAATCAAAAAATCAAAATATATACTATAAAAAATACAAGGTATCAAAATACAAAAAGAACTAAATAACACTCTCATTTTGATTTTACTCTAAATTTTAATAAAAAAAAACTAAATTATAATGATAAACCATTAAAGAAGAACACGTCCTATATTCTTTTTATCATGAAATTTAAGACCATTACAAACATGTTGTGTCTCTCAACTTTTTATTTATGTTTTAAAGGTCTAATTTCACAAATTAGAGTATCAAGTTTCCGACAAATAGGACGTGACGACAAGTCGAATAATTTTCAAATTTTAAGACCTAGGTGAGACAGCGAGTCAAGCGTTATTACATATTTTGGGGTCTAAACGGGGATCTAGACGAGGACTTTTACAACAACAATAATAATAAGTAAACAAAAATATTTCACTATAAATGTTATTTTTATTATATTAAAATTGAAATTGTAATTGTTAAATTTCCTATACATATTTAGTTAGAACCTTTTATTTGGAGATATTATTTATTGTTGTTAAACTGTTGGATCTTGCTAGTTTCTCACCTCGACATTAGGTGAACCAAAGTTTGGCACCCCCTCTTCTAGATACCTACACGCCTACTACTATTAATGACTTTTTTCAGGCAGCCAAAGCTAAGCCAAACATGGGTCCCACCCAGGCCCATGTCCTGCCACGTCAGTCTTTCTTCAAGGCCGTCCTTTCCCTGAAAAGTGGTGCCCACTCCGCCACGTGCGCCCATCCCGTAGGCTATTGCTCATCCAACCACCGTCACCGACGACCACCCAGCTGTTCCTGATAACGACCACATGTTTGGTTCTCTTGCTCCCCCGGGGCCCACTCTGACACGTGGCCACGTCATACCCGGCTCGATCCTACACACATGCTCACGCGCCTCTCCTTGCAAGTCCACTCGACACGAGTCTCCATCTTTCGCGCCCAAGTGGACCCCACCCCGCGATTTCCCAATACCTCACCATATAAAATTAGATAAAATATATATTTTTTCTGTTTTTTCAGTTATTAGCGAAAATCAATAAATGAATGAAAAAGCTGCCGGGACACGTGCCGCTCCCTGTCGTACGGTACACTCTCGCCGTTTATTGACTCCGTGTGACGCACGCGCGACCGGGCGGGTTGGGGGAAGCGCGCGGGAAGAGGTGTTTCTCTTGATGCAACAACCGAGAGTTGCCTTATGGAGCACGTTTCGTCGGAACCTGAAAAATAACTCTCAGTATAAATAACGGGGAGGTTGTTTTAATGCCCTTTTCTTTTCCCTTCTTTTTATTTCTCTCTCTCTGCATTTTCGGATTTTCTCGCATTTTGATTTGGTCTGTGATTCTCGCTTGATTCTCGTTCTCGTTCTCCGCGATTCCTCCTCCTAGGGTTTTTCCATTTTCTCTTCTTCTTCATAAACCTCCTCACCGCTTTCCCCTCATTTCCATCCTTTTCTAGGCAGCCAAACAGTCCCTCCTCCGCCTTCTCTGCTAGGATTGTAATATCTGGATTCGAGCTGTTGTCTTGGCTCGCTCGTGAAACTCTTGGATCTCCGACCTTCATATCAGCTCCACTCGTCGCTCAGGTGCGTTCTGGTTTTCTAACTCTCTCCGCGGAATGTGGTGCTTGGTTGAAATCGTCTCCGTCGGGGATTTGTCTCGGTGCTCTTCGATTAGCATGCATTGGGTAGTAGTTAGGAAACATTTCTTCTGTATTGGATCCAGAAATTGGGTTCGATGAATATTCAGATGTACCTTATTGTTTTCTTTTGTTGCTTTTATTTGTTCTCTTTTTCTTGGATTCCCCTTTTTAATGGCTGTTTGGATGATTGGTTAATTCAGTTTATAATTTCTTTTTCTTTTTGCTCTGGACATTGATCCTGATTTGTCCGCCATAGAAGTTGACTGATGCGATGTGTCTTTGTTTTTATCTCTCTGATCTTTTTAGTCCTGAAATGTTTTGTCCGCTGCTGGTCAATGTCTGTTCTTGTCGCAATCGCCCGAACTATTCAAATCCAGAAAGAAAAAAGAACAGTCCTAACTCTTCAACGGTGAAATCTTTTGGGGAAAGTTTGTGTGGTTACTCTTGAGATGGCAATTTTGTGGAATCTGTATTGTTTGGTCCATAAGTTGAATGATTCCTTTGGTTTCATGTAGGTCCCCATGTTTGTGTGGTTTCATATGGCCATGTTATTATTGCCCACAGCTTCCTGTAGCTATAACTTTTCCCCATGGTTTTGCTTCTCTGGGCTTTACTGTAATTCTGATTGCTGTTCTGTTCTGTTCTGTTCTGTTCTCCGCATTCTTGTAGTCATGCTATGTTTTGTTTTTACTCCCTTGTTGATTATTGGTTGGCCCACAACGTGTGTATATGCTCCCTTCCTTTTGGTTCGGGTTTTGCAATGGTCAAGTCGGTGTTTTGGTGCTTCTGCTAGTGGTTCGTGTGGCCATGTTTGAAATTGCTCGATATAAATAATTGTGCTAGTTAACTTCTTGCTTTAGTAGTATATGGAAGGTTTCACTATGCTCGGGAGCCTTTAGGTATGAGTATTATTGGAGCAATTATTGCCCGTCAAATCCTTCCAAGCAGTGTGTAATGCACATGATCATTGGTATTATGTTTTGGGCAGTAAATCCAGTGCGTGTTTTTGCTGTTGGTATGAAAAAAATGATGTTGTATAGTTTGCATTTGAGTGTAAACTGTGTGCCTACTTGTCATGTTGGAGTTGGTTGTCCTGAAATTTTTTCTTGTCTCATTAATGTTGATAAGGAGTGTAGCATCTCATGTTGGACTGTATATTATATATCATATTTACAAGCCATTTCCAAAATCCTATGGTTGAACTGTGAACAGTGGTCATCGTCATCTATAATCTCTATCTATCCATAAATTAAGAGTGATTTTGACTGGAAGGCTACACAAGTAGAACTGAGAGTTCAGGAGGAGTGTTTTTTTTTTCTTGTATTAACTCCAGCACCACTCTTTTCTTTGGTTTGGTTATTTGATCTCACCTATTATTAATATTTCAGTTGGTGTTTGGTTCTGGTTGTCATTTGCTCTTCAATACTATTTGGGAAATTCTTATTGTTATGCAACTTGAAGGAGTTAGCTGTTGTTACAGTCATTTACTTGATTGCTGAACATGGGTTAGAATGTTTATGTTGTTTGATGCTATGAAATGAAACAAGTGGCCCATGTATGTAAATAGCTTTATTAACGAGTTGTTCATGATCCTTGCAGATATTGGGAAATCTATTCCGAGGAGATGAGAAGGTACTATTGACATTGATTTATGAGTTTGATATGTACCCTTTGATCATCGCCTGATTATTTTATTAGGACACATTCTTATGCCAATTAGTGTGCAGGATCCTGTATCTTCATGGAGCGATTGCCAAACTGCACTGACAAGGAAACTTTGAAGAAGTGGTTTTTCATTGATAAAAGGGTTGGGTGAAGAAAATATCTCTAATTGGAATTCAGACGTATTTTGCAGCTGTTTGGATAGTCTGCTGTTTAAATTCTCTTGGTTTCTGCACTAAAAAATCGTGCTTTTAAATCTGGACTTGATGGACCTAAAAGCAAATCATTCTGCTTCTGTTCTTGCTGATCCGGCCCATATAAGCAAGTCTAGACTGGGTGTGCATTCTGCCATGTTGCCATACTCACCCCCAGGAGCACTTTTTAATCCCGGCATGTTCTTAACCATTCCTAGGAAAAAGACGGGCATACTTGATGATGTCATTTCAAGTTGTTGGCTAGATGCTATGAAAGCCTCGTCCCCTCCTCACAAAAAGATAGTCAAGGATTTCAATGAGCTTGCACCAAATGATGTTCCTGATGTCGCTTGCCTTAATTGGATGGTAATTCTTCTCCTTCTCATGTTATGTTACTGGGTTCTCTTCAAACATTAGGATGAGTTAATATAAATCTATACATCCCTCTTCATTCTGCAGCTCAAGTATCCATCAGCCATTGCAACTTTTGAAAAAATCACTAACCATGCAAAAGGGAAGAGAATAGCCTTGTTTTTGGATTATGATGGGACCCTTTCACCAATTGTTGACAATCCTGACCGTGCCTTCATGTCTGGTGCGGTAAGAGGCATCGAGCTACTTCTCAAATGCATAATACTTTATTATTTTGTAAGAATTCTTTCATATACATAAAATAATACGATAAATGAAACCCTTTTCAGATGCGTGCTGCCGTAAGAGATGTAGCAAATTGTTTCCCAACTGCAATAATTAGTGGAAGAAGCAGGGATAAGGTATTATAAGGATAGATGTTGTTGACATATTCAAAACTTGCTTGGTCAATTGTCCTCTATATAACTGCCTCTGTAATTCTCTTTCTTCAGGTTTATGGTTTCGTTGGACTAACTGAGCTCTATTATGCGGGTAGTCACGGGATGGACATTGTAGGCCCTGTTAGGCAATCCATTTCTAGTGATCACCCAGAGTGTATTAGGTCTACGAATGTGATGGTAATTATCTGAAGAGTTCACTTACATTTCGCTTGTATATAATAAATAAACTTCTAATGTGATCCTTAACCCGATTTCTTGTGAATACAGGGCAAGGAAGTTAATTTGTTCCAGCCTGCCAGTGAGTTCTTACCTATGATCGAGGAGGTGTGTATCTATTCTCCAAAATAAATGATATACAATAACCAAGCATGTCCAATTAGATATTCTCTAATTGTGATTTATTTTCTCACTATTTTCCTCTGATTGAGCAGATATTTAGATCCCTTGTCAAGAGTATTGAAGACATTAAGGGAGCAGAAGTTGAGAATAATAAGTTTTGTGTATCTGTACATTATCGTAATGTGGATGAGAAGGTATAGGTCTCAGCTTGAATAACAAGCACCTAATTTGGTTATCTGTTTAGTACCTTGCCATCTTTTAGCTGACCAAGGCAATATTTGATGGTTTGTTATATAGAGTTGGACCACAGTTGCAGAACGGGTTGATGGTATTCTAAAAGACTACCCACGCTTAAGGCTAACTCATGGTCGAAAGGTACAACTTCACATCCACTACACAAACTTATCTGGACTGATTTATTTATTTATTACTTTTCCCTAGTGATTTTTTTATTTGATCGACAAAATCACATGTGTATCGAAGCAATTGGACTTAACCTTTCTTATATAGAAGAAAGGGAGCACCAACGAGTTTTTTATTCTTAAAGAACTTTTTAAGATTGATGTATCATGTATGGACTTGAGAGTTAAGACCACCTCCCTTATGTAGAAGGGCACTCTAATTGCCACTTGATCTTCCCCAAGGGAAAGGCCCAATAAAGGATGAATAGAGAGAAGTCCAACAAGAATTGGAGAAATAAGATGTGAGTGGTACACTGCCTGGACTTGAACTCAAGTCTCCAAGACCTAAGTCCAAGTGCCTGACTAGTTGACATGACAATCTTTGGTATTTTGCTGAAGTGATTGATGGGTTATTTACTTAATTTCCATGTAATCTGTGTGTGTAGGTTTTGGAGGTTCGACCTGTAATTGACTGGGATAAGGGGAAAGCGCTTACATTTTTACTTGAATCACTTGGCAAGTTTTGACCTTGTGACAGTTGTGATCATGATATACTACTCAGAAGCTTATCTATCTTTATCATTCACTAAGATTTTTAAATTCATAATAATGATTTCAGGGCTAAGTAATTGTGATGATGTGCTACCAATCTACGTTGGGGATGATCGAACAGATGAAGATGCATTCAAGGTAAAGCTAATGTCCTAATCTGCTGCGCTTATCATCTTGTGCTGTGCATCAATAACATCTCTAATACTGCAATGGACTTTTTACAGGTTTTGAGAGAGGGAAATCAAGGATTTGGCATTCTAGTTTCCTCCGTGCCCAAGGAAAGCAGTGCATCTTATTCCCTCAGAGACCCTTCAGAGGTATGTTTGGTTTAGGTAGAAACTGTACTTTCAAACTTGTGAAACCATAGCACTATTAGTTTTGAACCCTTGTGAACATTACTCTTGTAAACGAAGTAAGCACATATATGCGTGTAAAAACCTTGAGAGAAATGGTTTGAAGAATAGGCATTATTCAAATCCTAAGTGCTTGGCCTTGTGGCTTGGTGTAGGGGTTAGAGTCACTTGTGTGTTTTGGTATTATGATATAAGACAATGGACTTACTAATCAATGGTCATATTTTTGTTGTAGGTGATGGAGTTTCTCAAATCTTTGGTGAAATGGAAGAAGTCAAGTGAGTCAAGAGCTCTATAAATATTAGTATTATAATAATATACTAGTAATAGGGTATAAGAAGGGGAGAATATATCTGGGTATATTATATATGAACTTTTAATATTATTGGCTCTAGAAAAAAATGTAAATCCCTTCAATTGTATTGTCATTTCTTTGCTTCTTTCATTTTTGTTTCTTTGGTTCCTTTTCTACTACCGGTTTTGATCTGCAGTTTCTGTTTTCTATGGGTTTATGTATAGAAGAGGGGAAGCTCTGTATCTGTTCGAACTCTTGTATTTCCTGAATATTATTTTATTTTCTATCTCCTAGTTATGTCCAACAATAATTGCTTGCACTAATATTTTCCTTTCGCCATTATAAAATTAAAGCAGATCGGCTTATATGAAAATATCATTATTTATTCCACAATCCAAGAAATACGTAGAGATTAGAATGTTCTGTAAACTACTTTTTACTAATGTCAATGATATGAGCAAAACTTCTTAAGAAAATACATTAGCAAAAAATGCAAATTTTCCACTTATGTGACATGCGAAAGCTAATGTTCAGCGCAGAAGTAGGCACAGCTACAAAATAACACCGGAATATTATGTTTCTTCCGGGCAATTCTAGACACTAAATTATCTGTCAATCGTATAGATTCATTTAAGGAGAAACCATCAGAAGAAAAATCTATTTGTTTTTCAGAATCCTTCGTGCAAAGGCGAAAAAATGTATGAATATTACAAAAAGTAGAAGTCCAAATTCAAGGATATAAAATATAGAGACACTACCATGGGAAAAGCCCAAATTCAGAGTTATAGAGGTAAAAACTCAATTCAAAGATATATAGATGATTTAGAAGCGAAAGCCCAACTCGGTAAAAACGTATTGGAGACACTTCTTGTCAAAACAAAGACTTAACAAACTCTAAAGAATAACATGTTTCATTCTCTCTCTAGAACTTTCCTCTCGCCTCTCACTAAAACTTCACAACCCTATCCTCTTTGTTCGTCGCCGCCGGCGTTGAATCCGGTCTCCTCTGGAGCTGGAGACAACGCCGGTGGCTACCTTTCCCCCTCTTCCTCCTCCCTTTTTCTCCCTTCCTCATCTGCCTCAGATCCACCCTCGGATTTACAGTAGCCAGTCCCTCCTTTCTTTGTTCCGTTGAAGGTTACTCCGGCGTGGTCCGGTCGTTTTGGTGTCGTGTTGACACCGTGGTAGGAGACCATCGGCTGGATCTGGTCTTTTGGGGGTGGTGACTGCTGGCTTTTGGGGTTTTGGGACTCGGTTGCTTCCTTCTGCCTGTTTCCTTCCTTCCTACCCTTTCTCTTTCGTTTCGAACCTCCTTTGCTCTTCCCTCGTTCCTCTTTCAGCCTTGGTCGACCTTTTCTCCGGTGGTTGGGTCAGATATGCCAGTGGGAGACCTTTCCTCACTATTCGGGTGAAGTGGGTCGCAGATCTACCCACCTTCCTTTCCTTTTCATGGGGTTCGGGTTTCCTTCCTTTCTTTTCCTCCCTGTTGTTGCCGGATTTTGGCGTTGAAAGGCCTTGTTGTTACCCCATTGAGGGTTTTGTTTCGATCTTCTGGTTTCGGAACACTTGGGTTGGAGAGGAGATCTTGGGTTGCTTTGTCCGCTGTGTTGAGGTTTGGGAGATCTTCACCTCTCAGGTTTGGTTTTCATCCCCTTCTCCTCCTCGTTTTCTTCCTTTTGGAGTTAACGGACTGACTGCAATCGGTGTTGGCTGGCGGTCTTGGGTCCTTTGTTGGGGGTTTTGGGGTATGGAATTGGACATGTTGGAGGGTTTCATCCTTTTGCTCGGTATCGGTTCGATATCGGCCCTCCCCTTCTTGGACTCCTCCCAGTGCTGGCTGGGGGAGTGTTACATGTTTGGTATAGTTGGGCTGAGCGATTGGGTGGTTCTCTGCTTTGGTGGAGCTCTGGACCGGTGAGGTCGGCGTCGGAATCTTGGAAGGGTAGCGGTGGTCGTCTTCAACGGCGTCTGGGCGTGGGGGTACACGGAAGGTGCGATTGTGCTCTGGGCACTTTCCCGGGGACTCGCGATTTTCCTGCCCGAGGTGCGAGCGGAGTACACTGTCCGAGGAACACGTGGGCTTCATTCTGTGGACACGCGGCTGGGTTTCTTCGCGCGTGGTGGAGGGGCGTTGGGCTCGAGACAGTGCTGGTTTTCGAGGTGCCGCGGTTTTCTTTTTTCTTTTTATTTGGTGTTTTCTTTGGGCCTGAGGCCTCTTGGTTTGTTGGGCTTTTAGTTTGGTTGTTCAGGGTTTTAGACCCAGTTTGGGTTGGCTTGGTTGCAGTCCTGTTACTTGTTTGCTTATTGTCTGTAAAATCTGGTATTGGATTGTAGACCATCAAGTTAGGTTTTGGACTGGTTGTTAGTGGTGTGTTCTTCAAGTTTAATTTAGGGTAATTAGACATGTTTGTATCCCATTTTTATGGGTTGTTGTATTTGGTTGGTGGTGCCTGTTGGCATTCACATGTTTGTAAGGAGGGGTGACCCTTGCCCTTGTTTTCATTTTGAAAACTTGGGTTATTTATAAAAAGAAATTGCTGATCAAAAAAAAAAAACAAACTCTAAAGACTATCTGAACATAAAAGGTCAATTATAAAAACAATGATAAAGACAAAAAAGAAAAAAGATGACATACAAAGATGGAAGAGGAGATGGCTCACAAAGACATTAATACACATATTGATCTGTATTCTGTGTGATGAATTTACACTCATGAAGAAAAAACAACGATGTAGAAATAAATATGTAATGTAATAATTATAATAAGAAAATTCACATGTAAAATAGAGATGGGTTGAAGTACTTTATATAAGGAGTCTCAGTCTGCGCATCAGATTACCGAAAAATATATACTCAACTTTGTCTTCGAAAAGTCTTTTGTAATGAACAGTAAAACTCTCTTACATGAAATGCCAGATTGATGAGAAATAGCCTTTCTTATAATATATCCAGTACCAAGCTATTCCAACCACCAAACTTGGAGATTTAGAGACTCGCGTTTGAGCTATTTCTTGAGAAAATTCCCATGGAAGCAGAAGGCCATCATCAGAATAAAAATGCCGATCGTAGTACTTCACAGATATGAACACTAGTAAGATATGTTTGATTTAGTTCGTGTTGCCTGTATGCTATAAATAACTATTTTTTAGATTAAGGTGATAAGATGGTTAGGAGATTGTAGATGTAATAATTCAAGAGAATGATTCATGTTGTGATGTTGGAACTAGACAACAACCACACAACTTATCATAACTCTATAGATAGTGTTTAGACTTTCAAGAGTGTACCAAATATTAGAGTTATTAGACCACCTATTTTTCTATCGTTTTTTGGGTCGCTGGTGAAGATAAATCCAATTTCGAACGAAAGCCAAATACCCATGATGTTTTAGTAATGTGGTTGTAATTGGATGAAACATATTATTTTATTTTTTACTAAGTATTTTATTACTATATAAATTTCGGGTGTAGTATTATGTGTTGGGGGTGAAATATATTTTTTGATGTAGAATCTAGGGGTGAGTTCAAAAACATATCTCTTAATGATCTTTTGTCCCAAACTGGATCCGATATTATTTTTGTTTTTAGGAACACACATGATAAATCAATACCACATGTATTTACAAGTTTTGGACAAAAAACACTTCTTTTTAAAATGTTTTAGGGACAAAAACACTTTTTCTTTTGTAGTTGTTAAAGATGGAGCAGGTTGGTTCCTGAACATATTTTAAGACGGGCTTGTCTCCAAAAAACTGAATATATAAGGTATTAACCTTTTGGCGGATGTACGTAAAAATGCAGTTGATAATAAAAATGTTATTAAGATAAAATGTCATTAATGAATTTTTTTTATAGCTATCTCAAAATCTATACCATTATTGTAAAATCTACGTGAAATAGTGTATTGGGCTGGAGAAGTCCTCTCAAATACGATAACTTTTGTATGCCTGTAAATTATTATCTGATTTAGAATAATTTTATAATCAACCTGAACATGATTTTTTCCAACAAAGTGGTTATCAAATAGTTGAAGACTGAGCAAATGGAGGTTATGGAGCACATATAATGGGCCTAATGGACCACGCTAAAACTTTTATAAGCGGGCTCTTGATGGATTTAGCCCATATGATATGGGCCTACAACCTAGTCCATCACAGTCAACGATTCCCACGTGCTCTCTCTCACTATACAGTTATTTGTATACAGTTACGTGGCGGGTGAAATTATCAAAGCCCCTTCATAGTGTCCAAATATCTCATGAAAATAAAATGAACAATTAAAAAGAGAAATCTCCTCGGCGGCAACGGAAACGGCAACCATATCCATCTGCTTCTTGTATGAATCTCATGCTCTGTTCATGAACCCTAATTTCAATTAAGTTCGATGAGATGGTGAGCTATTTGGAGCTCCTTCAATGGCGGTTCCGTGTTTAGGTCTTGCTCGGGTAAGCATTTCCCTCGCCTCCGACCTACTCTTTTTCCGCAAGGTGCGTGAACATCTGCAGGTCAATATATGTAGACTCACGCTCAGTCATTGATACGAGCATATACATGATTTTTTCTGTACCGACCGTGGGTTTCATTTTATCTTCAGGCTCGGTTCAGCTCAGTTGTGGCTATACAGACAATTCATATCCCCTTCCATGGCATTTCCTGTGGAAATTGATCGTTGTCATTCAATTCCATTATCGTTGACCTCTTCTCGTGCTTTTCCATGTCGTCAATCGGCGAAATCCCTAATTTCGGCCCGACCCACCTCGAGATTGAATCTGGATTCGCTAACCAAGGCTTCCCAACCCCAAAATCAACGCCTGTTTCCATTTCGTCCGGTGGGGATTTCGGTCAACCGGCGCCTCATTACATCAGTTCCCAGAGCTGAGACGGATGGGCTTGATCATGACTATGCCAAAGAGGTGTTTTCAATTCGACTAATTTTGCATATTCAATTCTGGGGTGGGGGTTGACCTAGGTGAAATATTAGGGAAACAAGAGAAGGTTTTGTTTTGTTTGTTTGTTAGGAAATGTGAGGAGAGAAGCTTGATGATCCATTTTGAGTGGAAAGATGAAGATTCTTTGTGATTCTGTAGCAATTCAGAGTTCACAATTTGTAAAGGGAAATGGTTGAGTGAATTTGAAATCTTGGAGGAACGTGTAAATTTATTTGCATAATCGTTATAAGTGAGAGGATTTACTTATATGGTTATGTTTCAGGAAGTTGAGAAACTCTCTAAACTACCATCCAATGAGCATTCTGTGGCAGAGCGTCAACAGAAAGCTAGTCAATTAAAGAAACGGATTGTTTTTGGCATCGGCATTGGGGTCTCTGTTGGAGGTGTTGTATTGGCTGGTGGATGGGCTTTCACTGTGGCCCTAGCTGCTGCTGTTTTTGTAGGTGCACGTGAGTATTTTGAGTTGGTCCGGAGTCGTGGAATCACTGCAGGGATGACTCCGCCTCCTCGATATGTCTCACGTGTATGCTCTGTCATTTGTGCGCTCATGCCTCTACTCACCTTGTAAGACTTGTTCAATGTACATAATTTCTCCTGAGGACCCACCAGGTTCAGATTATATTTCTGTAATTTTATTTGATATCGTGCATTTTTATGTTGTATAAGTTCTCCTACGAAAAATCTAAGTCCCTATAAGAATTGTGGTCGCATAGTTGATTTGGCCAGTATGGTCACCTGGAATTGGTCATATATTTAGCAAGGCATGACATTTTCTTTTCTAGCTCTTACCCGTTAAGGGAATATTCCCTACTGTAAACTCCAGAATGTGACGATCATAAGTTCATTTTTTGCTTCCACTGAACATTGACTGATTCTCGTGCCATTTTGCATGTTAGCACGTGTGTCTTTGAGTTTGTGATGTTAAGTTGCTGATTTGATTGGTAATGGTTGATCAGGTACTTTGGTCACATTGATGTTTTTGTGACATCTGCTGCATTTGTGGTTGCTATGGCATTGCTTGTACAAAGAGGAAATCCTCGGTTTGCTCAGCTCAGCAGTACCATGTTTGGGCTCTTTTATTGTGGCTATCTTCCTTGTTTCTGGGTCAAGCTACGATGTGGTTTGGCAGTCCCAGCCTTAAATACAAGTAAGATGATTTTGTATGTGTTGCCTTTGCTCTGTACTCTCTGGCATACCAATAATTGACACACTCTTGAAATCCCAATGTGTTTAGTTCAGATCAAAATTCATTTTGCACAATTAATTACTTAAATTCATTCCGCGTATATTTGTCTATTGGGGGGACTAGTTGATCTAGTGCAGCTTTGCCAGGGTTGTTTTTTGAAATATCCTTTGTTTTTCAGGCGTAGGAACAAGTTGGCCTATTCTTCTTGGTGGTCAAGCTCATTGGACTGTTGGTCTTGTGGCTACCCTGATTTCCTTTAGCAACATTATTGCAGCTGATACATTTGCATTTATTGGTGGCAAGGTATGAAGCTCTTATCAGAACCATGTGAAGAGGTTAACTTGTCCCTATTTTTATATCAGCAATTCCTAATCTACCCCTATCCCCAAGCAGAGAAACCGCTATGATCGAACATTGGACCTCTTACTACGAAATGCTCGTCTTGACCAGCCAAGCTAGTAAGGTCCCCTAGTGGGTAGTTTGCCCCTAATGAACTTAGTTGATATTGATTATGATAGAAGTCAATAGAAATCCCTTTATATCGGTGTGATAAGTTGACTTAGTCTTTCATGAAATTTTGGTGAATCTTTGACATATCATCTCTGTCTCTCTCATCACTCTCCAAACTTCTCTGTTGCACCTACATCTCTTTTCTCTTGAATTCGTTGGACTGAGCTATTCACCATTATCACGCTTTTAATGATTTTAAAACTCAAAAATATGGTTTCATTGGAGTTTGAGTTTGAGTGTTTTTTTTTTACTTCCAACCTAAATGCAGGCATATGGAAAAACGCCCCTGACTAGTGTTAGTCCAAAGAAGACATGGGAAGGAACTATTGTAGGGTTGGGTGGTTGTATTGCTACTTCTGTCATATTATCAAATATATTTTCCTGGCCAACTTCTTTGTTGAGGTATTGTTCTTCCTCTAGTACTTGTCTTCATGTCATATATATAAAGCAAAAGTGTTTTGTGCTCTGCTCAATTAGCAATCAAAATTTGAGCAATTTATTTGCTTCTTAAGAAACTAAGTTCTAAAGAATGCGTACATATACTCTTTAGTTCCTCCTAATTCAAATAAATTTATGAACACATTTTTTCTGTAAGGTAATGTCTCTTTATGGTTTTCAATTCAGTGCAATAGCTTTTGGGATTCTGAATTTCTTCGGGTCTATTTTTGGTGATCTTACCGAGTCAATGATCAAACGTGATGCTGGTGTCAAAGACTCCGGCTCCCTCATACCCGGACATGGTAAATTTTTCTAAATTACTGTGTAATTCCATGTAAAGGGAATCAAATTAATCCAATACTCATGAATTGCAAAAACTATATCCATGTATATGTGCAGGTGGTATTCTGGACAGAGTGGATAGTTACATGTTCACAGGCGCGCTCTCTTATTCCTTCGTTAAAACTTTCCTACCGCTTTACGGGGTTTGATATATATAGAAACTATTGTTGATCTGCATTAATTTCAACGCTTTAATTCTGTTATTTTCACTGATTCTTGTAATTGTAGAGATTAGCTGTGTCCTTCCTTCAATGTAGGTGGTATGAATTCAAGTATGTTGTTACGAAACCTTAAACATGTTTACTCAAGCAGTAAGGTCCTTCCTTCAGGGTTGTCTTGACTTAAACACATCTTTTAATGACATGATTCAAATTAAAACTAGTAGCCTTTTTTATTGAGATCTAATAGCTTACTTGGCCTTTACTCTGGAAACATATATCTTCCCAGCGAAGTATTCATCATGTTGCTGTCTATTCTCCATTGTAATGATGATTTAATTCAAGTAAATACGAAGGACAAAATTGGCTATAAATATACTGAAAAATCTGATAAATTAAATACTGAAAATTTAGATTAATGAATGTAGTGTACAAAGTTAGTAAATAAAAGAAGGTGAAAACAGTAATAAAACCCGATTTGGACACACATCTCTACCATTCATCATCATCAATCACACAAGAAATATCTATCGACATCTACAGCCCCCCGGTGTACGGAACTCCGGTCGCCGGCAGCCACGACGGCCCGGCGAGGAGGTCGCTGACGGTGAATTTGGAGGCCACCCTCGGACTCGTGATGACGTGGTACCCTCTCCACCTCACCCTGTACCTCGTAGACGCACCCGGTCCTCTATTCTTGTACTCTCCGTAGTAACACGTGTCGATCCCGAAATTACCCGTCCCCCATCGGGCCCAACCCGACGGAGTCACCAACCGGTCCATGTACGTCTTGAGGAACACGGTCCGCGAGAACCGCTGCCAGGGCCGGCCCAGGTAGGTCTTGTAGGACCAGACCACCGGCTTCAGGTCCGGCGCTGCCACCACGCGGCTGTTGTGGACGGCGATCCCTGTGTTCTGGAAGGGATCGTCGCGGCCCTGGGCGGTGATGACGTTGGCCTGTCCGCGGAGCGGCCGCCGGACCAGGAGGAGGCAGTTCTGGAACACGGCGGCGGCGTTGCCGAAGATGAAGTCGATTGTGCCGAAGATGTAGCATTTCCGGAAGAATTGGCGCTGCGAGTGGACCATGAGTGTGTCCTGGTACCCCATGAAGCCGCATTGGTAGAACACGGAGAGGTCGGAGGCTGACCGGAGCGCCACCGCCTGTCCACTCGCTGGTCCGGCGGTGTTGCTGAACGTTATGCCACGTGCCATGAAGTGGAGCCCATCTATCACTGCAATAGTGTAATGGAAAGAAAAAAGCATTAAAAAAAGTATTGATATAAATTATAACTATCAAAATAAAGTTTAACAAAAACCCGACCCAAAAACCAAAAGCAATAAAGAGAATAAGAGAAAACATCATCCTGGTCTCCTACAACAATCACAAAATCCGTCAGATTAGCGAACAGTGCTTCAAAAGACCGCTCAGATAATTTTGATCAGACTAGTGAACAGTGTCATAGTCAACCGTCTGCATGGATCCTCTAGCCTCAAAAAGCTAAATGATCAATGCCATCCACCTGAAAACGGACCGATCGGCCTAAAAAATTGGTTAATTAATAAATTATATTATAATTACCGGCGGTGGCGGAGCTGTAAGTGGTGTATCCGCCTTTGACACTCCGGCGGCCGGTTATGACGGTGTACTTCATACCCTCACCGACCATAATAATATTGTTATTGTTCTTAGCCACTTCTATATTTTCCCGGTATATCCCTCTCTTCACGTATATAATAAACCTCCCCGACCGCCTCCACCTCGCCGCCGCCTCAATCGCCCCCTGCACCGTCCTAAAATTCCCCGAACCGTCTTTCGCCACCACCACGTGCGGCTTCGCCGCCACCGCCTCCGACTCCAACAGCTTCCGCTCCCGCCTCCACCGCCAGCCACTCGAGCTCGTGCTGTTGTCGGTCATGAAGCCCGCATTGACGGCTAGGCCGTTGCTGATGAGCTGGGACACGTTGTTGGTCACGAGGGGGGATACGAAGTCGGTGACGTTCAGGTCACGTGACCCGTCCCGGCACGTGCGGGTGTTGGTGAGGGCGGTGCTGAGCCACGTCTGCGCGTCGAAGGCGGTGATGCGGTGGGTCCCGTTGAGGCCGTCGAGCACGCGGCTGAGCTGGAAGACGGTGTTGTCGTAGAGCTTGACGCAGTCCGACCAGACTGATTCCTGTTTACCGTTTTGGCAGTTGGGTCCGTGCTCGATGACGTGGCGGTGGGCGGCTCCGGCTTCGTCGGCGGCCAGCTGGATTGCCATGTATCGGAAGTCGGTGAGGTTGTTGGGGGCGAAGTTGCGGCGGCTCATGAAGATGTTGCACGTGTCCGGATACGGCGTCGTACTGCACCAAGACGTGGTGTTGCTGCTCGTGGGATCGGAGGTTCCGATTGTGCTACAGCAAGAGAAGGTGATGAGTAGTGTTAGCAACTTCATGGCTAAGGTTAATGTGGGTGCGTTCGTTGGGTTGTGTGTTTAATGATGGTGACGGGTTTTATAACTTGTAAGAGATCGGGGTCCTGAGACAGTGTGTATCTAAACTTATAAACTAATGACTTGATATTTATTGAAGTAAGCTCGTGTGTCTTTTGTCACTGCAATGATTGTTATCATACTTGTTTGAGAAACAACCTCTAATTTTTTTTTATATGCATTTTTGGTGAATTAGGGCTGAGAATTTTTTAAGTGATCAGGAGGATATTATTTTTTTATGAGCAATCAGCTGAGCATGTCATTTAAAAAAAATAGTATTTAAGTTTTATCGAGTAAAATAATAATAATAAAGTAACAAGAGTGTTTCTTATTATTGTCATTTGGTGTAATAATTTTATCATCAATTATATAATTCACTTATGGTTGAGATTGTAATCCTGTATCCACTAAAAAGACTTATTGTTAGAATTATGTTATAATAAGACTGATTTTTTAGCTATGAAATCATGGTCCGTTAAATGAGTTGTTTTAAAACAAAAAATTATATCGTATCAGAATTTGACTGATTTGGATTTTCGATTTTGGGTTGCGCCTCTTGCTCATCTTTAATGGGTTAGGCTCGTTTTGGTTCCTGAATGTTGAGCCTCTTTTTTTCTCGTTTTCGGAAATGCATCATTTTGATGTATTTTTCTCGTTTCCTTTTCATCACGGTGAATAAAACTTCTCAATAAAAATCTGCGCTTACAAAAAAAAATGTTTGTGGATCTAACCTACAAATAAGGGGACCCCACCTAACTAATAAAATTGTTGTTTTATTTATGAAAACCCGATAAGAAACAAATGATTCGGTTATAACAAAATCTACGTCTATTACCCTACGCATAGAAGTCCAAGTAGCATATAACACAACTAGTTATTAAATGGAAACATAATAGTACATGACAATTTCATGAAATATTTGTAGATCCTAAGAAGTAGATGGGAAGAAACAGTAGTAGCTTGAAAGAAAAGGAGAAGGAATGGTCGGCATTGTGAGTATAAAAAACATGTGTATCCTTGGCAGAGCAGCAAAGCACTAAAAAGTTAAAAGTCATTCATGTGTTTTTCTAAGTTGTGTCTGTCTCTGACCCCCAAGCAAGTCATTCCTGTAAATCTGCGATCCAATCATTGAAAATTCGTAGAAAAGGACATGATAGGACTTTTGTTTGACATAGTATATGTTCTGAGCCATTAATTCGATGGCACATTTTCTGTCACTCTTGAAGACCAAGTTTTTGATGTTGCTTTAATTTTAATGATGAACCTTAGAACACAAGGTTATATCAAGTCATGTGTAGCTTCGCAACTGGCCTCGGCTTCATGTGAGAATTGAAAAAGATGTCAGGACACATAACATGTAATTAGTTTTTTTTTTTGTTAATTGAGTTTGTGACCACTAGTTTAAATATTTATTTATGAAATTGTATTAAAATTGATGATATAACTATGGGATGATGCAACAGGACTAGAAGGGAGAATGAGGGTATTTGTATTTAGGGGCAAGTACAAAATTACAACCCCGGTAAAAAGTTAATAATAAGTCAAAAACCGGTTCATCGGATCTTTGTTTACACGTACAGATAGAAGGTCAAACTCCATGTACTTACCCATGAACAATAATTATCCCTTGTATTTACTTTAACCAACTTATAAATGTCACAAAATTCTAGTAAGTGTTTGGTAAGTACAAACATTTATGAATTCTTTGAACAAAACATGAAATGGTTCACAACACAGCACATGACTTGTTTTTCATTGTTTGGGCCCAACTAACGATACAATGAAAGGCCAAAACCAGTACGAATTATAATACGGCCCATGACTTGTTTCATATGGTTTGCTCTCTTTGTTTCAGGCTGTCATTCAATTGATAGGCATTTATATCATTGGCAAAGGAGAAGGGTCCAGATGTATTTTCTGTTTCATCTATTGCTGTTGGTTTCATTTCTCTCATAACTCTAAACATCTCCTCAAATTACTGTTAATTTGCTGTGTAATATGAAATTATATGATGTTTTTAAAGCTCATATTAGTGATAATTAAAACAAAACAACATATTGGCACCAATGTACAGACAATATCAAGGCTGCAGTTTCTATCTTCTTCAAATAGAAATGTGATTAGAAGAAACTCACCCTGCTTCAACTTTACTTTCAATACTCCCAATCCAGTCACAGATAATAGAATTCACATCTTGCGGGACCTCATCATGGGGGCAATGCCCTGAAATATATGACAAAAACATAACACTAATTTGTAATTGCAGGGATAAGAGACGGAATATTGCAATGGAATTGGTAAAATAATGAGATTACCAGCATCCAATTCCTTGATCACAACCCCGGGACAATGATCCTTGAACATGGCAATCTTTGAAGCAGAGTGTGACAAGGGATCTTTCATTCCCTGGAAAATGGACAACAAGTAAAAATAAATAAACAAACCACTCATGTACCTAGACATTGTTATGATAATGAATGAGATCACACCTGTATAACTAGAACCCTTCCCTCCAATCCTTGCAACAGATAGTTAAGTGGAATTGACTGATCGAAGCTGAACAAACTTTCCAAAACTAGTACCGACCCAGGATCTTCCGACTTTCAGCTTTTGTCAAGTGTTGCAATTGCGGAGCAAATGAAATTGAAAGTGGATATCATGTACGAGTAAATAAATACTTGGGAAGTTAGGATAATCTCACTCAATTACCCTTAACTATGCACCATTATCAACTAACCACCCCTAAGTTTTTTTGTCTAATGTAAGAAAGGGTATTTGTGTCATGTTACACCCAAAAGTTGACGGAATTGGGGTAAAGTGGGACTAAAAAAACTTAAGGGGTTGGCAAAAACTTTTTAAACTAGGTAGTTAGTTGAGGATGGTGCATACTTAGGGGTAGTTGAGTGAAGTTTCCCTAAATACTTGTATAATGAAGAAGGGGAATGGAGGATACAGCTCTTAGCATTTCATTAACAAGCCAATCATCAGCTCGCTCTGTTTTCTGCAAAGTAAACACAATAAAACTAACAGTTTATAGACCCGCAGTGTCATACGAGACCTTGGAAGCAATAACAGAAATGTTCTTACTGTTGGGTAGCATTTTGTCACTATGTACTTGATTCTTGACCGCATATAGAAAAGAATGAGACGCGCACCTAGCCATGCAGCCCTGGAAGTTCGTCTCTCCTGCTCCAATTTGATACCAAACTTGAACTCAACTTTCATATTGTTTTTTTTAACATTCAACCGAACAAGAATCTAGATATGTGAAAAATATAAAGATTTTACCTTAGGGAATGCCCTGTAAGAATATTTAGGAATAACTTCGCCAACACTATTGATAAGAACAACTGACTTCGTCAAAGCGGGCCAAAGGAAAGCCAATAGAGCAACAAAGTATCCTGAGATAAATTCAGAATATTTAGATAAAACAAAGTGACATAATAATGAGTAGTTAACGCAAAAAAGATATTACCAATGAATTACAAATATTAGGAACTTATGACATAGAATATACCACCAATTGAGTTCCCAACAAGATGCACCGGTTCATTGACAACTTCTATAATAAAATCCCTCAGAAGTTCAGCCCACATAAGTTCGGTGTACATAACATTCGGTTTTTCTGATTTGCCAAATCCTAAAATTGTAATGACCCAAACTCGGTTTCCACCCTCTGCAATGGTACGGGTATTGTCGCGATAATGCTCCAAAAAAGCACCAAAACCATGCACAAGAAGAACAGCAGGACCTTCATCACCAACAACTGTATACTGGGAACAGAAACGGCTCCTAAAGGTTAAATTACAGAAATACGATGCCTAACTCACTAAGCTCATTTCTGTATCATTAGGAACTGAATCTCTTTTACTAACAATGGAAAGGGGCCTATAAGAGGATATGATTTACCAAATGACAATCCGTACCTGAATTAGATAGCCTTTCCATCTCCATATTCGAATAGGGTACGGTCCTACATCACTTATTTGACTTTTTAGAGCCATAAGCCAATACCACTGTCACATAAAAGAACTGCATTACTACAATGCTCTACACAAAAATACAGAAGATTGTGTGACTCTAACACAACAGATTGTGTCTCACTTATGAAGGAAAATTTGTGATACCTCCATTGAGTGCACAACATCAGCAGCTGCAGCAATTGTAGTTGCTGAGTATCCAAACGGAGATAGAAATCCACCACTTCTTTCCCTCGCATACTTCATACCTTCATGATGCACCCTCCTTCTAGATAAGGTACCAAGACGAAGAGCATGGCCAAACAGGGCAGTAAATGAAGCTCCGGTCCGAGTTTCAGCATTGCCCATATTTTGATGGACCCTGATATGAACACAAAATCAATGATGTACACTAGAAGATACAAACTGTATTGTAGCATAAATTACATCACGATAGGAGGTCAGAATGAGTAAGAATTTAATATTGTAATATATTTGCCTACTCTTATTCTATATTCAATTCTCTCGAACTCCCAATAAAAAACAAAAAGGAAGGGATCAAGAATTTATTCCAATTTATTTTTCAAAACTACTGTCATTTAATATTTGACCCATCTCAATTAGAAAGATGGGTTTAAAAACTTTTCTCATGACATAAGCTGCAGTTCGTTTACAATTTAAAATCAAGAAAATATAACTATTTGGCCTATTCTATTAAAATGGGTAGAACAGAACTTATCAGACAAAAAAAAAATCATCCTTGTCAACATGTGTAAAGAAACAAGTTACCACATACTCCTGCCAATCACCTCGACCTGTTCCCTCCAAATATCTCAAGTATGCAGACAATACAGAATTTGATCCGCCTCTCACAGTATTTCCTTTTTGATTGGCAAAAACAGTTTTTTCTATTCTATTTCTCAAACATGGATCCTCTTTATAATCTTCTAATGGCTTTAGCAATTTCTGCAATATGGTTGCAGCTGAAGTCTCCTTCAACAGAGTCCAACTCTTTTTCGATTTCCCTGGACTTTTACACATAAATTCCTTCAAATCATCAAAGGTGGGTAGAGGACCTGATATATTATATTTTTATGATGAAATCCCACAAGGAATTGAAGAGAAGTAATAAGAAAACAGAAATATGCAAGGATAACTAAAACTCATATTCAAAGTCTACCCCAGTCTAGTTCCATTTTTGTGCCAGGTAGAGTTGGGGATAAAAGAGGTGAGGTTATGGGGAACTTAAGTTTCTTGAAGTCATCATAGGATGCAGGAAGGTCCTTCAAATCCTGCATAAATTGAATCCACCGACATATTACACATTAAAGCCTTGATAGCATGAACCCTGAAAGAAATGAATATCCAAATACGAATTAAGTGATTACTTTGATATCATAAAATGGAGTTCGCCAGAATTCTACAGTTGGAGTCCCTTCCAAAAAAGACACTGTTTCCAACACTTGCTTAACAGCATCCATCATCCTCCGTAGATTGTATTCTACTTCCTCTTCACTAAATACACAGGTAGCTTCCACCTGTTCCAATCCCCCACAGTGAATTTAATGCGTTGATGAGGGCCTGAATGTCTCCTCATGCCTAGACTGTAAAATATGATCAAGGTAAAGCAAAAAAACAACCTCTTTTACTAGCTCTTGTATGACATTTTCTGCACTCCCGAACCTGAGCATCAGATCAGACCCATGTTCTGTCAGTGATTGTTTTAAATCTTTCAAGGCAAACAGAACTAGTTCCAGCCCATCCTCAGAGAAACCTGCAAGTACCCGAGCAAGTAAATGTACCGTTAACTTGTACAATTACCTCCAAATCATATCAGACACGCTCTTATGGATTTATTCAAATAAGGGCTCACATACCATGATAGGGAATGCGCCAAATATGGAAAGGGCGACAATCAAAGACAATAACACCAGACATATGACATGTAAATATCCATCAGGACCGAACCCATATCTTCCTATTGTAGACTCCCAGTTGGTCCACCATTTCTTAGATGAAAGCAACTTACTAGAAACTACACAGTACATAACAAAAATCCAACCGCACCCCTTTAATCATGTTCACCATGTTTTGTTATTTCACTTGGCTATAGCAGATTTTCAATTTCCCACTGACATACGACCAAATTACTAAGCAAGATTGCTATGAACACAACAAGCATATCGAAGCAGAAACAATAACAATCCTCATACATACATACATGTGCATCAAATGACAAAAAATGAACCGGCCAAAAGCTGCGAATTACTCACGAGATAGCATCCGGCGATCGAAAACGTACAGGGGAACGAGGGATCTGTATCCTGAGGCGGCGGCGAGTCCCGGGTGATCGTCGATCCGGAGGTCGTGCTTGAACCATACGAGGGCCACACCTCGGCGGTTGACACTGCTGTCACCGCCTCCGGCGGCGGAGAGCGAGAACCGGCATCTGGAAGCGGAGAGAGAGAAGGAGCACGCGGGAAAGAGACAAGAGCCATGAAATTGGGAGGACAAAATGCCCATCATCAAAAACTGGAATTAGGGTTTGGCATTGTAAAGAATGTTATGGCATTGAGAGTACACACTGGAAAAGATTCAAATGAAGTTGAGACAATATGGTCTGAATTTAATTTGACTAGAGATTTATTGATTATATCGCACCCCAACCCAAAGTAAGAACATAGACACTACAATTTTTTATATGTGTGAATAATTGAAATTAAGGGATTTTTTTATTGTTCAATGACAAATCAAGACGAAGAGATACTAAAACCACACAGTACAGAAGATTGTATTGTTTAGTCCTCCAATAGCAACAGTGAATGCTCAACAGAATACTCAGATTCAGTAGACGTGTACATTTTTGAATCAAAACCAGCAGAAAAACAAAAACTGTAACCTTGATCATTCAAAACTTTGAGACATCAACAACTTTGTGAAGATCCAAAAACTCAGACATAGAAAGCCAAAATTGCTATACTATACTCAAATACTAGTCTACTCAATGTTGACATTGTGCACATGTGGCTTGATCTTGGGCAGCACCACTTTGAGCACGCCGTTCTTCATCTCCGCCTTGATCTTGTCCGTCAGGTACACCTTCTCCGGCAACCCGAACCTGCCGGAGTACCTACCTCCGCCCTCTTCCTCTCCCTTGATCACCAGAGTGCTCTGCTCCAAGCTCACCTTCACGTCCTCCTTGCCCAGCCCCGGCATGTTGAAGCGCAGCTGCAGCTCTTCCTCAGTCTCTTTCGCGTCCCAGCCGCGCGGCCATGCTCCAGCTCCCATACCGCGTGATGCGGACAGGGCAGGGTAGTGTACCGCTTGGTCCACCAGGTTCAGGCTGAGAGTCGGAAATGGCTTGATCACAACTGAAAACCAAAAGGAAATTACATCCTCTGTTTGGCCACTCGGAAAATGTGACAAAGATAGCTTAAATCATGGATCTAATAGAATAAAGCATCATGAAAACATATATGCTTGGTTACTAATAGAAAACCAACAGCCTAAATTCGTGTTTAATTAGTGAGTCGGAAATTGAGTACACAGGAGTACTGTTTGGTTACTAAGAAAGATGATCTGAAATCGTTTCCCTATAAACAACAAAGGATACCAAATAAGAACAAGAACATGGAATAAGACCGTAGAAGCGTTAGCTCCTGTTTGGTGACTAAGAAAATGAGACTGAAGATTACAAATCGTAGATCTAGTCAGAAAAAAAATCTGCAAACTAAACTGTTTTTTCCGGCGAGAAAGATCGAACGCCATAATGCAGATTTTGTTTGTAAGAACAGGAATGGAAAAACAGAAAGTAGACGGGAGCAAGGAAGAAGATAACGACTACCAGAGGAGGGATCGACGCGGAAAACACAGGTGTAGAAGAGTCGAGGCGCGGTCGAGGTTGGACGAATGGAGCGAAGGAGGCTCGGCGAGGAAGAGAACGCGAGCCTCTTGACAGCGATTGCGAGAGGAGACGCCATTGTTGGAGAGTCGAAGCTTGACGATCACGAGATGCAGAGAAGATGCAGTGCGGTTCTGTGTGTGATGTGATATCCAGAACTTTGGTAGCGCACGAAGCTGAGTCGTGTGTACGTATATAAAGAGTGTGGAAAAGACTAGAAGGTTCTGCTTGGAGTCCAAGAAATAGGCGCGCAAAACGACAAAAAAATCCAATGGATTCGCAAAACGACAAAAGATCCAACAATATTGGAGCTTGTTGTATCCTCAAGGAGAAAATATTAAAAAATAGTCCGGAAGTGTACAGTTTGTTACGCTTTAACCCTTGTAAATGTAATTGGCTTACATTTCTGAATCAGATATACCAATTCTTAATTATTCTATATTTTTATATTTGTCAATGACACATCTCAACCAAATACTGAAAGAACAAATTCAAATCCAGTAAACTTGTACATTATTGAATCAAAACAAGCAGAAAAACAGGAAATGAAACCTTGATCACTCAAACATTCGAGACATGAACAACTTTGTGAAGATCCAAAAACTCAAACCCAGAAAGACAAAATTGCTATATACTCAAACACATCTCTACTCAATGTTGACATTGATCACAGGTGGCTTCTCCTTCTGGATCTTGGGCAGCACCACTTTGAGCACGCCGTTCTTCATCTCGGCCTTGATCTTGTCCGTCAGGTACACCTCCTCCGGCAACCCAAACCTGCCGGAGTAGCCACTTCCGCTCTCTTCATTGCCTTCCTCTCCCTTGATCACCAGAGTGTTCTGCTCCACGCTCACCTTCACGTCCTCCTTGCTCAGCCCCGGCATGTCGAAGGACATTTGCAGCTCTTCCTCTGTCTCTTTAGCGTCCCAGCCGCGCGGCCCTGCTCTCATCTCTGAAAACCGAAAGGAAATTACATCCTCTGTTTGACCACTCGGAAAATGTGACTAAGATAGCTTAAATCATACATCTAATGGAATAAAACATCATGAAAACATATATGTTTGGTTGCTAATAGAAAACCAACAGCCTAAGTTCGTGTTTAAATAATGAGTCGGAAATTGAGTATAAACTAGAGAAAGTATAGATCTAGTGGAAAAATCCGAACATCCGACTGTTTGGTTTCCAAGAAAGATGGATGATCCCGAATTTGATCGGAAACCGTTTCCCTACAAACAACAGAGGATACCAAATAAGAACATGGAATAAGACGACCGAGTATTGTAGAAGGTAAACAGCGTTAGCTCCTTTTTGGTGACTAGGAAAATGAGACTGAAGAATAGAAATCGTAATCCGAAAAATCTGAAAACCAAACTGTTTGTTCAGCGAGAAAGATCGAAAGCCATGATGCAGATTTTAAGGGGAAAATCCGAACACCTGACTGTTTGGTTAGTAAGAAAGATGGATGATCCCGAATTTGAACGGAAATCGTTTCCGTAGAAACAACAGAGTATACTAAATAAGAACAGACGACCGAGTAACGCAGAAAGCAAACAGCGTTTAGCTCCTGTTTGGTGACTAGGAAAATGCGACTGAAGTATACAAATCGTAGATCTACTCAGAAACATCTGAAAACCAAACAGTTTTTTCAGCGAGAAAGATCGAAAGCCATAATGCAGATCTTGTTTGTATGAACAGAAATGGAAGAACAGAAAGTAGATGTTAGCAAGGAACAAAATAAAGACTACCAGCGAAGGGATCGACGCTGCGATGGAACACTACGCCGACTTCATAGTGGCCTGGCTCGTTGCTGTCATCGTCTTCGTCGGAGTCGCGGAAGGCACGGGTGTGGAAGAGTCGAGGCGCGGTCGAGGATGAACGAATGGCGCGCAGGAGGCTGGGAGAGGAAGAGGACGAGAGCCTCTTGAGAGCGACTGCGAGAGGAGACGCCATTGTTGGAGAATCGAAGCTTGACAGTGAAAACGCAGTGAGGTTTTGTGTGTGATGTGGTGTCCAGAATTCTGGTAGCGCACTGAGCTGAGGTGTGTGTAGGTACGTATATAAAGAGTGAGGAAGAGACTAGAAGGTTCTGTTTGGTGCCCAAGAATTATGCACACAAAACGACAAAAAAATCCAACAGATTCGCAGAACGACAAAAGATCCAACAATGTTGAAGATTGTTCTCTCCTCAGGGAGAAAATATTTCAAAATAGTCCGGAAGTGTATAGTTTGTTACACTATAACCCTTGTAAATGTAATTGGTTTACATTTCTGGATCAGATATACCAATTTGTAATTATAATAAGTTTTCGATTCTTTTAGTCTTTTAGGTTATCCATTATTTTCTTGTGTTATTTTTTACTTTTTTTAAATTCAATTTTGATGTGACCACAAAATATACAAATCCCGTAGTAAAAATAGTATGGGAAGAAAGACATACTTTTTTCAATCAATTTGAACTTGAAGTAGGGACTCTTTTTAAAAAGTGTGAATGTAAATAAAAAAATATCTTCCGGATAAGCTTCGTCACCAAGCGTTTACTATGATATTTAAGAACTTATGTGCATATCTTTGTTTGGTTGATAGTTTTTCGGTTATAACTTATTGTTATGTGTATCCACTTTATTTTTAAAATGTTAATTATTCTTTTGAACACAAAATTAATTTGACTTAAGCACCTAACATTTCATTACTTTGTTATAATTGAGTCATTTTTAGGCTAAAAGATATATAGGACATAATCAGAAAGCAAAATTCTTTAAACTAAATGAACATATGCTGGTTCAAAGCTAGCTCTATAGAAAAGGGGTGATGTTAGTTTTTTTTTTATCATAAAAGACATACTTTGATTATATAATTGTGAAAATATTGAAAGAACATAAATGTGGCTGTAGTTTAGTGGTGAGAATTCCACGTTGTGGCCGTGGAGACCTGGGCTCGAATCCCAGCAGCCACAAAGCTTTTCAACTTCTTTTGACTATCTGTTTTGGACTATTTTCTTAACGGCCATTGATGAATGTAGAAATGAAGCTCCAAATGTTCTCTATGGACGAGAAGTGTTTTTGCTAAAGGTGGTACGACATGTTTCTGTTAAAAAAAAAATCATCCAAGATGCGTATTTAGGGTATTGTAAAAAGTCATGGGAAAAGCTAATTATATCCTGTGCGACCTTTTTTTCTAAAAAAACACATCAAATTATCACCGTTTTTAGCCAAAAACGACTTCCGTTAAATAGTATTAATGTCATCACCGAAACTAATTGTCACTGTAGCATTAGTACTATTTATTGGAAGATGTGGTTTTCTGATTGAAAGTGACGGTTAGGACTGTTAGGTACGGTTATGGAAAAACAAGAATAGTGAGACAATGCGTTTTATTTAAAAAAAATGTCGTTTGAGTACGCATATTTAGAGTTTTCTCCTGATATTGACATCATGCTTGGCATCATGTTTTGACTTGAAGACATGTCCCAACCTTTACATCTCCACCGAAGACATGTCACAACCTTTATACATGTCACCATTGTTGAAGGAGCTCTGTCAGATGCTTACAGTTGCAGACCCTCAAGGTGTGGTTTCCAACTCAAGGTGTGGTTTCCTTCTCCAATCCCGGCTTCGGCCCCTCTGTATAATCTTTTTTATTTGCTGATGAAAGGGAAAAAAAACCTTCACAACTTCCTCTCCGTATGTATTGTATTTATAAGATTTTGGCCCCTTCTTTTCTACTTCCGTGCCCGAGTGTTTGAGTCATGAAATGTCCATGCCCAAACTTGTACACGTTGGAGAGGGTGGTACGTCTGCTCCAACATAATGTACAAAGGTGAGAGGGCCGAAGCCGGGATTGGTCACACCTTGAGTTGTAATTATATATGAATAATAAATGTAAAAGGAAAAAACCATCGTTTAGAGCATGTACAATGGAAATGCCTGTATTGAGTCCCGAGTCCTGAGTCCCGTATGCTGACTGTACAAAATAGTGGGACTCTGGACTTAAAATAGTGGGCGTTTTACAATGAGTATTTAGTGTGAGGCTCACTATTGAGGCTCGTATTGTGAGTGCACCAATCATATTGAGTTAAATCTTATTTTTCGTATTTAAAAAAATATAGGACGCGTGACAGCACGGGAGTATCTGGCCGAGGACGCGGGACCCAGACCGCGGCCCGTCCCGCAATAGTGGGACGCTTGAGGCTCGGCCCGCGTTTTTGCGGGACGCGTAAAATCGGTCCCACAATGAGACGGCCCCCGTCCCGCAAAAACGCGAGCCGAGCCAAGCCTCAAGGCCGACCCGTTGTTCTTGCTCTAACTAACTAGATCACGAATTTGCACCCAGGAGGTGTCATTTACAAGAACAAAATAGTAGCTATAGTACTACTCACAAACAAACATTCATACAAGATTTTGCAAGCATCCGAGAAAATATTGAAGACTAAACTTATTGGGAGCTTCCAATTAAGGAAACTCCTCTAAAAAGAGGCGAGAAAACATTGAAGACTATACTTATTGGTAGGGGTGGGGAAAATACCCGCGGGTCCGGATCCGCCCGCAAATCCGCCCGATCCGCGGCCCAAGTATGACTTATCCGTCGGGTTGCGGGCCGGATATGGGCCAAAAAATGTCAAAACCGCAGATATGCGGGTGGGTGACGGATTGAAGCTGAATTTTTCGCGGATCAACCGACCCGCCCGAAGTGCATATATAATATACACTTTTAATATTAGTCGTCTATCATGATTGATATTTTTTAATGTAAAGACAGGATTGATTTACGTGGTTGAATGAGAATCACTCCTTCAACAACCTTATCACTTTAAAGGACCCTCATACACTGTTTTGTTATTTTCTTTTGAAGAACTCCTCGCCATCTAAACTTCTTCCTCTCCAGTGTTCCTAAAATTCTATCCACGCCCATTTCTTCAATCAACCAAACCATCGTATACATCATCCTTTCCCTTCATCTATTACGCACTCATCTACACCAAAGATCAAGTCAAGTAATTGGAATTTCTTCTCATATATGTTGTTCCCTTATTATATGTCACCAATTCAATCAGAAACGTACAGAATCGAAGAACTAGAAGAAGGACTAGAAGATGAATTGCAGCTTTATTGCTTGAAATGGAGAACTTACACAGCACAGAGGAGCTCTCTCTCTCTCTCCCTCTTGATGCTGGCCAATACGTACACACTCAATACCCTTCTCTGACCTGCTCTCATCTCTTTATACCCCTCCCCATCTCTAACAAACTGTAACAGATTCTAACCAATTCCTAACAACCTCTACACGTGGCTAACAGACTCTATAACAACTTCTGCCTACGTGTCCTTATTCCAGCTGACGTGTGCGTGTCCAGAGTTGCGATCATGACAATTGCCCCTCCCTCCCAAAGAGGCTTGACCTCAAGCCTCTGAATCGAAGCTGCGATCCGGAAACTGTGTGCGAAGGTGGCCGATATCCTCCCAAGTCGCGTCCTCTGGTAACCCCTCCAACCACTGAACCAGCTTCTGAACGACTGCCTGATTGCCTTGCTTGATCATTCGGGTGCGCAAGATCCGAAAGGCTCGACCTTTGGCTGGCCTGTCTCTGTGAGCTCCGGCAGTGTGGCTGAAGCCCGTTGCCCCTCCCCCAATTGCCTCTTGAGTTGCGAAACGTGGACAGTTGGGTGAATGCGTGAGGACGGTGGCAGACGCAGAGTGTATGCTACCTCGCCCACTCTGGCAATGACTTCAAACGGGCCATAGAAGCGCGCAGCAAGCTTTAGGTTGCGTCTGACTGCGACGGAGGCTTGCCGGTACGGCTGTAGCATGAGAAAGACCCAGTCCCCGACATTGAATGACCTCTCCGTGCGCTTCTTGTCAGCAAATAGTTTGGCTCTGTCCCGAGCGACCAAAAGATGATCACGCAGCATGCTCCAGACAGCTTGCCGTTCCACTGCATACGACTCCACCGCGCCCACGTTGGATGTGAAAACCGAGCACGCCGGCGAGGGCGGAGAGTACCCGTACAAGGCTTTAAAGGGCGTTGTGGCGAGGGATGAGTGAAACGCTGTGTTGTACCAGTATTCTGCCAGAGAGAGCCAGCGAAACCACTGCTGGGGAAGATGATGGGTCGACAGGCGGAGGTAGTTCTCGAGGCACTGGTTCACTCTTGCCGTCTGGCCGTCCGTTTGCGGATGGTACGCCGTCGACATGTGGAGCCTGGTGCCAAGTAATCGAAAGAGCTCACGCTAGAATTGACCAACGAAGATCCGATCCCTGTCCGAGACCATTGTCCGAGGCGCACCGTGGAGTTTGTAGATGTTGTCCATAAAGGCCTGTGCAACCTGAACCGCCGTGAACGGATGACTGAGACCCACAAAATGGGCGTACTTGGAGAAGCGGTCAACAACGACTAGAATTGTGTCCCTGCCTGATGATCGTGGTAGCCCTTCGACAAAATCAAGGCTAATGTCGAGCCAGGGTCTCGTCGGTACTGGCAACGGTTGGAGCAGACCAGGGTAAGCTACGTGCTCTGTTTTGCACCTTTGACAGTCCACGCATGTCTGCACCAGCTTCTTGATGTCCTGCTGCATGTGGGGCCACCAGAAGTGTGCTTGGACCCTTTTCTTTGTTGCTTGGATGCCTGAGTGCCCTCCCAGCGCCGATGCGTGCAGTGCTGTCATGACCCGGTGGCGAAGATCACCGGTTGCTCCCACATAGACCTTTCCATGGACGGTCAATAGCCCATTTCTCCATTGGTACCCCTCGATGCTCGTCGGCGCGACACAGAGCTGGCGCACGAGCCCTTGAACTTCCTGATCCCCCTCGTAGCTGGCCGTAATCTCTGTGAGCCAAGCTGGCACCACCACCGACAGTTCCCGATACTCTGGCTCTGTGCGACGGGAGAGGGCATCAGCTACTCTATTAGTCCTGCCTGGCTTGTACTCGATTCGGTACGACAGACCCACCATCTTAGACAACCATTTTTGCTGGAAGGAAGTAATCAACCGTTGTTCCATAAGAAATTTCAGACTCTGCTGGTCGGTTCTGATGATGAATTTTCCGGCGTGGAGGTATTGTCGCCACCGTTGCACGACCATGATCATCGCGAGCATCTCCTTTTTCATATGTCGATCTCGCCGCGTTCTTTGGTCCCAGAGCTCTGCTGAGGAATGCGACAGGATGCCCTTCCTGCATCAGCACCGCGCCCACTCCGGCGTCTGACGCGTCCGTCTCCACCACGAATTGCTTGGAGAAATCCGGCAGAGCCAGTACCGGAGCGCTGATTAGTGCCTGTTGCAGTGCTCTGAAGCTCTGTTCCTCTGTTTGTCCCCATCTATACTGGACTTCTTTCTTCAGTAGCGTTGTCAATGGGCGTGCGATTTGGCCGAAGTTCCGGACGAACCTCTTGTAGTATCCTGCGAGGCCTAGGAACCCCCGTACGTCTCGCACTGACGCTGGTCTTGGCCACTTTTTAATTGCCCGAACCTTCTCTGGGTCAGTGGCCACGCCCTGAGCTGATATAAAGTGGCCCAGATATTCGATCGATCTCAGGCCAAAAGAACATTTCGAACGTTTGGCAAAGAGACGATGCTCCCTCAGTCTCTGGAAGACCAGCTCAAGGTGCTTGGCATGGCTTTGGACGTTGTCGCTGTATACCAGAATATCATCGAAGAAGACAAGCACGCATTTGCGCAGAAAATCCCCAAATACGTGGTTCATCAGGCTCTGGAAGCTTGCCGGCGCGTTTGTCAGCCCAAAGGGCATAACGAGGAACTCGAAATGTCCGTCGTGGGTCCTGAAGGCCGTCTTGTACTCCTCGCCTTCCTCCATGCGAATTTGATGGTAACCGGCCCGGAGATCTATCTTGGAGAATACCTGGCTTCCGGCGAGCTCATCGAGCAGCTCCTCCACGGTTGGGATCGGAAATCTGTCTTTCACTGTGATGTCGTTCAAAGTTCGGTAGTCCACACAAAAGCGCCAAGTGCCATCTTTTTTACGGACCAGCAATACCGGAAAAGCATAGGGGCTCACGCTCCGGCGAATGATTCCGGACTTAATCATGTCTTCGACCAATTTCTCCATGGCGTCTTTCTGCTCTCTATTGTACCGATAGGGCCTGACTGTTGGCACTGTCGCCCCGACTACTAGAGGAATTCGGTGGTCGTGTTCCCTCCTCGACGGCAATTTTGTGGGTGGCTCGAATATGTCGGCGAATTTCTCCACACATCCTTGTAACTCTCTGGGCGTCTCCTCTGGTGCGTTTGACCCTAATTCCCTCTGCCCCCATTGTAGAAGATAGAACTCTGACCCTTTCTTCGCTTCTTTGCTGACCTCTTGAATCGTAATTTCTTTGCACGGCCGGCGAGGTTGGTGTTCTCCCGCGGTCATGCGGTTGCCCTTGTCCGTGATGGTGATGGTCCGTTCAATGAAATCAAAAGTCACTGGGCTAACAATTTTCATCCAATCTGTTCCCAATACCATGTCGCAAGATCCCAGAGGCATTACTAGGAATTCCCAGACGAATGACATACCTGCTAGTTCCCACCGGAAGGTGCTCTGACTGGTACAAATGTAGGTTTGGCCATTTCCCAAATGGACGTGTGCCTCTGCCGCGGGTTGCACGATTACGCCGACCTTCTTGGCCGTCTTCTCGTCCAGGAAACACGATGTAGCTCCCGTGTCTACCAGCGCCGACACCGGCAGCTTGTTGATTCTCGTTTGGACCCTCAAGGCATCCTTCCCTTCAGCGCCCAGAGCCTTTAGTGTTTCCTCTCTGACCACGCCCAACCATTCCATCTCATCGCCATCCACTGTCTTCGCCACCCACGGTGCCTCTTCCAGCTCCTCTGGATGTTCCTCCGGTGGTTCTTCATCTCTGGTCAAAGTGAAAAGCTGTCTTCGGTTGGGCAGATATGGTTGCGTGTCCAGCGAGCCGGACACGTGTAACACAGCCATTGACGACGTCTTTCCGCGCAGAATTCATCATTGATGGACCGGACTGGCAGCGCGTTCCTGCTTGGGCCTCCGTGTGGGCCTCCTCCACCTGGCCCTTCCTGTCTCGGCCCCATCGGCCCTGTCTGCCCATTGGCTCTTGATGGATCTCGGGGTCCTGGACCCTGGTTCAGGCCTGCCCCTACGTGTCTTGGAGGCTCAGTTCCTGTATGGTTGGGCGTGTTCCATCCTTGGCTCGGTCCTGGTGTATACCGTGGTCGGAACGTCATCGGTCCTTGTTCTGGTGGTCTTGACGAGCTGGCTCATCCGCGTGCCGACGTCCGTTGCTCCTCCATCCGTGTGAGGAACATCGCTCTCCCCAGAGAATCTGGTTCGAGCATCAGTACCCCGGTTTGCAGGTGAGGTCTCAACCCGCCGACGAAGTTAGCGATGAAGAATTCCTCTGTTAACAACAGATTCTTCCCCATCAGCTAGCCTAGCAGCGCGTCGAAGCGGTCCTCATACTCCTGGACGGAGCCGTCCTGTCGGAGTTGCTTGAATCGAGCAATCACGTCGTTGTAACGATTTTCCTCAAATTTCCAGGTGAGATCTTGGACCATCTGAGCCCATGTGATGTGTCTCCGGCCTCTCTGGTAATCTTGGAACCAGATCTCGGCACAGCCAGTGAAGTGCATGGCGGCGAGTCGTACTCGGAGTTCTTACGGCACACCACACAAGTAAAAGTAGTTCTCGCACTTGCGGCTCCATGCTTGCACGTCGGTGCCATCGAAATTGGGAAATTGGAGTTGTGGTGTTCGAAATTGCAGAGTGGCTACGCGAGGACCTTCGATGCCGTGCCCTTCGCCGAAGCGATCTGCGCCCTCTCCGGCCAGATTTGGAAATCTCTCATCGTCATGCTCAGGGGGAAACAGTGGCGGTGCCTCTCGTGGTTCTGGCGCCGGTACTCTGTTGTCCATTGGTGGTCTCCGCGGCTCCTCGCGACATCGCGACTCGCCGTGGGAAGGAAGCGGATCTTGGCGTGGTGGTGGTGTATGGATCTGTGGTGGTGCGTCAGTCGCCGTCGTCCGGCGTTCAATGTCTTCCACTCGTCCGGAAAGATTCTGGAGCAAGGTCGACATGGTCTGGAGCGTGGCGGCGATTTCGTTGAGCTGGCCTTCGGTTCTGCCGGCCATTTCTTGCACCGGTACGGTGGCTTGGTGGAGGCTCTCCTCCACAGCTCGTCGAGCTACGGCGTCGAGGTCTGCTGCTCTGGTCATGATCCACAGGTCGGCGACGAACGGCTCTGATACCAATTATCACTAATTCAATCATAAACGTACAGAATCGAAGAACTAGAAGGACTAGAAGATGAATTGCAGCTTTATTGCTTGAAATGGAGAACTTACACAGCACAGATGAGCTCTCTCTCTCTCTCTCCCTCTTGATACTGGCCAATACGTACACACTCAATACCCTTCTCTGACCTGCTCTCATCTTTTTATACCCCTCCCTATCTCTAACAAACTGTAACAAATTCTAACCAATTCCTAACAACCTCTACACGTGGCTAACAGACTCTCTAACAACTTCTGCCTACGTGTCCTTATTCCAGCTGACGTGTGCGTGTCCAGAGTTGCGATCATGACATTATACCCTCGAAAACTACACGCCCAAGGGAGTCGCAATAGCCGAATCTACTATCCTATGTCCCTCGCCACTGCTTGATTTGCTCACCACCGTCGCTCTCTGTGACGCTGAACACTACCGAAAAGCTTTAGCACAGTCAAACACCAGAAACGAAACCACCGTCAAAACCAAAACACCAGACACGTGAGGAATGAAAACGAGATCTGATTTTTGTTTTGATTGATTCGGATATCACGGGTCCAGATCCGATCCGCCCGAAATCCGTTTGGGCGGATCCAAACTTGAAAATCGGATTTGATGGGCGGGTACACAAACTTTTAAATCCGATCCGCATATGTGCGGGCGGATTGAAATTGATGCGGGTCGGGCCGGATATCCGCCCTACTTATTGGGAGCTTCCAATTAAGGAAACTCCTCTAAAAATAGGTGTATGCCGGGTTTGGCGGCGAGCACACGGTATTCTTTAGTAAAAGGCAAAAGAATAGTTCGCTATGTGCTCACCGCACGGCTGCGTGACTCTCCCTGATTTTGCTTCACCTCTTTATAGCTGATTTCTTCTTCTTTTTGAGAAATGTTTCCGATGTGGGAGTTTCCAAACTAAAACGAAATCATCCCCTCATCAAAGAAACCTGCAAGTATGAGAGCAAGTAAATGTAGTGTTAACTTGAACAATTACCTCCAAATCACATCAGACACGGTCTAATGGATTTATTCAAATAAGGGCTCACATACCGTGATAGTGAATGCGCCAGATATGGAAAGGGCGACAATAACAGCAGATATGTGAAACGTAAGAGCACCTCTAACGGTCGTGTCTACGAGGCGTGTCTGCGGGGTCGTGGCTGGGCGTCGTTGCTGGTTCTGGAAACGACGCTGCTGGTCGTGTCTGGCGCCAACGGCTAGTCGGTTGGCCAGTCACGACCCGCCACGTGGCGACGTCGACCCCCAACAGCCCTAAATTCCTTTATAAATACAGATCCACCCCCAATTCGAATTTTACCTTCTCTTCAATTGTTTTTAGCTTCTCTTCCTCTATTTTTCATCGAATTCTCTCCAAAAAAAAATTCCTACACTCGTTATGGATCCAAATGAAGCCCTCCAATCCCTTGCCGACTCCATGGATGATGAAGACGTGAGTTCTCACCACACCGAAGAGGACTATAAATAGCCTCACCCCCCTTCTCATTTCTCACACCTCTCACATTCTCTGTCTCCAATTTCTCTCATTTTTTAGCATTTCCTCTTCTTTTTTCTTCTCTCAAGTCGATATGTCTACTTGGGCAACCGGCCTCTTTGGACACTAGAGGAGGAAACTCATTTGGTGGTCAATTGGCTCACTCACTACGAGTCCGGGGGTCAGTATTGGCATGGTCTGTACGTTGCTTACGTACAAACCGGGAACGATGCTTGGCCGCCACGGACAGAGAAGCAAGTGAAGGAGCACTTCCAGAAGATGAGCAAGAAGTGCAAGTGGTTTGGTAAAGCCTACCGGAAGAAACTGGCCGACCCTAGGAGAGGGGCAACGGATGACGAAATATATGTCGCGGCCGTTTCTGATTATGAAGGGGAACACGGGCTGTGGAATAAACAACCTGTGTGGGAGATGCTCAAGGACGATGCGAGGTGGCGTTTACAGATTAGTAGAAATAGGAATTAGTTTAATCGTATTTTAATAATTATGTTTTAAATTATCTACATATGTATTAGCGTATAAATTATCTAGCGTTTTAAATATTATGTAATGTTTGTGTGGTATGAAATAAAATTAGTATTAAAAATGTGGGGTGCTTTTTTAATTAACTAAAACTGTGTAGACACTGCTCCAGACACTGCGTAGACACTACCATTGGAGGAGCAGTGTCTGGAAGCAGTGTCTGGAAGCCAAAAACAGTGGTTAGACACTGCGCATAGACACTGTGTAGTGTCTAACCATTGGAGATGCTCTAAATATCCATCTGGACGGAACCCATATCTTCCTATTCCAGCCTCCAAGTTGGTCCACCATTTCTTAGATAAAAGCAACTTACTAGAAACTACACACTATATGGCAAATCCAATGCACCCCTTTAACCATGTTCATCTTATTTTGTCATCTCACTTGGCTCTACTCTAGCAGATTCTCAATTTTCCACTTGAAAAACAACCAAATTACTAAGCAATATTGATATGAACACAACAAGCATATCTAAGCAGAAACAATAACAAACCTCATACATACATGTTCATCACCATATCCCATAATGAATAATGAAATGACAAAAATTAAACAGGCCAAAAGCTGTGAATTACTCACGAGATAGCATCCGACGATCGAATATGTACGGGGGAATGAAGTCCAAGGATTCGCTCAATTAGAAGTTAGACGACATATTAAGCTACCCAACTGATGTCTAAAATAGTAATTAGAAGTTAGACGACAACAAATGATTCGCTCAATTACAGAAGTCCAAGGATCTAAGTACCGCGTCGGGTGGTTGTCTTGACTTGCGAGGTGATGCTCAGAGTCTTTCCAATGAGACTGCCCCTCGATTGTGACTTGCACTCACGGAGGAATATTGGGGAGACTCATCTATTCCTGGGACCAGTGGGTTTCCATCCCCTACTGGGCCCCGACCTCCGAAGATCAAGATCAGGGTCTGGGTCCCTATCGATGGCGCAAAAAACAAAGATCCATTGCACTTGGTGGTGCAGATAGTTTGCAAGGGGGTAACTGGAAGCCAAGACATTGTGGCTAGTATGACGGTAGAGCATGATAGAGGACACGCATGGATATCGTCCCGACCCACCAAGGGCGGCCACAAACTTACTTGCTCGGTAAAATATGGATGGTAGGTAGGCAGCAATATCAGCAAAATAGCAACCTCCACACTATATGGTGTAGGAATCCAGAGGGGCTTTCCATCATACACCGGTGAGAGGAAGTCCAGGTTCCGGCCATACGAACCTAGTCGCGTAAATCTGGTATAGAGAACGACAGAAATAGGCGAGTCTTCGCAGATCAATTGATGATGAACAAGGAGATCGAATAGTATACTATAAAATCAAACTAAGCGTCGGGCATCCTCATCGGGTACAATATTCTCCGGTGGCCATTAAACACTACCGGCAAAGAGAAGGGGCGTTGTGAGCTAAAAGGGTAAGGAGTTAGTTCTGAAAGGCATGGGCCGGGAAGGTCGATCCCGAGAGTCAGCTGGGAAAAGCCTAAACCTCTGTCATACGGGCACCAAGCTCATGTTGTCGGAGCACGGGACGAGAAACTCAATCCCTAGCCAAACTCAGAAAAAAAGAATTGCCCGAATCATGTTGCATAGATATATTAATCAGCGAATTCAATTTCAATGATACTTGTAATAGTTTGGATTTATCCCTCCCTGGCGAGATGTGCGCCGACCACACTTGTACCGTTTGTGGTTCATTATTCCTCGGTGGATCCAGGCCCGGATGAGGACCAGTGAGGCCACAACGGTGAGAACTGGTCTCAACGGTCAAAGACGAGGTTACCATATTGATGGGAGAGAGATTCCGGTGATGAGGGGAGCCCAATGAACTGAACAGGTCGGCACTTGACCATGGGCAACCTTTTCCGACGAAATCAGGCCAAACGGACTGTTTGTGAGATTCGGAAGGAAGGTCCGGCCCAAGATGGAGGGGAAATGGGCTCAGTGGTGGCATGCTAGAGCTGGTTCCCACTAGCTAAACAAGTCTTGTTCCGGGGATGTGGAAGACAAAGGACGACCGGGATAACCAGGGTAGCGACAAGAATGAGGGCGTGGTAGTTTGGGTGCGACGAGGAGAGGCGATGGGGCATGGGCAGACAAATGCGAATGGGATTGGGCCGTAGAGGACCTTGGCCACACGAGACATGAACACGGATGAAGAAACATGATTGGATATTGTCGAAGAAGAAGAAGAAGAAGAAGAAGAAGAAGAAGAAGAAGAAGAAGAAGAAGAAGAAGAAGAAGAAGAAATCAACCGAAATAAGGGAGAGAATGGCCGGAAGAGAGAAAGAACTGGCCTGAGAAGAGGAAGACGTCGGCCGGAGACCGGGACTACACGAGGCCGTGACCCACACCACAAAAGGTAAGACAACTTCCACAAGGGACGATAAAGAACCGAAGACCAACGACCTCCACGAAAGGAAGTCGCCGGTGGTTCAGGGACTTAAATGGGGGTGGTGGTCTAAAGATTTTTTTCTCTTAAGATTTCAATAAATACGATATTTATCTTTCTATTCCACGGTCTTCACCTAACTTCGAACTTTGCTTGGAGATTTACCCAAACAATAAGAGAAGGGGAGAGAGTTGAAATTGTATTTGAAGGGAAGGAGAAGAGGTAGGTTTAATGTTTTTTGGAGGAAATTTTAATGTTTTTATTTGAGAGTATAATAATATTTTTCATGGTTTTTTACTTAAAAAAATGAATTAAAAATAAAAGACATGTTGTAAAGAAGGGAAGTTTTAGAGGTCAATCCGCTAATTATCCCAAGACAAAGTCTACGATGAGGAGGACGAAGCCGAGATTTGCTGGGTTTGTAAAAGCCCAATTATAAAGCATGACACAAAAACAGGCCGGGCTTAATTTTTGTAAACTTTTAGGCTATTTCTTAAATGGGCCTACATGGTAATTTCAGTGTTATGCGTCCCTGCGTGCCAATTACAAAAGAAACACAAAAAGTAGAGCCTAAAACTGCCGCCCGTTATTGACACGTCACAGATCCACCAGCTCTGCCCCTCAATCTCCACCGTCCATTTTTACCTATCTACGGTTATCGAATATCCAATAGATCGTCACACGGATCGCAGCAGAATTTTATTTGAAAGAACATATACATTTAAACTTAGTTTAATTATTTCGATGACATTTACTCATAAATAAAATTATTTCCAGTACATATTTAAAAAAAGAAGTTAAAAGTTAACTAATAATATCTTTGTCTCATGCAAAATTAAAGTATCTCATACTAATTTGATAAAGTGTATTTATGTGAAATCGACCCAGAATTAAAAATTGTCAAGTAATGTTGTCTCTTTTTTCTTTTTTTCGTATGTATGTGAGTCTATCACAAATCAAGAGGAAGAGATACTAAAACCAAACAGTACAGATGATTGTATCTGTTTAGTCCTCCAATAGCACGGTCAATGTTCAACCAAATACTGAAAGAACAATGTAAAATTCAGTAAATTTGCACATTACTGAATCAAAACCAGCAGAAAAACAGGAAATGAAACCTTGATCATTCAAGAATGAACAACTTTGTGAAGATCCAAAAACTCAGACCCAGAAAGACAAAATTGCTATATACCCAAATACTTATGGCTTCTTCTTGTTGATCTTGGGCAGCACCACTATGAGTTCGCCGTTCTTCACCTCCGTCCTCATCTTGTCCGTTAGGTACACTTTCGCCGGCAACCCAAACCTGCCGATGTACCCATTGATCTTGATCACTAGAGTGTTGTACACCACGCCCACCTTCACGTCCGCCTTGCTCAGCCCAGGCATGTCGAAGCGAATTCGCAGATCTTCCTCTGTCTCTTTAGCGTCGTAGCCGCGCGGACTTCCTCCAGCTCCCATACCGCATGTCCGATATGGGTGTTTCAGCGCTGTGGACCAAGCATCCTCTGTTTGGCCACTCGGAAAGTGTGACTAAGATAGCTCAAATCATAAATCTAATGGAATAAAACATCATGAAAACATGTGTTTGGTTACTAATAGAAAACCAACCGCCTAAATTCGTGTTTATATAGAGAGTCGGAAATCCGATTTCAGGACTGTTTGGCTGATAAGAAAGATGGATGATCCCGAATTTGTTCGGAAATCGTTTCACTAGAAACAAACAGAGGATATCAAACAAGAACATACGACCGAGTATCGTAGAAGGTAAACAACACTAGCTCCTGTTTGGTGACTAGGAAAATGAGACTGAAGCGTACAAATCGTAGATCTACTCAGAAAAATCTGAAAACCGCACTGTTTTTTCAGCGAGAAAGATCGAAAGCCATAGTGCAGATTTTGTTTGTAAGAACAGAAATGAAAAAAAAAACAGAATGCAGATGTTAGCAAGGAATAAGATAACGACTACCAGAGGAGATATCGGTGCCTGGGCGTCGGGTTAGGCTGATTATATAGTTGCCTGACTCGTTTCTGTCGTCGTCGGAGTCGGAGTCGCTGGAGGAACCGGTGTGGATGAGTCGAGACACAGTCGTCGAAGATGGACAAATGGCGCGCAGGAGGCTGGGCGAGGAAGAGGACGCGAGCCTCTTGAAAGCGACTGCGAGAGGAGACGCCATTGTTGGAGAATCGAAGCTTGAAAATGAAAATGCAGAGAGGTTTTGTGTGTGATGTCCACAACTTTGGTAAGCGCACTGAAATGAGCTGTGGTGTCAGTGTACGTACCTATAGAGTGTGGAAGAGACTATACGGTTCTGCTTGGTGCCCAAGAAATATGCACGCAAAACGACAAAAGATCCAACAATATTGAAGATTGTTCTCTCCTCAGGGAGAAATTTTTACAAAATAGTCCGGAAGTGTATAGTTTGTTACACTATAACCCTTGTAAATGTAATTGGTTTACATTTCTGAATCAGATATACCAATTTGTAATTATTCCAAGTTTTCGTTTTTTTTTGTCTTTTAGGTTATCTATTATTTTCTTGTGTTAATTTTAATTTGTGACCACGAAATATATTATTATTATTAGTATTATTAATCAATGTTGTAAAAATCCCCGCCTGGAGGTGTCTAGGCCCCGCCTAGGTGCTGAAATGGGCTATGCCGATCCGATTTATCCTCTTAGGGCGCTCCAGGCCGTTTGGGCGGAATATGACCGATTAATCCCCGATTCGGCCGATTAATCACCATTTGGACGATTAATTGAGCGGGTCGGTCAGGCGTCGGGTCGGATTCGTAGTTTAAAAAAACAGTTTCTAACCTTCTACAAACTAAGTGAAACCATAAAACTGAGTTGATAGAGTCATATTTATTGATATTCTTTTAAGAATTGTATGATACTTTAAATTTAGTAGAATATTTATATTTTTTTAATATATTTAATATTCTATGTTACTAATATTTTTTATATAGTATAATATAAATTTTGATAATATATAATAAAAAATAATAAAATAATAAACCGATTAAACCCCACCTAGCGCCTGGGATCCCTTCCTGCCCGAGTAGCACCTAACATTTTTTACAACCTTCTTCTTATTATTATTATTATTATTATTATTATTATTATTATTATTAATAGCTTAGGTGTATATCTTTGTTTGATTGGTATTTTTTCAGTTCTAACTTATTTAGCATATTATAACTTTGTTAATCATGAAAATCAAACATTACATAATATGGAATTGATGAAAAAGAAAAGGATGAGACTTAGTTCTACTCGTAGGTATCGAACTCTAACCTTATAACGAAATAAAAGAAAGAGAAGCCTAAAGCCAACAACCATTTTACAAAGAAAAGCAATTTGTGTTCTTCTTTGTATTTTCAAAGGGAAATTTCATAAAATATGCCTCATAATGGTATAAATTTGTTTTCTATGTTAGTATAGTTCAAAATTTGAAAAATATGTTTTTCAATTAGTTTAGGACAATAATACCCTCATTCTAATTTAAACAAGATAATTCATATTTTATTAATTCATTTAAATCTATTTTCAAAATAAATATTCACTTCTTAAATAATGTATTTTTTAAATTTTAAAATTTATTAAAATTATATTTTATTTTCTTAAAAATCAAATTATTTTGACAAATATTTTTAAAAAGATAATTCAACGATGATGTTTCAAACAAAAATATTATACTTCATTATTTTTTTTCCAGTTTTATTAATTATTAAATTCCTATTTAAATTTATATTTTTTAAATCGGATTATTTTGAAAAGTATAATATGAAAGATAATTCAATTTTATAAACTTTTGAAAAATAATTTCGATTTTATAATAAAATATATTTTATATAATTTTATTATTTAAAATAAATTAAAAATTAAAATATTATTTTCATAATTAATAAAATATATTATAAATTTAATTATCTTTAAAAGTTATTTATCAACGTAATCTGTTTTTTATATAAAAATAAATTAAGATCTGATTTTAATAATTAATAATATAGAATAATATTTTTTTATATAAAAAATATTTTGTTAATATTAGTAATTATAAAAATCAGATTTGAATTTATTTTAAAAACAGAATACTCTGATAATAATTTTAGAAAGATATTTAAATTTATAATATATTGTATTAATTATGAAAATCAGATTTTAATTTATTTTTCAAATTATATTAAAAGTAAAATATGAATGTAGTAATTAATAAAATTTATTTTTGTAAAAATACATTTTGTTCAATTTTATTAGTTACTACATTCATATTTTATTAATTATGAAAATCTGATTTGAATTTATTTTTATAAAACTTAATTATCTTTCAAATTATATTTATCAAAATAATCCGATTTAAAATTTTAAAAATTAAAATAACAATTTAATAATTAATAAAACCGAAAAAAAAATAATGAAGTATAATATTATTTTTTGAAAAATTATCGTTGAATTCTATTTTTAAAAATATTTATCGAAATAATTTGATTTTTAAGAAAATAAAATACAATTTTAATAATTTATAAATTTTAAAAACTATTTTATTTAAAAACTGAATATTTATTTTGAAAATAGATTTAAATGAATTAATAAACTATGAATTATCTTGTTTAAATTAGAATGAGGGTATTATTGTCCTAAAACAATTGAAAAACATATTTTTCAAATTTTGAACTATACTAGCATAGAAAACAAATTTATACCATTATGAGGTATATTTTATGAAATTTCCCTTTTCAAAAATACATATTTTCCGTTCTAATTGATTATTATTTGTATCGGATTTATTTTAAAATTTTACTTGTTCATTTGAACAAATAAATATCAACAAGCTTGATTGACCTTAGTCACGCTTACATTTCATTTTGTTTTGTTTTAAGTGAATCATTTTATATATATGACAGAATCAGAAAGCAAAATACTTTAAACCCAAATGGAATATCTGCTGGTTCAAACTAGCACTATAGAACAGGAGTGATGTTAGTTTTTGATCATAAAAGATATAAGTTTTCTTATATTATGTAAACAAATATTAGATGTATATAAATGTGGCTGTAGTTTAGTGGTGAGAATTCCACGTTGTGGCCGTGGAGACCTGGGCTCGAATCCCAGCAGCCACAAGCCTTTTTGCATTTCAGTTTTAATGTGTTTCTCTTTTTTGCATCTCAGCTGGTTGCCAAGTTTCTATGATGAATTAGGGATAACTCCACATATGCACCAATCGGACAACCTTTTCTTTATCAAAATCGTGTTGTCTTGCCTTTTTTTTTTTTTTTTCCAGAAACACATCTAATTGTCACACTTTCTATAAGAAAACAAAGAGTTCCGTTAAATAGTATCGCAGTCGTTTTGAGCAAAAACTAATTGTCACCTTTACTCTCATGAAGTGTTTTTGCAAAAGATAATTGTTAGTTTTTGCTATAAAAAAAACTTGCAGCTTTAGTACTATTTAACGGAAATTGTAGTTTTCCGCTAAAAATTGACAATTAGGTGCCTTTTTGAAAGAAAAAAGTGAGACAACACGTTTCTGTTGAAAAAATAATCGTCCAAGATGCTTGTTTAGGGTTTTCCCTTGATACTAAAATCATGCTAAGTATCATGTTTTGACTTTGGAAGCAATAGGTTAAATGTACTAACCATTTACATCTCCACCGAAGACATGTCACAACCTTTATACTAAAATTGAGTTAGTCTCAAGTGAAGAAGAGTGGTCCTTTCACCATTGTTGAAGGAGCTCTGCCAGTTCCTTACAGTTGCAGATCCTCTGTTTTTGAACCTTCCTTGAGAGATGCTCTTACAAGATTAAGCACAACTTTGTCTAATGATTCCAAGTTTTAATCTACTGATTTTGTAATTCTATGCAAGGACATTACAAAAAAAAAAAAAAAAAAAAACTCCCATTTTTATATATACGCGACTATCGTAAAACATGCTTACTAACCTTGTTCTTATCCTGTAATGCAGTCTAAAGATCCTCCATTTCCCGTTAGCGAACTTGTCTATGACGTTCTGGTATCTAAAGTAAAGCGACGCCTCAGCAATGTGTCCAAGAACAAACAGAATGAAGCCAGCTCAATTCTTTGCGAACTGAATGGATGTTCAATGTAACTGAATTGTACTGAAACTGAAAATTTCCTTTACCCCAAGAGTTTGTTTATCATTAATTTTTATTGTGGAATAGTTATCTAAATGTTCCCCGGCTTTCAGAAGTTCGTCGATTTAGTCCTATTGAGCAATGGAAAAGACTATTGTTTTTTCTTCTTATAGTTCATAGACTGTTTTGACTATATATGTGTATGGTGTAAATAGATTAACTGATGCATTTTTTTTATTAACAGTTTTTTTTATAAATAATCCACCAGCTTCAAAGTGAAGCTATAAGACAAGGACATAGCCCTCAGAAACATCTTACAAACCGGAGCACTAGCCACGAAAACACAGCCGCAAACCAGCCCAACAAGAGAAATGAACAATTACATGTTTAAGAACCTAAATATTACAATCAACAACCATCCAACAACAAACAAAGGCAACGAAGCCCAACAAATAAGGCAACAAGGCCCAAACTGAAAGAAAAACAATGTGAGTCTTTGTACTCAGATTTCTCATCCATGAAGCACGCAGAAGAAGTCAGAGAAAAGACCTGGTCCGACCATGCACCAATCCCAGTCAAAGAGAACAGAGCGATTGTCTCACTCCCGGAAACACCTTATCCCAGCTACTGTCTCCCCCAAAAGGGACAACAATCGGTTGCTGGCCAACACCAGTTAAACAACCATATTCTAGTGATGACATATCCACCACCGGAATAGCTTGTGGAATCAATGTAGGTAACAAGCTGTATCTGCTAAATGCAAACATTGTTTGCAATATTGGGTAGAGTGCTGCACGTAAAGGGTGATTCAAAAAAACCTTGTGTGAGTGATGCTGAGGAAGAGTGTATCCAAGGTCAGAAATATCCTTACAAATTACATAAGAGTATGCAAGTTAAGAAATTGAAGACATGGAGGTGTATAGTTCTAGCTTTTGCGAAACTAACATTCATTTAAATGGGAAAAATAATTGAAGACTGAAATTGTTGGGAGCTTACAATTAAGGAAGCACCTCCAAAAATATGCGTATGCCGCTAAAGCGGCGCACACACGGTATTCTTTAGTAAAAGGCGAAAGAATAGTTCGCTATGTGCTCACCGCACGGCTGCGTGAGGAAAGAGACTGTATTGGCTCCGTTTTTATAACTTGCATCTCACTGCATAGGTTCTCTTCTGTCCGATGTGGGACTCTCTACATCTTCAAATATGCCCATTTCATAGTTTTTTCCATTTTCATTTACTCACAGAGATTCAATTTTTTTAACAAAATAGGTGGGTTGATTTTAGCTAAAACCGTTTGAAAGTTGCAAATTAGTTCCGAAAAATTATAAAATAATTTGTAGTTGAGTTCTTGCTCCTCAGTCTTAATGACTACTTGTTCAAAATCAAACTTAAGTAATTATGTAGCAGTTCGTTTTTTCGCTTCGTTTTTTCTCTTGCGTGATGAGCTCTAACGGGACACATCGTCTGTAGTAGTCGTCGTTATTGGCAATTGTCTTGGCTTCGATTAAGGGTGTTGCCGTGGGGCTTAACCACCTGACTCTCTTTCTGTCTCTGAACACTCCAAGCTCATCCCTCCCTACATAACTTCGCCACACGAGAACACCGGTACGAGAACTCCATAGCCAACTACGTCTTTCCTCTTCTTCGTCGTTGTGCTCGCCTCGACGGATAGCCTCTTCTCATTTCTCTCTGGCTTGGTGTGGTGTGGTCAGTCCGACCGGTGGAGCCTCCGGGACGCCATCGCTTGACCGGGTCGGATTTTGGCCTTTGGTCCTAGTCCCTTGCCCAGGGTGAGGGTGACTGGAGCTCAAACTGTTGGCCTATGGATCGACCCCCATCTTTTTCCTACGAAAAGCCTCCTGACTTCTGTCAATGCTTATTTTGGGTATTATCGGGCTATCGACATCTATCTACCGTTGTTGTTGTGCAAGATAAAGAGTGTTGTGGCTGTATTCATGTGGGCCGATGTTGTGGCCACCTTTATGTGGGCCGGAAAAGCTCCATCACCTCTTCGGGATTCCTAATGACTGTATATCCTAGCTCCCGCTCTCAACAGTCAAGCTTCTCGATCTCGGACGTTTCCATTCTCCCTCGACCTCCTCCTTCTGAAACGCCCCCAATCAGTTCTACTGTCGCTCTCATGTTGCCTTAGACTTTCATCGTTTCCATCTGGTATCGACATCACCGCCAAGCTAAGGAGATCATTGCTCGTCGATGTATGCCTTTCAATACCGACATGGATCCTGACCCTCGGGGACCTGGGCCCAATAAGGGGTGGAAACCCATTGGACCCAGAAACAAGCGAGTCATTTCGGCCTTTTTACCGGGGCTTGAGACCCATCATCCAACAAACCAAAACAACCACCATTCGAGGTATTCAAATCCTTGGACTTCCATAATCGAACTAATCTATTATTATCATGTAACTTCTAGTCGTTGTAATAGAAGTTTGTTGTGTAGCTTAAGACATCAAAACACTTGTGACGCATGAGAATTTCCGGACTATATTGTAAGAGTTTTTCCCATGTTGTTCGGTGCTTTTTGAAAATAATTAATTAAGCATCACATTTTCAAAAAAAAAAGTAACTAAAATAATGCCTGTTTTATTATTTCATTCACAACTCATAATCACTATTTCTCATGTTCAGCAAATTGTTCTATACCATTTATCATGAATCTGGCTGATACAAAAACCGGTGACTGTACTTCATTCCCTTGCTATTTTTACCAGAATCAATTTAAAAGCTGCTCCTAACTCCCAAGTGTTTTTTTGCATAAACCACAAAACATCATTTTGGCATAAAATAGTTGTCCGAAGTGCTTTTCCATAAACCAACCATGATAGCCATCACAATTACAAAGACTAATCAGTATCCCTGAAAATCACAATCCAATTAGCTACTTCCATTGGATTCTTTCGACATAACAACACGACTCGTTTGAATTTCCCTGCATAGACCACTGCTCCACGTACACAGCAAAACCATATACCCACATTTTTTTCCCTGTGGTACAAAAAAATTGCTATCCTGCAAATTACCGATTTGGTTACCTTCACATTTCAGTCTTCTGCAAAACAACATTTCTGCTATAGACACTTCAAAGAACCTGCTAAATCACCAGGTCCTGACTTAAGATAAGATACTGTGTTTTACCACTTTTATGGATAAAATTTTGAAGACTACCTCATTGACTTCTGATGTCCATTGGTTTTAAGGATTGCACATTCATGCAGCGTGATCAATGCACCAAATACAGGGGAAGCTCGGAAATGGAAAGAACAGTAAGTCGAAACCATTTGAACATAGCTAGCGCATGCATAGAAGCAGATCACACTCCTCCCCAGACAACCCAAACATAAATACATTTATGGGGATTGCAATGACCAAGTTTCAATATGTTACCTCAAATATGTACCTCATAATGAGAGATTCAGTGGAATGGCTATGCATTGAAACCATGTTAACAAAGCTGATGCCTGCATTAAAAGCAGGCTATGATCCTTAAAAGAAAACCATCTTGCATAAAAATAGAGTTCCTGAGTTAATTTTGGGGGACGAAATGACGAAAATAGTGCTAACATACTAAAACTATGAGTAGGCTTCAGGCATAAAGAATATTAAGATATCAAGACAAGATTACGGGGATGGCGATGACCAAGTTTTATATGTTACCTCAAGTATTTACCTAAAAAATGAGAGATTCAGCGGCATTGTTATGCATACATTGAGTCTTGTCTTCCCAGATACTTGAAAACGGCAAAAGAATCACCCACATTGACCCCAGTAAAAGATGGGGTACAAGAGACTCTGAAAACACGTTTCAGAGACAAATATAGAAGTAAATATAGTTCAGCCAAGCCTAAAGTAGATTGTGAAAGGGGATACATCAATGAATCATACCTACCTCAAAACCCTTTTCTCCTCTAATAATATTCCATGAAAGGGAGACGGTAAAATCTCAAACAAAGCTGTGAGATAGCAAGACAAAACAAATTTTCACCCATAATGATAATTGAGCTTAAGACTCCAAACAACATGTTTATAAAAAGGTGAAATATAAAAAAGTCTACCTCATAATTTGATTCCAAAGCTCAGTAACTCTACACAATCCACTAATATGGACTTCTAGATGACCTCCCGTGTCCATGCCTAGGAGGGGAGCGGGACCTACTGCGATCATGGTACCTTTCCCTTCCCACATCTCTTCCGTTCCCGTACCTTGAGTCCACCCGTCTTCCTTCGTCTCGACTGCCTCTACCATTCCAATCACGAGACCTTCCATGGTTGCGGTCCCGGTCACGGTGTCGGTCTCCCTCGCGATACCTATCCCTGTCACCTGAATGACTTCTTCTCCTACCCTCAGACTCCTCTCTCAGCTTCCTCCTTTCTTCAGCTTCTTTCTCTCTTGCTAGCCTTTCCTCTTCCCTTGCCTTCTCCTTAGCTTCCTGAAAAACAGTAACTCGCCATCTTTACTAACTGAAGGTAAGTAAATTATAGGGATAATCTTACTCAGCTACCCCTAAGTATGCACCATTCTCAACAGGCTACCCATATCTATAAAAAGTTTTTGACTACCCCCTATGTTTTTTTAGTCTCAAATTACCCCAATTCCCTCTACTTTGGGGTATATGCGTCAAGTACCCCTTATTTTTTGCTATTTTTTCATTAGGGTATTTTTGTCATTTCACCCCCAAGTTGGACAGAATTGGGGGCAAATGAGACTAGGAGGCTGTCAAAAACTTTGAAAACTTAAGGGATGTTAGTTGAGAATTGAGGATGGTAATCAACATAACATTCTAGCACATAATACTCACCTTAAACTCGGCAATAAAATCCCTGACCATGCCATAACCAATATGCTGCTTCCCAGTGACATGAGACTGAGTCCTCTCTGCAGCATCATTTGCTATCAGGAATGAGCCACAGATCTCACACAATGCCATCTTTTTTTCCTGTGCAAGCATCAGCACTTTATCGTTCTGGGACTGTTGAGTCAGAGTTGTCTTCTCAATATTAAGCAACTCCACCTGAAAAAGGGCATGGCCAGAACTTCAAAAGTAAGTGCATATTGTGATGATTACTTCACAGTACAAGGACAACTATTAGCAAATGATGAACTCCTCTACATGGGGACCATAAAAGCAGAGATGTGGTACCATGGCAATGATATCAATGATGTCATGGGAGATTAATAGAACACGCGACTATCTTACTAGAATTGTTAAAATCTTTATATAAGCAGTACCTTTTTCATGAGGGCTTCAGCTTCATCCACCTTGCCAGCTTCACCAAGTGTCTCTACTTGTTCTAGAAGGTTCTTTATTTTCTCTTCCAGGACAGATAATTGCTCAGATTTTTCAGCAGATAATGGTTCTGATGGCGCAGGTTCTATATCTTGAGCCAGCCGTTCCCGTCCTCGCCTAACTCTTCTATCCAAGTCCATTACCTGCAACACAACAGAACATATATTAGGACTAGGACAATGCAACGCATCTAAAGAAGAAAGTGGTAGATATAAGGAAAGAAACAGACCAGCTTCTCGCAACGCAAAGCAAGTTCAGCTTCAAATTTGGGCACATAGGAGTCACGTCTTGGGGAGCTCTCAAAACTATTTTCATGGATAAAGGTACAGACGTTAAAAGTGTAATTCAAAAATACAATCAGGTACAAATTTGCTTAACCACGAAGAAGCTAAAACTTTCCATAATAATGAATCAACAATGCAAAGAATGTTTGAGCCAGTTTATTGCTTTAAATTGCGATGTCACAAGCACCAAAAGCATAAAATGACCATGAGTCGCTAAATTACTCATTTGGATGGCAGCATTATACAAAAAAAAACGAGACCAGCCTTTACACAAAAACCAAAGTAGTTCTTGGTCTCCTACTAATTCATTCAAATGACGCATTTGACATCCATGTTATCACATAACCTTAGTTGAAATGGTATGGCATAGCGCATGCATAAACAATTTCGTAACATAAATAAAACTTCATCAATACCTTTCTTTCAACTTCTGGTCATGAATTTTTGGGCATTTCCCTGATACAGCACAACACCAAAAAAAGATCACAACTCACTCTGTAAAACATAACAAAGAAGTCCATAGATTGCTAGGGAAATGTAGCAAGAAGATGAGATACAGAACCCATGTTCCAACTGAGCCAAATGCAGCTTAATTAGCAACATTCAACCAAATTTTAGGAATCTAAGAGCTGTTCAATGAATAAAAAAAAAACACTTTCCCCCTTGTCCTTGTCAACCAATGGGACTTTCTGATAAAACCAAGTTGAATTTGATACGATTACAAAGTATCCATAACCCAATTACTTACCAAGGTCACTCTTGGTATTGACAAACAGATCATGAGGGCAAAATCGAACCATGTAACAGCCACAAACATCTGTATCATCCCAAGTAATTTCCCTGTACCCTTTTCTTTCTTCGTCTGTGAGATTTCGACCTAAAGGTGACACAATTAAACCCAATAAGATAATTTGACCAATAACAGAAAGTTACAACCTAATTAGCAAAATAAAATGTAAATCAGCTCGTTCGTGTAAGCGTCGCAATAAGCTATAATAACAGCAAATTAGGGTTTTCCAAAAAATCTCTGAAAAAACGTACCATTTTGAACTGAATCCCAGTGGTAAAAATACATAAAATTTAAGAAAGGTAATTAGGTTGTATGGAGCTCACCTTGACCCATTAATTCGTCCAGCAGAGCTCTCTGTGCGTCCATGGCTGACAATCCAAAATTTTAATAATTTAACAGTCAGAAATTCTAAAATTTAAAAACAGGAGATGGAAATTATCGAAAAAACCCGATTGAAGGATAGTGGAAAAACCTAAAATTCCGTTCTAAGGGTTCTGGAACTGATTAGAACAGTGAGGATTAGGGTTTGGTTTGCACTTTTGAGGAGCTAACGGGCTGGAGAAGACGATGGATTGGTGAGTGTCCGGAGAGCGGGGCTGTTTGGCAACGTGACATATTTCGCAGTTTGGATTATGAATTTTATAGTGGTTCCCATACATGGCGTAATTAACATTTGTTGGGCCGGCGGGGGCTGAGAGCCCAAGCCGATCAGCAATCGTGGGCTTGCTCTGGGTATTAGCAGGATGGCCTTCGAACTGGGTTAGTTGGTCCGACATTGGCCTAATAATGTTTTTTTTAACGTCGTGCATACATGTATTTTGTTACTTAGAAAACAGAAGTACAAACGAAAACGAAAACACAAGACTAGGATGGCAAAACGCCCCATTCCTACGGGGATCCCCGTCCCCGCTCCGCACGGGACGGATTTGGGACGGAGATTTTTTAAACGGGACGGGATACGGGAAATTAAATGAGGATTTTGACGGGGACGGGGCAAGCAGTCCCCATCCCACGGGGAACCCTGCCCCGCACCCGCACTATTAGTTTTAAAATAAATTTTTAATAATATACACATAAAACATGAACACATGGCTGCCAAATAAGACAATATCACACGGTCCAAAGTCCACGCCCACATATCATCTAAAAACAAAGTCTTATTTAAAATGTAGTTTTCAAACCCTAGTTTACTTATTTGCTTAAGTAGTCGACTATGTTGAAGATGAAGGTGGAGATGAGGTATATGATCAATATACATTTGTTTTTGTTTTTTTTTGTTAAAGATTTGACTTCTATACATGTAAAAAAGTTTGATGGACACACAATTCTTGTTTTTACATTTGATATTTTCTTATTTATATTTTATATCTAAAATATAGAAAATTTAGTTGGAATATGTCAAATAGTGATTGTTGCTTATTTCACCAATTTGAATATGTTATTTGTTTATAGATTGCATAGAGTCTCATAATGAATGAAGTTGATTCAAGTTCAACGTGTTGATTCTATGTATATCATTATGAAGTCAACTGGGGAACTTTAAGTTATTTTATAAGATATTTTGTTAAGACACTTTTTTATTATGGGTAAACTATTATGAGACATGGATGTCATCGTCATAATGTTTATTTTATATGTATGTTGTTTTAAATTATGGGTTGACTACACATTTTATTTAAAATTATGGATTGAGAGTTGTCATTTAAAATGTGCATTTTTCGGGTAATGAGGATGGGGTAGGAACGGAGTAGGGAATAAAATCCCCCGCGGTGCAAGAATGGGACGGGGAATAAAATCCCCGTTCCCCGCCCCATCCCCGCGAGGTCCCCGCGGGGCGGGGTCAACGCGGGGATGGGGCGGGGATGGGGAGAGTAGCGGGACGGGGACGGGGATTGGGGTCCCCGCCCCATTGTCATCCCTACATAAGACTAAGGTAAGGACCTAACATAAGAAAATGAAATAAAATAGTGAGGCATAAGTTCTAGTTCGAAGGTGCTAGACGTTAATTCTATAATTAGATATCCGACTATCTTAAGGATAAATGCTGATGGACATGTTCCACATATGTCGTTAGTCAGTTGCAATTCAAGGTACTTATTTCCTGACAAAACCTAAAAACGCCTTGTAGACTAAACGGACCGGTTAAGGGGGGAGCGGGCATCCAGGGAGAACATAATGAAATAGGGGAATCAGGTCGTCGGTCATGTGCCGACCTTTGTAGCACGAGGTATGTATCCTCATACACACCTCATCGCTCGTCCATCGACTCATTGGACTTGGCGAGGTTGTGTAACAAGCCTCGCCTGATTGATGTAACCTATAAGGGATCATTTGTGTGGTTCTTGACAGTTCAATACTGTCATTGAGTGGCCATATGTTGATTCTAACGTTGCAGGGGGAATTCCATCGTCCTCCAATGTCATCCTTGTCCTCAGAATCGGTCATTATTCACATGCTACATAACACGGGTCGAGGGGTTGAAGGGGCCTCACACAGTGATTCCTAGTCAGCGGTGTCGTCATCATTCTCATTTGGATAGGCGAAGATGTATTCCGCCCTCGCCTATTACACTACTTCCATTACCACTTCCCTCGGGTCCTTGGTGGATTTTATAGGCTTCGGTCTAGAGGATCAGACTCATTTACCGATTTTTGTTAATCTCAGTCCCACTTTATCGATGATTAAGGCATAGAAACACAACCACAATAAGTGGTGGTTCCAACATGCTCGCGGCTCTTATGGGGACCGCACCTCCGTAGGCATTTACCTTTTCTCTCTACAATTCGGGTCTACCCCTCGGCCCGCCGATTATCGAATTTACTATAGTCATAAATCGTCTCACAAAACGCTAGAAGCCACGTCGTCGAGTTATCTCTCAAAACCCAAATATGTCAATGACATGTATCCTTTATCTAACTTGATGTCAAGAAAACTAAAAGGGGCATCAAACTATAGACGTTAGTGCTAGAGTCGACCATATCTTTTGGTACCACCGGAAAATTAGATCTCTCTCTGCGTCTCCAACAACAACCAATTGTACCTTTACCGCAAAGATGAAGGTTCGCCAATACCCATCCGCCTCCACCGTGACCACATGTCACTGTTCCTTCGTGACCGCGAGGAGCCACATAACCTTGGCTCTAAAGAACTTCATCATTGTGACAACGGAATAGCTGCATTCCCATAGTAACAAAACAACACATCCTTGTGGCAGAAAAATAGCTACAACCCATATGAAAATCATTGAGAAGAAAAATCCATCTAGTTGGGTATTGATGTCCTCCTCTTTATCCAGAAGCACTAAACCTTTTTAAAACATGGTATGATAATGTATACAAATATAATTATGAATTATGTAATGTGATATTATTAAGTGATTTTAATAAATATGGGATGAAAAGAATTTATGGCTCATTATCTCTCAGCAGTCGCCCTTGTCATTCATGTCGCAGTCGAGGTTCTTTTCCACGGACATCGTCCTGACCATCTACCACCAGTCCACTACTACATCTCCCATCTCCTCCAGCGTTTATGTTTCGGATCCTCTCTCGGGACGAACGAGGAAAGATATCAAAGGCGCTTCATTACCCTATCACCGCTTGCGGTGGATTTATCGTGGCCCCACACGTCCTTTCTCGCTCTACGAACCACCAGTTTCATCAAGAGGACGAGAATGACTTCGACAACAGGAGAGGGCTGACTCTGTTCACTATGGATCTCCGTGCGAGATCCTCTTAACCCTCCGATCGAATTCATGGAGATTGGGATCACTAGTTGGATTTGCAGGTGTGCCCGATGCTGAAAGATGAGGGTGTCCCCTCTGGAGTATCGATAATAACGGGTGGAAAATCGGCGACAACACTATGCTGTCGCGGATCACGAGCAGGAGCCCTTGTTGGCCCAAACAACCAGGTGAGGTCTGCTACACAGCCTCGTCAGTTCTAATGAGGATCAGACGGGTGAGCGGGACGCTGTTGAAGAGATAGGTCTGTCCCAATGGGATCGATAAGAACTCGATACCAAGTCTCGCCCTTTGCTCGGGGACCTCCTTGGATGTCTGACATCATCCTCACCTCCTCCCAAGAGTCTCCACCGAGGGACCAACGTGTTTGTTAGACAAAACAGGTATTTCCGAGTCGAGTCAAGAAAAAAAGTATGGATAGTTTACACACATCACCGAGTTAATAGAGAACTTCCCCATAATTGTTTACTTGGATTAACCGGCACCATAATTATAAGACTAGCGTTTTGGTCTAGGTCGTGTAGGTCTGAACCGATACCATCTCTCGTCATGTTCGTATTTACAATGTGATTATGGTTGTTACTATTTAATTTTTTCATTTTTTTTACTACAAGGTGTAGTATTTCATTACGCAAAAGATTCAAAACAGTAGAGTGCATTAGAGACTTTCTGACCACGAAGAACAGACTTAGATCATTTATAATGTTCACTGATCTTTTCACAATATAACTGTCCATGACGGTTTTGGATGGGATGCCACAAAGGCTACATAATAAAATTAAACAAAGTTCACTACAGCTGCTCGAGGTCTTGCCCAAACGTTGCATGCACAGTAGAGTATGAACGAACCTGCTATCATCCACTTCTTCGGGAGGTAACGATCTTCCCAAGGACCCCTCCTAGGGCTAGTCCCTATAGCACTAGATTCCTTTCATTCCTTTAAGCGGGGATGCTTTCCCGCTCATTCTTGGTCTTCTTGGTGTTCACCAGTAGAACCCAGTTTCACTCCCCCAACTCCTGCCCCTGTATCAGACCCATATACAGTTCCAGGTCCACTTCTACCTATGTGCCCATGCAGGGTTGGGGTGTCAGCCTTCCAACTACCAGAGAGCCGGCCAACCACCAGATTTTTCTAGCCCGGATCCACCGAGCGGGTCTGACTAGCGCCCTGAGGACTCGCACTATTAGGTGCAGTAGTCGAGGATACTATCGGGACTCTCCCCCGATACAATGGTTCCTTAAGTGCATACTAATTTCCAATCTGTCGCGTATACCTTGTCATCCTGATCCCGTTGATACTCTAGCATGGAAGAGTCAAACCGCGGGGTTCCCACCACTTCCCGGGGACACTCCTTGAGGCCATGTCCAATCATCCCATAGTTACAACATAAATCTAGTAACTTAGAGTATGTGAGAGATACCCGAATTGGGTCGGGAAATTCCTGTAAGTGGAGTAGGAGATGGTGGCACAAGGGGCACTCTATCAGGTGCCATAATCGATTCCGAACGGCTCCTCCCCAACATGTGCCCAACTTGTCACACGGAACCTCGACGCCCAGCCCCAACACCAGCCGATTGTCTCCTTTGTTGCCTTGGTTTGCACCAAGGGAGGGAGACCGTGAGCATGGGTCTAGAGTTGAAGCCGATCCAAAGTCGGAGGCTCCCTAGCCATTGGTTCCAAGTCCCGAGGAGGAGAGGTCTTCTGTCAAAGCACCAAGGTTCGTTCCTACAGACCCACGTGCGCGCCTCCTCCGACTCGAAGTAGAAATCGAACACCCCGTCTGATGTCCTTGATGACCAGGCTCTCCGCGACTTTTTCCCATGCCCTGGTGATGACTTGGAGCATCACTTCCTTCCGAGGTGGTTTGGACGCCCACAATTTGCCATCATAGCAAATTGTTGGTGAGCCAACAAGGAGGGGCTCAACGATGCACAAGGCATCACGACCTCCACCACCTCCTCTTCTTCCAACGAGCAAGCCAAGAAACCGTCTTGAAGGTTGTTGAGGGTAACCTCCAATGGTGTCCCCGCTGGTGGAGGCTCCGAGGTGGAACCAGTGTCTCTGGTTTTGAAGACCAATCGACGCGAACAACTCCCAAAGGCAGATCCAGAGCAATAGGGACAATGGGAATGCGATCCAAATTCGGAGTAAGCCCTCCCCCACAAAGGTCCCGCAGTACCGTCCGTCCCGGTTCCTCCATCGGAACCTTCCCTCAGATAGGGTCTCGATAGCGTGGATAGGAGAGAACCTGAACCGATTTTTGCTAGGCGAGGCCGTCGCAACATGAGCAGGTAAAGCCAGGGGAATGAAACCAGGTGGGACCTCAGGGGTCGGAGCCTTAGCCGACTCAACCACGGGTGGAGAGGGGTGAACCCTAGCCGCTGCGTCCACCGAAGTAGTTGTGGGTTGGAAGGGCGGAGCCCTGGGCTTGTTGTAGATGACGCAAGCACTAGGGGTTTACTTGGCGACCCTGACGAGGTTTGATCAAAGAGGTTGCGTGACCGAGAGAGAAGGTACCCTCCGCCGTGGCCAGAGAAGATGGAAGAGGGATGAGGGAGAGAGCAGAAGACGTCATGACCTATTGGAAGGGCTTTCGACGTCTCCTTATCGTGCGGGGGGACACAACGTCCGAGGAGGGACGAGGTGGCGGTACAAGTACTGAAAGCTGCGCCTGGACAAGCGGCAACGGGACAGGACCATCAGAGACAAACCTGCCGTCGACGACGATGACTGGAGCAGAAGAATCCATATAAGGTAGGGTTTCTCGGACAAAAGATCTCAACAAGCGAGACATGGTTTACGTGAAAGCTTCGAGAATGTTATTAATGTTAATCAGAAACTTTTTCATTTAATTAACACAACCCCACTTCCGGCATAAAAAAATAACTTTAATAAATAAGGTATAAATGAAAATTATTAAATAGTTTTTTAAAATGTATACAAGGAATTTACGCATAGTCACCGAACCAATTCAATGGACAGAAATATATTTTAATGGATTAAAAATCTCTCAATTCAGTAGATAATTTCTAGAACAGGTATTATTTTTTGCACACACCAAATGCATGACCAATCGAATGAAGGTCAACAAAACAGACAAGGAAGATTAAGAAGTCAAAGGAACTGTATCAAATCAAAGCGACCGTGTAATAGAAGAAACCGCCCCTACTACTTTCTTTCGCCCACAATTTTCTCGGCTTTCGTGTCCTAATCCTAAATCCTCTCTACCCAAAGCTCCTCCTCAATCCTCCATTTCGGTGTCAGGTACTGGATTTCATCTTCCCCGTTTGGTCTCCGAGAAAACGGAGGAAAATGAGCTGGAAACCGCTCTTATACTATCGATTACATTCTTGGTTGTTTCGCTTTCGAAATTTTTAGTTCTGATTTTACTTGTGGCAGATCGGATGTCGGACGGCACTGTGCAATCGCGGTATGTGAAGCTCACCAAAGATCAGGCGCCGGCGGAGGATATCACGCCCGGTGAGCTCAATCAGCCCATTCACGTCCCTCAGGTATGCGCGTGTGCGTACGCGTCTCCCCCCCTTCACTCGATTTTCGTGTTGGGTGCGTTCTGATCTGCATTTTAAGAGAAATTTGAGTAGCGGGTTTGGACTTGTTTAGGATGATTCGTTGGAATTGGTGTGTTTACTGTTCTCGCATGAATAATTTAAGGTGTAGGTTTTGGTGTAATTTGTGTTTGGCTGTGGAATTGAAGCACTGATTCTGAATTTTGCCTTGACTGGAGTTTTTTAATCATCAATTCACTGTTCGGAGGATTGATTTGATTAGATTTCAGTGTAATTCCTGTTTATTTTTGTGAATTTTGAGCTAGTGTCAGCCAATTAACTATCTAATTTATATTTTCATTTTTGTGTGCGGTTGAATTGATGGATGATGCTTTCTGAATCCTTGATCTATAGGTTGAATTTTTGCTTTATCATATTTTACAAAGCAAAAACAATGAGAAATGTCATGTATGTAATTGACCATTAACACGGACAAATGAGCAGGTTCGCAAGTGCAATGAGTGTGGGCAGCCTCTTCCTGAAAGCTTTCAGTTTCCATCGGACGAACCTTGGTCAACTGGAATTTTTGGCTGTGCTGAAGATCCCGAGAGTTGTAAGTCTACATAGGCTTGTTTTTTCTATTTATGGAGTTAAGAGTCACACCCACCAATCCATATATTTGTAGTTCCATGTTGCGTTTCTATTACCTATCTGTTAACCATAGATCTACCTGTTCAACCTACTTAATATCATACACTTGAGCTCTTGGAAACAAGTTTTGCCATCTGCCTAGTCGTTACAGATATCTTGTACATGAAAATTGTGTAGTTGATAAGTTATAGCTTATCTTAATACACCAATTAGGATATATATTGGTTTATGCAATTCTCTGGAAATTGCTTGTCTTTTATTTATAGTTCTTCTTACTTATCTCTCTACAACAATGTGCACTTCTATAGTATGCTGCAGTTGAAAGAAGTAAGAGAGTTTCTTATTTTGATACTTGCGAAGCATCTCTTATCATTGGATTTTTCTCATTTTACATCTCTACAGGTTGGACCGGGCTATTTTGTCCATGTGTTTTGTTTGGGCGTAATGTTGAAAACTTGAGAGATGATACCCCTTGGACTACACCGTGCATTTGTCATGCTGTTTGTGTTGAGGGTGGCATGGCATTGGCTGCAGGAACCGCAATATTCCATGGTATTGACCCGAGTACATCATTTCTTGTCTGCGAAGGCTTGCTCTTTGCTTGGTGGATGTGTGGCATATACACTGGTCTTGTTCGCCAGTCCTTGCAGAAAAAATACCATCTGAAGGTAATCTGATGGTAAAGATTTTTTATGAAAAAATTAAATTGAAGGTGCAGCAGTTGACAATAACATTTATATTTTTTTGTCAGATTCACAATAGCATGTCGAGTTCTATCGTATGAATATAACCATAGTGAAGAAAAAAAAAATGAATAGTAATAGCACAGCATATGAAACGGACCAACTTTTGGCATCCTAAAATATTAGCTTAGGGCTTTAGGTAAGATTTATTTTCTGTTGTGGTCCATGCAATTTGAGCAAGTTCATATGCATAGTACTAAAAGTTAAGATTTTCCATTCCCTTCATTTCTACTTCACATCAAATATGTTCAAGTCTGGAGGAAGTTGTATAGGTATGCTGTAGTCTGAACTTATTTTTAGTCATACAAATATCATAGTAACTTCTTATATTGTGTTTATAATGTGCAATATTTGATTACATTCAGCAGCCTATTCCATCTACATTCTCTGCAACTGCAGGTAGTTCCTTATACTGTTATTTTCATTTATCAAGGTACATCGCTGCTCCTTTTTGCATTAACTAGACCGGTTTTATGGGTTGTTCAACTGATCTTAGCTGACCACATATATACTTGAATTTGGTATTGAAACTGAAAAAATCCATGGTGTGGTAATTGGAGACTAGAATTTGCCCCTATGCCATCCATTACACCTGTGGTGCATTCAATCTTTTCCTATGCACACTGGGATGTTGTCTTATCATGTTGCACACTTGATCCAATGATAATTGGTGTTAGTTAGATTTGAATGCATGTGATTGATGACTTATATATGCTTAATGGATCTAATCATGTAGGGTATGGTATTTGGTTTCGAGTTTGCTGAGTTTGAACCGTACTGATACGTATTTTTGCCTTGTGCAGAACTCACCATGTGACCCTTGCTTGGTCAACTGTTGCTTGCACTGGTGTGCCTTGTGCCAAGAGCACAGGGAGATGAAGGGGCGTCTCTCTGATAACACAGTCATGCCAATGACAATAGTCAACCCACCCCCTGTACAAGAGATGAAGTCCACCGGTAATGACAATGAAGCTGCACCATCTTCTGCAAACCACTCTGAGCACACCAACTTGGAGATGCAAGCTCTATAGGGTTTGACATATACAAAGTAACCGGTTTTAATTTTAATACGGGGATTTTGTAGGCAGTTCCTCATGTTAGTTTAACTGTCTGGACAGTGGACATGATGTATGATCTCGACCCCAGTTTGAAGTTTGAGTATATAAACCCATTTGACTGTGTTACTCTGTGTTAAGCCGAAAATTGTTTTGAAAGTTGTAGGGGTAAATTTGTTCACATTTTCAGTGACTTCTAATCTTCAGATACATATTGTTAAGGTGAGAGGTTATCAGTAACACACAAAACACTTGGTTTCGTTCATTTTGTTCCAAAAAACTCACTGATCAATGAGAAAGGTGAGCGTGCTTATGATAAAATTATCACTAAATTAGTGTAAATCCGAGGTTTTTGATTAATAACGAGTAACAATGTGTTTCTGATAATCCTGCACCTGTAGGGCTGTAAATAACGCTTTCTTACTGACCCTTATGCATGAATTGTCGACTGACTCTTGTTCCTCATACACCAACCAGTCTTGCTTGAAATAGACACTTAACAAGTCAAACTTACTGATATGTTAAACCATGACCTCTGGAGTGTTAGTTTTGAAAGTTAAAAGTCTTGTTAACAAAGTTTCAAAAGTTCTATATCAGAAATAGTTGGTCAACTGATCAAAGTTAAGCAAATTAAAGTTGACTTGAACAGATTTTACCACGTTAATCCGAATGAATAAATAAATCAACAAAGTGCTTAATTGTATAGTCATAGTTTTCTAGAGCACCGTAAAAAAACTAAAAACTGGTTTACTTACACTAGCACGATCCCACGGGCGAGTGGTGGCTGCCACGTGTGATAGCCATTTTCATATAGCGGTTGCTTTTGAAATCTCCAATCCACAAAGTGCTCCAAACTACCACTACATAACCGTATATATCAAGAGCAACCCAATTTCCCAGTAAACAAACAGACTTTATTCACTTCCTATTCCTTTCTAATTTTCTGTTCAAATGGCTCCGTCGTCGCTCACTTCCTGCTTCCAGCAATCCTTCAACCGCACCGCCTTCAGATCGTACCTGGCCGAGTTCATCTCCACCTTCTTCTTCGTCCTCGCCGTCGTCGGATCTTCCATGTCCTCAAGTAAGTACACCTTCATCGGATTTCTGAATTCCGTGAAAATTTGCTCAATCTCGACCATCGGCAGGAAAGCTGATGCCGGACGCTGCCGGAGACCAGGCGAGCCTGGTGGGGGTTGCTCTGGCCAACGCATTCGGCCTCTCGTCCGCCGTTTACATCTCCGACAACATCTCCGGCGGCCACGTCAATCCCGCCGTCACGTTCGGGATGGCCGTCGGCGGCCGCATTAGCGTCGCCACCGCCCTGTTTTACTGGATCTCCCAGATGCTCGCCTCCGTCATCGCCTGCCTCTTCCTCAAGATCGCCACCGCCGGTCAGGTAAGAAGATCTCTACAATTACACTAAGGGGAAACTACAAGAAGCAACTATCATACGACTTCCTCATACAAGAAATCTCGTATGACTATTTTGTCGTTCAAAAAACATGGACATGGTTGCGACTAATATTTACCAAAAACTATCATTTTCTGTCAAATATCACACACGAGTTAACGGAGCAAGTCAAATGATACAAATACCCTCACTTTTTCTCACATGTCATACGAGATTTCTTGTACTAGGAAGTCGTATGATAGTTGTTTTTTGGACTTTTCCCTTCCACTAATTAAACTGATCATCATTAATTAATTAATCTAATTATTTTGTATAGCAAGTGCCAAGCTATGGGATTGCGTCAGAAATGACGGGGTTCGGGGCGTCGATGCTGGAGGGGGCGCTGACGTTTGGTCTGGTGTACACCATCTACGCCGCCAGCGACTCTAGGCGCGGCTCCTCCTCCTTGGCCGTCGGCGGCGTCGGGTCGATAGCCATTGGGTGTATGGCCGGAGCCAATGTGTTGGCGGCCGGACCATTCTCCGGTGGTTCTATGAACCCGGCTTGTGCTTTCGGCTCTGCTGTTGTTGCCGGTTCTTTTGGGAACCAGGCCGTCTACTGGGTCGGGCCCTTGATTGGTGCTGCTCTTGCGGCTCTTCTTCACGACAATGTGGTGGCTCCACAACCTGAATCTATCGCCGGTGGATTTTGATTGCGAGTTCACTGTTAATTATCTAACTGTTATTAATTTATGTTTGAAATCTAGAAAGTAAGCTTTGCCAGTAATTTCAGTATCATGTATTTTTCATTTATGGATATTTGTGTTTCAGTTTAGATTTTATTATATAACATACTATGTTTTCTCATTGAACTTTGTTAATTTGCATTTTATTAGCTGAGGTTAGGAATTACAACAATAAAATATCTGGAATTTACTTCATTTTATTAATCAACTTTGCATTTTATTATTATAAAAATTAAAAAATTAAAAAGGAAAATAAAACTCCAACCCCAAGCTCAACGTATGTGTAAATAATAGTCAACATCTCAAGATCAAATTCATAACCTCTCATATAAGAGCTTACACAACGGGCCGGCCCTCGCTCCCGGCCTGCACGCGTGCGGTCCGCATTCTTCGGGCCGACCCATTGTGGGTTGGTTTTCACGCGCTCCGCGGCCCTGAAAAACGTGGATTTGGGCTCGGGCCTCGCTCCTCACGACTTGTGATTTGAACCCCCAACCTCAAGGTTTAAAGGCTTGGTTCTACCATTGAGTTAAATGAGTTTTTGTTATTATGTTTTATTATAATTTATATGATATACTTTTAATTTTGGAGTGAAATGCATATTAAAATTTAAAATCAAATCTTCTTTTTAATAGATTATATATTATATAATTTGGTGTTGGATGATGTTTCAAATAAAATAACATATTTATGTAATATATATTTGACCATATTATCATTTTTGTGTGTATTTATATCCGGTCCGATTCAAAGATTTTTCGTTATATCAACTACTATGAATACTAGGTATGGACACCGCGCGATGCGCGGTGGATGGTATAAAGATTGGTATCTAAGATCTAACTGTTAGAGTTGGATATGTAATGTTTTGTTCTATAGGCGGTCAAGTAATATGTGTAAATCCAATTTTACTGGTTTTACAACTGTTGTACTGTTTAGTTTACAATTGGCAATCAGGTGTAATAAACCACACAACCATAATCTGACTAAGGGAAAACTTGCAGGGTGTAATAAACCACAAGCGTCATGAATAGAATAGAAGAAAGGTAAATAAAATGTGAGGCATGTCAAATAATATCTGGCTTTATACAACTCTTTAACTACACATAGTATACATAAGGGAAACAATTAGGATTTCAAGTAATATAAACCGAATCAAACTTGTCAAGGTTTGAGAATTCTACTGATGTAGTTAAGTTCTCGCTGAAAATGAACTGGGAAAATCCAAATGCTTCCCCTACTTTGCTTGGTGATGAGAAGAAGTAAAGTCAACAACAAAATTGATGGAGTTGATCTTGTCTGCTTCGTGACCAGAGATATCAAACCCAGACTCTTCTTCAAGGGCCATCACAAGCTCCACAACAAGATCACTCTGAAAACTAACGCTTGGTGTAACCTGCAATAACAAACAAAGTAGATATTATGACATCTCAATATCAAAGCAAAGGGAAATCACTAATCAATACATAAAACCCAACAAGTCACATTCGCATAGAAACCGTAAAATCTCACCAAATTCAGTTTTTTTTGTTCAATTTAAAAATCAAACCACTCCATCTAAAATCCAATAAAGAGTACAACAAAACGAAAATTCCCAGTCTACCCGTTTTCTGGAGAACTCCGGCAGAACCATCGCGCCGCACGCGACGAAGTTGCAGATCAACTTCTGCTGCCCATCTTCACCAACAATCTGACAATGAAAGTAACTGAGTGCAAACATAATGTAAGTCACTGTAAAATTTAAACAGTAAACATTCAACATTTAATTCAACCTACGTAATTAGATATGTTAAGATCATAGTTCCTCAGAGCCAACCTTAGGAACTATGTCATTCTCAATGCAGACAAGATAATCATATTCAACATATGCAGGAGCACAATTGACCATTCAAGTACCCTATCGTTAGGTATATAGTTTTCTGCAACGATTCTGAATGCTTATACAAAAAAATCAATATGGGAGAACAAAAAAAAAACATAACAAAAAAGCAAATACAATTTGGAAAACTTGGGATTTGTTTCAACAGACAAAACCTTTTCGAGAAACACCTCACAAAGCAACTTCTTAATGCACTCCTACTGGCAGTGATAGTAAATATCTGAATAAAAACGCATATAACAAATAGGAGAAATGAGTTGTAAAAAAGCTAAAAACAAATAGATAAGCCCATATTGCAGAATTAGAAAAATGTGGAGAGCAAATAAATTAGGCTATAAATAATGAAATAAAGATCCAATAATACAAAAGTTATATATTGCATGTCAATGTAGTAGTCATCACTAAAGAACACAAGATGACCAACAATTTCCCTACACAGTAAGTTGGACACATTTGATTGGAAAAATTTATGCTCTTGGAAATTGCAAGTCCTGTAAGTCAGTTGTAAAAATTGAGGATCCCAATTCAGTATCCTATTCAATTGTTTGTAAATTGCTTATTGGAAAGAAAGCGTTTATTCCATCTTTCTGTCTCTATCAGTGTTTCTTCCCTCACACCATTGAGTCTCTTATGCGATCATACTACACAGAGGACCACCACACTATTGAATCAAATCTATTTTGTTTGTTCATTCACCAACTCCAGTCTAGTTTAATCCTAGCTCTTGCAGTCACTGTGAACCTAAATGCAGTCACTTTAATAGCAGGGACCTCATAAACCCTTATATATTCAGTCACATTCCCGACAACAACATCAATCTTGCCTTCTTGTTATATTAGAAAATAAAGTCTTTATAAGTAAAATCCACACATTTTAACAAACATCTTTGATTCCTTTATGGGTTTGATCAAAAGCAGTCAAGTAAATAGAATTTCAAACTGCATTTATTAATTGGAACTCAATTCTTTAATCACTTCATATGTTACTACCATCTTGACATGTAATTAATTAATAAATTAAAACACTAATTCTTTATGTTCTACAAAAACCAATCAAATCAACAGAAATCTAGACTCTAATTATGGATTCAAATTCAACTACTAAATCATTTCACTTGTTTCAGCTTCTTACAATCTAAACACATAATATAATAAGAAATAAGACAACTTGAAGAGGATACAAGGAATGACTAAGAAATATAGGGAAAACCATATAAAAATTATTACACTCTTGCAAAACGGTAATTAAAACATCTATACATGTTTTACATCTGTGAATTTACCCAGATTTATAACAATTCTATCATATTAAAAAAAAACAAACATGTATCCTTATTGAAGTACACAGAGAAGTTATTTTATGCCTCGCTAACAATATTAAAACTCGAGGTTAGTATAAGAGACTTCAACAAGTTCAATAATTTTGTACAGCTCAAAGATTGTTAACCAAGAATAGGCACAAAAGGCTCACAGTGCTCCAATTTCCCCTTATTCACAAAGGACCCATTATGTTTTATAGCTACCTCGTCAACTTGAAAGTACTCATCCTGCATATTAGGAGACAAACTCATCAGTCTGGAAAGGACATTTTCAAATAAAAGCATAGTGTAACCACACATTTTGTTATTTTATATAGATTAGCCTCATGCGTAAGTAGAAAGCAAACAAGAAAGAAGGTAATCTTTTAAATATGAAATAAATTTACAGAAGTCGTTGGGTGAAGCCAACAAATAAAATGAAGTACAATTAATAAAAAATTGAAAGAACCTCTTATAGACCGTTTTTATCAGTGTTGTTATTGATATTAGTAAATGGAAAATAGTAACAGAAACAACACCAACCAGCTCGGTATCATCTTATAAAAGAATCATGTGTCACATTGATCATCATCAGGAACATCACCAAGCTCCTCTTCATCACTACTTTGTTTGTCCTAAAAATCATGTCATCACATTCATCAGGCCAACAGACCAAGTATAAGCTTCTAACTGAGCGTCAAAGGAAATAAGTGTTTAGATGAAGTTTAACACATCAATAAATATAACAAAAAGTTACAGAAGACAAACAGTTGTGAGATGTGGTTGAGCCACATTTGATCAAAACTACATAACTAAAGGCCAAAAGAATGGGGAAAGAAAAGTAAGGATTTGCTTATTACAGACATTCATATTATTAGAACTCGAACAAAAAGATATAGCATTCATTATATATGTTCGATTTGGGAGGCCTAACAGAGAGAACACATCATTTGCAGTTATGTCAAGTACTAACAAAAATAACAAAATATATATTCACAGCTAGAAAAGTTAATCTGATTTATTTTAAAGTTGCAGTTATATACCACATACAGTCGCTCGATCTTCTCAACAACACTGAAACAATTTGAAAGAGGTACGTCCTCAGGTTTGGATTTCGTAACTTGGTCCTACAATAAGCATATAAATAAAAGTATGATCATTAAAACTTGCCTAGGGAAGATTAGAAATTGATAACATTGGAGACTTGGAATTGCATATGGGGCACAGTATTTCACAGTACGCATGTGTAGGTTAGGCATTTGTTCATGTGAACTTCTGCAAGATGAGTAGCACACTCTCTAAACAGTAACACCTATAGAAATTACAATTCATTGAATAGCATTAGAGAGTAAAATGAAAAAATATATACAATCCAATATAGATTTAATACCAAAATCAGCTCATTTCTTACTAAACCAAAATAGCTCAATGAAACCAACAAAACAAAAAATGAAACTAATTTCGATTTTAAAGTAATTTAAGTTCCAATGTGAATTCATACTCCACATATTACCAACAAAAAGAGTTCCCAAAACAAAACCACACTCTTATCGAAAGAACAGATGGCATGAAATTTAGCAACAAACTAAGCTTCTAGCCTAAATAACCCAATTTGGGTATCTTCAGTTCACCCCCACAAAACAGTAACAAACCAAGTCAAATTGAGACCCAAGCGACTGAATTGAACAAAAGTGCAAAATATTATAAGAAATAATATTTGATCATTCTAGAGACCCTTCAGCTTCTTACAATCTAAACACATAATATTATAATAAATAAGACAACTTGAAGAACATACTGTTGTGAAGGAGCAAACTTGAAAGTGCTACATGATTTGAGAATTATCAACAAAATATATGTAAAAAAGAGGAAAAGGATGAAGAAAAGGAACTCGCATTTTGATCAGGCATGAATGATAGAGAAACAAAATCATCATCCATCACTATTGGCGATAAATCTTCAAATACCTTACCCTAAAGCATCACCAGATTCAATCTTCAACCCAAGAGAAAAAACAACTCAATTGAGAAGCGATAATCAAATTGATTAACCTAGAGCCATAAAAAAACAAATAAAACTGAATCAAATGAGTACAAGAACTGATTTTTGTTTGATTTTCTTTTCCAATGAAATCATTCATTGTAGAACTGTCACCACCCATAATTGGCAGCAAAGTATACAATAAGCCAATGGAACAAGCCTTGGAGGAATAAATAGGGGCACTTTCACATGTTATCCATGCTTAAAATGTTACTTGTTACCCAAATCTAAACAATTGAATTTTAGAATCTAATGGTTATAGATTTTCAGTCCTAATTATCCACAAATAAAATAGAATAATCAACAAAAGGGTAGTTTGGTAAATCCGTATCCCTTGAAAAAATTACTACAAAATAATTTTCTACTATTGATATCTGATTTTAAAAAAATGATTTTTTAAAAACTTTAATATTTTAATTTTAAAAATCGATTGTTTAACAAAATCCATACATGGTACGGAATTTTAAGTTAACATTACATAATTTAGTATCAAATATTACATTAATTTGGTATAGGAAATTACAGAAATTTTATACAAGTTACAAAGTTTGGATATATTACATAATATTATACGTAACATTACACAATATAATATCGCATATTACATAAATTTTAGATATGAAATTACAAAAAATTTATTCTTCAAAAATTTTAAACGGAAATTATAGACTACATGTACCATTACAGAAAAATACTATAACAAATACATAAAAAAAAACACACTAATAGTTACAGAATAACACACTATAAGTTACAGAATCATACACTAAAATTACAGATTTTACAAAAATCTATCATAATAATTACAAATTTATACCCCAATGATTACAAAAGTCTACTTTAAGTATTATGTTTCTCGCATACATGTTACAACTCACTACCTATACCAATACAGTTTACAAATCAGAAAATAATAATGATAAAGAAATAACATATCTTCACCAAATATGAGCAGATCAGAACCATGGAGGAGCTGTTCTTCATCGTTCTCCGGCGAACAAGCACGAACAAATCAGATCTGGAACAAGCACATACTTTTCTGAGAGAGAAGCATCATTCTCCTTCCTCTGCTTCGTGGTCGCGGCGAACACTGGTGATTAATGCAGCCCAAGCTTCGTCAACTCCGGCACGGTGAGGAGGCTGAGGCACAACGAGATCTGGCGAGGTTGAACGCAGCTCGGCCGTGCGAATATGTCGTGGCGTGCGGGGCTTGAAGCTAGGTCGGTCGTGCGACGGACCTCCATGGACATTGGCTTCTCCGACCACAAGCGGCGCGACCTTCAAATCTCGCTGATTTTGCGTGGTGGCGCGAAGACAGATGCAAGGCGAACAACGCCGGAGGCGAGGCGAGGTGGTGGTCCTTCAGGGAGGCGTCCTCTTCGTCTTGAATATCCGATGGCCACGGCGGCTCGATGGCTATTTCACGGCCAGCGGGGATCCAACTCCTCAGACACACGGCGAGGAATCAGCTGCGTGGCCAGGTGCGAAGGTGAGGACGGCGAAGATGGGGTGGAGAGGTCGCTGGTGTTCTGAACCACAAAAGACCAAATGGGATTATATGTGAACTGACCAAATGGGATTATATGTGAACTGATTTTAGGGTTAGTGTTAAAGTCTGCAGGGAAAGGACATAATTACCCTTTTAATTATACAATTACTTAAATGCAATGAAATTTCCTCTTATTTACGACTGAATGCCATTTTAATTTACGCCATTGATTTGTATTGATCTAATGGTCCATAATAAAGTAACAAGTAACAAAATAAGAATGGGTAACATTTGAATGTGTTCCGGAATAAATAAATACTGCATAATCAAGCTTTTGCCATTTTATAATTACTCACTACAAAATTGAGCTTTCTAAACCAACATATAATTAAATTCAAGTGTTCAAAGTATAAACATAAAAAGAAATTTAATGGATACCTGAAAAGTAAGCATTCTTATTGTAAACTCGTATTATTCCGTTATATTTTACCACCTGAAGAAAAATGATGGGAAAAAAACACATACATGATTAGAATAAAAAAAAATGGCATAGAAGAATACCAGTGCTATTGATGACATTGATCAAACAAATATTTCTCCTTTTTGATCAAACAATTTACTAATGAACACTTTAACTTTCTATATTTTCAAAAGAAAGAAATAGACTTTCCACAGATGAAAAATTTCCATTATAGCAATCTCTTCAAACAACATTTTCTTTCTTCTCTTGCTTATGTCAAAAACCGATATGGACTTCGTGGACGGAGAAATATTTACTTTCCTCTCTTGCAAAGTTTGGTCACCAATAGGACATATAAGGTTCAGAATCATAATATTCTTCATGGTATTTTCCCCTAAATGGATGCATCATTTTTTTATAAGACATGGCATGTTTATTCAAAGGAGACCTTAAAGCATCTTGAAACCAGTGTTTGATTCTACATCCATTTTATTTTTATATACCAATTTCCAAAATTCAGTACCAAGCAATTCAAAGCATTCTAAAATTCTCCCATTGGGCAACTTCCAAAATAATTACAACTTGGGTTGAAAAAGCTAAAGACTATTCACTCCCGTGCATTCATTACTTACAAAACAGAAGAAATGAGCTTTAAGACATTATAGACACAACAAAACTTCAGCAACCGCGTCATAATCTCACTTCAATTCCAAATTTTCCACCAAACGTAGGTTGATTTTTGCTCCCGGAACATTTTTTTTAAGAATTGTGAGAGAAAGTTAAAGAAAAAAAGTACTCGGCGTAGCTTTCTAACTTTCTTGAGAACCAAACACAATAAAAAGATACAACACAAGTAAGAAAACTAAACAACATTCTGATTTCACAACAATACAAATTGGGAGTTCATAGAAACGTGCTCGAAGAACAAACGCGCGCACACACACACAGAGAGAGAGAGAGCTCACAGTCGAGTCGCCGGCGTCGTAGTTCGATTCCGGCAAGAAGAAGCGCTTCGCTCCAATCATTCCGGCGCAATTCAGGGACGAAGAAGGAGAGTTGAAATCGTGAAGCTAGGGTTCTTCGTGAATCAAAATTAAATGGGATAACACCAGAAAACAACTATCGTTTGATTTCCTAGTACAAATCACAACTATAGACTTTCTTATTGTCCATAGTACACAGTCCCGTTAGTTAAATTACCACAAACCATGAATTCTGTCCAAAAAGACGGAATATTCCGGAATATTCTGTTCAAAACACGGAATATTCTATCCAAAAACACAGAATATTTCGTGTTTTTGGACCGAATTCATGGTTTGTGGTAATTTAACTAACGGGACTGTGTACTATGGACGATAAGAAAGTCTATAGTTGTGATTTGTACTAGGAAGTCAAACGATAGTTGTTTTCTGGTGTTATCCCAAATTAAATAGACATTCTGCCCAAAAAGAAGAATCGATTCATGACATGAGATGCTTATGAACATAATCAAAAACATGAAATCAAAATTAAATAGACATACTTTTGATCGGGAGGAAGATCGGGAGAGCGAACGGTCAATCCGTGAAAAGATCATGACTCTGATCGATGCGAGGTTAGGAGAAAAGCAGATGAAACTGAAATTCTGAATGAGAGTTGAGTCCTAGGGTTTTTAATTAGGCAGAAGGTGAAGGTCTGTGTTGGTGCGATCGAGTAACGTCGGGCGGGACAACAGCCAGCAAGCAAGGTCGAGTTGGTATTTGGCTGCGAGAGGGGTGAGGATGGGTGAGTCGATGAAGATGCCGACTTTATAGCCCCACAAATTGCTTGACCTGGATCATTGATGAGGTGATGGTTCAGGTCCAGGTTCTACAATTGTAACGCTCAAAGAGAGAGGCGAAAAGTCAGCGCAAGGGAAAAGAGAAAGAAGAGAAGAAGAAAGAGAAGGATGGCGCGGTGAACAGAAAGAATGGAAAAATAGCAAAAGGAAATTGTGCCAGCGTGGCTTGCCAGGTGGCTAATTTCACTCCTATTACCCTAAGCAAGATACATAGTTGACAATATTATTCCATACACATATTTTATTGTTTTCTTTGCCATTATTAAAAAAATTATTTTTATTCGTGTTAAATTTATTTATTATTTATTTATTGTCATTAATTATTTTTTTCACATTTGTTTATATAATTTAAACGATTTCTGATAAAGAATTAAATAAAACAACAAAATATCAATTAATAATCCAATCAACATCCAGTCAGCACAGGGCCTCACTCACAAGACCTCAGAGGGTCTCTCCATTGCAAAACACCCACTATTCTACAGCCCCAAAGCCTCACTTTTGTTTAGTCAACACAAGGGCCTCACTCCTACGACATCACCAAAGACCTTTCTGTTGTTCATGCTCTAAATGTTGGCTGAGATTTCCTTTTGAGACTTAAACTCTCTCTATTAAACGATTCGCTTGACTTAATCAAATAATTTAGTTCTTTGAACCAAACTTTAACCCCCATTAAAGATGCTCTGAATGAAGGGAAAAAAAGAAAACTAAATGGATCTCAGGCCTTAGGCCTAAACAAAGTGGTCATAAGTCTGGCCCAGAAGCTTACACTCCATACAAATATAACGGGCCTGGGTCGGGCTAACATCACCCGCGAACTCGCTTCGATTTCGCATTTGCTCGTGTCTTCATTTTCTTCAACTATAGAGTGAAGCGACTGTGCAGCTAACCTAGGGTTTATCATTTTGCCTCGATCACTCTCTAGGGTTTAGTTCGTTTCGATCTGCAGATCCTGCTGATCGTTCGTTATTTCATCTGCTCAAGCTCTCTGGAATCGAGATTTCGACTCTTAACTTCGCCGGAAAATGTCTGTCGATATTCTCGGCGAGCGCCACTCCGGTCAGGACGTGCGCACCCAAAATGGTACTTTGATTTATCTTGTTCAGCTCGTTTTTGGTGTCAGAGAAGCAGAGTAGATTCTGAGCGTGCTTTGATTTTTTTTCTTTGTATTGAAAATTTGCCTCCATTGGACAGTCGTGGCATGTCAATCCGTCTCCAACATCGTGAAGACCTCCCTCGGCCCGGTTGGACTCGACAAGGTATCAGCAATGCTCTTTCTATTTCAGTGATTCGAAATTGTTTGATGTAGCACAATAAGATGAATAAAACCTGTTGTTAGGTTCTTGTTTGCAGACATTAAGAGATTGTATGATTGTAAAGATCTAAAGATGTAATTAATAAGCATGCTGAAGGAGTGGAATATGTTCAGATTTCATTTGTTGTTGCTTGTTTAAATTGTGGTTTAGAGGGGAAAATTGGACAAGTAAGTAATATGTGTTGGCATGTATGAACATGGACAAGTATTTGAAAAACGCGCTGAAGAGTGGGTTAGATTACAATTCCTTTTAGTTATTGAATTCTAAGTTTGGTGAAATTATCTATACGGTTATGCATTTTCTTTTGGGTTTCTGCTTGTAAGAATTTGTTATTAACTGTTCTTTGACTATGATTATGTTTTTTTTTCAGATGTTAGTTGATGATATTGGTGATGTAACCATTACAAATGACGGGGCTACCATACTCAAGATGTTAGAGGTTGAGCATCCAGCTGCTAAGGTAGTACTGTGCTTTCATAAATTTGTTGGTTGTGGCAAAACTTTAGCATGATTTCCATATCTGAAACAGTACTTTTTTTGGTAATATTTTGTGAATGTATTGCTTATTTGTTGAGTATAGGTGCTTGTGGAGCTTGCTGAACTTCAGGATCGAGAAGTAGGGGATGGGACTACTTCAGTGGTCATTGTAGCTGCAGAGTTGCTCAAGGTAATCTGTCATTAGTATGGGCTTATGTTTTTAGATCAATATGTTTCATTTTACATATATGTATGTGTGTGCATATACATATTGAGAAAGAATTGAAGGTTATGGTGTTTTAATCTCCACATTTTCTCTTGTCATGTTCCACAGAGAGCAAATGATCTTGTGAGAAATAAGATTCACCCAACTTCTATAATCAGTGGATACAGAGTAAGTGTTCTAATACTTAGGCTCTCTAAAGTATCCATTGTTTTTGCTTCAGAATTTATACACTGGATTAGAAATCATCTATGTTTTTATATTTCTTATTGACATTTGGTTGGCGCAAATAAATTCTCCCATTTTTTGCATGTTATAGCTATTGACAAAGTTGTTTCCTTGTTGAACAGCTTGCTATGAAGGAAGGATGCAAATACATAGAGGAGAAACTCGCAATGAAGGTAATTAATTTTGCAATCAGCTGAAATTGTACTTCCCCGAATAGCTGATATTCTTCCTTCCCTCATCCTTTCAAACTTTTTTAACGTTTTAGTTATGTAACTTTGAATTAACAAGTGAAGCTGCTAATGGTGTTTATTGGTGCATATAGATGTGGCATATTACCTGGTGCTATTATGCTTTTGGCAGCAACGATGGCTGATTATGTTATTATTTTCTTTTGTGTTTATGTTTGTGTGTGTTTCTTTTTCAGGTTGAAAAGCTTGGAAAGAATTCACTCGTGAACTGTGCCAAGACAAGTATGTCCTCAAAGTTGATTGCGACTGACAGTGACTTCTTTGCAAACCTAGTAAGTGACAGTGTATTATTTTAGTAATGTAATACTTTTCTTTTTGTGAGTGGATGGTACATGCTATTATCACTCTAGCACTTTATGCTTCTTCCTCAATTATTACCGTTGTGTTGGCCTGATTGGTTAGGTTAAGTTAGGAATTAGATTAGGAGTTGCTGGTAAAAAACAATTACTATACCAATATCTCAACAGCGATGAATTGATTCCAATTTGTCATGCTGTTGTGTCCATTCAAAGACCTTTTTTTTAACTCATTGCTTTGTGAATGTTAAGTTACTGTTTTAGACCTGACTGTAAGCAATCATTTAATTCATCTGTTTAGGTCGTTGATGCAGTTCAATCAGTAAAAACTACTAATCCTCGTGGGGAGACTAGATATCCTATCAAGGTATGGTGTTTCTTAAACCATGTTCCTTGTAGTTGTTATTTACCCTTTAATGTTGACAATGTCCTGATCTCCTTTTTTATGTTGCAGGGCATCAATATTCTCAAAGCTCATGGTAAGAGTGCAAGGGACAGCTATTTGTTGAAGGGATATGCTCTCAATACAGGTCGTGCAGCCCAAGGAATGCCTACTCGTGTTTCCCCAGCAAGGATAGCTTGCCTTGATTTTAATCTTCAGAAAACCAAGATGCAGATGGGTGTCCAGGTCTTGGTTAGTGATCCAAGAGAGCTTGAGAAAATTCGCCAGAGGTAACTAATCAACTATCTCACATGTCTTTTTTGATCTTTGTCTGTGACTTTGTTGGTGTCTGTATATATGATTGAGAAAAAAGGTGTGTTGGGTGCTTTGGTTGACATCTATCTTCCAACAGAAAGTGGAGGCTGTTCAAGTGTGTCCTTGATGATTGTTTTTGTTAGTGCAGTCTGAATAATTTGTTTACCCCTTATGAAAAGATTGATTCATTACCTTCCAACTCCGTATATGCCACTGGTAGTGGTTTGGTGTTCTATTCAGTGTTATTGCTTTCAATATTCCATCTAATGATCAGTTGGGAGTGGGAACATTAGGTTATTGTTTCGAATCAAACCTGGTGCAGTTTGATTCTATCAGTTGTAAATCTATTTTAGTCACCTCCTCTGGAGTGCGCATGTGAGTATATCTGTGGCATTGCATGTGCAGAAGTTATAAAATCCTCCTGTAAGCAAGCTAAGTGTGCACTGGTGGTTAAATTCAGTGTTGCTGCGTATATCTGATTTCTAGTCGTTGCCTAGTGTGAAAAATTAGCTGAATCTGTATTGGTAGTTAGTTGATTAGTGCATGATTCTCATAAGTTGAGAATTAACCTAAACATCCTCGAGATGTTTGATGTTATGAGTTTATTTAAACGGTGAAACTTTCTGCTCATTTGCAGAGAAGCTGACATGACTAAGGAGCGCATTGAAAAGCTTCTCAAGGCTGGGGCTAATGTTATTCTTACAACTAAAGGGATTGATGACATGGCCCTCAAGGTATGCTTCTATTGTTTATTTATTTGTAATAATATGGCCTGTCAAATCTAATCTCTGAACAAATTTATGTTCGGACCGTGTTGAAATGATCCATAATATCATATGCATAGTGATGTATGCTTAGAGATGCAGGAGGTGGTTGTGAATAATAGGGATTTGTTATTTTTAACAGTATATGTATGTCACTTGTGATTTGCTAATTAGTAATGTTTTATGACTACTAATAAAGTATTATGGGCAAGGAGCTCAGTTACTTATAACCTGTTACACAAACTGTTTGTTCAGTACTTCGTTGAGGCTGGGGCAATTGCTGTGAGACGTGTCCGGAAAGAAGATATGCGACATGTCGCAAAGGCAACTGGTGGAACTATGGTATTTCTGCCTACTTTCCAATTTATTTTTTGGTCGTAGTTGGAACTTGTTTTTTTTATGACTTATTCAAGTTTCAGCTCTTTTTGCAATAATATCTGAATTATTTTGCTAGTGTATAATCTTCCAACAACTTTTGCCATGCAGGTTTCAACATTTGCTGATATGGAAGGAGATGAAACTTTTGATTCATCTCTTCTTGGTTATGCCGAAGAGGTTGTAGAGGAGCGTATTGCTGATGATGACGTGATCTTGATTAAGGGAACCAAAACTTCAAGTGCGGTAAGTATTTTGTCCATACCAGATTCTGTGATCACTTGCACTGGTCTAACACCATGGAAACGGAACACCGACATCTGCAAGATAGTTGCTGGTGATAAGCTAGGATAAAAATGGACAAAGGAGTTTATAATAAGTTGAATGTGCAAAGATCCCGTTAATGATAGTGTTTAGGCTTACCTTTATTATGTGCAGCAATACAGTTAGGTGTAAATAGTGGGACAAAACAAGTTGCCCCTTTCTTGGATTTCAAGGTTACGCTTTTCTTTCACTTGGCTATATGTTGTGTATATTCATATGGTAGTTTTCTTGATTTGCATTTGTTCAGGTTTCTTTGATTCTTAGAGGGGCCAATGACTATATGCTTGATGAGATGGAGAGAGCTCTTCATGATGCTTTGTGCATCGTTAAGAGAACCCTTGAATCCAATGCGGTATGTTGAATGCACATAATTCAATATTATGAAATTGTTCTTGTTCTGTAGCTCTAAATTTGAACTGTAGATGACATTTTTTGTTATTTCCTTTCATATACTTTACAACGTGAAAAGTCAAATAATCAAAGTCAGATTTGTAAAATTAGGTGCAATTTCTCCATGGTTCTATACACATCCATGATTTATGTATGTATTCTTTGTAGGTTGTAGCAGGGGGTGGTGCTGTTGAAGCTGCTCTCTCTGTGTACTTGGAATATCTTGCTACCACTTTGGGTTCCAGAGAACAGTTGGCTATTGCAGAGTTTGCTGAATCCCTACTGATCATACCTAAGGTTATACTCTTCTGCTAGTTACTTGAATGATCCATTTCCCGTCATTTATTTTTGTTGCTTATAAACATGAATATCCATTGCAGGTTCTTGCTGTAAACGCAGCAAAGGATGCTACTGAGTTGGTTGCAAAGCTCCGAGCTTATCATCACACAGCACAAACCAAGGCAGACAAACAACATTTATCCAGGTATCGGATACCTCTGCTCACATATTCTTTTTCACAATTCTCTTTTTCCATTTCCCTCTAAAACTAGCAGTACGAAAGTTTGTATGGGAGAGTATTGGCTTTGGTATAGTATTACCGTATTAAAATGAGATAATCTCACAAAGCTACATTATACTTATCACCTTTCTTACTTCATTACACTGACTTTTATTTTCTCACTCAACTACATTAAACTATTATAGTATCTAACTTTTACTCTATCTTGCCAATAAATGACAAATATACCCCTGTAGCAATTTAGGGGACTTGGCAAAATTTATTGTAGCAGTGGTGTATTTTGAAAATTAATTAAGGGTATTTGTGTCATTTATTGCCCAAGTCGTGTAGTGGGAAACTTAGATAGTTCAATGCGGTAGAGAGAATTTGAAAGTCAATGTAGATAAGTGAGAAACTAACGAGTTCAGTGTATTTTTGTGAGATTATCCCTATGTTCATGTGATGTTTCAATCCCATGCATGGTTTTTCAGGTGACTTGTTACTTCATGAGGATCAAACCTTTCTCGCCTCTTAAAAAAAATTCATCTTGTATTCTCTCTTTTTTTCCTTCTCTTTTGCACTCACTGTATATTTGTTTGCGTTGCAGCATGGGACTTGACCTTGTAAAAGGAACTGTTCGCAATAACCTAGAAGCTGGAGTAATCGAACCAGCCATGAGCAAAGTAAAGATAATACAGGTAGAGTCAATGACATATACTAGATTTTGTTCAGTGCCGAGTTTCTTTTTTATAAATAGCAGTCTAACTGTTTTACAACTCTATCACAGTTTGCAACTGAAGCTGCAATTACAATCCTCCGAATCGATGACATGATCAAGCTAGCCAAGGATGAAAGTCAAAACGATGAGTAGGTACTATTATCAATAGGGTCTTGACGGTAGCTCAAGTTTTGTTTGGTTTTGGTGTGCTGCATATTTTGGCTTTTTTAAAGTGTCTTTCGATGAGTAATGTAATATGATCTTTTCCCCTTATGTGTTGTAGGGGTTTTGCATAATCATCTGTACAATGTTGAATTGACTTAAATATTGTTTCTTATTTTGGTTACATATGCTAAAATTGGCTCTTTGTAATGTACTAACTAATTAAGAGAAATAACTTGTGTTATGCTCTGATGGGTAAAAAGAACAAACTGGACAGTATCCTATTAAAACACGAACGAAATAAAACATGAGTTTTTGTTTAATTACAAAAATGGCAAACTCCTTACCTTCCATGCTCACCTGTCTTGTGGTTGTATCGCCGAGTTTTTGAAGCACTGATTTTTTGCATCCAAATTTGGGTCGATGTTTAATTTGATTTTGAGCATCCAAATATGGTGCATCATTGTTAACCAAGTTCAAAAGGTAAATTGAGAATAAAAAAAAAATATGGTTTAGAGTTGTGTATATTTACAATTACGTTATTAATATATATTTTTTAAACCTTGTTTTACATTGGATACTTTTTGTTTGACTAATCGTACTTCAATTAGCCAAAATTAACTGAAGCTAGTTCACAATGCAATTATCATTCGCTTGGTTTTTTAGAAACGACAGCAGATAAATTTTATTGATCATGACAAAAATTCGTAAACATAACTGTAACCTGGGTCCCTGACTCTGGGTTCGAGTATTTGTCCAAAACCCCCGTAGGGTTTTTGGCGCACTTGACCCGTATTGTTTGATCGCTTTTGTATCGCAGACCAATAGAAACAGAAAAACGACCATAATAACCTATAGAGTCTGCAATGCCATTTCGTTTGGTGCTGCTAGCTTTCCGGCTTGAGTCGCTGGAATGTTTAATTGTGGTGCGGAGGATGGAGCGTACACTCGGTGCTCCGGATGTGACTTCATCGATACTTCACGCAGAAGCAGATTGATCATCATCAGGTCGACCCAAAATGAGTCGTCCAGTCTCGAGGTGACCGGCTTTGGTTGTCGAGGATACAGATCCCGACCTAACATCCTTCCTCCCATGTCCCAAGTCCAGCGACTCTCCAGGATTGCTCCGGTCATGGCCACGTCGGGTTTGATTGAGCCTATCCTGGAGCTACGTGAGGCCGGTGACTAGTCGGCCCGATCGGTGGTGGCACCCCGTTGCCGATGGCGACGACGTGGAGAGCGATAGCGGCGGCGTGGAATCTGTTCGTACCAGGGAGGGCGCGGCGCGAGGGGAGGGTAGATGGCGGTCGGGACTGATGCGAAACCTGAGACAGGAGCACGGTGGCACACGTCGACCGGAGAGATGATCGGCGACGGCGAGAATTCAACCCCTGAGGGGTTCCATGAGAAACCCTAAATGGTTCAAAGAGAGTGACGCTTTTCATGGGTTCATCACCACCGTCTTGCGTGGTAATTTCGAGCTTGGGAACGGTATCCCCTATACCATTGCTGTTGTGATTATTATGTTTCGAATACTTGTTAGGCAGATCACTCGCTTGGTTAACAGGTTGGATTACTAAAATAACATTATGAAATGGAAAACATACGGTACTATCTAATCATCATCTCTAATTCGATTTCAAATATGGTTGATGAGGAACCTATGAGTCTAGTGATGCTGATGACGATGTACTGTTATTCTCTACCGGCTTAATAATATTTTTGAATGCATGTCATTCATTTTCACTATTATATTGTGGAGGATGATGTTACGTTCATGATTAGAGGAGAGGCATACTCCACAATCAACTTGCAAGAGTAAGAGTGTAAAAACGAATTTGTAGAGCTTTAAAATCTTGATCATTTCCTCCCTCGCCACTTTTTGATGTGAAACAAATAACTTGAGTTTAAGGATTTGTGGTGGTGGTATTGTTTTTATAAATGCAACTCAAGATAGGTAGATACATTTTCTCTCTCTCTACACTTCTGAAACCCTAACTCAGCTTGCTTCTTCTCTTTCTTCTGTCACGATCGACGACTTTCGTGGCCTTTGGCTATGGATGTCGTCGATGGAATTTCCCCCTTCATTTCCTTGTGTTATCTCATCTCCAGTCATGTGCGTCGCTTCCTCTTCTGCTTCTCCTAGATATGGAGGCGTTATCTCCGTTGGTGGGTCAGTCCTCGCCTTTGGTGCGTACACCCGCCTATAGTACTCGCCACTTCATAATCAAAGAAATTCTGTAAAAATGTTAGTTGACCGAAATGCTCCAAAGATGTCAACAAGGGGATGTTGTGGTAGTGGCCGAAGCAACTGGTACAACTGTTGACAATGATAAGCTAGGATATAGCGGGTCTATTTTTGGAATAAAGTTGGCGACATGATGGATTGAGTATTCTCCTAAGGTTCCAGCGCACGTCGTCGTCCTTCAGATAATAGTTGAGGGCTCTAAAAACGCGGGAATGCTGGCTCCCAAGAAGGTAGAGGAGTATCATGCTGGTACTTAGTGGAACCTCTTTTTACTCTACGACTACTGAAGCGGTGATACCTGCGAACCCACTCACCGATCATGTCGATTCTCATTAGGCGAGGCGAGGGTTCTTGCTTCCCTATCAATTGACCGTGAAGCTATATCAAAGTGTGTTGAGTCCTCTAATACCATCTATAGAAAATCTCACTGGCCTTTTTCCTTGACCTGGAAGAGAGCCCGTAATGGGGACTATATGCCCCTCGACCTCTCCTCGTCCTTCAACTTGTAAAGGTTTCAGACGAACCCCTGGAGAATGTGGATTTGCATAGGACCCGTCTCAGGCTAGCGACCTCCACCTATCATCCCAGTATGAGGCCCAGTGACGGGATATCCTCAGCTGTGAGGGTGGAATTAAAGAGGTGTTCTCTTTCCTAACAGGGGATGTCCTTGGTAGTAGTGATGGTTTAGCCTCCCCGTCTACCACCTTCCCTTTCCCCTTGAGGTCCGTCAGACCCACCTGAGGGATCGAGCGAGAATCCGTTCCAGACCCAAAAGCCATAGCCACGCTCATGTGAATTGGGGTGCGGGATGGGCCCCCTTGGTGGCCTTAGCTCGTTCTCTGGAAATTGCGTCTGTACAAGCGTGCACCATGGAAGACCCGGGTTCAGTCGGGGCCCTCATCGAGAGCCCTCTCACATCCGTCCTCACGGGGAAAGCCGTAGTCATATGCCCGACATAGTTACAACCAAAGCAGTGGTCCAAAAAGTATTCGTAATACAGGTCAAGAAGATATCGTACCTCTGATTTCGCCAAAACGAAACCACAATTGGCATTGAAGAGGAAGATGAGCATCAAGGCTAGATCCGTATGAAATCTATTCCAAACAAGTACCCAAGGTTTTGTTATCGACTACCAAACAAGTACCCAAGGTTTCTCCTAGAAGTGATTCAACCCCTCTATTCCAAGCACCTGCTAGGAAGTTGGTTATCCGAACTTATACCGAGAAGTGAGTGAACCGGATGTCTCAGGGGAACATGTGCGGCCTCATGTCTGCAAACAAGACAAGTAAACGCCTAAAGGTCCACGTTCCCCCTTTAGAACGTATGCCCTCTCTTGATCTGTATGAAATAAAAAGCCCACCACATCCAACATTCTCCAAAGCTTTGTCATCCAATCCACCAATGATTGCCACAAAAATGTCTGGTTGGTCATGACTCGAGTGACGACTGTGTAAGTAAAATTGTGCCCCCGCTCACACAGACAACTCCCATACGATTTTCGAGCTCTCCCACTCTAGAGGACTTGCCCTTCTGTACACCTGTGACGCCTTCTTGACCCCGATCGTGCTTCGGCACTAGATCCACTCATGGGAGGGATGCCCTTCCTTTCCCGGTCATCACCCGACCCCTCGGATCCAAAAAAATACCCATGACTAGCATACATGCTTTAGACCCTAATTATATATTAGCGAGAGAAGGCAAGAACTCTATTGATGATTTTTTAGAATTCCCCTTACTATTACTAATGTCAAAGATGAAAATGGTAAATATTTAAATTGATATTCTATTTTTGTTTGGATTAAAAACCAATATTCAAATGCATTGTATATATATTAATGGTTTAACTCGAAAAATCTTAAAACTTTATAATTATTAATAAATTCCTATTTTATGTAGAGAAAATCCAACAAGGTGAGCCCCAAAACCCTACCTAAAGTGACTACATTTACCACGGATAATCTACGATTGGTCCGGAGTTAAGAAAAATACAATTTAATTTCGATATATACATTTTAATTAATTTCCATAAAAAAATATACCCATAAATGCAAATATGCAATTACCACCCTTCTATATATTCCCCAGTTTAGAGGAACAAAAACAAAAAAGCTATAGATAAAAATGAAAGCGAGGAAAATCCGGAGAGAAAAGACGAAGGAAGAAGACGATAGCAAAACCTGTCCGATCTGTAGCAAGAGCTTCGTCAATGGCAAGGCCTTGGGAGGCCACTTGAGAGCCCACTTCGCCAAGCACCCCCTCACTCCCGGCCCCGAACCGGAACCCATCGCTCCGGTCCCGCCTCCAACCGGATCTCGTGTTCTTCCGAACCGGAACTCCCCTCTTCTCGAACCGGCGGCGGATCGGAGGCGATCGGCTCGTGCGAACCGGGCCAGAGCCGCCGCCACCGCCAACTCGGCCGAGTCGACTCGGAGTCACGACTCCGAAACTCTCTCCGAAGAAGACGGAGCCTTGTGCCTCATGATGCTAGCGAGAGACAGCTGGACGAGGAAGAGCGGTACGCCGCCGCTTGTGACGGCGCTCAGGCCGGAAGAGCTCTACCAGTGTGTTGAAAACGACGTATTGGGGCACAAAACGACAGAGGAGGTTGATTTGGAGCCTGGTGAGTACGTTGGGTACGAGTGTGAGTTTTGTAACAAGGTCTTCGAATCTGAGGCCGAGCATAGGAAATTGAGATTGTCGAGTTGTTGTGTGCAAAAGTGTTCGGCTAAGTTGAGTAGCATTATTATAGATCTCAATCGCCTCCCAGTGTGATGATCATGATGGCTTGGTGGAGGTCAACATAGAATACAGTTGACTTTTATTTATTTATTATTGATTCTCTGTTTTGACGCTTTGTGAAACCTAGTTTTCAGAAGAAAAAAAACTGCATGTGTTTTTTAGGAGATTTGGTGGTATTTAATTAATTCTCTTTTGTACCTTTGTTTCGTTCGTGGTGCGTTCATGCACTTTTTGCTATACATACAAATACAACAGGCATATAGAACATTACATGGTTGGAATTTTTTTAGGCATATGGAACAATACATGGTTGGAAATTAATTTTTTGTTGGTTTTTTTCCTGAGTAAATATTGCAATTTGTATTAAATCATGATAAAAGCGTTTGGTAGGTACTGAAATGTACCCCACCTACATAACAATCCAACTAATAAGTTGAAATGAACTGAAAGCAATAAAATCGGCTCTGGTAATGGGTTTTGCGGACGAAAGGGATATCTGCGGTAGCGTCTGGTGACACCGATACAGCATGCTTCTTCCAACATGGGACGAGGCGAGCCAATCAAGTTTAGGGGAATGCTGGTGGACCTACATCTCCCCCGGTGTGTCAGCGTGCGTCGTCCTCCCTGGAATGATAATGGTAGGGCTCCTGAACGCGGGATTGCTGACTCTGGACTGGTAGGGGAGATAAAACTCAACTGGTGATGGTGCCGTCTCCATCCATCCGTCGGGAAGGGGCCAAAGTTGACCCACCCCTCCCCGGGCCACCTAGGCCTCATTCCTGCAGGCGGGGGTGCTTGACGCCCCCACCGCTGCATGTGATTCCCCATCTGCCTCTGTCGAGTCATTCGACTCGTCCTGGTCCTCCTCCCTGTCCAGTCGCTTCTTCCCAGACAACGACGGGCTTCCTTCCTTCGCCACCCATCCAGTCGGGGTGTCCTCCGAGCCTGCTTCATCAGTGTCCACCTGGTCCATTCTGGGGTCCGGTCCATGGCCGGAGTACGGGGACTGCCCCGAACCGTGGTCCTAGCCTCCAGATAGGTCCAGTTCGTTCCCGGGATCGCCTTCCCGTGCTTGGCTTTTTCAAAAGCCGATCGCGGGTCCGCCGGGGCTCGGAGCGAGTGGCCCCGTGTACCTCCCGCAACCGGGCACGTCGGAAACCGGTGCCCCGCACAGCTACACCCATAACAGTGGTCCGGTAAATGCTCATACGACACAGAGAGTAATGTACGTACCTGTGATTCCGACAAGCGGAACCAAATCTGGCTCTGCAAAGGAAGGCGGATATCGGCCCGAATCCGGACCCTCATGAAGTCCCCCCAACAGCGGCCAGCAGCATCCACATCCACAGCCTAGCATACTCCCAAAGCACTCCCAATACGGAACCCTACTGCCCTGTTCCAGGCCCCCACAGGCAGGTTGGAGACCCTAGCCCATACCGAGAACTGGTGAAAGCTCAGCTCGCCCACTTGCATATGGGCCCTCAGGTCAGTAAACAGGACCAGAGACTCCCAGAACGCCCAGGGTTCCCCCGCGAGCACCCTCTCCCGTTCCCGCGCCGTGCAAAAGAAGAAGCCTACTAGTCCCCCTTCCAGAGGTCTAGCATCCACCTTCATTCCCTACAAGTCCTCCATTCTTTCAACCAGGGATCTCCAGAAGAACCGCTTCGATGTCAGCACTTTTGCTGCCAGCGCAAAGCGGAATTGCGCCGTATCCTGGCCAATGTCCCCCGTTGGGACTACTACCTCCGTGATTCGCATCGAGGACAGCTGCTGCCCCAACTCGGGAACCTCTCTCACCGGGTCACGACGGGTCCCAGATTGGTCCCTGTCCCCCGAGGTCCGATCAGCCTCACCCGACCTACCCGATCCATACCGAGCCGCCCATTTGGCCACATCCCCTTGTCCGGCCGGTCCATCTCTGCCGCCACGACCCGCCCGAGGGATCCAGTTACTATCCCCACGACCCCCACGACGGGCATCTCCCATGAAAGATCCTCCGCTTCCCGGTTCTCACCAGCGCTCCACATCCGGCTCGGGTGCACCAGGATGGTGCCCTACCGCTGCCACCGCCTTGCCCTTCGCTCGGCGCCGCTCCTGCGCTGCCTGGGACTCCGGTTGCCCCTCATCCGAGTCCGAAGGGATTAGGACCGGCGTGAAGGCCTCCCTCCCGTCGGCATGCAGAATCCCCGGGGACCTGTAGTGTACACCCCGGCGAGCCCGGGAACACATACCCCTCACCGGCACGGGATCACGACCCGATCCCTTCCTAACCCTCGCACTTCCGCCACCGCCGACATCAGCAGGACGCCGGATCGCAGAAAACTCCATAACCGGAGCCCTTTCCTCCGGTGGTGTCAGGCCCCGTGCCAATACTGGCACGATGGCTCCCTCCTCCGCCTCGCCGTCCGACGCTGGCAAGACCATGGCCCTCGCCCGACGAAGCTCCTCGTTCACGCCCGATCTCCGCCCTGCATCGCCGGCGTCGACCTGCACCGCGTCGACCAAACCAGGCCGGTCGACTTCCTCCGGATCTGCACCGGCCGAAATCCGGAGTGCCAAACCCATACCCACACCGATCCCTTCCCCGTCCACCGTCTCCTCTGCCGGATCACGCCACAGGGAAGGATCACCCGAGACGCTTGATAGCTTGGCCGCCGATCTCACCATCTTCTTCTCGTTTTTTCCGAACCTAGGGTTTTGCTAGAGAAGCAATATCAGAGGCGGCACTGGAGTTGTCTGACCAAGCATGATGATATATAATTTTTTGTTGGTTTAATCTAACCTAGTACTGTTTTATAAGAGATTCACTTCAACCAATGAAACAATATTTGAAATAAAGATATGGAATAAATTATCAAAGTATTTAGAAAAGTGTAAACATGATACTAAAGATGACTTGAATAGAAAGAAAATGTGTGAGGGCTCGCTCTCTCTATATTTATGAAGTAGGGTTTGCAGAAGAAAATGGCAATGACTTCCTGTTGTGGCGGATCAAGATGTTTTCGGTGGTCCAACGTTTTCTTCCCCTCGTCTTTGAGTGTGTTGCCGATGGGGCTAGCAACGACAACAATGACATGGCTGGTGTTTGTGTCGCAAGTGAGAAATGACGACTCTCTCCCGACGGCGGGTGGCCTTCGAGGTCTGGTGCGGCGTACTCCAACCCAGGGACCACATATGTGTAACAAGAGCTAACATTTTCTACCGCAAAATAAGAACAATCTACTGATAAACATCGTTGATAAAACTAAATTTGCTCAAGAGTTCTATCTCCCTCTCTCTGCAACCTCTACTATACAATACATAAGAAAAACACCAAGTTTCAAGACAAGAACAACAATGCGAATCCTCTCTACCATATACTCTGTCACTCCTCTCAGCACAACCAGCAAGGACAGTACGAGCCTCCTCCCTCTCACGTGCCAATGACTCATATCTTATCCATCCACTGTCCAAAACGCATCGTTTTAGAGGCTTTAAGTAACAGTAGCAAATTAGTGAATTACCACCTTGCCCCTCCTCAAGCTCACTTGTGACAATATGAGACATGCACGGGCGGTGGAAAGGTCATTATCTCTTCCGATATGCCCTATCTCTCTGAATGGTAAGGCTGGTATGGGTCGACCTTCCCTAAAATCTTCTAAGATGTTAATGGGTAAAAGGATTGGAGTCGGTTAAATGTATTTGGGCCATGCATGATGGCGGGAAGGATCATATCTAGGTGCTCGATAGGAAATGGGGTTTAGTAAAGGACAAAGAGGAAACAGAGGCCGAGGTGGTGCAAGCCCCCCGTCGGGTTTATCCGCTCCAGTAGAGGCAACTCTTCTAGAGAGGGGGAGGCCGGTTGTTCCTCCGATAGGGCATAAGGTACATGACGACGAAGGATGCTTTTGGAGGCTGTTAGGGCACGATTGGTCGGGTAGGTCCTCGTGACCCGTTTGGGGCAAGACAGGGTGGTACCCGTCAAGATGCCCAGATCTTGGTGGTACCCGTTTGGGCCCGTCAAGATGACCAACGGGCCTCAAGAGATCCTATGCAGGCGTGAATGGACGATCTTGGTGCCCACATGGGTGGTATGGTCATTCGGGAGGTGGTCATCCCCCCGACGGAACCATGCAGCAGGGACCTCCATTCTCGTACGCGGTTGCAATTCGGGTAATGACGACAATGAATATTTTTTTATCATTCTCTTGTTGATTGGCTAGTGGAGTTTTAACACTTATCGGATGTGGTGGAAAAACCCTTGGACGCGGAGTGGTCAACTTCTTCTTCCTGGCAGCGAGGGAGAGAGCTTGGGTGCTGGCTTTCGGCGCTAATTAGTCATGTTCACGAACCTTCGTCCCCATATGTGACTTCGAGATATGATCTTCACCTATTAGTTTCTCGGTTTAGGTCCGCATATCCAACCTCCCGATGGGAGCTTGGAACCAGGGGTGGGTTTCCGGTTGGTGAGCGCTTTGAGCACTTATCGGCTGTAAAGCAGACGAGATTGGGTGGGGGGACTTTATGCTAGTCCAGATGCGGGTGGATGCACGACTGCCACTACAGAATCAATTGTGGTTCCCTCTCTCAGAGTTGGAGGTAGAATTCTCCCTCACCTCTTGTATGAACATCTTCTGAATCGTTGCTTTGCTTGTAGTTGTGTCGGGCATATGACATCGGCTTGCCCTGTAGGATAAGGAGATAGAGGTCCCTCCATACAATCTCCTACTGACCCACATATTGCTCGGTCACGTGCTCGACATGGACGAGAGACTCTAGAAGTGAACTGGTCCCATCTGGTGGGCCTCCGATCATCGAACACCAAACTTTGAATTGGTCCCATTTGAGGGACCGGAAAGGGAAGATGGTGGGGCAGGAAACATGATCGTTTGATCGTGTCATGTATTTTCCTGTCAGAAGTGAGCGCCTTATCTAAGCCCCGACCACGAGTCAGGCCTTTTCTTGTCATGGGGCCTGAGACTTTCTCGGTGAGCCCTCATTGCGAGGCAGAGGCCCTCCGCCACTTGCGATACTGGCTAAAGGTCAGTCTCATTCTTATCCGAGGAACCGTACGGAGGAAAGATCGGGGCCGCTCGGGGACTAATGATGTCTTCCCTCCTGACGGGTAGGAAGCGCCTGGCTGAGGAGAAAAAAACTCAGAATATGAGGGTTCTACACGTTTCAATGGAGCGCACCGACTAGCGCTGGGGGCAGCAAGCAACCTCGTCTCGCCCAATGAGGATTTTGTGGTCCAATTGGGGGGGGGGGGGGGTTTGTGGGTATTACCGTCTCACACTTTTTTTTGCTATCTCGTGCTCTTGAAGCCCTACACTATCAATCAAGGGAAGATGACGCATGTTGGATCCTCGAAGGAGTATTTAGTCCGTTTCGGCGCTAAATTTTCGGAAATGGGTATGCTTTTTCCTAGCTCACCGTTGCAAGTAATTGTACCAGTTGTTTTGGCCGTTATCGCCAAGGTTCTATAAATCGCTAGGCTCTAGTCGAGCGGTTAGAGCCTTTTGGGGATTTGTGGGGACTAAACGGGGATTAATCGAATTAATCGGGGATTACTCGGGTCTGCCAACAAAGAAATGGCGCTTAGACGGGGCCTGGTCCGGATTTTTAGAACACTGATTATCGCAGTATCCCTCTCCCAACCATTGCTTTTAATCCCACGATATTCAGACCGTTTAATTCAATTATTTGTTTTATTATTCTTTGGTAGTCACATTTTGGATCAAGATTTTGTTACTTCAAAAAGACTAGAGATGACTTGTAGGCCTTTTAAATTGTATCAATTCATTTGATTTTTTTTTTCTTGTCTTAATTCACTCCTATATTCTTCATTGCCTTACTTTTTGTTCATTTTTTCAAAAGTGATAAAATTGTACTTCATAAAGAGAACAAAATAAAAGGTCTGCATTCATTATTTGTTTGCTTTCATTTCCCCTAGAGACATTTTATCCATTTTTCAATTCCGTAAAACTATCGTCCAAAACACATGGTAGTAAACGTTAACTTAACCTAAATTAACAGATATTATGTGTAGGGCAGTTAAAAGTGGGCATAGAGTATTTCAATTGACCATAAAGCAGGCTTAATGAGCATAGATGCGATTAGACAGACGCTAGTTTAGGAGCACCATAACCTCAGATGTAAATTGCAGAACTAGAATCCTAGAGCAGAGAGCAAAACATTGACAGTATCCAAAAAAAGTACACATGACATAATGATAATGATCAACGGTAACGGCGGAGGGAGAGGGTGTTGTTCCTCTTCCAGGTGGCCCTTCTTGAAGGTCTTGCCTTGTGGTTCAAGTGCCCCTTTCCACGTAGACCTCTGAATTTCTTTCCAGCAGAGGTGAGACCACGGAGCTCCCTGTGCTTGTGGACAGGGTTGCAGATCCAGTTGATTCTTGGGTCATTGCGGATTGCATTATGAGCACCATCCACAAGGATCACTTCAAAGTATTTGTAGGTAGAATCCTGCAAATGTAAACAAGTTGGGATGAGACAATCTTTGTTTTGAGCAAAAAGAAAACAGATATAATCTTGCATAAAATGAATCAAGGCCTCCCCAAAACTATACTATTCTATAATAATGCATGTTAAATTACATCATTACCATTTTCTTCTATTATACCTGACATTTAAGAGTGCAGTACATTATAAACGACAATAAAAGATACTAATGGAGTGGTATATGGTATGATCCATTAAGAATCTAAACCGTTGTGATTGCCACTACAAATATATAATACCAAGTTCATAGTCATAATCCATACAATACCGTGTACATACAATATTGTGCTAAGACTTAAAAGCGGTAATACAAAACTCTTAGGCAAATATCCACCTCATTGTTCACCAAGATGGATAGTTGATAAATCAACATGGTTAACACTCTTACGAGATAATTATAAATACCACCGCATTATCTCATTATACTATTCCTCACAATGAATTCCAGTATACTGAAGTTGATCCAATTGAAGCAAGTAATACCCATTACCTGCTAATCATGGAATCCCTAAGGGCATCTATAATGGGGATGATTGCATGAAAAGGTATGCATTACCACTCACCCATTTCAATCACCAATAAATATTCAACATATAAATTTCCTTAAAAGTGATGGATAAGATTATGTCATTTAGCAGTGGGAACTGATTGTAGTTATAAGGTAAACTAATTGCATAAAAAAATAAATCAACATGGAAGTAAAACAGCAGAAGAATGCAAACCTCATTGATCCAGTAAGAGTTGAGAACCTTCAGACCACCCAATTTCCTACCGGCACGCTCCTCAGCAACAGAACGCTTGCTGCGCTGGAACTTCAGTTGGGTGACACCTTGGTTTGTGGGCTTTCCATACACAATACCCTTCGGAACTGGCCTCTTCCTCCCACCACGCCTCACACGCACACGATAGACCACATAGCCCTACAAAGAGTAATTTTCAGGTTAAACAAGAATATAGAACAATCATAAATGAATTGGAACACATCAAAAAGAGTAAATAACTTCAGTGAGCAAAATCTAGAGACCTGCTTGGCCTTGTAACCCATGCGGCGGGCCTTGTCAGGGCGGGTTGGGCGCGTAACACGAACAATGGAAGGGTGTTGGCGGTACTCCCAGCACCTGACCCTCTGCAAGAACCGCATGACATCTGACTGCTTCTTGCGCCAGAGCTCAGAGACATACTTGTAAGCACCTGGCATTACACATTATTTAGAACATATACACGACAGTGCACATCATAATCTTTTTAATTTATGGCCCAAACTGTGGCTGAGCATAAACCTAGTTTTTATATCGAGACAAATGTATGAGATTCAAACCAAAACTTGTTCAGTTTGGTTGCTTAGCTAAATATTTGAGAACATAAAAATTTCTTATTCCAAAAACAAAATACACACATATGCACATGAACTCCAACCTAGAACTTCTAGGTTCTGCTTGCTCGGAAAATTACATTTTGGAAGATCGTGAAATAACTCATCCATCCACAATCTAACTCGTTTTATCAGCATACAAATGGAATAAACTATCAAAAAAGATTGTTCGAGTCGCGTGAGAAACTGAAACTAAACATCCGAATGAACAAAAATTTACAATATAAAACCTCGAAACTTACTTTCCCTCCCCTTTCTCAGCAACCAAACAGATAGATAATCAGGCCATAAAATGTCTCAAATCGGAAGAAAAATGAATCGATACAAGTTGTGAAAGCATATAGAGAGCACCTAATAATGCAAGTAAAGCGACTTTTAGCGGTTAGCTCAATAAATCGAAGAGAGCGTACCCATTGTTGGCTGAAATCGTCCCTGCAACTGAAGAGGTTTCGGCTGAGGAAGGAGGTGGTGGTGATTTATTAACTTGAGATACCAATTAGGGTTGTATGGAGTGCCTATGTGAGTTGACGAAAAGACCAATCTAGCCTCGGGCGGGCTAGAGTAGAAGTGTTGGGTTTGGCCCATTTTGGGCAATGGGCTAGACCATGTTATGTACTAGGTGCGTTTGAGACATGCAAGCATGTAACCCCATTTTTAGTGTTATTTGTTTTTCAAACAAGGGGGGAATGTATTTCTTAGGGCTGAGCAAATATCCGTCTGTCATCTAAATCGACCGTCCCCAACCGTCTCTATCATCAGAACCAATGGCTTTGGGGTTGGGTACAGTTTTTTATCTTCCAAACCGAAAAAACCGTCCGACCGGTTGTTTATTTTATAGGGCCTAATTTTTTTAATTCCCACGGGATGACCTTTCTTTTATTAGTTTTATTGAGCCCATCTGTTTAGTAGTCCATGTCTTAAAAGCCTAAATAATTTTAGCTGATTCATTCCTTATTTAACCCAATACATACCTCACGCCCCCTATAAATACTAACTTATCATCTTACTTAGTATCTCACACCACACCACACCAATGACAAAAAAAAACTAGTTGTTATCTATATTTTTGTTTCTAGTAATTTGTTAATCCTTCTCTTTTATTTCAATTTCTGCATAATGATCCGTATGGGTTCTCTTTGAATCCAAATGAAGTTTAAGGGTATCATATGTTTCTTCACTTTCGTAATACGTATCATGCATTTTTATATGGGTTTCTGGTTCACCCTTCTCATCTCTTATCCTCTAGTTTCGTTAGAACAGTAGGCGTTGCGGAGGAGCAGTGAAGCTTGACGGCTCGTGGAATAGACCATAAAGGGTGGAGCAGTGGAGGAGAAATAGAAACAAATATGAGCTTGAGCTTGAGCATTTTTTGTTGTAATAAGTTGATAGCAGTTTAGTCATATTGAATTTATTATTCTTGAATTGTTTGTGTTGTAAACTTAAAAAATGGTTCCTGAAACTTGTATTGTAAGACGATGAATATGTGAGGTATTACTTCTAGGAATTTTTGTGTTTGAATTGTTGAAAATAGTAGGTTTGTAAAGTTCAATTGTAGGTTTGTAAAAATGTGTTTGAAAAATGTCGTATTTTGGGTTATATTGTGAAGGCCCAACATAAAACATATTGGGCCTTATGGGTCGGTTATATCCGTCACCGCCCGATAGGTAGCCTGATCGGTTATCATCTTCCCCACCCGTGACCGGTGATGGTGATGATTATGGGTTTTAGGTACCCGAAAATCATGGTTTGGTTAATAGGTACGGGTTTTTGGGACGGGTACCGACCGATGCCCAGGCCTAGGATTTTTATTAATCATTTCAATCACCAGTCATGCAAAGGAGAAAAACCCTAAAGCTTTAAAAAGAATATTTAGCCTTTTAGACTCCAATATTTTGTTTGCTTTTTAATGTTAATTAAGTAAACATGTATCCATCTATGTGTAGCCTTAAATGTAAAAATCCACCCAAAAGTATTGGTCATGTATCCATCTACATGTCAAAATTGTACCCTAAATTTTGTCCAGTATATAACCAATATGGACCGATACTTTTGACTAGCTTAGTGCTCGTAACTAATATTTTAAGGTCAATTTTTACATTTAAGGCTACTTTAAAATTCGTCCGGATCAATGAGGATGGCAATCTCGATTGGGTGAGGCTACTCGCTTACAGGACCATAAAAACATGAAACTTTCAACAAAAAAAAGATAAAACCAAGGCATACCATGAATTAACTTTGACCCATTCATAGAATACATGTCACTCAAATAAATTAAAGTATCGTTGGTACACAAATTCTTGTATATCAGAATATCTCAAACGCAGCCTGTATATCAACTACAGTCCATAACACTGATACAGAATCTATTTCATCAGTCCAAGTACACTCAAAAGATTGCCTAGAAAGTCCTAGAGTATTTTCTGATTTCAAACATGATAGAGGCTATGGAGATGAGATCCTTGTTCAGCACAGACCCGCCAGGTACCTTCTTGATGCAATCCGAAAGACGGGTGTAATATAGCAGCAGTTGAGTCAGTGCAGCCCTCAAGATCTCCATACCGCACAAAAAGTTACTGAAAGAGGTGATCACGTCTTTGTGCATTAGCTCTATTGCACCTTTCCATCTGTTGCCAAAATCTTTCACAAGCGGCTCCACTTCAGCAACTGTTATGGGCCTATCGGAATTTGCATTTTGATCCTCCGCTGATAGAGATTCTCACAAATAAGCCACTGTACTATGAACTATTTAACGAAATGTTGAGAGTGGATGAAAAAGCTTTATTAAAGTGCTTACAGGCTCTGGTTTTCACAAATTTGATTAGATCACCAAAACGCTCTAGAAGCAGCTCTTCCTGTAGAAAGGGATGAGGATTGTGAAACTGCTAATAATTGAATTGAAATAGTTCCAAAAGAGAAATGCTGCAATCTGATTAGCCACACCAACTTGCCAAGAGATTGATAATTTCAAGAGCATTTCTTTCAGGCCTCACATGCATTAATAGGCACACACATTAAATGATTCTTGTGCCTTAAAAGGCAGCATAACAAGTTGAGTCTTGGAGACCTGGGTTCAAGTTCCAGTAACGGTACCTCACACCCTATAATAAGGTCCTTATTTGTCTACCTCCCAACTTATGCGGGGCCTCTCTATTCAGTCCTTGTTGAGCCTTTCTCATGGTTGGGGGTCAAGTGGAAATTAGAGTCCCCTTCTACGCAAGGGAGGTCTTGAGTCCATAAAAGTTCTTAAAGGATCAAAAGAATCGTTGGTTCTCCTTTACCTCTAGATAAGAAAGGTCTTGAGCCCAATAGCGTTGATACACTTGATTTAGTCAATCATTTTTTTTTTATCAAAGTACTGTTTTTCCCTTACTTCTAGATAAAAATCATTTTAGTCGCTCAATTGTTTTTAATCAAAGTACTGACTTTTCCCACACCTAGGAATAATTTTTTTTATGGCATTTAAATAATTCAACTTCAAGATTGTTAACACAAATTTCTCTTTCACATTTTATATGAGGTTACTTACTACAAATAGTGCCGTGTTGCTCTTCAGCAAATCCTCAAAATGTAATTGAATTTTCCCACCTTCTGGACCAGCTTCCTGAGATCAAATGGACATCATGAAAACCACATCCCAAGATTTAGAAGCATTATGACGTGTTCATGAACTTGAATGGGAAAACATGTATCAATTTTAACAGTAGTAAATAAACCCTTCCAAAATAATTGTTCTCATAAGTAGATCCATGTCAGATTTGCACAGATCTAGCTTACCAATAAAACTAATTTCCACTATACAATGAAGCAACTTTAATTTCATCATTTAAAGATTAAAAAAAAGTGTTCCTTACCTTCAGAACAGCAATTGTCATATCGTAGTTGTTTATCAGAAAAATGGTTCGTAGCTTTGGTTTTGGAAATAGCTTTGAAAGTTTGATAAGCAAGTCATCAATGGCCATTCTCAGACGTTCCAAGTTCCACTCAAGCTGTGGAAACAATAAGGGGTATATACATTCTATAAGTAAAAAAAACTTATACAAAAATGTAACAGAGAAAAACTATAATAACCCAAAAAGCAATCTAACCTGGCCATCGCCATATTCGACATTGAGGTGAATAAGCGAAGCTGTAAATTCAGCATAACGCCTCATAACATAATGAGGATGAACATCATCTTCCCATAATGCCCTCACGTTTGCATTCCGCATGCTATTGAGGTGCAAGTCAAATACCATCTTGAAACGAGGCCACAAAGAAATATTAACCTGCTCAATTCCACATAAAGGTTAGCATGCATAATGGTTGCACTTGTTTAAAGGAAAAAAAACATTCAAGAATTCACTACAAAATTATTACAATTGTTATCTATTTGTACCAGCGATGAATTTCTTTCAAAACTTTTTGTTATGGTAAACTATGGCTCCTGACTGAAGCAACAAATACAAGTTCTCCCCACAAATGTTAGTCTAACGTGTGGTTGTACAGAAAATTCAGATAATGGCTGCAAAATGCTCCCATAAGCAAAATTATCCAATTAGTCAAAATAAGAAAAATTCGTATAAGTATCTTTCTGAACACTCTTTTTTGGCATCTTGCTTGTACAACATGGCTGCTTGTGAAAACTGCGAACTCCATCTCAGGCTTATTACTTTGGTATTTTATCTACTCAGATTAGTTCTTAGGTTGCATATCTTTCTTGGTTACACTACTGCAAGGTGACTTAAATGTTGGCTTTTCCTTTCCACAAGTTACTAGTTCCAAAGCAGTTTTGTAGTACAGTATAGAGAATCTATGTATTTCAAAGTTCAAGCTTATAGAGTTACATTATTCTCAATGTATAATTATAAAACAAATGACCCTAAAATGAGAGCTGAATAAAAAAATGCAACTGATAAATGGTAAGAAAAAATAAATCGATCAGCTAGTTTGAGTCTTTGAGACTATCCCACATCTTATATTATAATTTATAACAGTAGTTAAGCCATTTGAGTATCCAACGAAAGACCTTTTTAGTATTTTTTTGAAAAGAGAAGCAAACCTTATCTAAATACGAATCCAAGCAAGGAATCCTCCGCCGAGACATAATGAGCTGAAAGGAAAAGAATACCACCAGCAGAAAGTGTTAACTTCTACTAGCAAATTGACCATTTGACAAAGTATGAGTTATAGTTAGAACATAAACCTTCAAATGAAATATGACGAACATTCAGAAAAATAAAAAGGGGATTTACTATAAACTGCCCAAATGAATTGGGCACAGATGAAAAACTGCCCAATGTTTAAAAACGTGCCACACGCTGCCTTACGGTCCAATTTTTTTACATTTAGTTAAAATGAATGAAAATGGCAGAATATGATGTTAAAATGGACGGAATATTCTCTTTTTTTATCATGTGCGGCATAGATTTTTCCAAAACCCTAAACTACCCCTTAAACCCTGAACGACCCTATTGATTCCCCGACCCTAAACTAAACATTAAACCACCCTTTTGATTCTCCAACCTAAAATGTTTAATAAATGTTATATAATTCAGTTTTTTAATCTATAGTTTAAATTAATTTGTTTATTCATATTTTCCTCCACAATGAAATCAGATTTAATTAATTTATTCAAATCTATTTTTCAAAATAAATATTCAGATTATCAAAATAAGATTTTTATTTTTAAAAAATAATTCAGATTGTTTTGATAAATATTTTTAAAAAGATAATTCAAATTTGTAGTTTTAAAAAATAGATTTTAGGGATAATTGTCAAAACATGCACTAAAGGTTCGTCCACAAATGAAATAGTGCACAATGTTTCGTCCACGTTGTGTGGCTACCCTAAAGTTTCGTCCACGAACATTTGTTAGAAAAATTACTTAAAATTACTTATGAAACCTAAATCAGCAAATTACTTTAGGGTAGCCACACAACGTGGACAAAACGTTGTGCACTCTTTCATTTTGTGGACGAAACTTTAGGGTAGCCACACAGCGTGGACGAAACGTTGTGCACTATTTCATTTTGTGGACGAAACTTTAGGGTAGCCACACAACGTGGACGAAACGTTGTGCACTATTTCATTTGTGGACGAAACTTTAGTGCATGTTTTGACAATTATCCCTAGATTTTATATAAAAAAACATATAATTTATCCATCCAAAAATATAATTTAATTTTACAAAACTATTTTTTACTTTCAATTCTGATTTTTTATTTTTGAAAGTTTTTATTCAAGAATATGAGGGAATTTGTTGAAATTTTAAAAGTGAAATGGGGTATAAAGGTCCTTTTAAACTACAAGGCATATTTGTCATTTTTCCTAAAAAAAACTAACAGAGTTTAACAGGGTATGCCAAGTCTTATCATTATCATGCATACGCATGCAACACTAACAATATCATGATAAAAAAAGGATAATGCAGAAATATAGCGTGCACTTTCAACTACTTGATGATTGTTATTGTCATCTTTAGTTTGTAGCAGGTTGTTACCCTGTCCTTTATTTAGTTGCACTGGTAGTTAAAATCTGTTAGGATTGATGGGAAAAGAAAGTACAGGGTAGCAACCTGCTAACCTTCTTCCTCACGACTGTTATTCTGTGTTTTTTACTTTAAAATGACAAAATTAACCTTCATCCTCAAGACTTTATGGGGGTAGTATAGTCTATTCCATCGGACTATAACTCTGTTATAGACAATGCAACAAAAAGAAAATGCAGGATAACAACCTGCTCCAAAATAAAGATAGGGATAATTCCTTTTTGTACCCCTTTTCTATTGGTAACGTACCTTTAGTACCCTTACGTTTGGTAACGTTCAAAAACCACCCCTAAGTTTTGGTAACACACATTTAGTACCCCTTATGAATTGATCACACATCATTTAATACACCTTATGTATTGGTAACGGGACAATTACACGCCTTTTCAATTGGTCACAGGTCGTCAAAATGGCCTAAACTTGACCAAAATTTTATCCAGTGTGTTACCAATACATAAGGGGTACTAAATGTGTGTTACCAATACATAAGGGGTACTAAAGGTAATTAACCCATAAAGATAGCAGTAACAACCCACAAACAATTTAAAACACGCGTATATTTCTGCCATTATCTTATTTTATATCATGATATTGTTAGTTTGCGTGCGTGTACATGATAATGAATTAATGATAGACTTGTCATACCCCGTGTAGTTGATCTATGGTCAATCTAATGAGTTCTTTAATGAGTCCCATAATATATTATAGATATCACTGATATAACATTCTATATGCATCATACTAAACACTCAACCATGTATAATCATCATATCAAATCATATTCCACCAACTTCAAGCAATAGTCGGAATGAAGTGGACGCTATAAAAAATGAAACATAAAGGAGCTCAAATAAATTAATACCAGAACACTATAAAGATCACAATTACCTGGTGCTGGTGAATTATGCGAATCATAAGCATTAAACCCATAGCATCGTAAAAGTTTGGAAGTATAGAATTGAAGTGCTCATCAATGACTGCAAATGGGCCTGATAATACAAAGCACGTGAAGACCATCACAAAGTGTGTCGGAGTACTTCACACTAGAAAACCAAGACAAAAAGTTTTTTGATCCTTTTCATGCATACAAATGTGTTATTCAAGGATCTCACAGGCATTAATAAGTGTTAAAAGAAGTTGATAAAAGATTTCAAGATCTGTAGACACTTAAACTTGTAAATTATGATTACATGACTATCTTAAAGACAGTGTCTACAGATACCTACTGAACACTAAGAGTCCAGATCCAACAAAAGACATTTCATGAAAAGCAAGATGCAATATGATGGGCAGTTAGGAACTACACATTTTGGTTTTATTAAATATATAATGACAGCGAATCAGAAATATATGTTTCACTCACCAGCAAATATTTCATAAAATATGGATTCTTCCCCAAAGAAATCATCACAGAAAATATACCTGCAGTATCAGAGAATACTGTCAGCTTGGAAGATAGCAAATTTTCATTAACGTTGAGAAACAATACCAATATAATAAACAAAGGATTTAGAAACAATAGGTACTCAGAGGTAGCAGTGTCCATAAGCAGTTTGTGCAAGCTCCTAAAGAGGACTTCATAAGGGTATTTCACGCTGCTTGCTTCAGCTATATGTGGGATTAAAGCCGGTTGATCAATCTCCTGAAACCAGTAAAGATTAATGTCTGATCCAGTTAGCCTATGTAGAAGATAGATCCTTTCAATTATTGAGGTCACATTTTCGGAAACAAGTAATAATCCTAAAAATAATTTACAAGTGCTATCCCTATTTCATTATTTAACAAGTTCTGTATAGGATAGTCATCTCTTACAACTACAAAAAAAAAACAATTACATTATACAACAGAACATATTTCCCTCTCTATGACCTTTTAAAGCACTATTTTACTACTAAATATTCTCAAGTACATACAAAATAATGAAGGAGCAATCCAAAATGTTATCCCAGAGATACACAACATGAGCACCACTAAGCATGGGATAAAGCAAGATGGAACAAGGCAAAGTACACAATTAAGAGTTATTATAATGTTAGAGAAAACCATGTCAGAAATTTGTAGGTGTTGGAAGAGCTACACAAGACACCTGTGATGGCAACATACCATCACAAAAATCATTACTAGCTAGACCGAAGAAATAGCTTTAACATTAGAGAAACCCATATCAGCAATTGATTTGATATAATAAACTATTTCACTGAGAAAATGTTAATAACGTTGACATGAATAAAGACAGCCACATGTGATAAGAGTCTGCAGCTAAAAACCTTTAAAATGTTTATCCTCTCTCCCAGAGCAAAAACGGCAGAGCGATTCTTGAGTGGTTCTCTTCCTCGTGAAAACATACTTGTGCTCGTATCCACACCAATCAAATCGTTAGATGTTGCTATATCTAACTTTAATTTCTCCAGGGCTTGGATATAAGCACGAAAATGTGCACTGAGAACCTGCACAATAAGCAGCATTATCCCAACAATAGCTGAAGCATCAATACAATGGTGTCTCTAAATATGATTAACATATTCTGTAAGTTAGGCGTATAAAGATTTGCAGGTAATGTGATACAAAAGCATATAGCAGTTAAAACACTACAGGTGAAATATTCACCACTTGGTAAATGATAATGAGGTGACTTGGTGTAGTTTTGCTGGCATGTAGTGCATTGCAATTGATTAAAGAAATAACTACAGGCTCACAGATTAACATGGAAAGGACCATTCAATATATACATGAAATATGACCCTCACAACTTTCGCCATTGAAAGAAGTTCCAAACCTATATCCCTTTTGCAGTTCAATAGTTCCTCACAAAAACATATTTACCTTGTTCATTGTGTCCATGTATGCTGCACGGACTTCATTATATATCTCTTTGCCATGTTCCTTCAGAAAAGATATAGCATACCTACACGGAAGCTAACAATTATTAAATTCTTGAGCTTGCAGTTGACTAACAGATGGAATTGCAGCATAAGCCAAACCCTACTAATATAGTTAATCTTTTAGTATGGGAAGCTCAAGCCTTATATAACCCAATAATTGAAAACTTTTAACGATAGCAAATAGAACTCACTTGTACTTAAGAAGCACATTCTGTTGAAGGATTTGGATATTTGTTTTGGGTTTTGTCAATGCATGGAGCTTCTGAACAATGAACTCAAACACCTACAGAAAGATCCATGTGGGCATTTAAACTTTTGGTTCATGAAGGATTACCAATCTTATATTGGCTAGTTCTTTTTATCAATCCAACCCATTGAGCCAAGGTGCGTATAGCTTGATCAAGTTTATACATTTGCACTAATTAGTACACCTTCTTCAGACATTGTAATTTTATAATTTAAAAAATATATCAATGTTTAAATAATTATTGCAATGCAACCCATCCACACACAGGTGGCATGATGGTTAACATATGATACACACAATAATGGAGCTAGAGTTAGCTAGCAAAAATGCCGACACTTCAGAAGAGGTTCAAGTGTTTAACATACACTTACAGCCTTGACTGCTTATACTTAATTAATTAACTCCATTACATTAGGACCCACAAAGATATAATCATAGAAAGAACAACTAAATTAAATTCAGATTAGCACTATCACTACCTTGGAAACTGCTTTCTGACGAAGTTTCTCAAGCTCAGGTTGAACATCTTTTAGAGCTTTTGAGGTTCTAATCATAATATCTTCTTCAACAAACTTCAACTTCTTGCTTAGAATCTCGAGGGTTTTCAAATATTCATCATTGACCTGAACAATAATTCCAATTGAAGAATGTTTACAGCCACGAAAGGAGATGACACAAAATTCTTCTACTACTAGACAAACTGCAAAAGTGATGGACAATCAACTTACCACGTCGAAGGAGATAATGCAACTGAATTCCTTATAGGACATGCATGTAATAGTTGAGAGCAAAAACAAAATAGTAGCATGCTAAAATTTATACCAGAAGGTCTATAAATCATATAAAATCTACAAATTCATCAATTTCATGCAGAAAACAAAAAAAAAATGTTTCAGATTTTCCAAATACACCAAGCACTAAAATAAATTTCACCAATGCTGGCGACATCAATAATATTGCAGAGTCTCAAACCTAGATTAGTTCTCAACTATGAATTTCTCCTGTATAATAGAAAGCAAAGGCCCTGACAATTTGTTTGAACAATCATATCAACAGTCTTTTTTTTCTAAGTCAACAGCCTCTTGATTCCATAATTATAGGAATAAATGATAAAATATGACAAAGAAACTGCCACAGGAGGCATAACTGGAGTTGCATAATTATAAATCAACATTTCATGTTTGCATGAAAAATCAAAAACTACAATAAACCCAGAAAATACCTCTCCATCAACAATTATGTCTATCATTCTAGGTGGGACAATGATATCTTCAACAAATTTGGCCAATTTTGACTCTGCCACCTGTTCGAAATATATAATGGACCATAATTTAATAACGAGAAGTTCAAAGAAAATAAATTATAAAATAGACACGGTACCAAATACCAAATGGCAAATACTACCATTTCTTGTGAATGAACACCCTCGACAAAGTACATAAACATTCCATACCATCATAATTATTCAACAGCTTTTGTGGTAATAATGTAGAAAGAAGAGTTGTTAAGAACTTGCATCTACTACTAAGTTCTTGTCATTTTTCTAGGGTCCAGTTATTATAAAATAAAATTAAACAGAACTTCAGCGACAATACCTTGCGGTTCTTCAGCTTAAGACCCATATCCATAGACTTCTCCTGAAGAATTTTAATGTCTGAACTAATAGAACCAATCTCAGTCTGGCATAATAGTTCAGTCAGATTTAGAATTTCATATGGGCAAAATTAAACAATTCCATCAAATACACAGACAGATACTGTACGAAATACAAAAGCTTAAAAAGAACAATTTAAATTTCTAACTAATACGTTCATACTAAAGAAAGATTGGCACATGTAATCCATGACAGCAACAACAGGCATGCCTTGCCAGCAGTAAACCGCGCACACCTCATACACACACTCACATCACTCTGAGTAGAAAAGGGCAGTAAATGACCAACAATAACTCAGCAAAAACTGGCATACCTGAAATCCACCGAGAAGAGTTTCCATTTGTGACAAGATGCTGTCACAATCACGAATTTGATCGTGAAGAGAGACTAGATTATCACTTTCTTTTATATAATCCTGTATTGTCAGGGAAGTAAAAAAAATAGTGATTCAGAAACCACAGGTAGTGTAGATTGTGTTAGAGATGTTGATAATTGGCTCATACTATGGTGTAGTTTGACCTGGTGGGCACTATGATTTTTTCCCGACCTTATTGTAAGCTTCTCTTGATGGAATAAAAGTCAACAACAGAATGTTCACTATCATGCCAAATTAATAATGACGGCAAAAATTGAAGTGCCTACCAGGTCAAAATTTAGACAATGAAACAAATATAAATATTATCTCTGCAGCCTGCAGTGGGTGAGGAACATCATACTTCAAGGAAACCCAGCTCCTAACAGTAACTCTAAGAGGAGACCATTCTACTTTTACACAACATTTTTAACATGGTTGACCATAGGTTCTTGTTATTTACTGAAACGAAATCAGTATGTGCTGTCAATACCAGGTGACATGAATCACATAAGACCACAGGCCATTGTCTTGGGTACATGATATAAGGCAAAAGTCAACAGTATCAACAAGTACTGTAAAGTGTAAGGATTTATAGCAATGCAACATGCAAATATGCAAGTTTAACAGAACAATAGAAACCTGGATGGATTCCAATTCAACTTGGCGCAGGTTGTTCTCAACATCCTTTGTGTACTCCCTAAGCTTTATATCACTAGACAAGATTTTGGCAACCACCTGCATTGAAATTGCATAAAAAATAATCTTCTTTGAACATCAATAAAGGCCGTCCTAGTTTTTTAGGCATGCTCTTCAAATTATTTTAGGGTAAGGAGAAATAAAATGGTAAATTACACACAAAAACTACAACATGAACTAGCATACAAAAGGTATTATTAATTCTATATTCCAAAAAAATGAAGGTACTCGAAGTACTTACATCATCATTTTTACATTCTTCTAGCTCTTGTTCTAGTCCTTCTAATGATAGATCCTCACTGTAAAAGAAGAACTCTCAGGGGTCCATATTCACATTTAGGGTAACACAATTATGAAATCAATATATTTATCATCCAGAAATAATAAGGAATATTATCATAAAGATACAACTCTTTTCTGCATACAAGACCACCGGCTCATTAAGATTTTTTTTTTTGGTGGGGGGGGGGGGCATTCATAATTAAATAGTGCACAGTGACATACATGAAATGGTCAATTCAATACCATACACAAAACGTAAAATGCTCTAGTACTATACGTTATTCTAGCTATCAAGCCGAAAACAAAACTAGAGCTAGTTCTGAGTACGCTTTCAACCTTGCACCCCAAATCAGAAACATACCTACTTCCATCTTCTTCAACAGTCAAGTCTCCAACAAATGCTCCCAGGTCAAATTCAAGTTTATGGGCATCATTTTTCTCGCCGTAAGGGTGGTCCTAAAAGTGGGGAAAGGTAAGAGAGAAAACATTAACCATCAATTCATGTTGTAACTTCTATTTCAAAATATAAGCATGAATTCACCTTCAAAATAGTGTACATAAATTGGGCTGTCCATATAAATAAATAAATGTCACTAGTAGAGGTAGGTACGTCGCGCAATCATAATAGTGTCAACTAAATTGACTACATGTGAATTTTTCTATGCCTTTAAGTAAAACCCAGATCAAGCCAACAAAAATAGTTCATGTGACGCAAAATGAGTTCATGCCCTTAACTCCGAATTAACATGGGTTGAGCTAACTAAAGGAATTCAAGCAATACCAACAGTGAAAATAGTATGAAATTCCAACCTGACCATCATCCCCAGAAAATGCCACACTCAATAAATAGCATGAGTACATATATCCAACAAAGAAAGTGAAAGAATCAAAGTCCATAACCAGTCAACTGATGCATTACCGCTTTGCTTGTAGCAACTTCAGCCATAGTGGTCTACCAATTGAATGCCCAATAGCTGAATCCGCAACAAGAACACAAAAATTAAGTAATATACAAGGGTAAACATCAAATAAATACTGTAAGCAATTCTGGTGATGCTTAAACAGCCGATTACAGTCCAACTCAATGGAGCGAGTAACAGCAACAATTATGTACAAACAAATCTCAATACATTAACCAAAAATTAATATATATACGTACATGAACTTCACAATTACTAAAATCAGAGTCACATTTCAACTGAGAAGAATAAGTCACGCGAAGTCAAATTACCAAAACCAAATCTGGGGATCCGAACTTGAAGTCGAGGAGATGGAGGTGAGAGCTTGAAGTTTCCGAAAGGGAAGGGATCAGTAAACAAGAGGTCGGGCGCGAGAGAGCTTGGTCGTCATTGAGGATCACAACCGAGACAGGTGAGGAAAGAAATGAACAATTAAACAAATAATAGGGGAAACCCAAGAAATAACTTGACTTCCGAATACAAATGGTTACTCTCTTTACTGTCGTCGATCAGGGTAATAAGGAGTCTAAGAGACTACTTTAATGAGCCTTCAGGACTATTCACGAATTGATCTCTACAATTCATGCTTTCGATTTATCAAGGATTGGTTTTGGTACAGTTTTACCAACCGAACACCCACACGAATCGCTTGAAGAAGGTTTTGGAGCAATGCAGTCAGTGGAACTGGGATCTGGCGCCTACCCATCATGACTCGGGACTGACGTTGCTTGGACGTCCCGGGAGGAGCAAGAAAGCAGCTTGCTTTTCTTGTTTTAGATTGAGTTCAATTTTAGTTTCAGTTTTGAATTGTTTTAGTTGTTATTATTCTGCTGTTTTATTTTAGGTGTTTGGTTTAGTTTAGGGATAACCCTGAATCCTAACTGTGTTGGAAATGTGTTTTTCACGTTTTAACTGTGGCCACCTTTTCGTGATATGTCCTATACCAAATGAGGGTTTTTTTTACAAAACATAAAAATGACACCAAAAAAAATGGTATAACGTTCGCATTCGATGGTTTTTCCTCTTAATTTTTGTATAATTTGCATTTATCAGTACACTACAAGAGGTGGGTGGTATAAATTTACCAAAAAAACACTTTTTGGTATCATTTTTCATATTTGTCAAAAAAAAACACCTTTTGTATAGGACATGTGACAAAAAGTGACATTTGGTATATGACATGTCACGAAAAGGTGGCCACAGTTAGAACGTGAAAAACACATTTTTTCCAACATAGTTAAGATTCGGCGTTATCCCTTTAGTTTATTTGAAATGTCGGTAAAATGATGTCATCAGGTTTTGTCTACGAACCAAAGTAGCTTATTTCCATGTGTCCATGAGCGCCGGGTTAGCTACGGTCATCCCGGACATTATTCTAGACCCCATGACTTTTTAGCCCTACCATGTATTGGTTTCATTCTACAGTAATACACTTCCTCATGGTTACTCATTTTTAAACCAATATCTTTTATCAAAATATTTGCCGACAGTTAACAACATAGATGTAATGTCTAAATTGTCCTTCAAAATATAATTTTAATTTTTAATTTTATAAAATCTGTTTTTTTTCTAGAACATCAGTTTTCGTTTTTAAAATTCATATTTTTATTTAAACAAAAAATTACAAAACCATAAGACATATCAAATAATATATTTTTTCATTTCATTATTTTTCTTTTAAAAAAATATCATTTTTATATTTTTTAATTCATATTTTAATTTAAAAATATATAAATCTATTTTATTTTCTTCCAAAAATTAGGTTTTAATCTATTTTAGAAAATAAAATATTTTCGAAAACCACAAATTCTATTTTAGAAAATCAAATATTTATTTTTTTATTTATCATATTTTTTAAAATTATTTTAATTGGTTCTTTAATTTTGTACTTAAGTACAAAAACACTATTGTTCAATTCTCACTGTATACGAATACTTTACATATACAAATTCTAAAGCAGGGTAAAAATTATTTTCGCGTAGTTCCTTCATCGAACCCTTTCTCATAGTTCACACTCGAAATCAAACCCCAACCAAAACATCAAATTCATAAAGAAAAAATCAAACACACACCCACACTATCGCCCAATCTTATTCTCGACCCTACATCCTTTTTCTCGATTCCATACCTCCCTTATATCCAGATCTGAACTCTTCTTCGAAAGTCGTCGTCCTCACCGCCAAAAGAACTAAAACAACTCGAGGTCGTTGTCGTCGGAGCATCATTTTCTCTGGTTCATCGTTAGAGCTCGAATGAACCCTAAATTTGGTTTGGATTAGCTGGCAGATCCACAACCACTAGGTTCCTTATCGTTGGATAAGGAGAGAGGTGGTAGGGCGGAGGGACGAGAATGTTGCTTTAGATTTTCTGGATTTTCACCTGTAATTTTTTAAAAGAACATTAAATAATAATTAAGAATATTTAAATAATATAAAATAATTAGAAATAAATTAAAATATAAAAATCGAATCATGTATTTGTTTTTAATAAAATAATAGTGCATATAAATTTTTTTAAGAATTAAATACAATATTAGTGTGGTGGAAAGTTGAATAGTTATGAGTTGAGAATGAACATGAGGATAGTTTGGTTATTTATAATTGTTTTAGAAAATAGCGCATGTTTTTTAGTCATATTTTCTTTCACTTTTGATAGAAAATCATGGTTTTTGAAGTTAACTTTGCAGTGTAACTTGGTCGATAAAAAAGTCTTCAGTTACAATCTGTACTAAAAAGTCGAATAATAATTATTTCATGGAGTTTCCCCCAGATAATATGAAAGTTAATTATATGTACATATCTTAACCAAAAGTTCTAATCTAATTTTTTTTTAAAACGGCCTTTAAGTTTCTTTTCTCTCGCTCTTCCGCCTTCTCCTATACCTTGCGTTTTCCATGGCTCCGACCAGTTTCCTTGTCTTGATGTTGCTGACAACATACCTTCAACCAAGTGTCGGCCCGCCCCGACCCTTATGTTGCCCAACATGTGATCTCGACGTCCGAAAAGCCTCAAATCATGCCCCAGCACCATCGACGGATTCTATGAGGCCAACGCGCACCAAGAAGAAGGCATTCCGCACCTCCCCTCTCCATATTCGTCCTCTCCTAGCGATAAGGCTGGTCACCCTACTTGGACCTTGTCTGGTAACACCTGTTGAGGAAGCCCTTTGGCTCATGTCGAAACCACATGGAGCGAATGCATCCATCGTCTCGACGCCAGGCCCCCACGACCCTCATCCAAGGTTTCCATAGCCAGCCATGATCCTCCTACCAACCACGGTTCTGCCCCTGACCTGACCGGGGAGGAGTAACTTGGAATGATCTCCCTTACAGGGAAGACGGCCCGGAAACAACCTACGACATCCCCCCTAGGAGGGTCGACACTGATAAGCAACCTCTGACTTAGAACGAAGGACTCAGAAATGCTCCCTCCAGAAAGGAATTTGGCCCCGCTGGGACGGACGTGAGGCTTGCCAAGCAACTTCTCAGGTTATCATGAGACCACTGGGACACCACGGGGTGTCTTAGAGGAGCCACACCTCAGTCCGTATGAAACAGTTTGTACTTATTCCTCGAACTCCTCCTTTCCCTAGCATATTCCTTGGACGACTGTTAAGACAACACATGCTTGTTCAAGTTGAGACGGGGAAAACCTTATAGAACTACTACACCGCTCACCGTTGGGATAGGGAACCACCTCTACATTTTTCCCCGGTAGTATCTGGTATTCAATTATATGACTAGTGTTCTTATCATCACCAAAACTTTGTCTCGTCCTTTTCAATTATTCCTACTTTTGTATGATTGTTAAGATCTTTCCATTTTCAAATCAATAAACTATCATGTTACATGCTAAAAAACAAGTTTGTAAAAGCACCCGTCTAGACATCGTATAGGCTCCAAAATCTACAAAAACCCAATCGAAAATTTAGAGCTATGGTTTATGAAGCTAGACCTTTGAAGAAGAGAGAAAGGGTGTAATTTTGATATTGGATGCAATTTTCATACAGCTAATGACGAAATTACTCTAATAACAATATTGCTTATTCACAAAAATGTCATCGCACATTTTGGTAACTGTACCTTTCCCCACAGCATGATGCATGAATTAAGGTATTCACATGACTAACACAGGTCAATTAACCACCTTATAAGGTAACTTTTACCTACATTGATAAATCTCTCGATGATTTATAATATATTTACTGAAATTGTTATACTCACTCAAGACTAATATACAATTCCAAATCTAACAATTGAAATATCAAAATTTACTCAAAAAAAAAATATCAAAATTTAAACACAGTACTTAAAAGGCATAAATTACAGGTAGGGCTGTCCAACACATTCATGTTTACAAGCTTAGAGTTGACATGGAAAGAAAATTTCAAATCATGAAAATGTCAGTTAATATACATATATACATATATATGGTTAATTGAGGAAATGTGATACGTCAACACTATTTATCACATGCATATGTATGTCTGGTGATATAAAAGAGATAGATATGGTAACACAACCTGCATGATAAATCAATGGATCTATTCTATCAATCAATTAAACATCCAAAATTAAACTTAGAGACCTAAGATTTGATTTCAGAAAGATTACAACTGAGCGAAAAAACAACATTGAATGAAAAGAAAAAAAAAACAATTCAAGAACTCAAGTTGGACTGTCAATCTCACATACTACTGAATATTTAAAAAGAAAAATGTCATGCAAACCCATGTTGTAAAATAGTTTGGGAAAATGAGATGCATCTCCAGGACTCTTTGAAATCAGGTATCGGAAAAGCCGTTGGTTACCCTGCCACATAATAACTGGAGAACAGCATCAGTTGTCAATTGAACAACAAAACTGCAGAACAATGCACAAATATACTTCACCTGCCCAAAATGATCCCCACACTAAGGCGTAATCACCTGGAGAGGCATGCATGGGGCCGCATCCAGATAAGCCGACAACTAAATTTTATGCACTCTACCACAAATACAGAATAGTAGGGCAACATAATGCAGGTCCAATGAAATATAACATAACCGGTTATTCAAAACAAGGTAATAAGAGGCAGTAGCATGCAGAAATTGTGAGATAAATAACACAAATAAAACAAAATTGACGTCCTACAAAAAAGTGAAACATGTAAGTACGTTGATGGCTCCTCCAACAAGACTGTTTGCACTAATCTTCCAGCTCAATCTCTGCAAGGTCATAACAGTACATGAAGGTTAAAGTTGTGAGTCCTAAACTCCCAACTAAGTAAGAAATCAGGTTCACAAGAGCTCCAAGAAACAACATCAGTCCTGTCAAAACAATAGAATAGTAACAGAGAACAAGGGTTAAGAGATGCAAATAACATATGTAGCTATGATACACTGACATGAGAATGACATTCCAATGTTTCTACAATTGGGAAACAAAGTTTGTGAAGGTGGAAGAAATGTGAAGGGGCATAGCGAAATTCTACTCCAATAAAGAGATGTGGGATAATCAATGGCAAGTATTGTGTATTCCAGGCTCCATTCCATCACAATTATAACGAATCATATAAAGGCCAGCGCATAACACCAAATATACACTAGAGAAGGGAACATGGGGAAAATAGCACAACTAATTATACAAACATATTAGACAACAATTATTCTGCATAGTCCAATTACCTGTTTGACATATTTTCTATACACATTACTCCATATATTCAGTTTTAGTTAGCAGAAAGACTTGCAAGACCATGCTATCAAAAACAGGTTCATTTAACAACGATGGAAACATATAGAAGTTGTCAGAAGATGTAAATTAAGAATCAATGTTTCAGAAAGAAACTGTGTCTGCAATATAAACTTTTGGTAAATATTTACCTAACAATAAAATTGTGGGAAGAACACAAACTCTAATAACTGGGAAAATAAGTTGGAGAGCAAAATGAAATGTTTGTCTTAAGGGGAAATCCACTAATCAAGCACTACTACTACTACTACCTCTAATATGTATATTTAGTTTCTTAACGGTAATAAGAGAAGGTTGGGAAATGTCATAACAGCAAATGCAGCAAAAAAGTTATTTGACACATGAAAAACTGGAGTCATAAGCCTCAAAACTATTCAGCATGTTTCTGTGCCAACAAATGAGCAAAAATCAGATATGAAAAAATAAATAAAAAACTGAATGAAGATAAAAAAAAATGGAAAATAACTTAATTAAATACCTTTCTATCTGGAATTAGCATTCCAAATTAAAGCATCATTTCATCTCAGCCATGAACTTCTCATACTCAGCATCTGCACCATAAGTATTTTCAGCAGGTGGTGCTGGTGGTGGACCAGGAGGTGGAGCTGGTGAATTTGTTGCCCAAGGAGCATTGCTCATGATTGAATAGTCAGCCACTGAACCAGATGAAGCAGGGGGTGGAGGAACTGCACCATAATAAGAGTACCCCAGAGAGGATGTTGTATATGGAGGTGGCATATTTGACTGCATTGGATGCACTGGATTCCCATAGAAATTTGCCGGTACAGACTGAACAGAAGTAGTTTCAGATTGTACTCCAGGTGGGTAACTTAGTTGGGCTTCACTTGAAGTCACAGGTTGACTAGGAGTACCAGGGGGAGCAGTCTGCATATGTGGAGGATACTGTACTCCATATGGAGGCATAGGTTGACCCTGGACAGGAGGATACATAGATGAGCCAGGAGGAGGAGGAGGAGGAGCATAAGGAGAATACTGAGGAGGGACAGGTGGTCCCCATGGAACAGGAGTTCCCCCATAGCTACCATGTGGTGCATTTGGAAGAGAACCGCCAGAGGTGAATTGCTGGGATGGATATGCACCAAATGGCTGGTTAGGAGCAGGGTATGTGGAAATTGCTGATGATGGAGGACCGGGAGGCACGGCAGGCTGAGGGGGTTTACCAGCAATTCTTACAGCGATGGTTCTACCCTCTAGCCGATAAGCATTCATGCCAGCAATAGCATTATTAGCCATTTGAACATCGGCATACTTCACAAAACCATAGCCTTTGCTCAGTCCAGTGTCCCTATCCTTAATAACCTTAGCCATTACTATGTCACCAAAAGGAGAAAACAATGAGATCAAGCCTTCATCATCCAGAGTGGAAGGCAAATACCCAATGTAAAGATTTGTATCATCATATTCCTTAGTGGGCTTAATACCATTTGCCCCTAGGCCTACATGTGATCCACTTCCGGAGTTATTAGACCAAGGAGGATTGCTTCCGGAACTGCCTGAACCAATAGCCAAAGTAGCACTTTGCTTAGTTGCAGACTCTGGAACACTCCCTCCTAATTCAGCCAAAAAGTTTTGATACTCATCGTCCATTTTCTTTCCCGTAGTTCCCTTAACTGGACAATCAATTGTAGGGTGCCCGCCATCTCCACATATCTTGCAAAGAACATCACTCTTAAATGTGGATGTTCGTGATGGACATGCATACTGCCGGTGCCCTGGCTCACCACACAACCTGCAAAACTCCTCATCCCGTATAGTCCCGTTCAGAGCAGCAAGTTCCCTAAGCTGTTGTCTTTTATGCTCATTCAGCACCTCATCAACTGGCTGCAATAGCTTCTCTACCATACCAGCAGCAGCTTCAAGTGATTCCTGTGTGTCAGCCTCAACTAAAACATGCAAATCCTCATTCTCTGATGGGTCAGGTTTCAAGTCCCTCTTCTGCTGCAGCCTACCCTCCTTGATTGATCCTTTGCCTCGGATCACAATTTTTGCACCCGTTTCTCTCTCCATTCTCTTCTGGGTGTTCCCTCTTGGACCAATTATCAACCCAATAAAGTTGTAACCAGGGTATTCCTTCATTGGTATGTAAAGCTTCTTATGCAGCTTAGGCGGCCTATAATCTGCCGGTGGCTTAAATGCAGGGTTTTTCTTAATGATTTGGGATATAATTTCTTGTCTCTCCTTATTCAGTCTCTCCCGTGCCCTATACTCTCTAGTGTTGATCCTAATTCCCATGTTATCATATATAGGTTCAGGTGAAGGAGACCTAGCACCATCAGGCCTATCATCTAAAGGCAGGCCCGATTGCAGCATTCGACTAATCTCCAGTAACCTACTATTCAAAGTTTGGATTTCAGGATCAAATTCAATACCTCCAGTGAAATCCTTCATAAAATCAGGAAGCTGAATAAGCGGCTTTGGTTCTTCATCGGCCCATCGAGACTTCCTCTTCCGCCCAGTGCCAGCTTCACCACCCTGAGCATTCGATTCGGACGCCGATTCCCACCTGCTACGTCTGCGCCTCCTGCTACTGGTTTCCTCCTCTCCAGCGGAACAGTCCTTCTCAGCTCCGCTCTGGGTGTTGGACAAGATAGGCTTCAATGCCTCGACCTTAGGCACGTATCCGCCATCGACAGCCGGAGCACTGCCCTGCGGCTTCTCGTGACCATTCTCGGAACCATTAGCGGGTTGATTTTGGTGATCGGAGACTAGTGGTAATTGTTGATTCTCATCTGGCACATGGGACTCCTGAGGAAGAGGTGGGGGCGGGTTTTGGTCGTGCGAATCTAGGGTTTGTGAGGGCGGCGGAATGGGGACCGATTGCACAGAGTCCATGAATTTGGGGTGAATTGTGGACGGAGGACGAAGAGATGGAAAGAGAGAAACCCTAGATCGGAACCAGATGTGTCCCAATACTGAAACGGAGACAATTTTGGCGGTACGATTTGGAATTGGGATGTGAAGCAGAAAGCTGCGGTGGTACTTGTATTCGTTGATTGTCCCTAATCCTACACGTACACGTCTTCGATCTTTACTGTACAAAATAATATCACTAAGGCCTTTCATTATTTTAGGGATAACGCCAGAAAACAACTATGGTTTGACTTCGTAGTACAAAACACAACTATTGACTTAGTTATCGTCCAAAGTACACAGTCCGAATACCTAAATTATCAGAAACCATAATCAGCCGTCCAAATAGACGGAAACCGTTGCTGATCACGTGCTTCATTTTAATGACCATCTTGCCCTTACTAAATGAGTGAAATATGGAAAAAAATTCCAGCCATTCGAACTCTCCAGTTCGTGTTGTTTCAGAAGGCGAAGTCGAAAAAGAGAGGCGCGAAGAGGAAGATGAAGAAGGTCGACTGTGCAGGAAGAAGAGGGTCGACATCGCAGGAAGCAGAAGGTGCAATGGTAAGATCTGAAACCCTCTGTCAGTAGGTCGATTTGTTAGTGTGGAAATATGAAAACCCGAAAATGAAATTCCCAAACCCTTTTTGAAATTCGAACAGAAAATTGGTGTGGAGAAGTGAAATTTGAACAGAAAATTGGTGTGATGTAGATACATATCAGGTTATCCCTTTTTGAAACCAGAATCCGAAAAAAGATATAGGTATCAGTTAGGGTTCCAAAAAATTCTGGATGAAAAAGAATTAGTGTATTATTGAAATTGTTCAGGGTAAACTAGATATGTTGTGTATTATTGCAATTGATGTAGATATGCTGTGTATTATTGCAAAAAGATTTGATGTAGATATGCTGTGTATTATTGCAATTGAGTGTACTTTTTTGTGTAAAATATTTTGAATGATTGAAATTGTATGAAAATTTATGTAATTAATAAAGGTGCTCATATGTGATGGGAAAGTAAGGATGTTGTATTTGTAATTGTGGAATCCATTTGTGCTATTTTGAAACATGGTAGCAGTGTTGTAACATTTGGTTTGATCTGAACTGATAATTTAGGACGTTGAATTTGGAAAGCAAAGCATATTGTTATGCTACTGTGGTGTTCCAGCTCCTATGCTCACATCATATTCAATTAAAAATCCTGGTAGAAGATTTTATGGGTGTAGGAAATACAATGTAAGGCATCCATCTCGTATGATAACAATATTTAACTGTAATTTATGGAGTGCTGAACAATAATGTCTATTTATTGCAGGGTGAAAGAAGTTGTAAGTTTTTCCTATGGGTAGATGAATTAGTACCTGAACTGCATGAGAGGATAACGTCATTGGAAGAAGCCCTACGTCAAGAGACAAGGAAGAATGGGAAAGAGTCAAGATGGTTTTCCGATTGTATTTGGTTTATGTATGATATCATCTTTTATATGGTGATACTTTTTATGATTAAGGGTTAGAAGGAAGACATGTAGGTTATGTAGACCTAAATGAGTGTGTGACTATTAAAGTGTGTAATAGGTTAAGTTTGTATTTAGGGTTGGTTATCAGTCAAAATGACTTAATGTTTGTATTATGAAGCAGTTAATGATAAGTTGTTCAGCAATGTATTGCACACAAGTTACCTAATATTATGACATTCTGAACAGAAGATAACATAACATAGATATGAAGTACATGTTGTTTCAGTTGCAGCACATACAATTAGAAGGCAAATTACCACACAGACAGTTTACGAAATAGACTTTTGGATGCAGTCGTACTACCTTGAGAGGAAACAATCTCCTTTTCATCTCCACTGTCTTGGACATCGGGTTGTGGGATCTGAGGGGGAGATGATGGAGGAGCTTGTGTGTAAGGTTGTGGTGGTTGCAGTTTGGGATGAAACAATTTCCTTCTGGTTGTAGTACTTTGTTGGACTGGTGGTTGCTCTAGCTTGCTCTGAACTTCATCATCAGATGGCTGATCGTCATCGTCTGGGACATAGCCTGCAGTTGGAGGCTGGTATTTTGCTTGTCCGTCAGCCGGATAAGGGTATTCCCAATCGGACAACAATTCTTGTGGATGCACATATGGTGGTGAGGGAGGAGGAGGACCATACGATGATGCTTTGTTCCATTGGTCTGTGTGCTCAGAAGAGGATTGGGGTGAACCATGCCAACCTTTTAACTCCCATTCCAGAAACCTCCTCTCATCCTCCTCAGATAAAACATACTTCTTGTCCATACCTTTGTGTGGTCCTAACTAGTGAAGCACATGGCCTTTTATAGGCAATAGTGTAAATAAATAACCACACAAACCAATGGATAAATAATTGAACAACCCTAACTTCAATTATGTAGTCCAACACCTGTTTCATACATAGTGAAAGCAACCCAATCCAACCCACTACTTACAAAAGCTCCCAAAGCTGGCTTGGAAGAGGGAATCTGATTCCCATAGGGTTTCACAAAAGTAATATAGTGTCCACATGGTGTCTGCCACCATATAGAGCACAATAATACAATAGTCCAAGAAAAAGTTAATGGCCCTTATGGCCTTTACCAACCACAAAATACAAGAAGTTATGACTCACAACAAACACCTACATCCTAAGGTTGAGAATTGTGGCCTTCCTTCATCTGAACAATTTTCTTCAAAGTCTCTCCTGAAGTTCCTCGTCCGGTAGCTTCTCCTTTTCCTCTACTTGCTTGCTGCCTGGTTGCTTGAAGCCATATGTCAAATCCTTTAGCTGCCTGCGACATAGTGATGGAGATAAGTCAAATATGTGTTATTTTTATGCTCTTACTCACATGCTAAACAGAAATATCATACTCAAATCCTAGTAAACATATGGACCTCACTCTCTGTTCTTAGTACACAGATCGGAAAGACGAAGCCATATCGGTAGTCAGAAGGCGAAGCCATATGTCTTATGAAATCATGTTAGTCTTTTCATGTTCTTCTACCTGACTAGTCATATTTGTTTCTACAACTATTATTCAAGAACAACCCAGCACCTAACTAATTATCACCCCACCTTTGCATCCTCGAGGATTTTAATCCATATATTAGAGTACAATTTCCCAAATATTGAAAGTTTTATTTTTGATTAACTACAACCAGTCCCAAAAGAGATCCCAATAATACAGTTGTCATACTCTTAGGATGAAAGTGATTTTTTTTTAACATATATATACAACAAAACATCTAACCATTAGATATCTACTCATTTCATACCACCCACTTTCATTATATACTGAAAATCTATCATTTCAATCTATCCCAAATTGGATGCAATATATCCATTGCATTGCCTCTGGTGATGTATGAGGTTTTAATACTAATAGGTATACAGACTCCCAAAACACATAATTTATAACCAAATATTGCAAATTTGTCATATATCTATCATATCAAGTATCTCATTTATTACTGTTGCTATTTACTACTCTTCCTATGATATTTATATGTTGCAATGATATTCGATAAGTTTAGGTGAGCAACAACATAATAGTTTTAAAATTTTACCTTAGAGTTTTTCCAAGCTACCTCTCCTACAGACTTGGCTTGAACCTTGTTCATAATGCTGACTGTGGTTCGAGGAGTAGGTTTACCTGCCTTCATTTCATTTGCCTTAGCAGTGCTGGTGAATGTGGGCTTCGCATAACTGGCCTTGGTTGTGGGTTCCTTTGCAGACGTTTGTACTGTAAGTGACGGTATGAAAGTCACTTTCTTACCCACTTTCTTAGACACCTTCCTTGTTTGATGCGTAGCCTTCTTGATGACTTTTTGCACACTTAAACTGCTTGCCACTTTCTTGTTCTGTGGGGTACGCTTTTGTCTCAATATTGTCGCAGAAGCCATAGACTCAAAGGAAGCCTCAATGTTGCTTGTGGCTGTGTCCTCATCCAGAACCTGGCCTTCCAGCCTTGCCTTACCCACCCCGAAAGACGGTTTTGGTCTGTTCTTCCCTGGTCCTGTCCTCCAGAAGTCCTCTCCAAGCAGTTCGAGGAATTGATCCACTTCTGCAACGAGCTTTTCGTGCTCAGTAGCGGCTTGCCTCACCTCAATGTCAAATATCTGACTTCGTTCATCCTCACTTGGATCTTCCATTGGCAGGTCCTCATGTCCTCCAAGGTCCACAGGCTCGGCCTCATCGCCTCTATTACCAGCCATGATATCTTCTGTTGTACTCTTTCCAGCCATGGTATCTTGTGGTCCACTGTTTCCAGCCATGGTATCATCCCCTCCAAAGTCAGCATCACATCCAAAGTCAGCATCACATCCAAACTCATCATCACCTCCAACATAATCGTCATCTCCAAACAACCCTTCATCATTATCACCATTGCTTGTCGCTTCAGTAGGTCCATCCTCAGCAGTAGGTGCATCTTGAGCAGGTTGTCCATCCTCACCACGTTGCCTCCTCTTCCAAGCTCTGCTGAGAGCCCTCGACTTCTCCAACCTAGCACGGCTGGCTGCTCTTTTCCGATCCAGTAAATCTGCTACTTCATCATCAGGCTTATTACCTACACGGTGTAATGGTTTCTTCGGGGCCCCTTTCTTGCCTTTCTTTGTAGGTGCTGGGTTCGTCCCATAGTCCTTCGTGCTGCAGCTACGGACATTATGTCCTACAGTCCTGCATCTGCTGCATCGAAGCACAACACCTTTTCTGCTAACACTTTTCTTCCCTTTCTTGGATGAACTGTTTTCCTCCAAACAACCCTTCACCCTGCCTGTCCTTGGCCTTCCAGGCTTCTTACGGACGTTGGGTGGTTGAATACGTCCTTCTAGAGGCACCTTCCTGCAGCTATCTAACCCAACCAGAGGATTAATTTGACCTTCGTACGTCTTACGAAAAGCTGGACTGAGATAGTAGCTATTGACTGACTGATACACCTCCTTCCTAGCCTTCAGCAAAGCAGCAGCATCATGTAAGCAGGGAATGCCGGTCAGTTGTCAATCCAAGCAGGTACATGTCTCCTCCAAGATGTTTACTCCGTAAGTATCTTTAAACATCTCAACCTCGAATAACACAATTCCACTTTGTACCACTTTGCATTTCCTAGCCTTGGTAATTACCAGATCCAGCCGGTCTTTGATCCTTGGACATATAAGAACATCCTCACCTCTGATCAACTTTTTCTTCTTGTTGAACCAGTCCATAAGCTTCTTCCGGTGGAACTCTAAAAAGTTGAGAATTGGGAGGTCCCTGCCCTTCCCTATCCATGCATTGAATGACTCGCAGATATTATTTGTCTGGGATCCACATTTGGCCTCAGTAGTGAAGTACGCCTTGCACCAGTTATTTGGTGGTCTATCCTGCAACCACGCAAAGGCCTTCTCATTCATGCCTTTCAGCTCGTCCATTCCAGTTTCTAACATCTGAACAGAAGTGGCTCTTGAGCACTTCCACAACTGCAACTTCAAGTCGTGAGACTTAAAAAACTTGAACCAGTTCTCAAACAGGTGACGCATGCAGTGCCTATGCTCTACAGACGGGTGTTGCCTAAACACATCGATCAAACCCTGCATGACATATCAACATCATTCCAAAGTTAGAGTACAATAAAACTGATGCAATTTCAAACTCTACGAATTAGAAACAACATATATGTTGAACAAAGTGTTGAAAGATTTCTAAGCTGCCTTAATGTCTATTTATTGAATAAAACATTAAGTGTCAATAACAAATTATGATCATGTGCATGCAATAAATTCTTAGCCTAAGATCATGTGTATTTGTTGATCATGTGCATAACATATACTACAGTTACTGCCTAATATATAAAATCATTACAATATATCATCCTCTCTTTCTTAACAACAATCTCTTTCTTAACAACAATTTCTTTCTGAAACTTGCCTTTATTAATATGTGTTTTCCAAACTAACCATTTTACTCTTAACTTTTGTAGTAATAAATATGCAACATGACATTGATATATATCAACTCATTATTGTTACTGAAATGTATAGGTTTCTAGACTTAGTTCCTAATATATAAGTTCATTAAAATAAATTCATTTTGATTTTGGGGATCTCACTAAAATATATCACTTCAGTTCAGTTCCAAACTATTACTAAAATTCAGTTATCTATTACTAAAGTTTTGATGTAATGAACGTCATTAAACAGGGAAAATATTTACTAGGATGATTGGTTGGATGTTAACATATGTATCTGTATGTTCTCACCTAACATGCATCATAACTTCTAATAGATTACTAGGTAACAAGTATGCATTATAATATATAACATTAGTGTTCAAAGGGGTTAAGATTTCCTTACTTAGTATTTACATAGTGTAGAAAAGTTCTAAACAAACTTTTAAAATTGTTTACATTTCCTAAATTAATATGCATTTCAAACCTAATAGGCTTATTCTTTTATTTTCATGTAATCAATCAAATAATGAGAAACCTAATATTATTATACAAACCCCTATAAACTACAACCAATAAGAACTTACCTTTTGCTTGTCAGACATGAACACCCATCCCATCTGTTCGCCACTACCAAAGTCCTCAAAAAACTGTTCCATGAACCAATTCCATGAGTCGATGGTTTCTTGCTCAACCACGGCTAAGGCCAGTGGGAACATACCATCATTTGGATCTCTAGCCACTGCTGCCAAAACTATTCCAACGTGATACGCCTTCATGTGACAACTGTGGAGGCCAATAAATGGGCGATATCCAGTAACGAAGCCTGTTTTCTGTGCTTCGTACCTGATGTACAGTCCCTTGAACCGGCGACCATCCTCTTCATCAGTTTGTATCACAAACTTCGACCCCGGGTTGCTACTGAGCACCAACTCCCGATATTTCTCCAGCATCCCGTATTGAAGGCCCTCGTCTTCATGATGGATATGTGCAGCTGCTCGTAACACCCGGTAGCACTTACCAACCTCCACATCAACACCGATGTCAGCCAAGATTTCCTTGTATAAGTCACCCACATCAACCTTCTTCCTACTGGTAATGGATTCTAAATACCTGCAGAATAGTGACATTCATGTCAATAACATATGTGTAAAATTATAACTTTACACAAGTATGAACAAAAATCTTTTACCTGTATGCCAGTGACCGTGCTGTTATATTTTGTCCACCTTGTTCTGTTTGACATGAATGCTGAGGACGGAAAGTCTTTATTTCATAAACCCTACTCTTCCTTACAAACCCACACCAGATGTAAAAGGTACAACCTTCCTTATCACATACCACCCCAATACCGTCTTCAGGTTGATTCCTTGTATACACGTAATTGAACCGCCTCTTCGCAGCATAGTTCTGTAGCACTACCCTATACCAAGCAGCAGTAATGAACCTATCACCCAAACGCAGCTCAATATCCTTCAACACACTTCTTGTATCCCACATCCTGAAATCAATCATATCCTCTTCCATCATTTCTTCAATAATACCTACATCATCATCATCCATTTCAGCATCTACATGGTCTTCTGCTGCATTATTTGATCTCGCTGCTGATGTTGCCTCATCCTCTTCAAGAGATGTTTCCTCCTCCTCCACCTCTTCCGAGGGTGCTTCATAATCAGAGTCAGACTCAGCCTCAGAATCATCTTCTACTCTGTCAGGTACATAATTCCCACCTACATAACCTAAATCTTCAGCTACATAATCATCTTCATCATCGTTAATTAACTCCTCGTCTATAAGTTGTGAATCGAACATCTCTGCCTGAGCTATGAGCTCATCATCGGAAGGTTCGTCAATTAGTGTTCGAGATGGCTTTCTCTTCTTTGTCATCTATCACATTTATATAAACAAGGGATCAAATTAATACACCATCAAATTGTTCTCAATCAAATTAATTTAAATACACAGACAGATAACAATTTCACAGTACTTTACGTACAATATTAGTGAAATCACCTACATCAAAGGGAATACAAATTGGAATCAAGGTTTATCAGGATGAGTTTAACCCTTTTCAATTAGCCTTGTTTCATGATAATGGTCCAAATAATCTACACCATTGTTACTTGATGATAAACATTGCAACTATACAGACTTCACCCTAACACCAACTACTTATTAAATACTTTCCTTTACCAATTCTATACCTCAGTCTAATGAACAAAATATGGACCAAATTAGTGATGATTGAGCATTTACCTCACAGTCAAGTTGTGGATTTTGGTAATGGCTTCACATTGTTTTGTGTCATTTTCTCACACATAATGTAAGGTCAACTGGAAATCCTAAATACCCCTATTTATTCCAATCTCAACCATTTCGCAGTTCTACCCACAAACCTTAACTCCTGTTCACACAGACCTCGACTCCAAACCTCCCCACATCAGTCGATTCTATACACACATCCATAACCACAAAGAAATAAACACAAACAACCTACATTTCACACGAGTTCCACAAACCCTAACTCCTGTTCACACAGGCCTCGAATCCAAACCTCCCCACATCAGTCGATTCTATACGCACATCCATAACCCCAAATACATAAACACAAGTTCAAAATAAAGTCACGAGTTCAAAATAAAGTCATACCCATAAACCCTAACTTTAAAATTGAACACAACTATGGATTTTTTCTTGGTTTGAGTTCTTACCTCAAGCTACTAGTCAGATTTGATGTTTGGTTCGCAAGGATTCAGACCTTGAAGACGACGACCAGCTGACCAAGCACACGAGCTGAGAGAGAAGTCGAGAACTGGAGAAGACTGTTGTGGTTCGTTGTCTGAAAATGAGAACAAATTTACTTCACCTTAACTTAACACATGTCCCGGGGGTATTTTGGTCATTCCACGCGTCCCGTTACATTTTCGTCTATGATTTGGACGGATATTATGGTTTCTGATAATCTAAGTATTCGGACTGTGTACTTTGGACGATAACTAAGTCAATAGTTGTGTTTTGTACTACGAAGTCAAACCATAGTTGTTTCCTGTCGTTATCCCATTATTTTAATAGAAGAATCTTTATATTCACGTAAAATATTTTCGTTGGGACGTTAACATGTAATCCGGATCGAGGGTCAACGGGTCATATTGTTGAGTCCGGACGGCCGGATCGGATCGGGTTGGGTACCATACTCGCGAGGGTTGGATCGGGCTGGATTCGGGTCTTCTGAGCGAGCGTCTAGGGGTCCATCCATTGGCTCGGACGGCACATCACATACAGCGGCGGGGGGCCTAAGCACCCCCGCCTCCAGGAATGAGTCCATGGAGGCCCAGAGAGGGGTTGGTCGACGGTACCCTCTCTCTGGCAAAATGGTGGCAACGGTTCCGCCAACTGTCGACAGAATTCTCCCCTACCAGTTCGGGGTCAGCACTCCCGCGTTCAGGAACCCTAAAATTATTAGTCCAGGGAGGACGACGCACGCTGACTTACCGGGGGAGATGTCAGTCCACCATAATTCCCCTATCACTTGGTTGGCTCGACCAGTGCCTTTTGGTAGAAGTATGTTGTATCGGTATCTCCGGATGCTACCACAGATATCCCCTTCAACCGCCCCTATGTCTAGAGCAAAGTTTATTTTCATGTTCTTACTTTATGTTAGTTTTTTGGTTTATACCATGTAAGATGAGTACAATTATGTGTTCTTCGACCTACTTTATATTTCAGTAATAATAGTATCTGCTTTTCTCAAAAAAAAATCTCACTGCTTTCAAAATTTTGGATTTTATTTCCAAATCTTTTTTTTTCATCTTGCTAGCTTAGAATTTTCTCAACTTGATACTCATAGTTAACTTTTCGTTTATTTATAGACGAAAAATCGTCACGTGTCTGACACATAACCTAAATATTTCTAAAAAATATCAAAATTATCCATCAAATCATTCACAAATCTTTCCTCATACTATATATTTGATTCAATATACTACGTTAGAAAGATTTGAGGGACAACTTCGATATTTTTTAGAAATATTTGAGTCATGTGTCAAACACATGACAATTTTACATCCAAAATGGACAATTGCAAGACGAAAAAAATGAGTTCAGGATAGTGGAAATGGATTCCAAAACTTTGAAGGTAGTGAGGTGGAATTACCCCAATAATTAATAAAAGACGTATGAAAGTTTCGATCTTGAAAGTGTCAATTAGAAAGAGTAAAATCCAACCAAGCCACAAACAATAAAGTACGCAAAAAGTCTTAACATCGTGGGACTGACAGGAAGATAAAAAGGATACTCATTTATCGAACCACTACATAGTTGTTGTCAGAATGATGTTGCGATAACAACCGAGTCCACCGTACAACTGTTGATACTGATCAGTTAGGGTTGAGATGTCCATCGCAGGAATATAATCGACGCCATGGTCGATTGAGTACTCTTCGGGGTTCCAGCGGGCGTTGTCCTCCTTTGGATGATAGATGAGGACAGTAAAAACGCGAATATACTATATGTTAAGAATGTAGGGGTATGGTGCTGGTACTTGGTGGAACCTTTGCCACCCTACAACAATGAGGCATTGATACCTGTTAACTACTCACCGGTCCTACAGGCCTTTATTGAGTGAGGTGAGGATGTTTTCCGCCCCTGCTACTGTCCTAGGCACTCCACCAGAGTTTCTCGATCCCTCAGACTCTGTTATGTGAAGTTCGTCGACTTGTCTCTTCCTTCAACCTAGAAGATATCTTGTAGTTTGTCCCGGAAATCCTCAAGGACGATCACCAACCGTTATGCGGGGAAAGGTCTGGGACAAGACTCAGAGTGAGGAAGGAAGCTGCACAGGACCCCTCTTGTTCCAGCGACATCCACCTATCATCCCAAGGTGAGGCTTGATAACGAGAGATGTCATTCCCCGTGATGAAGAAAATGGAGATTGCTCTCTCTCCTAACGAAATATGTCCTACCCTAAGATGACATGCCACCAGCCCCCACATCTACCTTCTTTTTTCCTTTGCGATCCACGAGGCTGGGATATGGAGGTTGACGGGTGTGAACTATATAATAAAGGGCAAAGCAACCCCCCTGTTTACTAGGGTCCGAGATTTTTCCTTTTGATGACCCCAGCTCATACCGGAAGGTCGTGGCCTGTCCGAGCTTGTACCGAGAGGCCAGAGGCTCAGCCGTGGCCCTCATTGCAAGCCCTCTCACTTTCATACCCATTGGCCATACAATATCCATGTGACCGATGCAATTACAGTAAAAGCAATGATCCAACATATACTCATAAGATAGATCGTACCTCTTATGCCAACAAGCAGCGTTACAAAGGGAGCGAAGCATCAAGGCGGACATGTAACCCACCCATCTCATACCTTCAACGTCATCATCTACATCCAATCAGGTACATAGAGGATCTCCAAGCCTAAACCCGACTCCTTGATTCCAAACACCCACCAAAATGTTGGTGACTTGGACCCATACCGAGAAATAGATAAACAAAATATCCTGGGGACACATGTGTGGCCTCAGATCAACAAACGGTACCATTTAACGGCAAAAAGGCTGAGGCTCCCCCTGCCAAAACCTTGGCTATTTCTTGGGCCGGGCGGAAGAAGATAATTAAGGTATTTTAATCATCAAATTTGATTGAGATGTACTTTAATTATATATAAAAATTATCATTCGAATATATGACGTCAATTTTCCATCTTAAAAGCGCCGCCTCTTGTTTTTGCTCTCTCTAGCAAACCCTAGGCCTGGTGTATTGAGATCATGGTGCGATCGGCTGCCAAACTCTCGAGTGTCTCGATTGATCCTTCTTTGTGGCTTGATCCGATGAAGGAGATGGCGATTGGGGAAGAGATCAGTGCAGGTGTGGATGTGGGAAACTGGGCTATCGGTGGTGCAACACCGGAGGCAGTCGGGCTGCCTGTGGTGGGTGACGCGGTATCGGCCGATGGCGGGGCTGTAGGCCGGAGATCGGGCGGGGGAGTCCCTGCGTGTGAGGAGCGTCGACGGGCGTTGGAAACGGTGACCCAGTTGTCGTCTGACGGCGGGGAGGAGGAGGAGGCAACTGCGCCGTTAACGGCGCTGGGCCTGTCATCAACAGGGGAGGAGAGGGGGCCGGCCCTCGTGTTCTCCTCGATTCGGCGTTCAGTGGGTGACAGCCGGGGTGGAAGCGAGAGGGCCAGGCAAGGTTCTGGCCGAGATCACGCGCCGGCGAGGAGTATGAGCTCTCGGGCTCGCCGTGGGGCGCACGTCAGGCCAACGGGGATCCTTCATGCAGACGGGAGGGAGGTCTACACGCCGGTCCTAACCCCGTCGGACTCGGAGGACATGCAACCGGAGTCCCAGGCGGCGCAGGAACGGCGGCGCTTGAAGGGTAAGGTGGTGGCTGCGAAAGGGTTAAACCCTAGAGAACCCGAGCCGGGTTTGGAGCGAAGGCGTGACCCGGGCAGCGGAGGATCTCTCATGAGGGACGCCTGTCGGGTGGATCGTGGGATAGGTAACTGGATCCCTCGGGCGGGCCGTGGCGGTAGAGATGGACCATCTGGGCCTGGGGATGTGGCCAGATGGGCGGCCCGATATGGATCGGGGAGGCCGGGCGGCGGTGAGGGGGGCCGGGACTCGGGGGACAAGGAACGATCCGGGGTCCGTCAGGACCCGGTGAGAGGGATACCCGATCTGGGCCAACAGATGTCCTCGCTGAGAATCACGGAGGTGGTAGTCCCAGTTGGGGACATTGGTCAGGCTGAAGAGCAGTTCCGCTTTGCGCTTGCAGCTAAGGTGCTGACATCGAAGCGCTTCTTCTAGAGATCTTTGGTGGACAGAATGGAGGACCTGTGGGGGATGAAGGTGGATGCTAGACCTCTGGAAGGCGGGCTAGTAGGCTTTTTCTTTCGCACGGCGCGGGAGCAGGAGAGGGTTCTCGCGGGGGAACCATGGGCGTTTTGGGAGTCTCTGGTGCTGTTTACAGACCTGAGGGCTCATATGCAAGTGGGCGAGCTGAGTTTCCACCAATTCTCGGTCTGGGCTAGGGTCTCCAACCTGCCTGTGGGGGCCTGGAACAGGGCGGTAGGTTTCCGGATTGGAAGCGCTTTGGGACTCTGTCAAGCTATGGATGTGGATGCTGCTGGTCGCTGCTGGGGGGACTTCATGAGGGTCCGGATTCGGGCTGATATTCGACTTCCCTTGTAGAGCCAGGTTTGGTTCCGCATGTCGGAATCACAGGTACGCACGTTACTCACTGTGTCTTATGAGCATTTACCGGACCACTGTTATGGTTGTAGCTGTGTGGGGCATCGGTTCCCGTCGTGCCCGGTCGCGGGAGGAACACGAGGTCACTCGCTTCGAGCCCCGGGGGACTCGAGATCGGCTTTTGAAAAGGCCAAGCATGGGAAGGCGATCCCGGGGACGAACTGGACCTATCTGGAGGCAAGGAACACGGATCGGGGTAGTTCCCGCACACCGGTCATGAACCAGGACCCCAGGAAGGACCAGGGGGATGCCGATGAGGAGGGAACGGAGGACACCCCGTCTGAATGGGTGGCGAAGGAGGGAAGCCCGTCGCTGTCTGGGAAGAAGCGCCTAGTAAGGGAGGAGGCTCAGGACGAGTCGAACGGCTCGACAGAGTCAGATGGGGAATCACACGCAGCGGTGGGGGGCGTCAAGCACCCCCGCCTACAGGAATGAGCCCTAGGTGGCCCGGGGAGGGGTGGGTCAACTTTGGCCCCTTCCCAGTGGAAGGATGGAGACGGCACCATCACCAGTTGATATTTGTCTCCCTTGCCAGTCCGGAATCAGCAATCCCGCTTTCAGGAGCCCTACCATTATCACTCCAGGGAGGACGACGCACGCTGACACACCGGGGGAGATGTAGGTCCACCAGTATTCCCCTAAACTTGGTTGGCTCGCCTCATCCCATTTGGAAGAAGCATGCTGTATCGGTGTCACCAGACGCTGCCGCAGATATCCCCTTCGTCCGCAACCCATTACCAGAGCCGAATTTATTGCTTTCAGTTTCATTTATGATTATTAGTTGGTTTTGTTTATGTAGGTGGGGTACATTTGTGTACCTACCAAACTATTTTAATATGTTTTAATATAATTGCAATGGTTATTCTCAAAAAAAAATTCCATCTTAAAATATAAAATAAAATAAAAAGATAAAATACCCTTTATTAATAGTCAAATTTTAAATCCATGTCATTGGTTTTCAATTTTTTTTATTGGGGAAAGTATTATACATCTGTCATTTGATTTTTTTTTTCACATCATAATTGTTGACTTCTAAAATGACACTTTGTATCCGTATAGTCGCCACAATTTGCAGAAAATAACAGTAGGTTTTCCAAAAAAACAACGGTAAATTAACGTCTTTTTGTCGTTGGTTTCTACAAAATGATGCACAATTACAGGTATTATGTGGAGAAAAAAAGTCACAACTCATACAACGTGTGAAAAAAATCATAAAACTGATATGTTCTAAAGTAATCCCTTATTTTCATATTTTAAAAATCAATTTTAATTTTTTTAAATCAGATTTATTTTTTTTAATCATTTTTATATTAATCAAGGGAACGTTAAAATCCACGTTATTTGAAATTACTCATACTCACTTATGAGACTTTAAAGGGGGCATACTTGTATACAAAAAATATATGTTTTGTTCCCAAAGGCTTTAGCGGCTTTCTATATAGAGTTAAGCGTAAAAGCATACCATAAAATATTGATCATGAAGAGTAAACTATATTTGTGACCAATTCATAAGACACTAAATAACATACAACCGATTCATAAGACGTGTTAATAATCTATAACCAAAACTTAGAATACTTGTTTGACACTTTAAACTTAGAGTAGTTTAAATATGACCAATATTTTGAGGTAGATTTTACATTTAACCCTTCTATATATAACCTGCTATTGATTTCAAATAGAAATAACATACAACAACAACAAAAAAAACACATGTTTTGTGAATAAACACAATCTACAACCATCTACATTTAAGACAAACGTGAGCACATTTTTTACAAATCAGTTTCACCTCAGGAATAAATAAAAAAACTTAACCCGAGAGAAAGTTTGGTACCATACTACGCGAGGATCAATCAAATGTGCCTAATGCGAGCATTTATAAATACAAAGGTAACAACTACTACAGTATCTTGCTTTTCTTTCCAATTTACTTTTTCTTTACTGCTGGTTTGTTGCTTCGTTGTTGCAGTTCGTTATAGTAGAATTTGAAGCAGGATTGCTATCAACAACAAAATTATAAGCTTTCCTGTATTCTTCTGACTGCATGCGGAGGAAATATAGTGAGAACCTATTAAGTGTACCGTTCCAGTCTTTTCATCTCGCACCTTAATGGTTGAAGAACCTGGAATTAAACACGCAGAAGTTAAGAAAAAGGGAAGAGGCAAACAAATTACAATCTGAGAGCAAAAGTTCACATATTTGATTGGATAAAATTCAGGACAAAAGGGGAAATAACATTATACTGCCATGTACTTTACACGATTTGCAGTCTACTACCCTAAACTTTGAAGTGTACCAATTTACTACCCTCCACTTTTAACTATGTTGGCTTACTACCCTAACCTTTTAACTGTGCCAGTTCACCACCCTATATCTTGAACTAGTTGCACTGTCTTTTAAGTTGTATAGAATTCGTTAATTTTAAGGTTTCGGAAATACGAAACGCCAAAGTGACTCACTTACATGTAGTAGCTGAGCAAGGGAAGACATAATTTCAGCATTTCACATCCTTTAAACCCTAAATTTAACGGATTTTATACAACTTATCCAACAATACAACAATTTCAAAGTCTAGGATAGTAAATTGGCCTGCTTAGCAGTTCAAGGTAGTGAACTGCAAATCGTGTACAGCACAGGGTAGCAAACGTAACTATTCCAAATTAGAAGAGATTTATAAATAAGACCAATTTAAGGAGCGACTCTCTTTCTCTCAATAGATCTAAGCCAATTATTTTTTAAAACTTTACAAGAACCATAGTTTGCCAATTACCAGTGGTTTGTACATTTCAACCAGTCAACAGTTTTTGAGCCTATGGTTCATGTCCTACATGTGCAAAATTCAGAATACCCAATGCACAAAATATTTGTTAGCACCCCAGTGCAACAAAACTCCAAGTCCATCCTTTTGACCATTCAAAATATCGAACCAAATTCTTAACTTATTTCGAAATCATGCAATTATCACTGCATCTCGGCAACCTTTCAGCATTTAATCTATAATTTTCTGAGTGCCAAGTTTGAATCTCATAAAAGGTATAATATGTGTATGTAATGCTGAACTACTGGTTTGAGGCTCTGGTCCTCATTCTAAGAGCATGATGTAACCTATAAAATAAACAAAGAAAACACTACTGCACAATTCAACAGGAAATCAAATACAATGGGCAAAAAGACATAGGAAATAATTATACACTAACAATGTCAAAAGCTAATAAAAAACATAACAAAGCAGGTAAAAATACTTAAAACAGTTTATCCACTTTGATAATATATAAAGAAAAAACAAACGTTCATAGAGGTAAAGGACATGATACTCACAGTTATATTCAGTCCATCCAATAACCTGATTTTCAAGATCATACACGACTAGCTTATTTGAGAGTACTAAATCTGCAATGACCAAAAATTTGGATGAATGGCCGAAAGACAAGCTTGAAAATACAAATGAATGGAAAATTATCATCATTCAGGTCCATAGAGTTTTATTAACTTAAAAATTCCTGTTGATGAGCAACTAAAGATGTTCAAACCAGTTTTGAGGACTAAATAATAATTCACTATTTCCATCCCAATCTGAATTCTTACTACTTCTACATGCTAATTGAAAAACAATTTAATAAAACTGTGGTTGTCATAATCTGTAGAAGCTGATTTGGTAAGTGCCACCTGGATTTCTACCAGTTCAAGTGAACCCACGACAGTAGTCTAAATAGAGTACTCAAGAAAATCACAGTTTTCTCTAAGTTTTCCATGTAAAGTTCTAGATAGTACCTCCTAAAAGGGTCATGTTCATTCTATCCCTGGACTGCATCCCACTATTTTGCCAGCCAATGCACCAATAGTCCTCCTGTAGAAAAAGAGAGTAAATGAGATAGTTGATAGATATCTATAAATGATATAAAACAAACGCAGCACAAGGAAAAGAAGTAATGCATATGAAAGAATAAAAAACATGTTTCAGTTAGCCTTGGCTATGTCTACAAAGACATAATCCTTAAAAGGATAAACAGGATGTCTATTATTACATAAAACAAAACCCTATCATAGAGAGATGTTGAAACAAAGAGTGGCAGGAATGCTGCTTAATAAGGATAAGAGAAGTCAATGAGTGAAGTGGTGGGGGCTACCCCGCATTCCTACATCCCCGCAATTTTATGCGGAAACAAGAGAGAGAGCTCAACAATTATCTTATCTCTCAAGTCAACTAAATGGAGTTGACTTCCCACTACCTAGCGATCATCAATCGAATATCTGGCAACAACAATCCGTTTGAGTTTGACTTCAATGCCAAATTTGAAACTACAAAAAGGCAGGAGAAGTTCTTTAAGGGTGTATATCATAGTGAACGACTTTATAAAAATACCATACAGAGAATACAATCCGTTTAATTTATGAAAAAGTACAACGATTTAAGTGGCCAAAATAAAACCGGTCACATATGGGACAAAAATAACATAATGATTAAGATCCTATATGAACTTTTGCATCTCAGCATACTTACAAAGGGGAATAAGTACTCGTGAGGATGAACTTTTAAGAGAAGTGAATTCTCAAAATGAAAAGTGATATTGGGAAATCCCTCATCAAGGCTGCAGTACAAAAAAAAGAGTTATATAATTATACACACTATCTAATGATCTACGTTGGAACAGTATGGCATAGTTTATCCCAACCAAGTAGAAAGCATAGAATATGATGATGGACAACAATCCAAATAAGGAAATCAGACAACATTTATCTCTCAGATTGATAACTGTAAAGCTCAAGATCAGAAGATTGCAACCTACTCCCAAACTTTAACATTTTGTGAGTTATTTTCTACTGTTAGACAATTGTGATTATGAAAGCTTCTGATATGTATTATGTCAACATTTAATAATTTCTAGTGAGTATATACAATACAGAAACGAGGAGTTGCCCAAGATATTGTGATAGTATTAGTTGTTAGCAGTCATAATTCATGAGTTATTTTCTAATTTGTAGTTTTACTTAATCTGAGTGTTATAGCCTGATCCAACCCAAAAGTCTTAAGCTGATGGGTGGAGGCCTTGATATGCTTATCAAGTGATCATCTAGTGGGGCAACTTCAACATTCTGCTTCACAAGTGGGCCTGGCACGTGGATCAAGAAACAGGTGCACACTAGGGGACCTATTGGAACGTCCTGCACTCCAGGGAAAAATCACTGGCTCAAACCAGCTCTGGTACCATGTTAAAGCCTGATGAGTGGGGGCTCAGCATTTTGAAACCAGATGCAAATATATATCCCACTCAAAAATAAGATTTTTGACACAAATGTGATAAAACCTGTACGTGGAAATATAATCATTACACTTCTTGATATAAAAATGAAAGATGTGATTCTACACCATTGTTCACCACTACTAGTTGAATTGTAGACGTGATTCTACACCTTTAGCCAAATGGTAGTCAAGTTGAGGAATATTTTACTAACAAACCAACATGACGAATATGAATTGTAGAAATTAAACCCAATACAGATATCTAAAAGGCTAGAACATAAATTTTTACCACAAACAGGAATTTTCCTAGCCCCTACCAGTTCAGGAAACGAAAATACAGTTGGCATCATACCTTCCCGAATATCGAAAGCAGGTATACTCGTCGTGAACAGTATGGACTTTTAAACCAGGCTGCTGGGAGAATATCTGGGAGATAGTATTAAAGCAAGTAAGTGCAAATTCATAAATATGATGTCCAAAAGTAAAAAAAGAAAGATAAAAACTCTGACTAATCACATACCTTACTTACTAAAGGGTCATACACTACTTCTGGGAGGTAAGCCAAGGTAGTACCACTGTCTATGATTGTCCCTTTTCTATCTCCTACATCAAATACACCCATTGGGAGATTCAGAAAAGTACTGCCAACTTGAACAGCTGTCATGTTGACGTTGTAATGTGGCCTGCATATTTTCATAACATAATAGTTAAAAGATAATGATAAAATTACAGCACGACCAGAAGGACTATTTGAAGTGTTATACAAGAAAGTCGTTTATATATGTATCTATAAGGGCACCTTGCAGTTTGTACAAAGTAAACAACTATGTACAAAAAAACTACATCACGCCTGTGCATTGTGAACCAAATAGGCATGAAATATTACATCTTTCAAAATATGATAGCTTCCATAGCTATATAACAGTTAACATAACCACAGTCAGCAGAGTGTCTATGAATATAATCCCTGAGACCATCCATGCAAAGTGAACAATCAAATTTAGGATAACATGATTAGGCACTAGTTTTGATGTGTGGAAATGTAAACATGTGCACGGAGTCAATTCTGTATGGCCCTTAAGCCAAATTTCACAGGTCAATGATTGTACATTACTTTCTTAATTAGAAAGTGAAATAGCACATTTCTTCCACAAAACTCAATGTTTCAGATCATATAATGTTGAGATTAAAGCTAGGTATTATAAGATGAAAGGAGATGACGGAAGCCAATAACAAAGCCAACGAGGAAAAATAATGTAAAATAGATGTGCAGAAATAAACCACGTACTGGTTGGGTACCAACGGAGTCGTGTTAACTTTGGGTTGAACTACATTTCCAATGGCAAAGATACCACCACCATTAGTACCATCTAAGCAATGGGCAAATATTTTCTTCACTTTTCCAGACGAAGCTAGCTGTGAAATCATTGACGAATTTGATTTTCCAAAACCAAGTATCCCATCAAGGGCATCATCACTAGATGAACCTAGATCTCCCGATTGTGTGGCACCACACCTATGCAAAAAACATCGACACCACTATGCAAATGAGTGGGAGAAGGCCTTAATTGCCGGTGTTTAAAGAAAAATTACAAATAAGCAAATTATGAAGCACTGGGGAGAGCATAACCCCACATGGAACTATGGAAGTCGCTAAAATAATAAAAAAATCAACTGACTTTTTCACAAGGCAGCCACAAGCAAGACAGACATCATAATAAAAGGCACATACTGAATCTCAATACATAACACTAGACCTGGCTGATTATAATTTGGTAAAATCAGCTTAAAGTTAACTTGTCAAGGTGGAAAAAAAGGTATATGCATAACCTTGAGCAAAATTAGAAGCTGAAAAGAGGCCCGGGCTCATCAATCAACTTAAATTTGAATATCGTATCTATTCACTTGTCATGATGAAAAGACACATTGACACACAAACTAGCCTTGAACTATATACATTATTTTTTATCAATCATTATTAGTAGGCTAAGAAACTTTAAAAACTAATATCCCAAACCTGTGCAACAACCTCTGAAAGATGGCTGCTCCAATTTTATCTTCTTAATCAGCAATAGACTGCAGCTTGAAGTAATAATTGTAGGATCACACATAAACTCTGACGTAGCTGCAGTCTGTTGCTGATTAAGGATATAAAAAATGAAGCAGCTTGAAGTAATAGTTGTAGGATCACAACAATCAAGTAACAGTACCCATGCCTGATTCTCACTCATCTCGTCCTGGTAAATACAAGTTAAAATTTATCTATCTCAGGTCTTGTATTCAAGTAGTATTTATCACTAGTCACTACTAGCAGAAAGCTACTATTATTAGAGAGTAAATTTCCAATAATCGGTCGATTTTCTGTTCTGAACTGACTCTCACTCGATATCTATGCTATTACATTGCTAAGCTATTATTTCTAACTATAATGTCATTAAAGCAGGTAGTTCATTTCAATGTGAAAATTAGGAAGCTGGCTCTGAAAACAAGTTTCTTAAAAGCACAACACAAATCAAATCTTAGCAAATAATTAGGATCCTTCAATTTCACAGATGATAATGAAATCAGCATATTACTACCGTGTTTTCTATGATATTCCCATTTTCATTTACTCAACCATTTCAACATCAAATCATAGCTGAAATATTCAGGTTCTTTGCAGCAAGAATCCTCTACATGTATAATGTGCATTAACTCACCCAAATATAACACTTCCATTAGCTGATGCAGTTTCCAGATCTCCCGACACTCTATCATATTCTACAACATCTTTTACAAAGTAGCCCGCAGTGGAGCTCCCATCTCCATATATTTCAAGGTATGGGCATGTCATATTTGCTGTGCAACCAGTTAATGGACCGCCATTTACCACCGCACAAAATTCTTGATCACAGGAAACCAATTTCCCAGTGTGTGAATCTTCTATATCGTATAGCGTAAGCTCTATCTGTTAGAATAAAGGAACAGTTCAGATTGTAGAAAAACACAATACATGCACCAGCAGGCAGCAAGGATAAGGCAGATTATTATGGAAACTGTACGAATTTATGATATTAGGGAAGACCTCGGTCCATGGTGAGCTTTTAACAAGTTTTTTGTGTGATTATCAGATGATCTCAGTTCTAAGCCCCATAAAGTGTAGAGCCAAATGTTCCAATAGGACGTACTCCCTAAAATTCTGAAGAATTTATCCCAAATTTGGAATAATATCGGTAACTCAATATTCTAGTTAAATGGATACTCCCTCAGCCCAAAATGTGTCCCACTTTCCTAAAATAAGTGTTAACTTTACCAATAAATCTCGATACTGAAAATTGAATTCTAGTTCTTGCAAATAGTAAAGTCAGATAATTATTTTGGGACAGGGAGACTATTTCATCTACCTTGTACTTCTATAAACAAACTAGTGAAACAACTCTACACAGTTCCTTCAAGCTTGGTATGAAATAAACAAAGGAAATCAGTACAATAAAATCAAAATCATATATCAACATGAACAGAAAAGGAAATAGCTACCCCGAGGGAGCTTCTTCTGGGGCATTCAGTGCACTGAATACAATTCACCCACATGAGATCGCTCCCCGTATCCACCTGCACATAATAGTCCTTGGGAGGCGTTCCAATCCCAATTTTAGCATAGTAAAGCCTGAAACACGGTGTAGCAACAATCACATCAACAACTGGTAGCATCTAGGGCACAGCCACACACGCAGTGACAGACTGAAGGCGAAAACGAAAGAAGCAAGAGAGTCAATGCAAGGACCGGAGAAGATGACGAACCCGAGGACATCGGGACGGCCGGTGCCGCCCAAGGGGAGATCGATGCCGGCGAGAATCCGGAGCTGGCGCTGGTAGTCGTGAGCTTTGAAAAGAGCGAGGGAGCGGTCGCGGCCGGCGTACTTGGACTTGACGCTGAAGAAACCGGAGTTGGCGGAGGCGGCGGGAGAGAGAAGGAGCGAGAAGGAGATGAGGATGAGGAGGAGGAGGAGAGAATTGGCGAGGGAGGTTCTGATCAGAGCCATGATCTCCTTCATCGTCTCAAGACCATGGCCTGGTTCGGTTTCAGCTTTGTGCTCTTCTCTCTCACGGAGACTGAGTGGTGGTATCAAGACCAACAGCGACTTTCTTTTTTACAATTTTATTTTACCAAAAAAACGAAAAACACAGTGGATACTGTGAGTGTGACGTGGAAATTATGTGGAGGTGAGTAGCGCCCGCCCACTCAGTCTCACACTATTTAGTATTTACATTTACATAGTTTTTTCTTTTTTTAAAAATGCCAAATCTATAAACTTAAATTTGATCTCTAAAATTAAACAAGTTAGGTTATCTTAAACCCATTTAAAAAAATATCGAGATAATACGTAAGATAAATATTTACATGTAGAATTTTTTAAATTAATTCTATAACCTAAAAGTTCTTATCTACTATAATTGATAATTTCTTCTTCATCCGATAGACTAACTTACTATTAATCTTCTCAACAACATTTTCCACGACTCCGCGCTAAATTTACGTACTCAAACATTAATATATATGTATGTCTCCATGTTGATATATAATAATTTGACATTATTCAAAAAAAAATGACTTCCTCAAAAAGTTAAACTCTAAAAACTTCACAATGTCCATTTTCACTAATTCAAATACTCAAAGCACAAACTAAATTGGACGCCCAAAAAAATACATTATGAATCGAACAATAGCCCGTAATACTTCCGCAAATAAATAACACAAACGGGAGAAGAGTGTTAGACTAAATGAAACTAGGAAAAATGGTATGGAAAATCTCCGGCAAGTATCTTGGATCATCGCTGGCTCATCTTACGCTTCTTTCTTGCAAGTGCGGCTCGGCGCTCCTGCTCCTCCTCTTGCTCTATCAGTCGAAGTTGTTCCTCGTCCTCCCTCCTTGCAATTTTCGCACTGAAATACCAGGAAACACATCATCAGCTCTTATACATACATTGGTCTTGAGGTTTATATATTCATTCAGCCAAACCATACTAACCTTCTCTTCTCCTCTCTCAAGATGTCATCAAAGTTCGCCTCCATGTCACTATCATCTTCGTCACGACCAGCATACTTATTGGGGTTATACCTGCAAAAGCTCAAGAATTTGATTACCATATCTTACACACATTGTATTTTATATATAACATTGTATTATATATAGGGAAAACATCACTCAGCTACCCTCCAGTATCCACCATTCTCAATTAACTACCCTTAAGTTTAAAACCTATTTGACAACCCCTTAAGCTTTTTTCATTCTCATTTTACCCCAAATCCGTCAACTTTTTGGTAATAATTGACAAAAATACCCTTATTTTCATGAGGGTGTTTTCGTCATTTCAGACCCAAAAGTTGACAGAGTTAGGGTAAAATGAAGATAAAAAAACTTAAGGGGTTGTCAAAAACGTTTTAAACTTAGAGGTAGTTGATTGAGAAAGGTTCATACTTAAATGTAGTTGAGTGAGATTATTACTTGTATATGTGAACAGACGTTCCCCATCAGTAAACACAAAAATGAGTATGCGGAATATAATGGAAAATAGACGTAATGATTGGGCTGAGTCTACAAAGACTAATCCTAGGACAAAGTTTGCAGATTATGGATCAGGAAAAACTGAACCCTCCGAAGAAAAAGTTCACTATAAATCTGTTACCTTGACATTATCAGTAGGTGCTGGTAACTTTGACAACAATGAAAGTAAGCAAAATGACAGCAACCAATAACCTTTATAACTACAAGCTAGTATTTTTTCCCACAAATCATAGTGGAATGGTGAATTTTGCACTGCAACTTAATTCTATATAAAAACCCACAAATTTTTCCAAGACCACTGAACTGATATGTCCTTTAACCAGGAAGAGAAAGGAATTCATACCGTCTTCGTACCAAAATAGGTATAACTGAAATGGATGGTTAATATTATGTTATCCTAACTACCTTGCAGACAAAGTAGCAAAAGACCACGGTATGACAATGCTGAATGGGTATACAAGCCAAAAACAAGGAGATTTACCTGAACATTTTCCTGATCATAGCAATAGCACCTCCGTCGTCGTCTTCATCATCATCAGAGAAACATCTTGCAGGCTTCTTCTTGGGGCGGCGATCTTCCACAGTACGTGATGGGTTTGGCTTCGGTGGCTTGTTTATCTGCTTAAATTTCAAATTTGGAGTACAAATCATCAGACAAAATTGCATATTAGAAGCAAGAAGTGCCATGTTCTTATCCAGAGATGTAGAGGGACTGGACCTGAGGCCTTGACGAAACTGCAGAATGTTTTGGTGCCATTCTACTCTGGTTAGGTTCTTGTCTTTCCTTTCTCTGTTCCTGCAGCTTTCTCTGGTCTGAATGTTGCTGTAGCTTTCTTTGGTCCTGATGTTGTTGTGGCCTTCTTTGGTCCTGATGTTGTTGTGGCCTTCTCTGGTCCAGATGCGGTGGTCTTCTTTGATCCTGATGTGGCTGCTGCTTTCTCTGATCTGGAGGTTGCTGAGGCCTTCTTTGATCTGGATGTTGCTGAGGTCTTCTCTGATCCTGCGGCCTTCTCTGATCTAGATGTTGTTGCTGCCTTTTCTGCTCCAGATGTTGTGGCCTTCTCTGATCCTGCTGTTGCGGCGGCCTTCTCTGATCCGGGTTTAGTGGGGGCTTTCTCTGATCTGGGTTTAGTGGGGGCCTTCTCTGATCCGGGTTTTGTGGGGGCCTTCTCTGATCCGGGTTTTGCGGCGGCCTTCTCTGATCCAGGTTTTGCGACGGCCTTCTCTGATCTAGGTTTTGTGGCGGCCTTCTCTGATCCGGGTTTTGCGGTGGCCTTCTCTGATCCGTGTGCTGCTGTGGCCTTCTGTGTTCTGGGTGCTGCTGCAGTCTTCTCTGGTCGGGGAGCTGCTGCTGCTTTCTATGTTCCAGGTGCTGATATTGTTGCTTTCTTTGTTCCAACTGCTGTTGTTTTGGATCAGAAGACTGCAACTTTGATGAAGTTTGTTTGTGCAATGCAGCCAAAGAATTATTTGAACCAGGTACAGGCGTCTTCTTCTGCAAGCTCACATTAGGTAAGGTTTTTGGTCCAAGAGGCCTACTAGAACTGACCCCATTCTTGCTACCAAGCTGTTTTCTTGGATCCATCGATGCTGAACTGGACTTACTAGCAGAAGTTAGTTTGCTGGAGTCAAACTTAGGAGGGATGTGACCATTCATTGGTTTCCTTTGTTCATGACCACCATTCACATGTCTTTCACCATTGCCAAGCGGTTGCTTACTCTTAGGCGGTACTTGAGTATATCGAGTCTCTTCAACATCAGCAAAAGACCTGTATAAGTTTTCTCAATGAAAATAGTATGCTTCAATAAATTGAACAAGAACCAAACTACATAAAGCAGAAACACACCAGAAGTGGATGGCGGGCAACTTCGAACCGAAGACGGCTTTGCAGGAGCAGGGTGTTCAGCATCATCAGATAAAAGGAATGAATAGTCTCTATTGTCCCTGAGTTTTTGATCTCTCACTTTTTGCTGTGCATAAGAGAAGAAAAATGAGACAGAACTGTAAAGTAGCCTTTTCCATAGACAGCACAGCACTACTTCCTCTTGATGTTACCTGATTTACAACTTTAGGCATGGGGTTACGAACTCCTGCCTTTGATCCTGCAGTAGCAGAAGTAGAGCTTTTTTTAATCTGCAAAAGAAGTGATGTGATGGTATCAAGATGAAGAAAATGAAGTGTGTCTCAAACAGTTCTAAGAGCATTAAAACTATTTCCAAGCAAAAGCTTTCAGCTCAAAGGTCAGCTGACTAATGTGAAATACAGATCAAGCAGTTCAGAATACTAGCATCAAGAATCAGTGTAGATGTTGCAAAAAAGATGGATCACAAAAAATAAAATATCACCGAACTATTTCAGTTAACATCTGACTTTATCATACATCTATTGTTAAAGGAATAACATATTGGTGCTTACAGTGTGCTGTGTCTGGGCGTTAGAGAGTTTCGCTGCTAAATGCCGGTTTTCTATAAATGACTTGCTCTCTTGAATTACTCTTTGAGCAATAACTGGTTTAGCTGGGCCAAAGAAGGATCCAAAACTGCAAAGGAATCATGAAAAGAAAAACAATTTTGATAGAAGTTAGATCTGCAAGCTCCACAGGTTCAAGTTCAACATTGCTCCGAACATATCCAAACGGACTTAACTTCAAACATCAACTACCACAATACTAAAGGTGACAGGGCACTCATATTTGAAAGAATTTTAAAGAATAATCTAAAGTAAAGTGATAGGCCTTGTGTATGTGAATAGCTGTTACTCCATATGCAAATTAACACCTCAACAGATACTTTGAACCCGATGTCAGAACATTGGAGTTCACAACATGGCGTTTATAATCTTAAAACAGACAAATCAAAAGCCTGGACAGAGAATTTCTCCGAAGAAACAAAGGTCAATAAAGATATGGAACTTTACGTATTGCATTTTGAGAAATTATAACTCACTTGTCATTTGGAGGTTTATTCTTTGTCTCTAGCCGATTGCTTTGCAAAGAACCATTTTCCCTCTTCATCTGTTTTCTCTTAGCTTCCTTCAACTTCTGCCTCAACTCAAGGTAGTCCAATTCTTCCTTCGTAGGTTTAGGATCTTCTTCTTCCTCCCCATCATCCTCCTCCCCATCATCCTCATATGAGTCATAATCTTCGAGTTCCTAAACACAAATACTTTCAGCAAAAAATCAACATCTTTAAATAATAATATATAAAAAAACTGTTCATCGAACTGCCATACATAATAGAATGATCAATGTCAATGTTGAACCCAAGACAGCTTACATCTCTATAATATCCCCGCATAGCTGCTTCAAATTACAGATGAGCTTAAAAAAATCTCATCAGCAGATATCACACACCTGAAATGTTATGATGAATAGGGAATAAGAAAATAAATCAACTGTTGTGGTAATGAAGGTGGAAGATGAACATATAGCATCAATAGAACAGCAAATAAACGGACATGACCAAGGTGAAAGCTGGATTTGTTTCAATATTTACATAACCCATCAAAACAACAGTTCTGAAGATTCACGGTGGAAAAAAAAAATTAAATTGACAATATCATGTAATTGAATAGAACATACTCAAAGCTCGAGCCCTATATCGACAAAACTAAATTGAGAAACAAAGCGAAAATCAACATGGAAATTAACGAATCAAGAGGAGCACGTTATTTCAGGCGAAACTGAATTCAAACAGATCTGATTCCACCTCCAAAAACCGCAGTTCTATCGGTCGAAATCATGAACAATGTTCTACCGACCAAAACGATGAAAAATCACAAAAATTGTTGATAGCTGAAATTTTTAAACCGATTGGAATAAACAAAACAAAAAACTCGATTAAATTGAATCCAAATGAGAAAATTACCAGATTGGAACGAGAGCTCGTCTCCAGATCGGAAATCGCGGGCACGCCAAGGATCGATTTGGGGAAACAGGAAGTGGAGAGCAAAGGATATTGCGAATCGCCTATTAACGAGGAGACGATGAATATGAATCTGCGAAGAGGAGCGGAGAGATGACCCCGAGGGGAGAATTGGGAACAAGACTCCAGTTGCCCAAAATACCCCTACCGTTACCGATTAATTATCCAGGTGCCACGCGCTTAATCTGGGGAAAGAAGTGCTGAGTCAGACAGTTCGCGCTAGCTAGCGATGCCGAAGCTGCTAGTACCTTCTTTTCCGAACAAATTTAAAACATAATAATTTTTGGATTGGTATTCTACAAATTTATTAGTGTTTACTTAATCTACACAAATATTTTTTCTACTGATTAGCAAATCGGACTCCAGGTTCTTGAATTTCATTTCCCTTATTTTATCTCCGCCTCTACTCCAATAGCAACCTTGTAATTGTGACCTCGCCGCCAACGTCATCATGCACGCCCCCCGCTCCCCGTAATGTTATACGCCCCCTGATTCGACCGACATAATGGGGACCTTAGGTCACTCTATCGGACGACAGCTCCGCCCCACTTTACTCACACGCCGTCATTTCCTCCTCGATGGTCTGAATTGTCCTCCGATAGGGAATCTTCTGCCCAAGACTACTCCTCGTGTGTTGTCGTCGATCCGAAGACACCACGGGTAGGAGGAGATCACCCCGGTCCTTCAATGTTGCCCATTGGCGCAGCCATGCATACTCGAGATCACTCATCCAGACGACCTTATTTAGCTTATCCATTGTTTCCCTTCCACTAGAGAGGAAACCGAAACCAACCATGTCCTTGTCGTCGTTCGAGAATCATGAGGGACACCATCTCGGGCCAGAGGGAGCCAATCCAGCTTCTTGCACAAACGAGCGGTCGTTATTTGTACTTGTTGGAACTATAGAGATTGATCCATCAATAGGAGTTGGTGGTAGAGGAGGAAGTTGGCGCTAGAGGACCGGTGCGGAACACTCGAGAGGCACCATGGGCACGAATAATGCTCTTTCGAATGCGTATCACCCCGTATCACGATAGATGTCCTCCCCTACATGCACCCACTAGTTGGAGTTTGGGACCAGAGAAGGAATCCCCACGGATTCAGGGTTCGGATAGGCGATCACGGGGATGGAGGAAGTCATGTGCACATTAAGAAGTATCCCACATCCCTAATAGGATAGGAGCTCATGGGACTCGTCTATATGGAGGATATGGAAATCACACCCTTTCTAGGGAATTTAGCCTTGTTAGGGCAGAAGCGAGGCCAGCCAAGCAGGCTTGCTGGTCTCCATGAGTGATGAGACCATTAGGGAACCATGGGGTGTCCTAGAGGAACCACACCCCTGCCCTCATGGGACAGATATTATCTGTCCCCTAACCTCCTCGTTTTCATGGTATACTCCTTGAACGATTGTCAAGACAACACGTGTTTGTTCAAGTTGAGACGGGGAAAGCTGTAAGAACCGCCCTGGTCGATCCCGGTCGAACCGGTTATTTTTGGCGAAGTTTGACTTTCGGCCGGAAAAATCAACCGATGACTCTGGGAGTCGTTCGGGACCTTTCCGGGGCCCAAAAAGCTTAGTCGTCATCACATTAGCTTAGTTGGGCCATTTCCTTTCATTTGACTGTAATATTGGAAAAGTCAATTTTTGGTCAAACGAGGACTTTTTATCGACAAATCCTAATTAAATTAAGGTGCTGGTTTTTAACTAAGTACAAGTGGTCCCTACATGGACACTTGTCCATACTAGGTTGGGGGGGAAGAAAGGAGGCTAAAAGGACCCCTTTACCCCTCACAAGTGTCCTTAAAGGGGCTTTTTGGAAATTCAACAAATTAGGTCTTTAAGGAATTTGAAGCAACAATTTCAGCAAATATCCTTGTGCTACCCGATTCTAGAGAGAGAAAAGAAGAAGAGGAAGAACAAAGGAGACTTGAAGAAGAAGAAGAAAGGGAGAAATGAGCAATTTTGATCCTAGTTCTTCATCATTTCTTCTCCAAAACCCCAAAATCATCTTCATCCCATCATTACAAAGGTAAGTAACCTCTTAAACTTCATTTTCAATTCATTTCAAGCTTTGAGTTTTCTTAGAAATGCATAAAATAGCTAGGTTTTTGAGTTACATGTTGTTAGATGATGTTTTAGAGCAATGGATGATTTATTTGTGTTGAAATCAATGGTTTTTGGTTGTTTTTGGATTTGAAATCTCTTGGGCTTTTGTTGGTTTGATGAATTCTACCATGGGTAGTGAAGGATTGAAGTTATATGACTGTTTTGGAGGTTTTGGGTGACTGAAAATGGAGTTTTTGGACTGTTTTTCGTGAAAATGAGGCTGGAGGAAGAAGAAGGTCGGAACTGGTCTGAGGCGTCACGGATCCGTGACGGGAGACGTCACGGATCCGTGACGGGAACCGTGACGGGAGACGTCACGGATCCGTGACGGGAACCGTGACGGGAGACGTCACGGCTCCGTGAGGGAGACCGTGACGGGAGACGTCACTGCTCCGTGAGGGAGACCGTGACGACACACGTCACGGGTCCGTGACGTCATCCGTGACGGGGAGTCTCACGGCTCCGTGACCCGATCCGTGGCAGACCAGTTTTGATCCTTTTGAATCCTTTTTGGGTGTTTTTCCTTTATTTCGAAAGGTGATTTTGAACCAAACGATTGGGGTTTTAACTTAGATGTGTGTCTCTTGGTTAGTCTTTAATTATAGTTTTAATTGTGATCCAAGACCTTGGACCCGAGCTCGACGAATGAGGAGGCCTTGGGAACCACGTGAGAGGACGGGGAGGAAGCTAGTCAAGACGTCAGCAGCTAGGAGTATTTGAGCGTTGGAGAATTCAAGGTAGGGAAGAGTAGTAAACTCCACCTTTACTTTAATTAATGTTAATCGTATGCCTATAGGATAATAATAACCGGAAATGTCCTAGTTTGCATATAGGATGTGATTCACTAGAATAACCGCTTTCAATTACACTAATAACCGGAAGAGTCTTAGTATGCATATAGGATGTGATTCACTAGTTAGCTGCTTTCAATATTTTGGGAATTGCCGTGCTGGTAGAATGGCCATGATGAGCCTTAGGATTTCTTGTTGAATGTACCTAATTATGGTTGTTCGTCCTTAGTGTCGATGCATGTTTCGTTTTTAGGTTAATATAAGGGTCACACTAAACTAGATGAATTATGATAAGTATGATACGAATGATTGACTTGGTGACATGATTGGATGAACGATTACTTGGTTGTCTCGTGATATGGTTGAATGAATGGATGTGATGAATGTGATATGAATGGTTGTTTGTGATATGATCGGGTGAGTGATAGACCGATGAATGTGGTTGGTAAGTCATGCCGGTAAGCTTGGTTTGACAATGTGAGTGGTTGTATTGTGTTTGATGTGTTATGTGTGATGTTGGTTGTGTACCCCGAGGTGTGTTTCCGGGAAGATACCTAGGCCGATGTGCGTTTCCGGTATGGTATGTGATTGTGTGCCCCGAGGTGTGTTTCCGGGAAGACATCTAGGTTGGTGTACGTTGTTTTCCCCGATGTGCGTTTCCGGGAAGACGTCTAGGCCGATGTGCGTTTCCGGTATGACGTGTGATTGTGTGCCCCGAGGTGTGTTTCCGGGAAGATATCTAGGCCGATGTGCGCTTCCGGTATGATATACTTTTTGCTTCACCCCGATTATCTATGTTCCTTTGGGGACATTTCCTGGAGCCCGATGATATGTGTCCCGTTAGGGATATTTCCGGGAGCCCCGATGATATGTGTACCCTTTGGACCGAGGGGAATTCCGATATGATGTGTGGCCGTGTGTGGATCAGAGTCTTGTGGTTTTGTTCATCTATATTTCAGTACTCTTGTGATTCTTTAGTTGTCTCTATTGGTGGATAAGCTATTCCCCCCATTGATCTCCTTTGAGTTACTATTTTATTAAGCCTTGCATTTATTGTTGATCTCTATTCTTGGTGTCTTTTGGATAAGCGTGTTGTTCGTTATTTTTGTTGTCAAAGCGGGGGTTCTTTTACCTTACTACTTTTTCCTACTACGCGTAAGCTCACCCCCTTTATGTTTACTATCCTTTACAGGTTTGGTTGGTGAGTAGACTTAGAGGTTGCTTCAGGGCTCGGGAGTTCCTGGAGGATCCGGGTGGCTTATTGTAGTTGGACGTACTTTCCACTTTTGTATCGAATTACTTTCCTTACGTGTTTGGACTGAGCATTTGACTCATTTTTTTTTTATCATAATCGTTATTTGGAACTTAAAGATTTGGAGTTGATTCTCAATTAAATTAATTATTATTATTTTATTACTATTCCTAATTCACGTCTCGGGTTCGATCAAAACCGGATTTAGGGCGTGACAAAAGCTTTATGGGTTACTTGCGCCAATCACCGATTGAATAGGGAACCACCCCTTGACGTATTCCCTGGTAGTACCGGGTATTTTGTTATAGGATTAATGTTTCGGTCGTCATATGAACTTTATCTCGTCCCTTTCAATTATTTTCATTATTCTATGATCAGCTTGATCTTTCTATTTTCAAATTAATAAAACTTCATACTTATGCTAAGAAAAAAATCTACACAAATAAGTAAATGGTGGTGTGATTCTCCACTCTCCATTCTCTTGGCCAACCTAAAAATAGAGTTGTTAGGGTTAGTCTCTATAATTGGTGTGTCGACAATGTCACCTTTCCTCAACTGGCTGAGAATCTCCCTCTCTATGACCTATCCTGCAACTGTTCCTCGCCATTTCTCTCCCCCCAATTTTTTTTTGTCTTGCTCCAACCTCGAGGTTGGACTGATCTCTCTCCCATCGACCATTTCCCATTTAGGCGACTTTGGAGTCTCGCTGGTCTCAAACGACAACATTCTCCTTGACCAGGGGAGTTGAAGACGACATCATTGAGATCCTAGAAAAGGGGTAGTACTGGTTGTGGACGACGTTAACTATCGTTTCGCTTTGACCGACTGGCTCCTCACCAAAAAACGATTCAATCCAAAAGTGCTATGTGTGCTCATGATAGAAACCTAGGATATCCCGGGTATGGTGGTGCAACCTCGTACTGATCATATTTTCTCCTTCATCTTCCCATCATATGAGACGATCGAGGGAATCCGATACCGGTAGCCATGTACCTTCCACAAATCTATCTTCCTCACACAGTTGTCGACTTGTACGCAGTCAGATTCGTTGGTATTTCGGATCATGCATATTTCGGTATGTGCGGCTATATCTCGAGAGAGGTCGGGTCGTAATCGACACAATGTTAGGAACAGATTTGTCTTTGAGGGATCGCCTTGTCGATGAGTCTAGGAGGAGTTCTTATGGCTTCGAGTGGAACTAGACATCACCAAACCTCTTCGGTGACAAACCAGACTTCGATTTGATGGCTACCTTAAGCCCTTTTATGGGTCAGTTGTAGTACGAGAAGCTGTCATAGTTATGCTTCTGTTGTGGGAAGTTAGGCCATCTCAATCATGGTTGTATGGCCGTCAGCCAAGGATTGAAGATGACTTCTCTCCGATATAACAAGTTTGGTATGACTTCGATAGGGTTATGAGTAGATGGTTTCATCCGTATAAACCAAGAGGCGTTTCCTCCACCACTTCGGAGGGAGCGTGAGCTGTATGAACCGGTGAGGTCCATCTCTCTATCACCGACGCCAGCACCAATGATGAGGACATCTCGAGGCCTCAATCCTCCTCTATAACCACCTCCCCCGAATGTGAAGCGATCGTGAAGCTCGTGACAAAAGTCATCCCTCTATCAGACCACAAATCTTGCCTAAAGTTTAGGCTCTAGTTTGTGTCCCTTCCCGGCTACGGGAAAGACTGGGAGCACCTGAATAGGAAAGGTGAGAACGGTGCCGTCTTTAATGGTGGCCTAGATCACAATCTTGCCTAACATGGGTCAAGTTACCGGTCGGACACCATTTCCACCAAACCCTCATGCTCAGCCACCTCCTCGGGTGCCCTTGTCAGGATCATTGTCGTCATACCCTCCACCGCCAATAACAATACCCACCTTCCCTAACTAGGAGGTTTTCGGGAACCTCGACCTCGTTAGGCAAGCTCGGGTAACCCCGAATCAACCCCTCCAGGCCGCGTCAGTTCAAGAAATTCAAAGACTTTGCCAGAGAAGGGGAAAAGGGATCATGCAATGAAATCTCATATGAAGACGGTCGACTTGGATCTAGAAGACGGTCGGGCTCAACTCTTAAACTCAATGAGAAGTCTACCAAACAGCCACACCAAGAACGATGATTGATGTTGGTTGGGGTCGGATGGGGAGGGGAACGTCTATCCGATCTAGGTAAAGGCCAATATTCTCAGCTCGTTTTCCCCGAGTAAGAGTAGCCCTTCAAACCCTAGCATCTTGAGACAACCACCCAATAGGGTTTTTAGCTCCATGTACTTACTTTATCATTTCTGACAGTTAAATACTTGTAATGCCTCTTAGGTTTCCTACTAAGAGTTTATTTACTTGGCCTATAATTTCGCATATCTGTTTGTGGTGGGGTCCCGAACTACTATCTCGGCCTTAAGGGTTCAACTCGTATGCTTTTAGAATAGGATTTATTTATTTTTATGCTATAAATACGCACTTGTACGTCATTCCAATTCATTCAATATATGAAATATTCAACACGATTACTTGCATTGATTCTCAGGGAGGTCCTAGATTTTTATAGCTCTTGAGGAATCTGAAGACCGTAGAGTAATTAGGAGAATGAGAAGATTTTACTGTCATCATTTCGAGTTGTTGCTTGTTGTAATGCAAACTTATACATACATGGATAGGATATGCTTTCATAGACCATTACAAATATGAGAACTTTGCAGAATGAAAGTCAACTCAGAAAGCTACAGAGGGAAGGGTGGTGCTAGCGAGGAAGTGAGTGATAAGCTGGAGAGATCGTTTGGGAGCAAATGTGGGAACTTGGTGTCCGGCTCCTCTCACTGTCACGAAAGTCAACCCATCGTAGCTTATAGTCCACCCTCCAACCTATCACATTTACGGAATACAAACGTGCGACATATACAAAATCAGATTTCGATATATACGTACAAACTAAATATACTGAAGTTTAGATCCGATATGTTTTCAGCGTAGTTTACCAACACAAACTCATATTGATGTATACTTCAATCAAACATATACGCGGTTGATTCATAATGTACTTAAATCTCGATTTATTTATGCATATGTCGCCGTGTTTAAGATGATTAATGAAATTTGTTAACTAATTGAAACAATTACCTCTCTATGGTTGTACCAAGGGGTCCAATCTTGAGTGATATTCAATCCAAGTTTATTGAGTGAGTATCTTGTGGATGTAACTGGAATTCTTCCATCAGTGTCTCCACTGCATATGTTCATCCACACAAGTTAATTTACAATATTTATCATAGATATCATTGTAAATGCTTTGTAACAAACATATAATAACCAATCAGAAATCAACATTCATGGATGGACATACCGCCACTGATTAGAATAATCGAAAAACAACAAAGTTTAAACGACGCATAATAACATTTAAGTGGTCAATTTGGGTCTAAGTTTAAATGATATTAAAAGTAATAATGAGGTAAACTATAAGTAATTTGATTTTTTAAAATTAAAATATGATTTTTATAAAATAAAAATAATTTTTGAAAATCAATGACATGAATTTGAAATTTGGTTGTTAGTGGGCATTTACCTGTTTTGGATGGAAAATCAAATGAAAAGTTAACGGCGAGTAGTAAACTGGAATAAATGAAGAGTTAGAGTACTGAGGTGACATAAAAAACTGTTAGGGTACTCTAAATGAAAAATGAAAGTTTTAGGGTACTGATGTGGAATCATCCCAAACTATAATAATGTGAATGGTAGTGGTAGAAGTAGTACAACATCTATAGTGGGGCGTTGCAATCGATTTGTTGCAGGTGCTCAACGCCTTATGCAACGAGTCCTTGACGCAAGAAACATTGTAGGATAGTGTTGCAGCCAGCGCCGACCCAACAAACTTGGGGGCCTTAAGCGGTGAGTTATATAATTTTTTTATTTTACGAAAAATTACTTAATCGGGTTATGCTCAAATAAAGCTTTTAAATACATGTTAAATCAATAAAAAAAATTCCTATTAGACTAGAATGGGCCCTCTAAAATAAGCTTTTTGGGGCTTATATTTATTGATAATTGATAAAAACAAGTAATAGTAAATTTTTGGGGCCTTGTTTATGTTGAGGCCTTAAGTCATTGCTTAAATGACTTAAAGGTTGAGCCGGCCCTGGTTGCAGCGCTACTCGTTGCAAGGTCCGGCAATGACTAAAGTAGGATGATAGGGAGGCGTTGCAGGATGATTGAAGAGAAAATTACTCTTGAGCTACCATAAACTAATAGTTAGAGGGGTGGTTGGACTCGTTGTAGGAGGCGTTGCGGCGTTTACAATGAGCCGACTGCAATGGCCCACTACAAATGCTCTAAGGTAAATGAAGGTCTAAAAACTTGAAACACAATGGTGTATGAAGTTATGGGTGATATTGATATTGGATTCATGAGGGTGATGGGCCTTAGCCACTTGGGCCAGTGAGCAAGCGTTATGGAATGGTTTCATTTTAGTTTTGAAACTCCCACATCGGAAACATTACGCAAAAAGAAGAAGAATTCAACTTATAAAAAGGTGAGGCGAAATGATGGATAGTCACGCAGCCGTGCGGTGAGCACATAGCGAACTATTCTTTCGCCTTTTACTAAAGAATACCGTGTGCTCGCCGCGAATAGCGGCATACTCCTATTTTTGGAGGGTTCACTACCAAAATTGTGGACCCCACAATTCTAGTCTTAATTTTTGGTGTTCGTGTTTGGGAAATTTATTTTTAACTTTTTTGGACAGTGTCCAAATTGGATAGACATTTTTTTACTTAAAGATGTGAGTTGCTAATATTAATTTTCTGTGACTCATGTTACTTCTTTTTTTAATTATCGTCACTTCGATCAATGTAAAAATGCTAAAAACAGTTGAGAAATGATATTTATTATTATTAATAATAATTACCTGTAGACCCAAACACGAATGCCATTGTTGATTAGCTTCTGAATCACAGGGAGAACAGAGAAAGTAGAGTCCCCCCATGCATTGTTAATCTCAGAGCTGCAATACCCAATAAAATATTATATTGATACATATATTATCCAATATTCTAAAAACCGTTAAGTATTAATTAGACGGTTAGAGTCTTTGGAGATTAATTGAGGACTAATTGGATTTTTAATTTTCTATTTTTTAAATTTTTAATAGATATATTATTATATGTAAAAACAAAATATGCATGTTCTTATATTAAAAATGGTAACTCATATTTAAAATTTCTAAAAAATAACAACAAACAACTCAAAAGAACAACCCCTAAATCACCAACACTAAACAGCTGTATAACCATCTAATTATTTTAATTTAGTGACTATAATATATAAAATTGTTCTAGACGTTTAAGAGCCTAGTCGGATCGACTAGACATAAAATGGAGATTATGTGAACGTCTAGCTGGCGGATTTTTAGAACATTAATATTACCTTATAACAATGGTGGTCTCACCAACTCAATATATTTTTACATATGAACTGTGATCATTAACTAACCTCACATAAATTAAATAAGATAAGAATAACCTGCATAGCACCCATGGATAAGGTATGCCAGTGACGTTGGCATGCAAAGCTGTTTGGACTTGTGGCCTGTTGAAGTACGTAGTTGCGATATTCATGGAGCATGGATCGTACCCTCCTCCATACGGCGCCGTATTGGGGGAAGAAGAGAGGGCAAAAGGTCTGGGCAGTGGACAAGTGGGAGCGTATAAGCTGTACATATCGATTAGATTATACACTGCGTAGTACTTGGAGAGCTCTTCATTGCATTTTGCACTCTGATTCTTAAAATCACAGCTCTGCTTTATCGAGCTGTAGACACCGTCTGAAATCACGGCGTGTCCCCATGCATAGTCTACCATCCCGGCTTGATCCGTTTCGTAATCCAATAATGCGTTTCCGATCTACAGGTCAAATCATAATTATAATCAATTTTTTAATTTAATTCTAATTTTAGAACAATTATTAAAAAAAAGGAACACAAACTATACGATTATTTTTTTTTGATCAACAATTTTTTTTTGTATATATAAGTAAACAAGCTTAAGATCCAACTACAGACCAAGCACAAAAAAATACAGTAAACTGAGATGATGAAGGGGAATGAATGAAGCCCCCAACCCTAGAATGACACAACCTTCATCTTAGGGCAGTACCAAGAACAGATGAGAGAAACCAAACAACCTGAAAATGAAATGACTAAACAAGTAGCCTTGAGATGAAAAGCCCTGAAGACCAGATTAACCAATAATCAGCGCTGAAGGACCTAAGACGCCAACCACCATGATCCCCCAACACAAATCACAACCGGAATTAAAACAACCCCTTGATCTCAAACCAAGGTTTTGCCGGCGCCAACACGCCCGACCGAGAATCTCGCCCTAACATATATATTAAAAAGGAGAAAACAAAGGGCTAAAGCCCCGATGTCCTCGCCGGCGGCCAGCACCGAGATCCGACGAGGTTGGACCACCAATTTCTCCAAAAACATCATTTTTTTCCTTTAAAATAAGATGATGAGGGAAAAGGGGAGAAACCGATGGTAATTCGATCAGGGGAAAGAGCATACCTCAACGTCCCAGCCTTAGATCTGACAGTCCCATCTCACAACGAACTGAGCTGCTTCCACACTGTCTCACACGTCCCAACTTTCGCCGGAGATTCCCTGAGCAGAGCGACCCTAACCATTGCCACTCCGACATGATGCAGGTGAAGGACGAAGTGAGTCTCGCGCGACTGTAGCATCAGACGACCTCGACTCACGACGGGTCCTCAAACCTCTCCGGCCAACACCGAGAGAGAGTGAAGAGAACCAAGATTTCTCAAAGCCAGAGCCGAGAAAGAGTTTCCATAGATTTGACCTTGGGAAGCTCCTATAGGCTGGGGAAACCTGAGGAGCCACCAAGGGTAGCCGGATCTGATGAGCGGCCGACCAAGGCGGCGGAGCAAAGGCCGTAGATCTGTCTTGAAGAGCCCAGATCTACAAGAGGCGGACCGAAACGAGCCACCAGGAGCCGGCAGCGGGAAGCACGGCCACACCAGACCACACGAGAACCACGGGAAGAAGGAGAAACCAGCCTGAGACGCCAGATCTACCCCTCAGCCGCATCCCGGAGGCCAGATCTGAAAAGAAAACCGAACGGGAAGGGGGGAAAGAAGGTGTGAGAAAAGGAAGAGGGGTGGAAGGTAAGGAGAGGGGGAGAACCAGCAGTGGCCATGACAGTCGGAGCCGCCGTGGCCACCGCCAGAGAAGAAAGGGAGAGGAAGGTTGAAAGCGGGGCGAGAGGGGAAGTTTCTAGAGAGAGGCGAGAGCTTCTCTCTCTAGAAATTTACTTAACGTGTTTTTTTTCTTTTTCAAACTATACAATTATGCAATCCAATAAGAATAGGAACCCGGCCAACAATACATTTGATTATTGTGAAACAAGATTTTAAAAATCGTTCAGCGCTGGTTGGACGGTTAGGACCTTCTGGAATTAATTTACAACTAGACGAGGATTAATCGGATTTGTATTATTTTTTTTAATAGATTTATTACTATATATAAAAACAAAATATGAATTTTATTACATTAAAATGGTACAATTTAAAATGCTTAAAAAATAAAACAACTCATAAACACAATCCGTAATATCACCAACACCAAACAACTTTACACAACCATTTAATTATTTTAATTTAGTCACTACACTATGCAAAGTTGTTTTAGGCGTCTAAGAGCTTAGTCGAATTGGCTAGGCATAAAATGAGACCTAGACGACGTCCAATCGGAATTTTTAGAACGATGTTGTGAAAATACATATTAACATATACACATACTTACCAGTTACAAGGGTTTAACCAAGTGGTCAGTCCGCTTCTAGCTTCTATGATGCATATTTTAGTTATAATTACAAGAAAAATACCTTAATGTGTTCACTATTGGTGAGTTGTGGGCTTGTGATTTGTAATAATTGCAAAAAATGTTTTTTTGTTGCACATTCTGTAAATTTGTTTTAAAATGATAATATTATTTTTATTTTTTAAATATTAAAAAAATCTAAAAATACCACATCTCATACCTTTTTTTTTCTTCTTCGGGTGCATGAAGAAATTCATTTTTGTTTTTTACTTATTACTTTTAAAGGATAAAATCATTGTTGTAAAACAAAATTACATAAAATGCAACCAAATAAAGAAGTTTGAAGTGATTCTTTGACATTACGAAAGAACAAGACTGGAACTTGCAAACAAAAATAAATAACAGATTTTTTTTACAAATATCCATTTTTTTCTTCATGAATTGATTACAAAGACAATACGTATACTTACGATAATACCCTTGAGGTTTATGAAACTTTCTGCTTGTAATTTCTTGTTCGCTTCAATAATAACATCAGCAAGTTGTGGTACATAGTGCCCTGTAAATATAGTACATGTTATTAGAAAAACAAAAGTAATTCACGTACCAATTTATACATACAGATTAAATATTTTATATATGTTTAATATTTAATTAAACAACCCATAGAGAGGTGTAGGATTGAACTTACCTGCATAGCTCTCTCCTGCCATGTAGAAGTCAGAGGACTTGTATTGTGGGAATCTCTTTAACCAGTTCAAAAGAAATGTGTGTGACTCCAAGGCTGCAAATTTAAAGAGATTTCGTTCATAATTACATAATTAAGTATGAAATAAATCATGTACTGCTGGTATTAAATTTTTGAGTAAACTACAAACTCGAGATGAGAGCGACAACAATGATGAACGACCTGTGATGTTATCTCCGTGTGTAACGTTGAGAGTTGTATTGGAGTAGGAAAATCCGACCCCAGCTGGAGCATCCAAGAACAGTAAATTGGCAGCTGAAGCACATAAACAACCCCAAATCACGTCCATGATAGAAATATTAGAAGTTAAATAAATACATAAAAATTAAATATAAAAATATTGATCCGAACAGTAAACTATTCAAAATTCAAAAGTGTCAAACCAAAAATACATTTAGTTTTAATCACAAATCATTTATATCTTTATGAATTGAAAAATATCGAAAATTGACATAAAAATTGTAACCAATACCTTAGAATAGTTTAATATTCGCAGTCAATACTTTATGGAGAGTTTTTATATTTAAACCCTAAATAAAAATCAATGAAAACTCACCTCTATTCCAGCTGTATCTGTTGAACTTCAGTGTCGACCCATCTTTGACCAAAAATGGGCCTAACTCTTGGGCCTCCCCAAACCCAACGGAAGAACAACCTGGGCCTACAAAAGTCAACCATATAATATAAGAAGTTAAAAATCTATGAACTTTTCTCGTTGAAGTAAAAAATGAAATCTAAAAGAAAACCTCCGTTGAGCCACAAAAGGAGAGGTTTCTCAGAAGGTTTCGTGGTAGCTTCGAAAAGCCAATAGAAGAGTGATTTTCCCGCCGTCTCGTTAACGGTCACATATCCTGAGTAATGTCGAAAGTTGACGGGAGGCTGACCCGGGAGGGACCCGACCCGATCCGCCTCTTGAAGGGCCTTGATCTTTGGATCAAGCACACATGATGTTGATGGAGACGAAGAGACCGCACCATTTGAACACGTGAGACCAACAATGAAGACATACGAGAGAAGCAGAGCACGGTTATGGCCGGCCATTTTGTGCAAATAAGTTGTGGATATTGGCTTATGAGAGGTTTCTTATCATTCTCTTTTTATAGTGAAACGGAACGGGTATGTGACAATAACATAGGTCCAACAAGATTTCACAATTTTGTAAGGACATTTGTTGTATAGTTCGGGCGACTTAAACTTCGATCATTATATGAGAGATTCCAACAAACTATCGAATGTTATTGAAACGATGAAATTTAAAGTCGTATATAATCAACACTCTGAAAGGTAATTCATGTATCATGTTGTATCAGTTTAACCTAACATCTATTACATTTGACGGAAAAATATCACTTTCTTCAAAAATGTTTGTGCAGAAAACGGCGTAATGTCAATGCATACATGCATATATGTGTATTTATATTGAGTTTTTCCTCGTTTTTTAAACAATAGTATTTTGAACATTTCGTGCAAATTTAACATAATTTAAATGAATCGCTCCATTAAAATGTCTGGAAAGGAATATTGTAGTAGAGTCCGAAGAAAGTGATACAACAGATCCAAACTAAGAGCTAGGACAGAGCTAGCCCATTTCTGGGTTGGCGCTGAGACGGACTGTATACTCCCCCGGGTTGCAACGTGCGTCGTCCTCCCTAAAATGATAGAGTAGGGCCCAAAAAACGCGAGACTGTTGGCCTATGAGATGGTAATAGTGTATTGTATCAAAGCTTGGTGGGACCACTTCCACCTTACGTTCAGTGGGGTGGTGTTTCTGGTCGCCACCCCCCCCCCCCCCCCACTGGACCCCAAAGTACTCGGTAGGCGAGTCGGGGTGCTTATAGCCCCCCGCCGTTGAATGAGTTGCCCCCTCGGAGTGTGTAGAGCTCTCTGACGCTGGGTCCTACACTTCCCGCACTGGACGCTTATGTCTCGCTGATAGGGAGGATGTGACTAAGTTCTAGGTGGCCTCCAAGTACTCTGTATGAGTTCGAGGGTTTCTCCCATATAATGAGGGTTCCACCCGTTCCCCCATCCATTTCCTCCCAACAGGAGAAAGTCGCCCTCGTGGCCCCGAGTCCTAACCTAGATGATTGTTCATGGCAGAAGAAGGTCGAGCTCGGTGCGTAGGGGAAGGTTTTGATTCCTCGGTTTTCCTTTTTCCCTTTCAATCCCCCGATCTTAGAGCCATTTGGGTGAAGTTTGGAGTCGACCGGCCCGATGATCCCCTTAAATATGCTTAATTCGTCCCCGGTACGCCTCTCGCATGACATGATCAAGAGATTGTTGATCGTGGATCCATCGGCGAGCGCCAGGACGGAACTCTAGCGCACCCCTCTAAAGGATAAGAAGTCATTTGGTGTCTATCACAACTGCACCCGAAGCAATGGTCTGGCAATCTCTCAAAAGATATATGCAGAAGGGTCTGTACTTGCGATTCGTTGAATCTGAACCACAATTGACTGTATAATGGTAGGCGGATGTCCACTAGAATCTGGATTATCATGAAATCTCCCCAGCACATGCCATCCACGTCATCATCTACTCCTAATTAAACTCCAAGCGTTCCCCCCAACCAGAATCCAATGCATCTGTCTCAAGCCCCGTTCAGGAGGATTGACACTCGGGCCTAAACCGAGAAATTAGTAAACATCATATCATTGGGTCTCATATGTGGCCTTAGGTCTGTGAAAAGGACTAGCGGATTTCTAAATGCTCAAGGCTCGCCAGCCAGGACCATTTCCCTTTTCTTTGCCGCTAGGAAAAAGAAACCGATTGTCCGTCCTCCAACAGTCTAGCTTTCACATTGTGAAGCTGCCTAAGGTCCTTCAGCGAACCTACCATTGTATGCTAGAATAAGGACTTCGTGGTCAGTACCATGACTACAAGAGAATAGGAAAAATTTGGGCCTCGTCTGCATGCCTTCGATGTAGGTACCACCACTTACTTGATGCGAAAATCCCCTCATCAACGATCCCAGCTCCCCTAAATCAGTTTTTTCGGTGGATAACGACATTCGTCTCTAGGTAAATTGTCCTGATAGGCTACTATGGTTTCCTGTATACTAAGCTTGACCCAGGAAGTTCCCAATAAAAGGCCCACCTTGAGGTGATCACCTATTTAGGCCTAACGGGCACATCGGACCCTGCCCCATTCCTTGTTTCTGTAACCCATCCCAGATCAGGTCGGCCCGGCTTTCTCCTTTGGCCTCCTCTTCGGGTCAAGAACCCTATTAGGCTTGCCCATGGTTCGGCGCCGCCATTTCGGAGCAACGCCCGGTAGTATTGGCCTCTCTCTGGTCTCCTCGTCCACGAGACAGTGTTGCTATTTCCTCTGAGGATCCTCTCTATGCATTTGGTCCGACGGATCTACGGGAGGCTTCCCCCTCCTACCACTAGGTTTCTGTGTCTTTTTCCTTTGGTTCCTCCTCCCCCGACGATCTCCATCCTCGATCAAAGACCCAAAATTCTCCAAGTTCTCCCAACCGGAAGAGACGATTCAACGAAGAGGAATGAGTAGCCCGAGACTTTGAGGGAGTCAATGAAAGGAGAGACTGAGGTTGTCGACGACGACGAGGATGTGGTCCAACCGTCAGAGTCTACCGCACAATCCCACGAGGTTTGTCCAGGATCGGACCCTGGTGTTGTCGGCCTTCTCTCGCCCGTGGGTTCGTAGAGGCGTCATGTTCCACCACTGTAGTGGCGGAGAACACTAGAACTTTATCCACTACGTTGCAGCCCCAATAGGGATCGGAGATGAAGATCAGAGGGAGAGACCACTGTGCGTGGGCCCGAGAGATGAGTCACCGGATGAGTACCACCAACCGTCCCTATCTCCGTCCCACCGCTCGTTGTCGCATAGCCGCTGTTGTGGTTCATCGCCACCACCATGTGAATATCGCTACAAACCCTAAACTCCGAAAGACACAGAGAGAGTTTTACACACAAAAAACTTCAACAGTTTGACATTATGTAGCTTTAAACTTTTTTATCAGCAAATTTATTAGACGACCAGATTTTCAAATTGAAAACAAGGCCAAGGGTGAACCTTAAACATACAAACCAGAGCATGCCTGACATGCACCTCAAACCAATACAACAAACCCATTCAATGGGTACAACACACCGAACGAACAAGAACCAAAAAACCGAACCCAACAAGAGTTTACAAAGGTCTTACACCCAAAATCTCGACCATGAAGCAACCTAACTGAACCTAACAAAGGGTAATCAAAACAGAACAAACAAACCCAACATTGGGTGAACATGTCTAGAACCAATTATTACAAAAACGAAGCACAATAAAAAGGAAAAATACAGACACAACAAACAACAAACAAATAACCTCCAAAGGGTAAGACACACTGCCAACTCCACAACAACAAACAAATTAACCTGCCAAATGCATGACCTACTAACTCAAACAACCCGAAAAACTCATCGGAGTCACAAGTACTCCGGCACACCTATGGCCAACACCAAAAATGGGTAAAGTTACCCTCCGACCCTGACCCCGACCTAGACAACTATGTAACACAGGAAACCGAAGCCCAACTCTCGATGCCGGCCAACACCAGGTCGTCGAGTGTCCGCCACAACCGTGGTTAGAGAAGAAAGATCGTCGATATAAAAAATCAGAGGAAGGGCAGCAAGCGTAAGAGGACAAAGTCGAGGGAGACCAAAACACCAATTGGAATCTCTCTTGTGCATCGACTGGTAGCGAAGAGCCAAACCCTTATCACAACGATCTTCATCGGAGAGAACGAAGAAGTGTGTCTCACGACTGGATCAGGTACAAGACGCAGGGATATGAGAAGAGTGAAGAAGACGGAGCCACCACAACAACGAGAGAACCCTAGTCTGCCAAAATCATTGTTGGACGGGGGAAAGTCGTCCCACGGTCAGATCCGAGCTACCCCAACCCTCCACGCATGGAAGAAACGACCACCGACCACCAGATCTGTACAGAACATAGGATCTTCACGACTAAAACACGCGAAGGGAGGAAAAGTGGAAAGGGGAAGGAAGGAAGAGAAAATGAAACCACCGTCGACGACCTCGCAGAATCGTCGACGGAAGAACAAAAAATCAACGATAACAATTTGGGGACAAGAGATTAGGGTTTCGAGAGAGAGGGCAGAGTCACTCTCTAGAAATGGGCTAACGTTGTCATTACTATACAACTTTATACTAAAGCTAGTCACATGATCCAAACGATTATAATTGTGTAGTTTATCTTATTAAATAATTTTATTTACATGATTCGGTTATTAACTAACTTGTTCCAACGTCTAGTCTTCAATTTTAGCCTAAAACACAACCGATCAATGCCATTTTCTTGTCACTTAATGTTCCAGCCATTTCCTAAAAGCTAATCATTTCTGGCATTTTGGGAATGGATTTTTGCATAATTAATCATCATATAACTTAAGACCCCATGCGAAGATATCCTTATATATTGTCCCAACGAGGAAGTGAGGGTATGGTTCCATTTGGACGATTTAGCTTTAATGCCCCATAAAAATTCAGAGTACGGCAACGATGGTGAAAAAAACACCAAGTAAAACAAAATGGAGAGAAGTTTTATGCAATGGGGTTTCATATTTATATACTAACATATGCTACAGAATCTGATTCTCTAAAAAAACATAGCACGCTTAGGTTTTGAAATATACAAGGCTACATTTTTGTAGGTTCGTTTGTTGGTCATTTACGGTCTTTCCAATATCGAACATGTAGTGTCGGTTTCTCCTTTATCTGTACATAACTAAACCTTTTGGTTTCTCGTTCTCGGATTCATGATCATATCCAATCATCACCAAAACCGACAAATCCTAATCGGAGACAAAGACGTGGACAATACCACATCAATGTTTATCGTAAGAATTCTTAACAAAAAAAATGAGAAGAAAAGTAGGCCAGATCAAGGAAATACGTATGATTGAGGCTAAGAGAACTTGCAACGGTCGTGGCAGGCGTGTCGTTGCAGGCGCTGCCGCGACTCGTCGTTGCAGGGCGTCGTGTCAGTGGGTCGTTGCAGGATCCTGCAACAACGCGACACGTCGTGGCAGCCCCAACGACTAGTCGGCGAACCAGTGAGAAGTCGACACGTGTGATTTTTGAAATAATAAAAGGGTGCTACCATGACTCCTACCACTAGTCATGGCAGACTATTAGAGAGGTCATGGAAATAAGTCATGGTAAGGAGGAGAGAGAGAGTCAAAAAACATCTCATACAATACCTTCCTGATACCAGTCATGACAGAACATTGTGGATGTTCTAAACATATAAAAAGTAGGAGATTTTATTTAAGATCCCCTTTTCTCTTATAAAAAATGTGGTGAGATAGAAAGGAAAAGATGACGAGAGGATTGAGGCGTGAGAAGTATGAGATGAGACTCATAGATCATATAATTTTTTAAATAGAAATAAGATTTCATATTATTCATATAAGAAGCAGTACATACGTAAATAGAAAGAAACGAGTGAAGATGTTGATCGGTCAACAACCGATCTCTGAACTGGATGACAAACAGCATGTCGTCTCAGACTGGACTACCAAAGGGGTATTTGAGTGAGTGATCGTTCGTGTTTTGATTGAATCTCGTTAGGTTGCTTGAAAACATGTTGTCCTCCAATTCAAGGCTTGTCAGATATTGGTTGGGGGATGCAAACTGACCCGTGAGTAAGAATTTAATGCCAAAGACGATCGGATGGGCCACAGGCTCATCTTCCTCGGAGACAGCCCGCTACCCGTATAAGTCCTCATTGGACCTGACGAGTATGCTTAACAGAACTTGTCTCCTCTCGTGGATGTCTATCCCCCGACTCCCCTACATGTGGGCCTTCTAGAGGCCTCTTCCTTGTCCCACATGTGTGGGTATTGGTCAGGCATTGGCGGGACTTGTACACCCCCTCCTTGGCCTGTTGGGCCAATGTACCACCTGACAGGGACCCCGTGGAGAACCCGGTAGTCAAGAGGTTAGGCCTTGTAGGAATGTCCCTTTCATGTTCTATCTAGCTTCTTCCGGATTAGTCAAGAGATTGGGCCTTGCAGCAAGGTCCCTTCCATGTTTTGTCGAGCTTAGTTCCCGCATGAGTAGCTCGTCCCAACCACGTGTCGTGGCCTTAGTTGGAATATTGAATCTCATAATTGGTGTCCTTGCTGGTAATTGATGGTACTCTCCGTCACATTCAATATAGGCAAAGGCTTCGTCGAGATTGGGACCGACCAAAAGGCCTCTTAGTCATATAGCATGTTTCATTCGACATCGTTGCCTCCTCTGCCATATAGCCGAGGACATACCCACCATTTAACGCTCGCTGCCCCACCAGGTTTGGCGGAAAATTCTCATCATAATGACCGATATGCTAGTAGAAAAAACAAAAAAATCAGGAGACGCTCATACTTGAAGTGTTCCCTCACCGATAAAGCACAACCCAAGAATTAGAAAACACCCAAGCGATAGAGGGGCTGATGAAGATCCTTACAGAACCGAATCTTAAGGAATCCCAGCACAGTCTCACACCCTCATCTCATTCAACCTAACACAGATCCGACACCACCAAGCACCATCTCCATTTCTTCTTTTTCTTCCTCCCTCATAAAATCGTTGGATCTCCTATCGAGATTCCTCAACTCCGATGAGAAGAAATGGACAGATTTAGGGTTGTAGCGAGGGGTGGATGTTACGACGGCGGCTTAGAGGGGTGGATGTTACGACTCCGTGAAGGACTGAGACGTGATTGCCGAGGAGAGGAGTTGGTTGGGGAGGACCACCACCACGTTGATGTTGGAGTCGGCGAGGGCGGTGAGGACTTAGGAGTCAGTGGCCGGCGTGCTCCATGGACGACGCTGGGCTAGAAGATATGGAGGCGGAGATGATGCAGAGAGGATTATAATTAGAATGGGTTAGAGAGGGTTTGAAGAATTGATTTTGAGTATTATGAAAATTAATGAGAATTGATTTGAGTATTATGAAGAATTGATTTGGAGAGAGAGTGATTTGGGTAGAAAAATGAAAAAAGGAAAATAAAAAAACAAATATAATAAGTTACTAATTAAATAAAAAAATTGATTTGTATGTATTTTTATATTAAAATCTGAACTTTTGAAAAACAAAATTGATTATAAAAAATTAAAAACTGATTTTTATAAAAAAAACTGATTTTTAAGTATTTTTAAAAATAAAATCTAATTTTTAAGTATTTTTAAAATTAAAATATAATTTGTATGTATTTTTTAAAATTAAAATAATTTTCATAAATAATAATTGAATTTATATAAAAAAATATTTTATTTTAAAAATAGTGAAATTTTCATTTCAATACCCTAAAAATGGAGGGTATTATTGTCATTTCACTTATTTTCAAGTTTTGAATTCAATGGCATGACTTTGAAAATTTGAGTAATATTTAGAGGTATTATGGTCTTTTTAGCTTTTTCCATCCAAACTAACAAAAAGTTAACGGTTGTGTACCAAAGTGAAATTAAATGTTTAGTTTAAATATGAAAGTGCAAAAAAAATTTGTCAGGATATTATACTGAAATTAAATGTTTGGCATGGTATTACGGTGAAAATTTCCCTAATATATACTGTGGTACTCTTTTATATGTATTCTATGGGGTATTTTTGTCTTTTACAAAAAATATCTTATTAGTGGATTTGAAGACGAAAAAGTTTTTCTTAAATCTTTACAAAACCGTAAATTTTTACAATTATGAATTATCCATTAATTTAACAAGTGATAGTGTGTATGAAACAAATATTTTATGATTCGAGTATAGACTCCAAAAAATTCATTCTCTGCTAGGGGTGAGAGCTCTCAACCCTAGCAGTCCCAAGTCGTCGTCTCTAGTCGTTTCAAGCCGTTGTTTAGGATGTCGCTACCGTGCAAGACCACCATCAATAAGAGATTGCTCGTGAATCTCTTTCTTACAACCTTGTTGCTGTTTTCTTCCGCGCCTCCACATCTTAACGTTGTTTTTTAGAAGGATGATTCCTATTATGCGACAATCCGCGACTCCCTACTACGGTGGTGATTGTCTTCTCCGTGTTAGCTGTAGGCAACTGAAATCAAGAACAACAAAAATAATAAAAGAACAGTTATTATACGTACAACCAAGTCGATAGGTTGTTTGTGTAGGAAGTCCGAGTCCAGCAGAAGGCTGTTTCCTTAAGACAAAATTGCCCCCTCTACTGCACTGAATGTTGAATGGGCAAGTGTCTCCCAAGATAAAACGGACCAAAACCACTAGCGAGTGCTTCGACTAGTGGAGTCTGGCGACCTATACCCGACTTGCACTCAAACTGTAGAATGTCAGAAGAGAAGAAGAATCGAAAAAAGGAAGTGATTTTTCTGTCCCCTCAACACCCTTTAAATAGTAGACAAGGTGCCCTTTCAGAAAGATTGCGACTCTTTGACCAAAGGGCATGTCTGTTTAAAACGCTTGATCAGACTCTTTCACCAAAGGTCATGTTGATTCAAAACTTGATCAGATGCAAGATAATAAGTTGGGAAGATTAATTGCTGAGTCTTGCATGCAAAAAAATAGGATTTTCGTGAAGCTTGAAGCTCGAGGACCAAGCCCGGGCCGGACCGGATGGACGGCGGCGGCGACGCGCGTGTGGGCTCTCTCCATTACACATTAGTGGTGACCCAAGGCCACGACCTTATTCCAATTGTCAAACTTTATAAAGTGTATGGAAGAGTGTAATGTGGGCTATGTGAGTTTGCATTAAATGTCATTTAATGCATGTCATTAATCCATGTTTTTCTTCAACTTTGCATGCGATTATCTCATTAAATATTCAACGTAACAGATACATGTGTTGCCGAAATTGATGATCGGAACAAGATGGTGTGGATGTCGGAAAGTGAGTTGTCCAACATTAGCCTCCTACGCCAGGAGCAAATACACGATCGTAGTGGGAATGGCTTTCGTTGACCAAAACAACCAAACGAATCAGGCGAGGTCTGCTCTGCAGTCTCGCTTGGTCAAATGAGGCAATTGCGGGGAACCGGGACGTTAGGGAGGAGAAGCGTCCCTCCCCAATCATGATCGACTGTTGCTGATTGTTCTTCTCTCCTACTTATTGTCTAATTCTTGTTCGATCGTACACCTCACAATGAAAATAGTATTTTTTTTATGGGATCACGCATCGTTCAAGCACTACCTTAAACGATGTCTACAATTTGGTTTTTATTTTTCAGTTTATGTGTTGTTTGTTTAACCGAAATATAATTGATTCTTTGTTTCAAAGTCGGATGAACAAAAATCTACAGGTCCCTGTTTTGTATATTAACTCTTTTTATTGATAATATATATGTACCTTTTAAAAAAACAATGAGAATGAGAGGGTAATTTTAAACGAACTCATTCGAACTTTTCATTAAAGACTTAAAGTTCCATCGCTGACGTATGTGAAGACGCCTACGTGGGCCGGGCTTTTGTTTTAGTCCAACCTCTGAAACCGGGAATCTTAATATACAGTTCCAAATTCACCAGCGGATACGTTGAGGCCCAATTGACGGCCAGGAAAATGAAGCCCTAGCGTCGTCATCGATATAAAATCAAGCCAGCCTCTTCTTCTCTCAGATTCTAGGGTTTTTAGTTTCTTCAGGCCTCTGTCAAAATGGTAAGTGATCTGCTATGGTCGATCTTGTGTGTCATTCTGAAATTCATATGCTCTTCTTTAGTATAAGCGTGTCTCTCTGGCTTGATTTGCTCATATCGAAAATAGTATAAATTGAGTTGTTGCGATTCAGTGTTGTCTTATTTCAGATGTACGAGATTGACTATCTTCGAAAATTGTTGTTTTTTTAGATTAGTTTTGTGGGTTTTCTACTCTACATTTGCTTGTTTATCCTCCGAACTCAGATTAAGAACTGTATGTATTAAGATTATTTGAATCATTTGAAGTGAGTGACAGATTGAGAATAGCCCATTTACTGTTGATGTTTTAGTTTAGTCCAGTCTGTGATTTTTTTTCAGCTTAAGAGTTTTTGTGGAGTTGCCTATTCCATTTTCAATTCTTGAATCTATATGTATATAGATAGTTTTGAGTAATGGAAGCGTACCCTTTAATCTCTGAGTTCAAATTATGAGACGGTTTTGATTATCGACTTGATTAGCATATCAAGTAACTCATTAGCTATTGGGTTTTCACTTAGAGTTCTTATGGAGTCGGCAATTTCTGATTTTGGATGTCTTGGTAACAAATTTATTTTATTCTGCTTGATTGTGCTCAGAAAGATATATAAGTAACTCGCATTATATCTTTTCCGTTGGGAACTTTGAATGATTGTTTAGGCTTCTAGTTTTATAGTTCATGTCCTATTATTGTCACTGAATGCAATGCTATTTGGCATCTGAATAGGTGAACGTTCCCAAAACCAAGAAGACCTACTGCAAAAACAAGGAGTGCAGGAAGCACACTCTGCACAAGGTTACTCAGTACAAGAAAGGAAAAGACAGCCTTGCTGCACAGGGGAAGAGACGTTATGATCGCAAGCAGTCTGGTTATGGAGGTCAGACCAAACCCGTCTTCCACAAGAAGGTAAAACTCTCCACTCTTATGAGTTTAGTCATAAAAATGTTTCATATTCATGATCTAAATCCTCTTGCCTTGTTGGGTTTGATCAAACCAGGCCAAGACTACCAAGAAGATTGTGCTGAGGCTTCAATGCCAAGGTTGCAAGCATGTGTCCCAGCACCCAATCAAGGTTACAATCAAGTTTGTTTAGTTTTGCATTTGAGCTTAGCGTGTGTTATATGGTTCTGATGCATGCTATTTGTGGTTTGTTTTTGCAGAGATGCAAGCATTTTGAGATCGGTGGAGACAAGAAGGGGAAGGGAACTTCTCTGTTTTAATTGCATCGTGCAGGGATCACATTTATGCCTGCTTTACTATTTAGCTCATGGTGGAGTTTGACATTTTTGATATTTTGTTTCATTGAACTGTTTTGTTATGCTTTAGTGAAAGACATGTAGTTGAATTCTTTATGAGCTAATTAATTTCATGTGCGCTTCCCCTGTTTTCATATGTTTAATTTGCACCTTTCTTTTTGTTTTTGTTTTTTTAGCTTCTGTGTAAACTGAATGGTCAGAAGGTTGCAATGTATGAATGTTTATATTTTAATATACTGCTTTTAATTTTAATACTTTCGCGACCTTTTTTAATCACAGTCAAATAGTGATGATTTTTTTCTCAAAAATATGTATATATTTTTTGTTTATTATCAAAGAATGATTTTTTTTTTGATCAACAATTTTATTTTTTAATAAATACCCAAGTTTTCAAACTGAAAACAAGGGCAAGGGTCACCCCTCAGTACAAACAAGTGTATGCCAACAGGCACCACCAACCAATTACAACAACCCATAAAATGAGTAACCAACAGGTCTAGAAACCCTGATTTTGCTATGCTGAAGTACACACCACTAACCCAAACAGGCAAGTCCAAAACTACTACTGGATGGTCTACAATCCAATACCAGAATTACAAACAATAGAAAACAAAGTAGCATGACTAAAACCTAAAAATACCAAAACAGGGTCCAATACCCAGATCAACCAATAAAGACCCAACCAAACAACAAGGCCTCAGGCCCAACAGAAGAAAAACTAAAAAAACAGAAACAAAGTAGACCACCTCGAAGAAACCCCTGTCTCGAGCCCAACGAACTTCCACCACAAGCGACCACCTCGAAACCAGAACCTTCCGAAGACCAGCCAAAGCAGAAAGTGGCCGCCTCGAAACTCAAGCCACCGGAGTCACGGACCAGCCCACAGAGCTCCTTCCTCAGCAATAAAGTCCCTTCGACCAAATCCGCCGGAAAACCAAGATCACAACCGATCCAAAGGAGAAAGAAGACCCAGGACCAGACAACGACTAAGGACGGAAAGAGAACGGAAAAATGACCACCCTTACAGTTCCCAAAAAGTACCCCCAAATCCCCCACACCCAACAGAGAACTCAATCAACTGACCCAAACGAGACAAGGGAGGAGCCTAAGACCCTAGACGACCAACCAAACCAGAGGTCGCTCTACAAGACCCAACCCCCAAAAGCCCCAACGAGCCCTAAGGCAAAACCACCCACGACGGTAAACGTCCGCCGTGAGCCCCGGACTCCACCACCGAAGCCGGGAAAGTAGGCGAAGAAGGGAAAGGTCCGAGAACAAACCTGGAGAAGAAGGAAGAGGACCTTAGGAAGATTCCGACCAAGTGACCCTGAAACCCAACTCTCAGAACTCGAAACCGAGCTCCCGACGGTGGCCAACACCAACCAGTCGGCCAAAAAGGAAAGAGAAGCCGCCCGAAGGCAGCCAGGAACCAGGAGGGAGCGAGTGTGGGGCGGAGAGACTCCCCACAACATAGATCTACCCCCACTCTCAGATCCCGGTGAACCGAGACCCCGCCGGCGGCCAACACCAACCAAACGACAACCAAAGGAGAGAGAGAGTACCAGTAAGGCTCCGGGAAGTAGATCTGACCAAAGGGAGTCTGAGGAGGAACCAAAGGGAACGAAAGGCCACAGATCTGACAACCCCTCACGAGACTCAGCCACAGAAACACCGGAGGTCCCAACGAAGGCCTACCGGAAGACCGAGAGGGTCAGAACTGTCCAAGAAGAGGACCGAGGTGAACCAGATCTGAAGGGGAAGGGTTGAAACAGAAGAGAAACGAAACGGAACAAGAGAAAAAGGGGAAAGGAAACCAAACGGGAGGTAAGCGAAGGGTTTGCCACCGGCGATGTCCAGGAAGCACCGTCGCCGGTGGCGGAGAAGAGAGGTCGGAGAAGAGAGAGTTTTAGAGAGAAGGCAGAGAGAGAAAAACTAGAGAGAGAGTTTGTTCAATGGTAAATGAGATCGTCCCAGGTTTCAAAAAAGATTATAGAGTCTTTATTATCAAAGAATGATTAATATTTTCTTTGTTAGTTTGGGTGAAATAAAAGTGTACGGCATATTGTCTTTATGTTTAGGGTAAACCCCATTTCCACGTACGTACTGTAACCCCCTTTATATGTAAGTCTTACTAGTGATCTTTCTTTTTATTTTCAAGTCTTACCAATGATTTTTAGTTATTTTTAAAAAATATACACATGTTTTTTTTTGTGTAAATGTTAGCGTCATCTTTAACAAATTTCATCATTTTTTGGAAATTAAATATCGTTTTCTGATAGGACTTGAACATAAAGGTCGCCATAGTATAAACTTACCACTTTCACCTTTGTCCACGGCACGAAAATGTTGTTACCCCTATTTATCATGATTATCAAAATCATTCTAAATCCTTTAAACCTGATACAATATTTGGGAGCATATAGAGTTAAATAATCAATTGTAGAATATCTAACTGAACGTCAATAAACCTTCAAAGAGTCGACTCTTGTATAGTATTAATGATGTTTTTGTCGACGTTTGTGTATTAATTCTTTCTCCCTATCGCCTATAATTTTTTGTGGATGCAAGATCATGCGTCGAGCGAAGACAACGATTCAATAAACGAAAGGAGTAGCCTCAAAATATCGTTAAGATGGACTAAACCAATATCTTCCTCCTGGGCTATAAAACCACACATAGCTCATGTAACCACAAATCCTCACGCTTAGTTTACAATTCCAAAGTGAAAGAAGATAAAAAAAAAATATGGGTTCAGTAGCCAAGCCGGAGACAAAGCAGCCTCATGCAGTGTGTGTACCGTACCCGGTACAAGGCCACATCAACCCCATGCTGAAGCTAGCCAAGCTTCTCCACCACCGTGGCTTCCACGTCACCGTCGTCAACACCGACTACAACCACCGCCGCCTCATCGAGTCACGCGGCCCCGCCTCCCTCGCCGGAACCTCCTCCTTCCGGTTCCGCACCATCCCCGACGGCCTCCCTCCGTCCGACGCCAACATCAGCCAAGACCTCGCCTCCCTCTGCGACTCCACCCGCCGGACCTGTCTCGGCCCTTTTAAGGACCTTCTCGCCAACCTCAACGCCTCCGGTGACGTCCCTCCGGTTTCTTGTATCGTCTCCGACGGAGTAATGAGCTTCACTCTCGATGCCGCCGAAGAGCTCGGCGTCCCCGAGGTTATCTTCTGGACCACCAGCGCCTGTGGCTTCCTCGCGTATCTTTACTATCGCGATCTGGTTGACAAGGGACTTACACCCCTCAAAGGTAGTGTCCATACAAAACTATATATTGAGATGTCAATTGTACAAGTAGAACTCATTTAGAAGTTTATGGTTAGGTTAGATCTAAAGTTTCTGGATATTCAATAGGGGTAACCCGATATACGTACTCTTATCTTATCTTTCGGTTATTACAAAAATCTGACCCAAACAAACTCATTTTGATGTAGTAATATTGATCGCAACGTTTGACTTTTTTCGTCTTAAAGTTTGAGGGTCGCTAAGTGAATAACAGGAAAAGTTGATCGGTCAGGGTTATAATTTGATAATAAACGAAAGATCTGCGTCATGACATCATCAAGTTTTCTCATGCTGAATTAATCTGTCAAACTTGTTATTATGTAGTAGTTTATTTTATACGTATGAATTATGATTTAGTAATTGACTATAATACAATAAGGTAATATATCGTTTTCCAACATTAATGAGTAGTATTAGCAAATAAAATGAAAAATATATATCATATTATTTTATGAACAAGTGAACTCCTTATAAACACTTGGTCAATTTATATTAGTCAGTTATTTGAACCTTTAAATGATCTATAGTCATATACAAATCCACAACTAGTAATTATTTGTGATTTTATTTTTGTAGACGAGAGTTACCTGACAAATGGGTATTTAGACACGGCCATAGATTGGATACCTGGTATGAAGAACATGCGTCTGAGAGACATGCCTAAGCCAGCGAGAACTACGGACCCAAACGACTTCATGTTCAATTTCCTATCGACCGAAGCTCAACGAGCTCGTAGAGCTTCTGCTGTCGTTTTGAACACGTTCCACACCTTGGAACGAGACTGTTTGGACGCACTCTCCTCCACGCTACCTTGTCCCGTCTTCTCCATCGGCTCCCTCGAACTCCTCCTCGACCAGACACAACAGTCCGAGGATGTCGGGGTCATCGGGTCCAACCTATGGAAGGAGGAGACCGAGTGTTTTGATTGGTTGGACGCCAAAGAGCCCGACTCGGTCGTGTACGTCAGCTTCGGAAGCATAGCGGTGATGACGAACGAGCAGCTCGTGGAGTTCGCTTGGGGATTGGCTAACAGTGGAAAGGCCTTCTTGTGGGTGATCCGTCCCGATCTCGTCGCCGGAGTTCTTGACGGCGAGTGAGGGAAGAGGCTTGTTTGTCAGCTGGTGTCCTCAGGTAACCCCCCTCAAATATTTTTTTCAGAATCTATTTAAAAAATCTAATAGTACCCTCAATTTTTTCAGTTTTTAATTGTGTTTCTTAATTTTTTTTTTTGATTTTTTTTGAATTTTATTCCTCAAACTTCGAATTTCTTAACCATTTTGTGGTGTTATTTTTATTTTTTTATATTCTAGTTAGTTTATCCAAGTATTTTTTATTTAAGCTATTGTTTATAATTTAAGGTTTTGTATTTTAAAAGGGATAACGTTAATTTCTTGTCTAGTTGAAAAAGGTCATTTACTATTTTTAACTGACTTTTTATTACAGGTAGTAATACAAAAGGTGATTTTTATTAACAAAATTTGTATAAATAATTATGAAAAATCGAGTTAAGTTAGGTGACAAAAACCCACATTTCAGGATATTTTCTGTAAATAAAAAAAATAACACTTTTAAGTTAGGATTTAGGACAAAATATCGATTAAAAAATAATTATTATTTAATACTTGTATAAATAATTATGAAAAATCGAGTTAGGATAAGTAACAAAAACCCACATTTCAAGATACTTTTTTGTAGAAATAAATAACACTTTAAAGTTAGGATTTATGACAAAATATCGATTAGAAATACTAATGAAAGGTCACAAAAAAGATTAAAAACCAGCATTTTTCAAATTTTAAAATTAGTTTACATTGTTTAAGTCTACGTATCCCCGTGAATAAAAAATTGGTGCACTTTTACTAGAAAAACTGGTGCCGCTACGTCAGGTACAAGTGCTAAACCACCCGGCGATAGCAGGGTTCCTGACTCATTGCGGGTGGAACTCGATGCTCGAGAGCTTGTGCGGAGGAGTTCCGGTGATCTGCTGGCCGGTCCTTGCCGAGCAATACACCAACTGTAGGTATTGTTGCACGGAGTGGGGAGTGGGGTTGGAGATTGACGGTGATGTCAAGAGAGAGGGAGTGGAGAAACTTGTGGTTGAGTTGATGGAGGCGGAGAGAGGAAAGGAGATGAAGAGGAACGCCGTGGTGTGGAAGAAGATGGCTCGTGAAGCGGCGGCGCACGGTGGCGGGACTTCTCAGGTGAACTTGGAGAAGTTAGTTACACAGGTCCTGCTACCTAATTAAGTACTATATTACTAGTTATTAGCCTGTCCTTTCAATAAATTTGATTATATGTTATTTCCCTCGTGGTTAATGAAATTTATTGGATGAATAATTACTTTTCGGTTTAGGTCCAACCTAATAAATGGACTTAAGTTTTTAATACAATTGGCCGGAAAACTCTCTGGTAGGAAAGAAGCTCTAGAGTCCTTCCGGTCTAATTTAACGGTTAAATGTGTAATTTTTCTTCATGTTGTCGTGAAAATTATCATAAAGATCAGATCATATTGGATTATTAATAAAATGGAGGATGGAATGATGAGTCGAGACTGAGAAGATGAAAAGAGAATATGTTTCTGAACCCTAATAACAACATATATATTCTAGACTCACTGAAAATTCAGTCGATAATGATCGGTAATGAATGCAAAAAAGAGAGTAAATCAGGGTTATTTAATTTGTTTTCTCGATTTCAAGTACAAATCAATAAGATTTTTTGATCCACACAAAATAGGGTATGTTTTACAACAATATGAATCCAATAAATATAAATTTATGAACTACGAATTCGATTTCAATTTAATTTTCCTTGAACCTAATTACAGTTTCGATCCCAACTCAAATAAATTGGGTCGATAATAAAGTTCATAACCGACCTAATTTCTTTTTTATCAGAGAGAAAGTAATGCATTAAAAAGATGGCAAAAAACCATCAAAACAAAGTTCAACAAAAAATAAAGTAAAGTACAAAGCTGGGTCAACCCCCAAAATCAAAGGGATAGGCCTAGCACAGCGCACCGAGAAGACCAACAATACTTCAGGAGCCGGAGCCAAATTCCTTCGGTCTTGCACCGCCGAATCAGAACCATCGACAGGGGGAGCGAAACTGCTCCACGGGGAGACGCTCCCTGAAACCCTGCAACACCGCATCTCAAGAGGCACCAATGTACGTCAGCTACGCCGACACCCCAACATCCACCCCAAGTGAGCAAAGCCAACGGACTAGGGCCCTAGCTTTAACAATTGAACAGTTGTCAGAGGACCCAACAAGACTGATGCTACTAGTAGGAAAGCTCGTCGTAGGCCAACACCTATAAACCGACGACAGAGGTAAAGCTTCGAGATTCTACCTCTTCAAGGCTCGATCACCCTCAAGGAAAAGAACAACGCCGATGGCCAACACCATCAATCGACGGTTCTAAACCCAAAAATCAGATCCGACGAAACCTCGCCCCAAATCCGATATCCAATCGAGACCTCGAATCCCAGTCCTATATTCGCATAGGATTATCGTAGGCCAACACCTAATAACGAAAAAACTACGCAAACACCATGACCAAATGACTTGTACACAGTCCAAAAGATCACCATACCTGACTCTTACCGGAGGACGGCATCAGATCGGCGCTGTCCACACTCGGCTACAGCCCACAGATCTGCACGAGCCTCCCAAAACGGGACCTGGTTCGGGCCACCCAAATGGAGCCTGGTACGAGCCTTTAACCGCAGCGAAGAAGGGCTGAATGAACTGCCCCTTCATCTACACGCAGCGTCATGGTTCGGACGGAGAAGAAGGCCGAGTGCGGCGACAGCTACAGGGACCAAGACAGCAGCAAAGAGACAGAAAAGGGAGAAAGAGATCCGGCAGCCTCCATGGTCGCAACCAATGGAGGCTGCCGAACACGGCGCGGCGAACGAAGGTCTTGGGGTTGTTGTGGCGGCCGAGAGATATGGATTAGGGCTGGAGAGTACGACAACTTCGACACTGTGTTGATCTCTTTGTATGCTGAGTTTTTCTTAGATATAAAAATCTTTCATGACTTATATGAAGAGTTTATAAGTAAGGCTTTCTCTTGTCCCCTAACCGACCTAATTAGTAATGAGTCGGGACTAAAACTTTCATACCAACCTTATTAGTAATGAGTCGGAAATGTAGTTTCATTACTGATCTAATTAGATTGATTCGGGAATGAAAGTTTCATTCCCGACTCACTTATTTAATTGAACCGGGAATAAAAAAAATTGTGTAAATATCTATAAACAAATAATTTTTACAGTGTTTTTATATATTGATTGGGTTGTTTCTGTGTGTCTGGTAGTTAAACAATAAACAAGCCATGCCTATTCAAAATTAACTGCCTGAATTTTGTTACGGATCATTTCCGGAAGGGTAAATTACATCTACTTACCCCGAACTATACGCCTTTAACATTTTACTACCCCAAGTTTATTCGTAACATTAACCTACCCCGAACTAACCTATAATTAAAACGTTACCCCCCAGCTCAGATTCTGTCACGGTAGGTGCTGGAAAGACTTAAATACCCCTGGTTTAAAATGAACAAAGATGATGGACTAAACCCTAGTTGACCATTTGTTGTATGTTCGAGTTCGAGAGTACGAAGTGAGAGAGAAGTGAGAGAGACGAAGCGCTGGAGACGAAACGACCTAGTTTCCGACGAATTTCCGACGAGTTGCAAGGGGATAATCGCGCTGAAATTTGAGAGATGGTGTCGTGTAGTTCTGAGTCCGACTCAGATGGCAAAACCTACATCTACGAGGAGCTATTCGAAGAAGCGCAGCCTGTAAGTCCTCGAACCTCATTTAGTGTAATGTGAATCCTTAGCTGAAATGGTCGTTGTGGTGGAAGAAAAGGATTGGGTTCATGAAGTTAGGGTTTGTGGGTTGAAATTATTAGGGTTTGGGTATAAAATTGACGGAAATTTTAGGGCTTTTCATATTAGTTATCAGTATTCATATATTTAGTTAGAATGTGTATGGAAATTGTAGAGTTTGATCTAAAAGTGAAGGAAAATGTTAGGGTTTGTTCAAAAAGTTAAGGTTTAGGGTTTGTTCAAAAACTGAAGGGAAAATTGTAGGTTTGTTCAAAATTTAATTGCATTAATTGTATGTTGGTTTTGTTGGCTGGAATTGACATTGTTCCTTGTTTGTTTATTGTTATTGTATTGATTGTCCTACATTCCCAGACCCCAATCATACATAGGACGTTTGAGTTTAACTATGGGGGACAGTTTGTAGACAATTGCTCCAGATGGGAGTTATTAATGATTCCTCAAGATGAGTGTTCCTTGCTTAGATTTGAGAGGGTATATCTTGAATTAGGTTGTCCCATAAATTCGAGGTTATTTTGGAAGGTTCCAATGATGGATGCTTGGGGGAATAAGTGGGCTGAACCCTGGTTTAAATTGATAGAGAGTGATGATGATGTAGGTGAGATATTTAACACATACCCTGAAACTATTATTGTGCGAATATATGTTGGGGATGCTGTAGAGCCAGTTCAAATGGTTTCACCTAAGGGGAAAGTGTTATGGTCAACAAATACAGTTAAAAAGAAACATATGGACCTTTAAAGAAGTGTGTGAAGGATATGAATAGGGTGTATGTGACTGAAAATCAATTGGGTAGAATGATGAAGAAATGGAAGCGTGATCGTGAGGGTTTTACTATCGTAGAGTCCCTTGATTCTGAGTCAGAAGAGAGTGAACCTGACAGTGAACCTGAGAGAGAACCTGAGCAAGAACCTGAGAGTGAACCTGACAGTGAACCTGAGAGAGAACCTGAACCAGAACGTGAGAGTGAACCTGGGAGAGAACCTGAGATAGTAATGATGACCCAACATGAAAATGATGATGACCCTGAGTGGTTGAGGGATGAGTATGAAAAATCAAAAAGAGTTGAGGCTGACAGAATTAGGAAAGAGAAATCTGTAAGGGTAGAAGAAGCTGAGGAGATGAATGAACCTACAGTAGATGTTGGAGATGATGGTGGAGCTGGTACAACTAAGGAAGGTCAAGCATTTGAAGACATTCCCTTAGAAGAACCCTTTGTAGACCCTGATGCAGAAGAACCTGAAGAGCCAGAACCTGTAAGGGTTAGGGGGTGGCAGGCAGTGTGGGAAGAAGATTCAATTTTGTTGAAGGTTAAGTTGGGAGTATACTCTCTATTTTCCAATGCCACAGTTTTTAGGCAAGTGTTCAGGGCATATGATGTGGAGCATAGAATGGACTACCACTTCACTCGGAACGAGAAAAAGAAGATGAGTATCATATGCAAAATTCCTGACTGCACCTTTTTATTGCTATGCAAGTGCTGAGAAATACAACAATGTACTGGAGATGAAGACTTGGATGCCTAAACATAACTGCCGAAAAACTCAAATAATCCAAAAGTGAACCATTCAGTATCTTACAGTCAGGTATGGTGTTGAAATGAATGGTATTTTGTATACTGTAAATGGTTGAACATTAATGTTACCTTTTATACTTATTTGCAGGTTCATTGATGAAGTGAGGAACTGTCCTAATATCCCTGGTAAGGCAATGCAGAAGAAGATAATGGATGACATTGGTGTACATGTCTCTCGACAACAGGCCTATAGGACGATATGGAGGGCTAATGAGTTGCTTACTGGTGATCAAGCAGCGCAATACGAAGACCTGTACTCGTACTGTCATATGGTAAGACTCACATATGTAGATACTTTGTGAACATAAATAACATGTATGATATGTTGATAAAAATTTGCATTTGTTCATTGTAGTTATGACAAGCAAATGAAGATTCTACTGCAAAGATAGATATAGAGGACCTATATGTAGACAACGATCCTGAAGCTAAACCACATTTCAAGCGCATCTTCATCAGATTTGGAGGTATCACAAAGGCATTCCTTGCTGGCTGCAGGCCCCTTGTTGGCATTGATGGGTGCCACTTGAAGGGAAGGTGTGGAGGTCAGTTACTCACAGCATGTGGATGGGATGGGAACGACGGTATGCTATCGCTAGCATTTACCATTGTACAGCAAGAAAACAAAGACTCGTGGAAGTGGTTTCTGACTCGGTTCGGCAAAGAAGAAATCCATTCGTCATCAAGAGTCCATAGAGAAATGGTTGTGGCGCTGAAAGTTCCTAATGATGAATCTTTTCTTGGCTTATCTGATGTCAAAGGCCGAGTGGTGGACACTTTTAATGATAAAGTTGAAAAGACTTCACCACTACTTCCAAGCATGCAACAACAAGTCATCATTTTCGGGAATCCGATGCTAGAACTTGAGCTAAGCATTTCGAAACCGTGACCGGTAACCCCTCGCCGACCAACACCTAGCGAGGACCCATGGAGGAAGGCTGTAATTATACCGAGCACGAACCAACCCAAATCCGAACATAACTGACACCATTACCAACCGAGAAGCTCAACGCCGCACCGAAAGCTAAAACAGCAACCCATCAAAAATTGTGTCCCCTAGTTGCCACAAGTTGAAGCTCACATTCATCCCTCCAAAACACAATTCCAGCCAACACCGAGAAAAGCTCTAAAGGGGGAGGACTAGTATTTCTACCAAGAGCGAGTTCAAAACTTCAAGTAGGCTGCAGTGAATCATCGCTTCCGGGGATCCAAGGCTGGAACTCGAGCTGAGTGTTCCGAAACCGTAAACGGTAACCCCTCGCCGACCAACACCAAGCGAGGACCCTAAGGGGAAGGCCTGTAATTATACTGAGCACGAGCCAACCCGAAGACGGACAGATCTTACCCCAAAGCCAGCAGAGAAGCGTGGCGCAACACCAAGAGAGGTAACCTGATCTTCACAACTACAACGGTCCGAGACTCCAAAAATCTGACCCAGACTCCGAAATTTCACCCTAAAATCACCGGTGACAACAACAACCACGTACCAACACCACTAGAGGTACATCCACCAACAACCAAACCACAAGAAAGGTGAAAGGGGATAAAATCATAATCAAAATCAATATCAGATATCACAAACGCACCATAAACGCCAAGGAACCAGAGATCAATTGCTTGTGAGACGAGTCCACTTCCAGCGAAGGTCCAGAAATGATGACGACCAAAGCCACTCGCTAGCTCCTGGTCCACCACCTTCACCAACACCAACACTCAAGCAACGAGCTCCGGGAACACAATGCCAGACCTGGTCTTCCCGACCATATTTAGTGCCCCAGAAGCTACGAGTCCAATGAGCAGACGATTCGCCAAAGAATTGACGATGCTCTAACAAACGGCAGCCACAAACCCTGAGGCAACACGCGCAGATCTGCAGCCCAAAAGTAGCGCGCTTGAAACTCCGACGAGAAGACGAATCAGCTTAGCTCCGACGAGAAGGTGAGGACACGAGCAGAACCCGGTCACCGGAGACACGGATGGAGAAGCCCGAGCGAGGAGAGCTGAGACCCATGCTTCAACAAGCTCCACGAGCTCTGAACGGATCTACACTAGCTTCGAACCAAGCTCCGAGAGCATATCGACAAGCTCCGACGAGGTCTACAGAACTACAGGTCTGAAGAAAAGGAAAGAGTACATAAGAGGGGTGTGAAACAAGGGGAAGGGGAGGATCACCACCGGCACCGTCTTTGGTGACCGAATAATAAAATTAGTCAAACTAATCTAGTCAAATAAATAAAATTTAAAATTATTATTTTGACAATCACCGAATAATGTCCAGCCTGTATTCATGCAACGATACCTAACTAGTAGGTCAAGGTTCCCTTTCGAACCTAACCGTTTCTCTTTTAAATTATACGGTTGTTTTTGGGCTTTTTGTAGTCATGCCCATGACTTTATCCTCTTGTTTTCTTTTTTGAAGTATCTGAGAAATGAGAACCTTAATTCTCGGATCCTAGCACTATAACTATCAAGTTTTTGCTTCATCTATTGGTTAAAATAAAAACTTAAAAATGGTGGAGAAGAAGAAGCAGCCTCACGCAGTGTGTGTACCGTACCCGTTACAAGGCCACATCAACCCCATGCTGAAGCTAGCCAAGCTTCTCCACCACCGCGGCTTCCACGTCACCGTCGTCAACACCGACTACAACCACCGCCAACTCATCGGGTCCGTCGCCGGAACCTCCTCCTTCCGGTTCCACACCATCCCCGACGGCCTCCCTCCGTCGGACGACAACATCGGCCAAGACCTCGACTCCCTCTGCGAGTCCACCAGCCGGACCTGTCTGGGCCCTTTCAGGGACCTTCTCGCCAACCTCAACGTCTCCGCCGACGTCCCTCCGGTTTCTTGTATCGTCTCCGACGGAATAATGAGCTTCACTCTCGACGCCGCCCAAGAGCTCGGCGTCCCGGAGGTTATCTTCTGGACTTCCAGCGCCTGTGGCCTCCTTGCTTATCTTCACTTCCCCGATCTCGTTCACAGGGGACTTATACCCTTCAAAGGTAAATATTTATTAATGAGAATCAAAAACAGTAATCCAGAAATGGGTTCTGACAAACATGAATAATCCTATCCTGTTTGCAAAAATCTGGATACAATCCATATGTCAATTAGTTTAGTAAATCATAAGTGGAACTCATTCGGTTCATAATATATTTAGCTTGTCCACCGACAAATAACTTATTAGTAATGTGGGATAGCCAATCAAAATATTATGTTATGTTAGTAACTTAGTATAGTTTAAAATTAGAAAACTATGTTTTTCAATTTTCTTGGGACAAGAATATCTCCACTCTAACTTAAACAAAAATAATATATATTTGATTAATTTATTAAAATATATTTTCAAAATAAATATACATTTTTATATAGAAATATTCTATCTAGTTTTACAAATTATTAAAATTATATTATTTTGATAACTATTTTTTGAAATATAATTCAAATTTTGAACGGTAATTTTTCAAAAAACATATTAAATTATATAAAAAATACATATTTATTTATTTTCTAATTACTTAATTCATATTTTATATGTGATTTCTTTAAAATCGGATTATTTTGATAAATATATTTGAAAAGATAATTCAAATTCATAATGGTAATTTTTGAAAAATAATTTTTATCTTGTAAAAAAATGTTTTGTCCAATTCTATTAGCTATTAAATTATATTATATTTTTTAAAATGTAAAGTGAAAAATAAATTAAAATCTGATATTTGTAATTAATAGTATATATTAGAAATTGAATTATCATTTTAAAATTATTTATGAAAGTAATCTGATATTTTCTTAAAATAAAATATGATTTTAGTATTTAGTAAAATAATTTTTATATAAAATATGAATATATAAATTAATATAGAATTTAATATTTAATAAAATTGATTTTTTTTTTATAAAATTTAATACACATATTTTTGAAAAATTATCATTAAAAACTTGAATTATATTTTTACAAATATTTATCAAAACTATATGATCTTTAATGGAAAAATTAAAATCTGATTGTAATAATATATAAGATTCAATAAAATATTTTTAATATAAAAATTGAATTTTATTTTGAAAATGGATTTGAATAAATTAATTAAACATGACTTCTTCTTTTTTCAAGTTATAATGAGGGTATTCTTGTCCTAAAAAAAATTGAAAAACATAGTTTTCCAATTTTAAACTATACTGCCATAAATTAAAAATTCATGGCATTGTGAGGCATAATTTTACAAATTTATTTTTTGTAATAAACAAAAAGTATATGTTTAATAGAGTTACCCCTATATATTATTCAGTAATTTGAATTTTTAATGATTTATAGGCATATACAAATCCACAACTAATGATCATTTGTGATTTTATTTTTGTAGATGAGAGTTTCATGACAAATGGGTGTTTAGACGTGGCCTTAGATTGGATACCTGGTATGAAGAACATGCGTTTGAGAGACATGCCTTGGCCTGTGAGAACTACGGACCCAAACAATTTTATGTTCAACTTCCTATTGAACGAAGCTCAGAGAGCTCGCAGAGCTTCTGCTGTCGTTTTGAACACGTTCCATGCCATGGAGCGAGACTGTTTGGACGCACTCTCCTCCACGCTACCTTGTCCCGTCTTCTCCATCGGTTCCCTCGAACTCCTCCTCGAACAGACACCACAGTCCGAGGTTGTAAACAACATCGAATCCAACCTATGGAAGGAAGAGACCGAGTGTCTCGGTTGGTTGGACACGAAAGAGCCTAACTCGGTTGTGTACGTCAGCTTCGGGAGCGTAGCGGCGATAACGAACGAGCAGCTCATAGAGTTCGCGTGGGGACTGGCTAACAGTCACAAACCCTTCTTGTGGGTGATCCGTCCGAATCTCGTCGTCGGAGACTCCGCCGTTCTTCCGCCGGAGTTCTTGACGGCGATCGGGGAAAGGGGCTTGTTTGTCAAATGGTCTCCTCAGGTAAAAGCGAAGCTAGCAAGGATTTAGACCCCCTCAAATTTTTATTATTGTCTACTTTAAAAAAATGTTAGTATCTCTCGATTTTTTTTTCTCTTAATTATACCTCGATTTTTTTAACTCTCAAACTTTGAGTTTTAAATTGTTTTTATTTTAAAAAATTTACGATGTTCTATTTGGTTTATACAAACATATTATTATTTGAATAATTATTTATAGTTCTTTGTGTAGTGTTATATTTTTAGAGTTAATAAATATTGTTTTACTGATAATGTACTATTACTTATAAAATAGGTTTCCCACTAATGAAAAAGCTGGTTTGTCAGGTACAAGTGTTGAACCATCCGGCGATCGGAGGGTTCCTGACACATTGCGGGTGGAACTCAACCCTCGAGAGCTTGTGTGGGGGAGTTCCAGTGATCTGTTGGCCGCTCTTTGCCGAGCAATACACCAACTGTAGGTATAGTTCCACGGAGTGGGCCGTGGGGTTGGAGATTGACTGTGACGTCAAGAGAGAGAACGTGGAGAAACAAGTGGTTGAGATGATGGAGTCGGAGAGAGGAAAGGAGATGAAAAGGAAGGCAGAGGAGTGGAAGAAGTTGGCTCGTGAAGCGGCGGCGCACAACAACGGATCTTCTTGGATGAACTTGGAGAAGTTGATTAGTCAGGTCTGGCAGCCTAAAGGATATTAAATGGTTGATTATTAGTCAATTATCACTTTTTGGATCATTGCTTATTTGCGGTCTAGTCCCTGCAATAAATTTGATTATTTACTTAATATAAGTAGTTGTGTTTGTAACCCAATACAGTAGGATGTATGGTCCGTTGAAAAAGAGTTACAGTATATGTTATTCATTTTCCTCATGCTAAGTGAAGTTTATTGGGTGAACTATTTTCCGGTTTAGGTTCATCCTAATAAATCGCCAACGCTCGACCGCTCTCGCCAAGCCATTGGTATCCCTTGTCTTTGATTTGTTGTCCCTCTTCATGAGCTATTTGCACTCTCGTAAGGGCTCATGATGATGACCCGAGTCCGTATGTAATTCCTCAAAGATTCGACCTTTGGTTCAAATTAGTCCATCCTCATATCAAAACCGTCTCACCATGCCTTCTTTATTACAATCTGCAATGGTGTCACCAACGGATCATACCTCGGGCCTTCTTGAACTCGTCCCTTTGTTTCATCCTCAAGGCACGGATGTCATTCCCATTATGCCACCCTTTCGCCACTTCTTGCACAACTCGACGTACTTCAAGATTGTCTTCTTTTGAGGGGTCACCTATGTTGGGGTTGTCCATCGCAACATCTAATAACTTGGCCCGTCCCAAAGGTCTACCTTCGCGTAATGTTGTTAATGTAGACCTGTAAAAACCCGGTTTGGTTTAAAAGGTTTTTAAAGGGCAAACTGTTACTTGGGGTTTGTTTTTGCATCGAGGTTGGTTAAAAAAAAAGGACTAAGAGCATTCTGGGCTGGACAGAGGCAGACACGAGTTGGGCCCGAGCCAGCAGGCCCACGCCACTCGTGCGCAGGCCCGGATGACCCGAGCCCAACCCCGTCAAACCCTAGCTTTAAAAGGGCTCCTGACCCTTCAGCAGCCTCAGTTTTTGGCACGCCGACCGAGACGAGACCTGTCTCTCTCTCTCCCTTCGAACCGAGACCCTTCCCCGGCGACCTCACCCTCTCCTTCCCCGGCGACCTCATCTTCTTCTCCTTCTTCTTCTCCGTCTTCCTCCACCCGTCGTACCAACAACCCAGCTCCCTCACACCCACCGTCTTCCTCCTCGATTCGACGCCGCCGCCGACGAGGGCGAGCTCCACCGCGCCGGACTCAGGCGGAACTTCAAACGGTGAGTCACTTCTCACCGGTTCCACCTCCGTCTTCTTCTTCTCGCGTCGATTCGAAGGGCGCCAGGCTCACAGAGGAGGTCGGGAGCGTCGCCGGAGCTCTCCGAGTTCCAGATCCGCGATTCACGTCGCCGGCAAGCCTGTTGGCCGTCAGATTTGGCCGGGAGGGTTCGGACCTCGCCTCAACCCTCGTCCCCGTCGAGTCCTGGCCCTCTGTCAACCCAAAAGACGCCAGAACCGCCGTCGGAACCCTGACGCCACCGCCGCCGGAGTCGCCGGAAACCTAACCTCAACCACCGTCGTCCTCGGCTCCGACCGGACAAAGACAAGACCTTGGGCTCGGGCTCGGAGTTCAGTTGGGCTTCGGCCTGGACAAGATTTGGGCCTTGGGCTCGAATCTGGTCTGGGCCTTGGCCCGGACTGACTCTGATCTTCGGGTCCAGACTCGGGCCTAACTCCGGGACTGGATCGGATACGGACCTTTTGGGACTGATTTGTTTAATTAAATTTAAAACTGATTTAAACGACACTTGAGACTAAGTCGGACTTTATCAGATTAAACGGTTTAATCAACGGAAATGAAAACCTGTTAATTTAAAGAACTGGGTAGTCAGGACCCGATCTGATTTTGGATCGTTTGTGTGTAAACCCAGATTCGTAGCTGGGACTCCGCCGAGGTGACGAGGCGAGCCGGACAGCTGTTGATAGGAGTATTTGTTCGTAGGAAGACCGCAAGGTAGGGAAAGCGTTAATTACTTATTTACCGCTTAGAATGCATGATCAGGATAATAAAATCGAAAACGTCCTAGATTTGCCTATAGGATGCGAATAACTAGATTAATCGCTTTTCAATTACTAATAATCGGGTGAGTCTAGTATGCATGTTAGAACGATGACAATTAGTGAAGTGTGCTTTCAATACTTGGGAAATTGATTTTACTGGTAGAGAGGCTGTGAAGAGCTCTCGGATTAGTTGTGTGCTAGGTTCACATGCGTGGTTGCTAATTGCTCGGTTAACTTAAGAGTCTAATGAAACTAGAGCAGCTCGTATGATTGAATGCTAAATAATTGTCACTTTTTGATTGATTTGTCGAATATAAACTTGATTGATTGAATGTTTACGTTAATATAATTGTTGATTGAACGGATGATCGAGTATGACTGGTCGTGCCCCGGGGCACGATCAGGTGATCGATGTACCGCTGGTTCGCGACAGGTAAGTATACGGTAAGTATGGAGCGTGTTGGATGTCTTGGTTATGATAAAGGTGTGATCGGTTGAGTGTTGATTGGTGACCCATTTATGCTTGTTCCTTTATTCTTATTCTTGAATGTATGCTCGTTTGTTGGGTTGTCTGTTTGTTTGCTTGGTTCGGTACTACACCGGGGGGGAAGGGGGGGTAATCCGGTGCCGTTGTGGTGGTTGGAGCTTGACAGAGGCAGTGGTTATTGAGTGACTATGGAGTGGCTAATTGTGTGATGTGAGGAGCCTATGGCTCGGCAGATCCTACGGGATATTGAGTGATGTGAGGAGCCTATGGCTCGGCAGATCCTACGGGATATTGAGTGATGTGAGGAGCCTATGGCTCGGCAGATCCCACGGGATATTGATGAGATTACCTCATGAGAGTTGGGTTCTAAGGTTTCACCCAATGGTATGCGTCCTACGGGAGCACTACCTCGGTTCCCTATGATTATGGTCCTTTGGAGACACTTTCGAGAATACCGAAGGCGAGCATCCCTATGGGATAGTGTCCGGTACTCCGACACATATATGTCTCTCTCCGGATCGAGGGAAAATCTGATATGATATGAATACGTTAGTGGATCGGAATGTGGGAGCCGAGGTGACACTAAATTGTATTCATGGATCAGAGGCTTGAGAAATCAGGTGGTTGGCGTAATATCAATTACTCCCATTTAGTCGTTCCGATATCTTATGTTAATCCTGTTATGGCCCCTTTCAAGTTGATGTTATTTTCGAGAGTATAATTCTATCGTATTCCATCTTAGTTATACTTTCTTTCTTCGTGTTTATCTTATTCTATTTCATTCGTTTATTGTCCCATCGTACTTATCTTAGTCTATATTGTTACGCTTTATGTCATTGTGGTCGTGTTGACTCTTATTTAAGACATCCGTTTATGCAGTATAATGTTGATCCAAGGGTAAATTGTTAAGGTTTTTCCTACTGGGCGTAAGCTCACCCCTTTGTTTCTCTTACTGTTTTACAGGAGTATCTGATGTCTAGAGAGGAGAGGCTTGGGAGCTTCCGTGATCTTGGGTTTTAGTTTAGACTTATGTTGACCGTCGCACTAAACGTTTGCTTACTACTTTACTTGTTGAGCTGTGACTCACTGGAGATTCTGAACTTTATTTGCTGATTTGAGGAGATTTACTTATCTATTTCAAAGGTTTATAATCGCTAATTATCTTTTTCTTTAAAAATTCCATTCACGTCTCAAGTCCGGTCAAAACCAGATTTGGGGCTTGACAAGACCTAACAACACATTTCTCCTCTTGGTCTGCACATTGTTGAGAAGTTCTGCTCCCTCCTCAACACTTTGAGCTACTTGACCCTTATGGTGTGTGATTTGACCTTGCGAATGACCTTCCTCTTGGTCACACCCATTATTATCTTCACCCCACCATCCTTAGGTGCAAATCCTTTGCCTCTATTTGTCACGACAAGTCCCCACAAGACGTGCTTGCTTGAACACTTGAAAGCTTCTCCGGTAAAATTTCTTTGACATGAATACCTTCATGCCTTAGTGATACTTTCTTACGCAGCCCACAAGGTGGGATGTCTTTGAGCTCGTCCAAAAATCTCTCACCAAGCTAGGGACTTCCACATCCATCCTATCACCCTTTATATCTCCATGAAGGATAGAAGAAGAAGAAGAAGAAGAAGAAGAAGAAGAAGAAGAAGAAGAAGAAGAAGAAGAAGAAGAAGAAGAAGAAGAATTCAAACTATAATTTAATTGCATAGCTGAAACCATCTTTCCTCTTGTGGTTTTCCTCTTAAGCGGGATCTCGCACGGTGTACCCTCCAACATCCACATCGTGTTGGTATGCGGGTTGAGTACGCTATGTATGCAATCAAGAAAGTCTCATGTCATCACAAAATCGTAGTCATCTAGCTCTCAATCTTTAATGTAATTCTTCGAGCTATCCCAGCCACATGTCTTGGTTCTTTATTCACCGTCTTCACGATTAAACACACTTTGAGTAATTTGAGATCTATCATATTGGCTGCTTCAATACTCACAAACAAGTCTGAAGCACCTATATCAACTAAGGCCTTCATATTGACTCTGTTCACTTCGGTCTCCACATATATGGAACCTATGCGCTCATTCCATCCTTCTTTCGCTTGCATGACGCTCAAGGGCCTTAAAGAACTCAAGGTTTCCTCTTGCGGTTTCGACATAATCTCCATAGCCTTAAGACTATGCTTACTTGGGAAATCCTTCATAATGTGAGGTCCATTGCAGAAAAAGCGTTTCAAAGGTTTACGAAATGAAATGCATTTACCTGTACTAGATAGTCTCCCACCATTGAGTATGGGCATCTCCACTTTGAAGCCTCTTTGTTTGTCCTCCACACAATTAGGCTTCCCAACCTTAGTACCTCCATCTCTTGCTCTGTCTCCCTTGGTCTAATCAACCAAAAACTCTGTAACTCGGATCGCTTTGGACAAGCTCCCAACATTGGCTCTACGCAACTCTTCTTACGTCCATGTAACCAACCTGTCTTTGCATTAGATTAGTGCATCCTTCCTTCCATATCCCGATATCTCAAGCATGATCTCCTGAAAGGCACGACATATCCTGCAATGCTATCCTTTTGAGTCAAGTGACGAAGTCTTCCCCTTACTTTGTCCTTGTTAGCAGTATTGTATTAGTAGTTATTTGTATCAGTTATAGTTTCAGTTAGATTAAGTTATTATCAATAGTTGTACCTATTCACAATCTATAAATATCATACTCTCTGCCATATGAAGGCAAGGGATTACATTGAATGACATGGTATCAGAGCCCAAAATACAAAGACCTGTATTTCCTTCAAAAAAATTTATTTCTTTTCTTCTCATGGTTTAATAAAAACCACCACCACCTTTCCATTTTCCTTTCTATGGGAACACCACCCCCAATCCACTATATATCTTTTACTTCCTTTTTATTACGTTTAATTCCTTGTTATAACAAGATGATGAATGTGTCAACACATGCCACCCCAAGCAACCTTCTTCAACCAATACGAGGAGAAATGTACGCATCTCCTCCCTCTCACCTCATACAAGCCCGACAAGCAAAAGGATTGCATCAAGAATCTCCTCCAATGTGCACTTTGTTTCGCAGTATTCATGTCAAGAATTTTCAAGAATTTTATGTTTGTTTAATTTCTCAAAATATGAGAGACGCCGAGTTCGATACCGGCATTTGCGTTCCTTGCCTACGAGGCATGGACTTGGCGAAGGACTTCCTCCACTACATCGCTCCACTCGACAAGCACCGACTACATCGACGGACATTCAACAACGTAATGATGATGCCATTTCCGATCCAGTCAGAGCATCCGTTTTTCTCCCGCTCCGACTGCGGGGGAGTGTTAGCAGTTATTGTATTAGTAGTTATTTGTATCAGTTATAGTTTCAGTTAGGTTAAGTTATTATCAATAGTTGTACCTATTCACAATCTATAAATATCACACTCTTTGCCATATGAAGGCAAGGGATTACATTGAATGACAGTCCTCAACATTTTTAGGTTGAAAGTACTACAGGAAGTTCTCCTTTAATTTCATCCATGTCTCAATGTTATCCTCCTCATAGGACTTAGCACTTTTACCCCTTCCGCGCCACCATAGACTAGCATTATCAACAAGATAAGAAGTAATATTTTGCAACTTACTTATATCATCTATGATTACCACAACATCGTAGCAATTCTCTATGCTCCACAGGAAATGTCCACTTCCTTTGCAACACAAACTCCTGCAAAAGCCTTTAGTCTAAGATTTCAATACTTGGAGCGTCCTCGCCTCCATTTGCTAAACCTTCCTTGCAGATTTTCAACTCATTTTGTAATGAAGCCACCATAACCTCAAGTACATCAATCCTGGCAGTCACGAGTTCAATGCTAGCCTCCGTAGCCTCTTGAGTCTCATCTATGAGCAGTTCATCCCGTTCTCCAAGTCGAATTCGCTTGGACTCCAAGTACCCAATCTTATTTTCCCTTTTCTTCACAAAATTCTCCAAAAGAGCAGCTCGAGTTTTCAAAGAATAAGAAGAATATGCAACAACATGAGAAGAAGGATCACAAGACTTACTTCTTTTCTTGGTGTTGACTTTCAACATGTTTATTTCAACGTCTCCCTCATGAGTGATCTCCAAATAAACCATTGTTGTTTTTGTGAACTGTTGCTCTAATATCACTTGTCATGGGACCAAATCCAAACACTTGATCCGTGCGGGTCACAACATTGATAAGTCTCTTTTCCGAACTTTACAAACCTTTGTGATCATCCTAACCACCAACATGAGCATAACATAAACCGAACACAACAAAACAAAAAAAAGGGAAGAAGAAGAGATTTTGGTCAAATGAAAACTTTTTTTTCTTTATTTGTGTTAAGAAGCGAGTGATTTACAAATGAATTCTCTTCATTTATTTAGACTAATTCAAAGAGTCTATTATGATATTGGCTTGGTCAAGGTAAGAGATGACCAACCCTTATTCTTCTCCTTTTTGTCCCATTGCTTATGTAGCAAGATCTTCCCTTGATCTCCTTCTCTTTTCTCGTCCCTTGTTTTGCTCCCAATGTCAGGACGCCCACAATATGTATGATCTTGTCTACACACACTTAAAACCCACGTTCGGCTCATCGAGTACACATCCGCATGAAGATTCCAAGCTCGTACACACATCGCTATCATTTTGACCGAGTCCACATACGCTCGTATTCGAACCCCCGGCGTTGCGGATCGAGGCCCAATCTGACTCAACTCTCGGTCCGTGACACACGGCACCATAGAACTTAAAGTTAAAAGGAATACAAAATAATTGCAATTTGCAATTGGGCCTAAAACAATCCGTCCATTGCCATAGTCAGGGATGCTGTATCCGAAGCCCATAACAGAAACTCTCTTCTCTCGTTCTTCACCGTACGCATTTTCGGGATCTGAAGGAAGCCATCGATTGCAAACTCGGAAGCATACACTCTCTTAAACCCTTCGCACCTCATTTTCTCTGCCCAGAAAATTTCTCACGTCTCGGATTGTTCATCTTCGAGCCATGAGAGGTTTGGTTTCGAGCACCAGATTGTTGGCGAGGAAGGCGACGAGGGTCGCTGCTTCGGCTCGGCAGTACAGTTTGATACCGATGGTGATCGAGCACTCCTCCAGAGGCGAGCGCGCCTATGATATCTTCTCCCGCCTTCTCAAGGAGCGTATTGTGTGCATCAACGGTCCAATCTCCGACGACACGGCCCATGTGGTCGTGGCTCAGCTCCTCTTCCTCGAATCCGAGAACCCCTCCAAGCCCATCCACATGTACCTCAACTCCCCCGGCGGCGCCGTCACCGCAGGTCCTATAATACTCCTTCCCTCCTTGTGATTTGTTCGTTTCCTCTCCTGCCCAGTTCTGATTTTTGCTTGAATTTTAATGGGTTTGATTCTTGTGCCTGACTATGATCAAGTGTCAATCTAATTTAGTTTTTCTTAATTGTGGCTCGTTGTTGGGAATTGGGTTTTTGTATTGTTGATCATTTCTTCGCTAGCCCACTCCTGTTTTTTTTACTTAACTGTTTATGATCAAGTATCAATTTTAGATGGTTATTCATTGCTTTGAATTGGGCTTTTGATTCATTGAGCCATTAATACAGCTATCAGCTACTTTGGTTTTGAGAATTTGATACATGGAACTCTCATTTCACCTGCTGTTGGAGATGCTGAGGACTCCTTCTTTTGTTTCATTCTTAATTGGGTAGCATGATTTGCATCATTCAAACATGAATATGACCAAGTACCAGTCTAGTTTCTTTATGGTTGTTCCTTCCCGGAAATTGGGGTTTTGTTTTGTTGATCCATTAGTTACTATGTCAAACATGTGCTTTTGTTTTGAGAATTGAAACCTTGTAGCACAGAACTGAAATTTCATCAGCCATTGGAGTTGCTTAGGATTCCCGCTTTGATGTTATTCTCAATTTGGATTGCATCATTCACTTGATTTTGATCAAATACCTGTCTAGTTTCTTGGTGGTTGAATTTTAATGGGTTTCCTTCTTATGCCTGACTATGATCAAGTGTCAATCTAGTTTAGTTTTTCTTAATTGTGGCTCGTTGTTGGGAATTGGGTTTTTGTATTTTGATCATTTCCTCGATAGCCCACTCATGTTTTTTTACTTAACTGTTCATGATCAAGTATCAATTTTAGATGGTTATTCATTGCTTTGAATTGGGCTTTTGATTCATTGAGCCATTAATACAGCTATCAGCTACTTTGGTTTTGAGAATTTGATACATGGAACTCTCATTTCACCTGCTGCTGGAGATGCGGAGGACTCCTTCTTTTGTTTCATTCTTAATTGGGTAGCATGATTTGCATCATTCAAACATGAATATGACCAAGTACCAGTCTAGTTTCTTTATGGTTGTTCCTTCCGGAAATTGGGGTTTTGTTTTGTTGATCCATTAGTTACTATGTCAAACACGTGCTTTTGTTTTGAGATTGAAACCTTGTAGCACAGAACTGACATTTCATCAGCCATTGGAGTTGCTTAGGATTCCCGCTTTGATGTTATTCTCAATTTGGATTGCATCATTCACTTGATTTTGATCAAATACCTGTCTAGTTTCTTGGTGGTTGTTAACTTCTGGGGGTTCGGTTTCTGTTTGTTGACCCATTACTACTGCCGTGAGCTACATTACTTTTGAGAATTCGAAACTTTGATTTCATTCTTGATTGGAGCACATCATGCTCATGGTTATGATCAAGCGTCAATCTAGTTTCTTGATGTTGTTCCTTCCAGGGAATCGGATATTTGAAAATGTAAAATTGGTTTGTTCCCCTTGAATATGAAGCCACTACTACTGCCATCAGCTAATGTGTCTTTTTAGAATTTGAAACTGAACTCATATCACTTAGCTGCTGGACTCACTAAGTGTTTGTGTTTTTTTTAGAATTTGAAACTTTTTAACTGAACTCATATTCCTTTGGCTGCTGGATGTACTGAGTGTTTGCGTTTTTTTAGAATTTGAAACTTTTTAACTGAACTTTTATTCCCTTAGCTGCTGGACTCGCTCGGTGTTTGTGATTTGACTTTGATTTAATCACCGCAAAATATCTACTTTAGTGACAGTGTCCGCTTTTACTCTTCATGTGATGACATGTGCATTAGCGTAGCAATGAGAGGAAGCTCATAATGATTTTCATCACTCTGGTCAACAAAAATGTGGGATAGTGTTTGGACATAGGAATTCAGAGCAACCTTTTCTTAGAGTTCTTATCTAATTTTAGTTTACACCTCAAGTTGATTTGCAGTTCCTTAACTCCTATCCTATTGTAGTAAGATGCCACTGTCATGGTTTCCTTTTACATATGTAGCTGCTATGTTGGTGGTTCTTGGATTTCACAATTGTTGAATGGGTTTGTATAAACCAAGTCAAATTCTTATTTAGCTCTGACCTTTAGTTATCTTTCTCAGTTTAACATTAGTTGCCTCTTGTTTGGATACACAGTATTTGTTTTTGCCACAACTCAGTTTCATGAACTACACTGACTTCCCTGACGAGATTACTTGTATTCAGGTCTGGCAATTTATGATACTATGCAGTACATTCGATCTCCAATCAATACAATTTGTTTGGGTCAAGCTGCATCAATGGGGTCTCTTCTTTTGGCTGCTGGGGCTAAGGGTGAGAGAAGGGCACTTCCAAATGCAAGGATCATGATTCATCAGCCTTCAGGTGGATACAGTGGACAGGCAAAGGACATCGAGATTCACACTAAGGAGATTGTTCGGATTTGGGATGCCCTGAATGGCTTGTACTCTAAGCACACTGGACAGCCCATAGAGGTAATCCAAAAGAACATGGATAGGGACTATTTTATGACCCCAGAAGAGGCTAAGGAGTTTGGCATAATTGATGAGGTTATGGATCAAAGACCCATGTCCCTTGTAGCTGATGCCATTGCCAGTCAAAATAATGAAGCCAAAGACAAAAGTTCAAAATAGGTTATTAACTTCTTGACTTCATGCTGATGTTATAAAAAAAATGTCTTGCTTTTGGATTTGTTGTTCCTTTCATTTGCCTTCTTGGGTTGGCTTCGTGGTCAGAGGTTCGAACCCCTGTGATACATCTAATTGGAAACAAGGGAGGGTGGAGGTTAGAGTAATAATTGACGGGTTAGATTAATAATTAGACTAAACTAGAGTAGGATTTCCCCACATTCATGCTAAACTTTTGGATTCTTTGTTCTTTTCATTTCGAAATCTATTAATTTTTAATTAGGTGAATTGTTATTATGCTATGCAGTAATCTTCCTTGCAGGCTGAAGAAACAAATGTTGATTGTTTGTCAATATAATGTTTAAGCAAGCATATGATGAATGGATCAATTGAGGAAGTGTAAGCTGCTTTTAGTTTTTACTGAAATGAATGTGACTTGTATTCATACTCTAATAAATATGTTGTTTTTGTGGTTTTACTAAGTGTAATGTGCTAATTTACCCTACATTTACAAATGTATTGTTGAACTTGAGGTAGAAACTGGATTGAAATGAATTCACATGTACAATTAAATAATTAGTTTATTGATGATGGGAAGAGAGGATAAGTAATTACAAATTGGGGTTACTCCATGTCCTAATATCCACCTTTCGTTTATTCTTAAATCTTACCCAAGCAAACGTCTATCATCATGTCGTAACGTTGACCTAACCTATCGCATTTTCCGTCCACAAGGTTAACAACCATTTAGGGGATAACAAGAAAAGTTGATAGGTCAGAATTATAATTTGAGAATAAAACGAAAGGTCTACGTTATGACATCAAGTTTTCGCATGTCATTTTAGGAAAGTTTTAGAGCACGTGCCTAGCATGTGACTGGTATTTTACGGAGTTAGTTACACTTGCCTAACATATTTTGATACATTTTGAGATTTAATTGGTGAAATTTGTTACTATGCAATAATTCTCATACGCCTGGGTTATGATTTGATGTTTGACCTTAATATAGTGAGGTGACATACAATTACCAAATTCAAGGGAAAAATATAAGGTGCGGATGGATTGATTTGGTCTTTTGGACTATTACAATTTAGAAGTTTGTTGCTCCGCCTTAAGTTTAAAATTTTGTTTGTCTGGTCGTTTTGAGGCCATCTTTACTAAATCCTTCTTAGTGACGAGATGTTTTCGATATCGGTGGGTTTTGAATCTATCATGTCTGGCAGATACAATGAAGACGCCTCTCACATTCTCATCACTGAATGGATGAGTTTTATATGCGTGGTCATTGCTTTTTACTGGTGGGAAGATGCCTCTGTTTACCATTTGTCTTATGTTTTGTTCGTATTCTTTGGTATTTTAGTTCTCCATTGCCTCCCGCTTTTTTCCGCATGCTCTCGCCCTTTTATATGGGGGTGCGTAGCCCGTACAAATATTAATTCTGTCTCAGTCTTTTGAACTTGTGGTTTCTTTGGTTGCCTTGGAAAACCACGATCTTCTCGGGTGCTCCAATCCTTAATTTGGGTATTATTTTGTGACAAATTCAGTTTGGCGACTCATAGTTTTTGGACGATATCGTTGATTGCAGCCTTTTCAGTCGCTTTGTGTTCTCATTATTTCTTGTTTTCCCTTCTTTCTAGATTGTAGTGCTGTCTCGTCTTTTTCATTCTTTTTGTTGAGTCATGCGAATGCTTGTTTAAGAGTTATTTTTAGTGTCGATCTATTACCTCTCAGGTAATGGAAGGACCGTTTTGCTGCTAGTCCTTTTTGAGATGAAAGGTTCACCTTCTGTAATCTCTTGTGACTCTTGTTCATTAGTTCAGTTCATTCACCGTTTTGAGTGACGAAGTCGTTTCTTTATTGTTTTTTTATACGTTAAGTACTCGTTGGATTCGATGGACTATTAATAGTTTGTGATACCTTTTTCGAACTTATGTCAGTTTTATAACGCATTTTTATGTAAAAAAATGATGTAACTAAAATAAATTTCATAAGATTCTTCAAAAAAAAAATCATAAGAAATACAGGAAATAGAAAAAATAAAAACATTGTAAAATGAAAGTTGGCAGACGAAACAAAACCAAGCTTCTTCATGAGCCTCTCTGGAGTTATCAGAATTACCAAACCAAATACAAAGCAAAGCACTGAACCACCTCTCTCTCATCGACCTTTTCGCGTGCACACAGACACAGTATCTCTCTCGTTTCACGAGCAGTTCGAAATTCGTACTCATCGTTCTCTCTCGGGTAATCCCGATGCGGTAGCACCTTCGACGCCGGAACTGCCACTGGCAAGCGAGACCGGCGAGATTCCGACGCTACCGGCTCCGAAATCATCATAGGGTTTTTGAATTGTTCGGATTTAGGATTTGTTCATCGTCCTTTCTCGCCATCGCCATGGCTCCGGGGCGTAAAAAGGGAGCGAGCAAAGCCAAGGGTAAGAGCGACTTGAGTTTAGGCGATCTCGTCTTAGCCAAGGTCAAGGGCTTCCCATTTTGGCCCGCCAAGGTCTGTACGATCCATGTCGTCTTTAATTTTGGCTGCTCTTGTTTTATCTGCCGATTTGTATTGTTTGGAATTAGGGTTTGCAATTAACTTTGTTTTGTAGCTAGATGGATATGATGAGACTAGTTTAGATTTGTTGAGTTGTTATATGAATGGATGTAAGTATTTAGAAGTTCTATATGGACTTGTATGGGCTACACTTGTTTCTACTTCCAATCCTCTACCATGGCTCCAAACCCTGCTTTACTTTTAATTGTTGAGAACCTACTTGTCCTATTGTAAGATAGTTAGTTTAAGTGTCAGGATGTAACATTGAAATTATCAGAACCTTAAACATTTGATGTTCGCCACAATGTCAACTTATTTATTGTGTTGAACTTGAATGTATTGTGATCAATAGCAGTGAATTGAAGGTCTAAAATTACCGCTTTTTCTTTCCAGCATTGCTGTTGTAGTTTTTTGGGCATGTAAGGTTCTAGGGTGTTTGAATTGTAATTGAGGTAGAGTTTCTCTCTGATTTTTATTTTCAGATAAGCAGGCCTGAGGATTGGCAGCAACTACCTGACCCCAAGAAGTACTTTGTCGAATTTTTTGGTACAAAAGAAATGTAAGTATCTATCATTGTGTCACCACGTGTTTGTTTGAGCATGTAGCATTAACTTTGGCGGGCAATATAAATTTCTCATCTCATTATATTACTGTTTGTTCTCCACATTTGATTACATTAAGGGCCAGACCTTTGTTAATATAATACTGTGGGCTGCACAGTTTGTGGCAGCCCTCCCTACCTTGCAATTAAACTTGTGAAATGGTGAAGAACCCTAGGTTAAATTTGAAAACCTTAAAATATTGCAAGATGGGAAAGCAAGAGAGAAGTGAAGAGGTTTGCTGTTGCAGATCGTTCAAGTTTTACAAAGAGACACTCTAGAATCAAGGTGTACTAAGAGGAGTAACTAATAGGGTTTAGAAATTTAACCCAGTTGACCTGTTTTTGCTCCGATTTTCTGTTATCGAACACGGTGGTTAGTTCCACCGAGTTCTCCCAAAGAACTCCCCGAGTTTTCCCGACTTTTAGAGCACTGCGAGTACCTTAGCCATTTGGCTGAAGCTGGGATATTCACATACTGTTTATGGTAAACTAAGTTCGCCAATTTTGTACAAGAGAGATGAAAAATGAAACTTTAAAAGTTTGTTATTCTTAGTAAACACATTTGGAGCAAAAGCATGACAATTATCCCTTGTTCCAGTCTGCTATTCCTATAGATTGGTTTGTAATGGGTTTGAAGATTCTAATGGGAAGAGGATGCATTAGATCATTTAGATGCTTACTGTGCTATGTGGCTTCTAATTTTTTGCTGTTTTTTATTCAACCATGTGCTTATGTGTCTGTGTAAAAGATGTTCATTACAATTAAATATTGGGGGCCAGAGGTGATTTTATCATATATTCTAGTTAATAATTATGCTAATATGCTAGTACAGTCATTTCATTTTTATTGATGATATTCGTATGCCAACCTGAGGAGTTTGCTTTGTACGGCTAACTGCCCTATAGTTGGTGGGCGGTGAAGATGATTTTTTGTGTTGGCAATGCCATGTCTTTGTTTTGGTATGTTTGTAAAAGCAGCACTGTTGTGTCGCCACTACCAGCTGATTTAGTCTAATGGATAGTGTTACACAGTACATTATGCAGTGTTGTTTTTGTTACTTGACGATTCTTTGGAGTCTTGTGCTTATTATTCTTTTTTGTTTTCTGCCTTGCCAGAGCTTTTGTTGCACCAGTTGATATTCAAGCATTCACAAGTGAGTTGAAGACTAAACTTTTAAGTAGGTGTGAAAGTAAACAAATGAAATACTTTAACCAAGCTGCGAAGGAAATCTCAGATGCATATGAAGAGTTGCAGTTAAAGAAGTCTGTTGACTTGAAGGAGGATATCACTGAGGGGGTTGGCATCCTATGTAAGGAGCCTGCAGTTGATGGGATAAATGTTGAATCAAAAAAGGACGGGATAAGTACAGTTGTTCGAAATGGAGGAGTAACCGAAGGCTTAGGTGATTTTGTCTCTGGATTGGGGCGCTGCTCAAATAAACTAGGTGAATCTGATATATCTGATATCAAGCCATCTACCTCTTGTCATGCAAGTGATAGTTTATCCCGCGACTTACCTTCAGGGAAAAATAATAAGGTGTCTGATGGGGTACAACCAAAGAGGGAGGTATCATTGACATCAACACCAGAAAATCCTTCATACCGGAGAGAGAATGTCTCGAGTGATAAAGATGAGGACAATGTTGGCACCAATCGTTCAAATGTGATGAGCTCTAGGAAAGGCTTGAGTTCTAGACCGAAGAATTGTATATCTAATTCTGAAGATGATTCCACTAGTGATCTGGTCATTGGTAAAAAAGATGCTTCTGCCTCTGTAAGAGTTCCACGACGTGCTCAGGTTGGACAGAAGGTGTTAGTAAATGGTCAAAAGTTTAAGAAAGTTGTTACTAAGAGAAAACGCGAGGCTAGTAACGCCATTGTAACATCTGTTAAGGATGGTGGTAGCATCGGCGTTCATGATATCCCTGAATGTGGTGACCACTTGAAAGATGGAGTAAAAAGAAAAAATGCATCAAGTCAGGGTGCAAATAATCTGTCTTCAGATTCTTCTAAAAAGGCAAAAGACCAGCTTAAAAGCAAAATCAGAGCCAATATAGCTGATGACAGAAAGGAAATTACCAGTTCTAAGGGGCAAGCCAAGGGCCAGCATTATGATAAGCAACATGGAAAGCATAATTCGGGAGCTAAAAACATTGTATATCCTGCCAAGAAGTCCAAGTGTGTTGATTCTGAGATGTTACATCCCGAAAGTGCTAAAACGGCTTCTCCTAGTTCTAATGTTGTCGAAGACAAGTCAGTTAAATATGCAAATTTCAGAAGATCTACATCTGTCGGAAAAGAAGAAATCCATTCGTCATCAAGAGTCCATAGAGAAATGGCTGTGGTGCTGAAAGTTCCTAATGATGAATCTTTTCTTGGCTTATCTGAGGTCAAAGCCCGAGTGGTGGACACTGTATGTGATTCTTCAATGTCTACTTGTAATGATAAAGTTGAAAAGACTTCACCTCTACTTAAGACTGATGTGCCATGTTCTAATAGAGGTTTGGGCATTCAGGCACACAAGAAACGCAGAGCAGTCTGTCTCTATGATGGTGAAGGTGATGAAACTGCCAAAACTCCAGTTCATGGAGGATCTGCCCAAAATGTTGCACCTGTATCAGTTTCTAACATTGTTGAGCCGAAGCACGATAATTATCAAGATGGCCAGCAGAGAATTAGAGATGCTACTCCATTGTATGATAAACACCCGAAAGATTCATCTTCCAGATCTCATCTTGAGTCCTTGCTGTCTAGCCATCAAGCTCTAGCAAAGAGGCCTAAGAAAGTAATAACTGCAGATGTTCCTAAGAGTCATGCAAAGTTTGAATCAGATCAATCTATGGAAGCCAAATCAATTGTTCATTTGCCTAAAAATTCTCCTCGATCAGTTTCTGCTTCCAAACCGGCAGTGGAGCAACCTATAATCTCAAAACCAGCAGCAAAAATTTCCAGTTCTATCACTCCAAAAAAGGTTCAGCCTGGGTCTTGTAAGGGTTCAGGTACAGTCTTTGATAGTCTTAACTCTTCTCAAAATCAAGTTAACCTCCAAAGAAACAAGTCAGCTTCTTCAACAGAAAGATCCAAAACAGTGCCGAAGTCTAATTCACGCATGAATGGCCTTGGCCTTGTGGGTGAAGTTTCATTTGAGAATAGTTCTCTCTCAAGTGAAAGGTATGTGTGGCTTGTAACTGCTTCAAATTCTTTGCATCCTTTTCCATCCATTGTTAGGTTTGTATTTCACCTTCCGCCTTAATAACAGACAGGAAGCGGGCAGAGAAGATAAAACAAACCCGTTGTTTGATTCAAGGATTGCAGATTCTGCTCTGACCATGAAGCATCTAATTGCTGTTGCTCAGGCAAAGAGAAAGCAGGCTCATCCAAATGCCGTCTTTCTTGACAATCCTGATTCAGCCTTTGTATCTACGACTGACCTGCATGGGAGAAGTCAGAGTCCATCCTCAGCACCGCAGCCTTTCCTGGCCGGCACCAGTTTGCTGCACGAAGATATGCATGGATCTTATAATCAGACTAAGTTGGGTTCTCCTTCAGCTCATGGTTTGCAGTCTTCATCCCAGAATCAACTCGATCATGAGGAAGTTGAGGAGAGAAGAGTAAGTTCGGGACACAGAGTTGCTGGGGGCTCATTGAGTGGTGGTACTGAGGCAGGTGTTGCTCGTGATGCTTTTGAGGGGATGATAGAGATTTTGTCAAGGACTAAAGAAAGTATTGGACGCGCAACTCGTCTTGCGATTGACTGTGCCAAGTATGGCATTGCCAATGAGGTATGCTATATAATCATTCTACACATGCGCCTTTTCTTTTGGTTCACGGCTTCACACCTAACAAGTAGCTTATGTTGACCTCTTGACCTGCCATGATCTGTTGATCGGTAGTTTATTTTGTTGTCAAATTATTGTTTCTAACCCGAAACAAGTGTATGGAATATGGATAGTTGTGATGCCTTAGACTAAACACTCTCACAACTAAAATTCTCTACACAGGAAGACGTGAGATTACTTAGGTTATGGGTCATCATTTGATAATATAATTTTTGGGAGCTGTCATGCCCTTCAGGGGGTCTTCAAATTATAAGAATTTGATCTTCTGCAGGTTGTGGATCTTCTGATACGGAAATTGGAAACCGAGCCTAGCCCCCATAGAAAGGTGGACCTTTTCTTTCTTGTTGATTCCATCACCCAATGCTCCCATAGTCAGAAAGGTAGATCTACAGTGATGAATGCTATGTGTTTTCTCTATTCTCTCTATACCTATGGTGCACTATTTGTTTCCTTGTGCGTTTTTAGGCATTGCCGGAGCTTCATACATCCCTGCAATTCAAGCTGCACTACCTCGTCTTCTAGGCGCTGCTGCTCCACCTGGTACTGGCGCTCGTGAAAATCGTCACCAGTGTCGCAAGGTATTTTCCCTTTTCCATCAAACTGTTCATCTCCATTTTATTCTTGAGGTTTATTTATGTGTTCCTTTCCGCAACAGGTTTTGCGGTTGTGGCTTGAGAGGAAGATATTGCCTGAATCTCTTCTGCGGCGCTACATTGATGACGTTGGAGTTCCAAATGATGATGTCAGTGCTGGATTTTTTCTTAAACGCCCATCCCGAGCTGAGCGTGCGGTAGATGATCCAATCAGAGAAATGGAAGGCATGATGGTTGACGAATACGGGAGGTTTGAATACTTCTCTTCTACCTTACTCTAAAATAATCAAACTTCCTATTACATTTTTTTGATTGATACTGGTTCTTCTAACCTCATATTGTTCCAAGGATGGTTATTTTGTAATCATATCCAAATTTGCCTGAATACATTTTTATCACTGTGTAGTTCTTTGGTAAATGATTAAACTTTCTGACATATTTCTTGGTGGCTGTTTCAGTAATGCTACATTTCAGTTGCCTGGTCTTTTATCATGTCACGTATTTGAAGAAGATGATGAAGATGATCTTCCTATCAGTGCATTTAAGGAAGGTGGCGATACAACACTTGTGGAACCTACCCATTCTATAGGAGAGTCCGAAACATACACAGTCACCCCAAATGACAGGCGTCATTGCATCTTAGAAGATGTGGATGGTGAGCTTGAAATGGAAGATGCATCTGGACATCTGAAGGATGGAAGACCTTTCTCCACAGCTGCTTCTTTTGATATGGATTTGCAACAGCAGGACTACACTAATATCTTCAAATCAGGTTCCAACAATTCTTCGCACTTGCCCCCTCTACCGGAGGGATCTCCCCCCCTACCTCTGGATTCCCCTCCTCCACCACCACCATTGCCGTCTTCACCACCTCCGCCACCACCTCCACTATCCCCATCGCCTTCGCCACCCCCACCACCTCCACCTCCATCACTGCCACCGGCTCCTCCCGCACAACTAACCGAGCCTCCTCCCACACAACCATCCGAGCCTCCTCCATCACTCCCACCACCTCCTCCTGTTCCACATTCTGGACCTCCTCCATCATTGCCTCCTCCTCTACAACCTTCTGGGCCTCCTGCGTTATTGTTTTCCCAACCTTCAGTAGCAATCCAGTCATTACTGCCTCCACAATCAAGATTACAGTCTTCACCACAATTGGTGTATCGACCACCAGGGTCTCACGAATATTGTAGTACACCTTTTGGACAAAGACCTTCACATCCCGCCCCGCCTCAACCTCTGTCCAGTCATTTCTCATATTCAAAACCCACAGTTCAGCAGCATAATCAGAATCCTTATCCTTGTCCATACCCTATGATGCCCATTTCTGATGGTCGCAACCTATATATTACTGATGAACAATGGAGTATGAGCGGCAGTAGAACTCAATCATATCCAGGCCCTTCTTTTGTCCAGGATGGTATGTCGTACTCATCTTTTGCTGAGATGCACAACTATGATTATGTAAATGATACTTCACCACTAGAAGCACATGAAACTAGACATGCTTTATGTCTACATTTTACATTTTCCTTGACGGGCATAAGATCTCATGTCCAATTGTTCAATTATTGTTGAATAATTTAGTGCATTTTAGCTGTGTACTCCTATCATTATGTGATGTGTCTTCATCGTGGTGAAGCTTTGAAAATTAAGACTGCTTTCTTCACATGATTTTTTTTCTATTGTGGTTACAAATCTATGGAGTGGAATTGGTTAGTTTGTCTTTCCTGGGGATTTATGCCTTCTTATTAGAAGTTTCCAGCTCATAGCACATGCTTCTGTGCTTAAATTGCAAGCTGTCATGTCTACGTGATTTTTGCATATCGATTTTAAATATGCAAGTTCTTTTTCCCTTAATATATATTTGTTTACCGTTGTAGACTTCTGTCTTTGGGCACTGTAATTTGCAATTCTTCTTCTATTAGAAGTACCCTTTCCTTCAGTTATAGGTGTGTTAATCAATTTTGCCATGACAGGTTACTCCCGGTCACACAACGAAAGACCTATATCAAACAATATGAGTGTTCAACACTCCACAGCCAATAATCCACCTCTGGGAGCTCCTATCCAAGGTGTTCCTCTAGTAGTGTCTGCCTTTTGCTTAGTTCTTTATACTTCCAACTTCATTTGCAATTAAGCTCCATTTTCACCAAAGTAAGCCCTTCTCTCTGTCTGTTCTGCAGGTCAAGGTGTTCCACAAATTCTTCCGTGCCTACTGGACATGTCTTCCCTTAATTGTTGGAGGCCAATTTAACAGCAACTTTCAAAATGGGATCTAAATATTTAGGTACCTTTTGGTTACTATAATTGGTTTAATCACTGCTGGCTATAATTGGCTCTCTGTGTGTATCTCATGCTATGTTTTCCTTTATTTTCAGTGCTGATAGCAGTGCTCTGGAAGTCTATATTTTGCTTCAAATGAAGTTTCAGCTTCGGGACAGAATCTGAATCTGTTGGCCGCGACATTGAAGTGAACTAGTTGGGACCCTTGGCAGGACTGTGTATATTGTAATTTTTCCTGACATATATCCTGAGAACATTTGCTTCCAAGTCTAGGCCCATTTTTCGGACTTGGTTAGTACACTGTTCTTAACTCCTGTAATTACTAAATATAGAAAATTTCCTAATTTAACATTAGAATTCTATTGTTTTCTCTTGGCATTATAGTTTGTAGTTTTTCATCGAATGCATTTTTTTATAAGTCCAGTATTTGTGCATTCGCTTCCCTGCTTTTTGCCTCTATTAGGTGCTTCAACTGTTAAAGACACTCCATGCATCACTTTATTTATGTAAATTACTTTGCTGAATAAAAATTTGTCGCTTTGCTGAATGCATTTGAAATGCTTTGTTATCCTCGGAAGGTTATTTGATTTGTTCAATTGAGAAGCAAAATTTGGTGAGGGATAAAAGATTATATCATTCATGTTAGGTATGTATCCAGTTGACAACTACATATTGAGAAGAAAAACTTGGCCAAGGATGGCAGAGCATAACATTCTTGTTAGGTGCTTGTTCAGTCGAGAAGTATTTTGGGTACAAAATAGAAGTAATCTAAAAATTTGTACACATAGTACTGTCTGGAGTAGTAAGGATCTTCTCCTTCAATATAATTCTGCTGTGCATGGGTCTTAGGCCGGATTATGAGGGTTGGAAGGAAACTTTTTTACAATGGGAGTAAACATGCCTTATTACTGAATCAAAGCATAATGCTAGAAAGGCGTTTTAGATGTTAAATAGTACAATAAAAATCATACACGTGTTTGATGACTGACAGTTTCTGTGTGAAGTAATATGGTGTGGCCACACAATGTAACATGAGAGGCAGACCTACTGTGTGAAACTGTAGATTAAGCTATGAATGGCGTAAAAGTTATTGATATTATTTTTGTGACCTTTGGTTGAACTGCTGTTGTTTATTTATTTTTGGATTTGGAAAACCCGGAGGGGTTATATGAATTTGTCATCCATGTTTATACTGGTTGTCAAATTTAAACTGTTAATCACTGGTCTCTGTGAACCTGATGTCTTGTGAGGTTTGAACTCACGGCCTTGGATTAAGTAAACTAATCACTTGATCTATTCTGGCCAAATAGGCTTTGTTGGTAAAATGCATGATACCTATACATGCCAATTATTTTAGACTATCCTGTATATGTTCATGATAGATATGGAGATTCATTTCATGAAAATTCTAATTATCTTGGACGACAGAGATAGTTTAGGTCTTCTGAATTAGGCTTTATTGGTTAAAGTAGTTGTTTAGTCAATAACCCTGTCATCTAATCATGTGAAAAATTGGTCTGATTGCATGTCTGAACTCAGTTGTGAAAAAATCGTTCAGTAATTAGTTATTATGGGTTTTCCTTTACCATTTGCTCGGGGAGAGTTCATTTCCGATTTCCGAATTATTGAGGGCTAATTCTGGCATTGTTACAGGTTTGGGCTAATTAATCGTGTTTCTGTCTGGTCATCCATCAAGGAATAGATTCTGTCAAGTCAATCTACAAGATGTTGAGGTAATTTTTTGACATAAAATATGGAGCCCAGACAATTTTTTTTATATAGATTAGGTATCTTTCATGCAATATTATGTTTCAATGTAAAGCTAGTTCTTGCTAACAAATGTCAGAAAATACTTAGCAATGGCCTTTTAATTTACACACAAATACATCAAATTGTGAATATCTTTGTTCTTTTTTGTAACATCAACTGTACATTAAAGATAATTTTGTTCCAGAGTTTGCTCTCTTATATTTAAGTTGTTGCTGGTTTTTTTTGTCTATAATTATATGCTATTAGCGGATATACAGTACAGGTTCATAAAATAATTCATTGATAGAACGGTCTGGAATTACTGTTTGTTGTGAAGCTGCCTTCATGATATTCTTGAATCAGTATTGCTTCTATACTATATATTCCTTCATTTAGTTGGTGATTGCTAAAATATCATTTTTCCTTGCTTGTTTTGTTTTCCAAGCTACCAAAATAGTAAATTGGTTGTAAGTTTCAGCATTTAATTTGAGTAGGGATAACTGACATGTGCAATCTACATATTCATTTTCCTGAACTTACTTTAAAGACATGTGCAATTGTGCATAGTGCATCAAATTTGTCTTGACATGGTGGAAGGTTGGTGAAATATCTAAAAGGGCTAGCTTCATCCATAAATTTGGTGACAGTTTCCTATCAAAAACAATTTTCATCTGGCATGTTCAAAATACAAAAATAAAAAGGGTATGGTTTTGATTAGATTGCATTAGTTCAGACATCTGTGGAAGAGTGCCCAGGTATGTTTTTAAAAAAAAATTCTTGTAACTGCTTGGGAGAAACCGTGTTTGTTACAATGTATTAAATTTCTCTGTGGAAATGGTAGTTTGTGTCATGTTGTGTATATATTCCGGTCTCTCTGTTATGGATATGGTAATGGTGGTTCTGGTAAAGTGATAATAGAAGGTAGCAGCTGGTTTGAAATGGAAATATATAGTAGCAGTTGAGGGGATCTGATTCTTATTTATTGTCCTAATTAGAAGAAAGCCTTGGTGGTGGATGATAAGGATGATTCCATGTGTATGCTGGGTCATGGGGTGTGGAATCTGGTACAGAATTTTAGTGGCTAACTGGCTATGGCATCTTAGTGATTAGTTATTACGATCCGCTTCTGCAATAACTTACTTTAGGCGATCTCTTTTTTTACGAAAATTAACAGTGTCATAACAGATTTGTTTTTATTTATTTATTTTGCAGATTATGAAAAATTGTGGGTTAGTTTTTAGGTGAAAAGGTTGTATTGTTAGTTCTTATCATGCTTACTTTTAAGCAGGCAGAATATAGAGAAGTTTCTGGGAGCAAACATTAGTACATGAGTTTGATGTGTTGTCATAATAATAACCCATAATAGAAGAAATATTGCTGTTTGTTAAGCTGTTGGTTTTTGTGTCTGTAGCTGTAATGTTATGTTATTAACACCATTGGTTGCAAAAGACTTTATGCATCTCATTACTGTAGATAGATAGTATGTAAATGCTTGCTTTATTTTGGTTGATGAAGTCGCAGCCCAGGACGGATTGAAGAAGTAGCAGAAGCATTTATTCTTTAGCTACCGAGGTACGTAAATGTGTGCTCTGCTCAGTTAAGTGATAATAGCCAGTTTCTATGAGTGCCTCTTTCAATATGGTTTAGAGAGAACCCCCTCAACCCTAGTTGAATATTAAGCCGAATATAGAATTATACATATGTCAGTGTGGTCTCTCTCAAAGTGGGTCAACATTAGAGCTTTCTTGACGAAGTCATGCATGATATACCAATCTTTAAAAAAGAAAAAAAAATACATACGTCAGTGCGGTCTCTCTCAAAGTGGGATTACCAAAACTTTCTTAACGAAGCCATGCTTGATATACCAATCTTGAAAAAGAAGTTAAGAAAAAGAAAATACTTGGTGCTTTAATGTAAACAAGTTCTTGAGAGTTGAGAGCAAATACTTTGATACACTTGATTAAGTGTGCAAAAAAATGAAATTCCAATGGCTACCATTGATGGAAAAACAGTCACTGTAAATAAATGTGTATAACAATTACATTAAACAAAGGGAAAAATCACCTATGAAACTAAGACAATTACAATAAACAAAGGGTGAATAAACTAATATACAATTGCATTAGAGTTTCAACTCATGTGTGTGTATAGTAAGTTCTCTGCTTCTATCTTCTGCGATGCCTGGGGGTATATACGTATGTGTGCTCAAACGACACATTTATTTTATTTACCTTTCCTTTCTATTTACTCAGAAGGAATGAGTGATCTATTTACTAATCAAGTGCAGCTTTGTTTCTCCTACCAGAGATAGATTTTGGCAAACCGTCAAAAATTGGCCTTGCAATAACCGCAGTCGAAAGTGCCTGTAAATCTGATTTCAACAACTTTAGTTTAGATGCAGACCAGAGAGACGTACCGATACCAGCATCATTTGGATAATGTAGATATGAAGTGCTTGATGATCTCTTTACACCATTAAATCCATCATCAAACAAGTAGGAATACTGATCATATTGACCCATAGCTCCTGTGGCTGTGGCTCCCTCAGAAGCTGCTAGTACAGGGGGACGACTCGCTGCCTTAGGCCTCTGAGCCAGGCCTTTCCCCGTTATTGGAGAGATCATGCTACCGTTTTCCTCTCTTAGCAGCTTCACCGGGACGCCATGGCTGAAGTAATCCTCGGATTTCTGGCACCTCCTGACCAATTTGTGGCTACTTCTTCCGGGGTTGGCGTCTCCTGCTTCATCATAGGGTATACCGTTTTCATCAAGGAGGCAATTTGCCAGGCTTCTTGATTTCCGGTAGAGGCTGAGAGGTGAGTTTGTCATTGGTAAAGGGTATCTTCTCAATGATCCATCTTGTAGGTGAGAGCTTGGAGAGTTGAGCATGAGCTCTACTGGTTTGAGCCCATAGTGACCGTGCAGAGAGGTCACAGCCTTTTGCTGGGAGGACTTCCATTTCAGATCATCGCGCATCAAAGGGCTACCGTAATGGCTCTGTCTGCAAAATTTTCCACATGATAAGCCACGGTTTTACTTGAATTTTATTCTACTTCCATTTTTGTGTAGAAATATACTTTGACCTAACTGATTTTATATCCCATTTGTCCTAATCAAGTCAAATCTACTAATCTTATGAGATTCCCGAATTCTCTACATGATGGGAAATACCATTTTATAATATTGGGTTCAAGATCATCATGCTGGGTCTCAATTGGAGAGAAAGGGTTTCATGGGCCAAATTACAAGTGTTTGACTGGGCGAACAAGCAAGCGTTACTAGCGCAGAACAAAATGCATAAAAACATGGCTACCTAGAATGATGGCAAAGGGGGGGAAATGAAACACAGAAATAACATTTGATTACCCTGTGGTATGGGAGGTATAAGAACCATTTGACAGTAAAGCGGGCGATGGAGGGTGCCTTCCAGGTAGAGGAATCTGAAGGGACTTGAGAGCAAACATTTGAAGGTCTGTAACCAGCCCATTCATCTTTTTGACGTCCGCAACCTTAACAAATCACAATCATATTGCGATTAAAAATAGAGTGTTTATTAAACTACCTGAAGCAATATAAGATCCTGAGGGAAACTTAAGAAATTAAGTGTTTATTAAACTACCTGAAGCAATATAAGAGGAAAAAAGGAAGTAACAGTATAAGATCCATACCTACACACTGAGTTGATGCCATCACATGAACTCAAATTCATTGAGAATATAAAATTACAATTTGTGAAATATCACTACGTGTGTCATCCTCAAACTCTTTGTTGGCATTACACAAGTGTTGCTATTAAGTTTGAATCTTAGCAGGGTCTGGGACCCAAACACTTGCAATGTTTGACTTTAACCCAATGTAGTGATATTTGCATGGCAAATGAGACCCACCAAAACCCTTAATTACATTTCAAAATCTGCATCTACAAACCTCAAAAGTCAAAACCAGAGCCAATTACAGTTTAGGTAAAATGCTATTTCATGTTCTCCACTATCCAACTTTATAGAAACCCAAAGCCCAGATACAGATGATTTAAAGCTAAAGATCACATTGCAAGCTTTTCACAGGACGCAGCAAAATCTGATCAAATAAAGCAAATCGACTATGCATGTTTAATTTTATTTTATTTGATCCTCTGAAATAAAATAGCTGAAGCTTATTTTGAAAAATTGTATAAAGAAGAAACGCAGTAAATACTTACCTCGACGCCGTATCTGATGGCTACGCCGGCAAGGGTATCAAATTTAGAGACTGGGTGTTCGATAAAACTCAAGGGAGAGGAAGAAGAAGAAGGCGATATCGGCGAATTGAACGAGACTGGCAAAAGCACCTCCGAGCTGCCGACACCACCATTGTAGTACCTGTTGCAGAGCACGCGATCTACCACCAACACGGCGTCGTTTTCGTCGCCATTCTCCGCCCAGAAATTGCCGTAAATCTCATTTGCTCGAATATCCTCATTGATCCGCCACTCCCTCTCCATCTGTATCTGCTAACCATCAAATCCGACCATTCTTAGCAACAAAAACACAAATCCTCCGATCGAATTCCAAAATTCAGAGAATTGAATTGAATCGCATTCCTATGAGGAGACGAAGGATCGGTTCGGTAGGGAGAAAATTGGCATCGAAATCAGAACAGATCCGAGGGAATGATGGTGGGACTCGTGAGAGAGGATTTTTTTCTCCTCTCGACGCCGTTTCCGGATTTTGCGGGAGGATATGCTTCGTCGAAAATGGTTTTGTTTTGTTTTGCCACCAAACTCCAATTAATTAATTCTTTTAACGTGGTCAATTTGTATTATTTAATTAAGATAAGTAAACTAAAAATATATAGTTTTGAATTGAATGTTTCTTAGTCAACAACACGAAGTCATAAACAAAGAGACAAACATACTCCAGTTTTCTTACCATTGGCGCCAACTGCGCGTTTAGGCCTTGCGTCTCCTTTGGTCATTATATATTTTTATATATATAAGAAAGAGAAATGCTACTAAATATTAAAGGAAAAACCCCATGTCACCTCATTGTATTATGGTCAATAATATGTATCATATGTCATGTAGTAACAAGTTTGACAAATTAATTCTCAAAATGTATGAAAATCTGATAAGTGTGATTGACTTCATAAAATACTAGTCACATGTTTGTCACGTGTCTCTAAAACATTCCTGAAATGGTATGAGAAAACTTGATGGCATAACACAAATCTTTCGTTTATTCTCAAATCATAACCTTGACTCATCAACTTTTCTTGTTACTCACTTAACGGTCGTTAAACTTGAGGACGGAAAATAACAACGTTGCGATCAACGTTACTAGATCAAAACGAACGTTTACTTGGGTTAAGTTAAGATTAGTAATAACCGAAAGGTAAATAGTAGGGACATCTGAGTTACCACAATATTAAATATATTAACATACATCCCATATGTTTATAAAAACAGCAAGCTTAGTCCAGTCCGTATGATATGACAAATTAGGAGCCCAACTAATGAAAGAGTAGTGATGAAATTGACATCCCACACATTATATCAACATCATAACATAATGGAGACATGATATCATAGTTTTTTGAAGAAATGATATCATAGTTATTTTGTAACTTACATCATATCATCATTACAAATTTATTTATCTATTTATTTGTTTTTTTGATAAAACAAATTTAAAGTTTTATTAAATCTTCTTCTTAAATGTCATTTTTATATCATGTCACCACTGCAAATTCTGTTTTGTATCAAAAGTATTTTCTATGTCCCTTAGATATTTAATTAAACTTTTTCCTCAATTTTTCATGTTTCTTTACTTTGATATTATTCAAATTTTACATACATTTTAAGATTGTTATGACCGTTGATATAAGTTAATCGTTTACGGGGTGACATAATTTTTACATCAGACTAGTAATGTTCATTTCCAACATTTTCTTGTAAGAGAACAAATAACACAATTATTTAATAAAAAACTGAAATATCTAACATATCAATATCAAGACAGAGGAATCACAAGCAAACTAAGTAGCTAAAAGCAGTGGAAAATTGATTGTCTACTCAAATGTTTGATCATTGTGATCACAGATCAATAGAATTACAAAAAGCAGTATAATACTGTGATACCAAGGTCCAAGATCATAGACAATCTGAATAGTAATTCTCCTATACTTTCAAAAAAATGGAACTTCAATTTTTGATCATGACGAATCACGACAGATCCTGTTATTCGTACTCATATTATCCAAGAAAAAGGCATAATTCAATATACAGATACAATATAACAACAAACAATATACCTTCCTGGTGCTCAGAGCAGCAAATCTGATACCTGAGGTGAGTAAACTAAACTGTACTCTTATCCGAGATACCGAAGCAGCACTCCATCATTCCCCAAAACAAATCCTTTCTTGTCATCGATGAACCTGTGAAAGAGAGTGATGGTGAATACGATGGTGAGATTTTTAATTAAATGTGAAATGGAAGGATCGAACTCACTTCACTGAGTAAAGATTTGCAGCAATGTTATCAGCTGCTTTGTCACGGGTCCATGATTTGCCACCATTGTTGGTTCTCAGCAAAACTCCACTGCCTCCTGCTGCCCAAGCCTCTTCCTGCATACAAATCAATTTCGGTATCAATGGCAGTGGAACAAATTTATGAGTTTCATGGGATGGTACGGTTTATGAGGCTGCAAATGAATTATACTATGATCATTTACTGACATAATGTTTGTTACCTGTGAACGGTATCCAACATCAAGAATGCCAAAACCTCGACTTTGTACCTGAACTTCCTCAAAATCCTCTGTTATCTGATAGCATCAGTACAAGTGTGTTTTAGTGAGAAATAAAGAGTGGACAAGCTACATTTATGGATAATTGTCTGCACGTATCATAGTATCATTAGTGAAATGTTGAAGAAACCTAATTCGAGGCCAGGGAAAGTCCCATGAAAGTACTTCTCTATAGACCATTGTCATTAGTAAATTTGACGAGAAAACATGTTCGATAAGAGCAATTCCAGGGTGGAGGTCCAAAACATTTTTTTCTCATGAAATTCAGTAGTGTTACGTAGTTAACTATTACGAACTTCACAAGGAACCAATCCAGTACATTCCACAATTTCAAATGGCTTACCCCTTTGCCTTTGCTGAGATAAAGTCCCCCTCCACGCACAAGAAGCCAAAGACCTCCATCCGCTCTCCATCCCATGTTTTGAATTCTCCTTGCCACAGCCCTGTTATGTGGTTGCCAGTAGGGCTGCATACATAAACATATCATAAAATTATGGTCAATATGATTATGCAAGCATAAACCCATCTGAAGAATGCTAACATGATTCAAATTTCAGCTACTGTTTAAGAAAACTCGGGTTTTTGAGAGATGGATTGAACTAGAATAGCATAATCAAGTACACAATTGAAGCTGACAGCGAATAGATGAACTAGCCATGCATTTAATCCACTGAGATTGTGATGGCAGGAAAGAGTCAAGCAGACTATCTATGTACTTCGTAGTGTATAATTCAAGGGAGCAATTCAGCAAGGAATATTATCACCTGGCCAGGTTCCCAGGTAAGGTAGAAGTTACCGCGGCTGGAGACGGCAACATAGCTTCCATCGGGTGATCTATTAACAGCATTAAATGTCCCTGTGTAGTAGCTAGCACCACTAATACCACTAGAAACTGTTCTGCAAACACAGTGAAGGTATGTGAATATCAGTCTTTGGAAGCTATGCAAGTATCAAAGAAGCTAATAAAAATATATATATTTGAAGGAGGCCCATCAAGGGAGAAAAAAATCAGATCTAGAAGCCATGCCTCAAAACAACCTTTGCTTAAAACCATATAGCATAATATTAGAGCAGATTTTTTTCCAACAAAAAACATTTGACTTCAATAAACCCACAGCTTTCCAACCATATATGAAAAAGAAAGTTCTATGTACAAAGGATAACAAGCTTATTTTCCAACAACTTAACAAGTGATACACTGGAAAAAGAAATGTGGAAAATAATAAGAGGGAGAGACAATACAAAATAAAAGAGTAGAAGTAGCGGACAAGTATGTGGCAAATCAATTGAGCTCTTAAAACTCTATTGGATTAATGAACGCCTCCAACTTTATCACTCAAAGAATGTACTCATAGTAAGCAGACTATATACAAATGCCAAGGTCAAAAGAAGATGTTAGAAGGCACAATCAATAATTGTAGAACAATATTGAGTTGATGAAAGGCTCCTATCTACTAGGAAACGAATGAATTCATTTTAAGAGGATTATCTACAAGTACACAGGTCAGGAGAAAATGTTAGGAGTTAAAATGTTAGGAGTAGTATATAAATATATAATGAAATGACAATCAATAAACAAAATACCATAGTCTACGCAGAGTGCAACACGATAAACCACAAAAACAAGGGAAAATGCAAGGAAAATCAAGATCGAAATCAAGGTTGTAGTTTGTGAAGCCCTTAATGGGAAGCATACCTATTGAGAGTGGCTGATACAGTCTCCTGAACTGCAGCCTTCCAGTTATACCCCCTGTTAGCCGTAACATATATAGCACCTTGATCAGTTACCATCTCTGCACTCTTTTCTCCCGTTGCCTTTATATATACCTGAATATGTCATGAATAATCATATCCTTGAGTAGGATACCAATAGAAAGAAAGGTATGATCCTCCTTCAAATGGAAGAAGGGGGGCAAACTAAAATGAAATATCAAATGTGAAGTGAATGGAAGCAATCTTTATTGACTGTATAAATCATATAAAATGCATTGAAGTTGATAGAGTTAGACTTAGACAGGAATAATTCAATGAGTGTTTCAATAGGATTAAGTGACCTCTAGATATACTAGTTGAACCTTCCACCCAAACTTCTGGGTTGGAGTAAGTATAACGTTCTCAATAAGCAACTGTAAAACAAAAATCATACCGGGTAGGGTCTAATGGACACTTACCATATCTCCTGGAAGCTGAGCACTCAGCGGTATCCTTTCCCAGCTCTCTCCAGCATTTGAAGTATACAACAAAATTGCAGGTTTTCCAACAACCCATCCCTCCTTCCCCTTAAAGCTGATGGAATTAAACCTATAGTTGAAGTCCTCGTCTTCCGCTGCTGCTATTGAGCGTTGAGTCCAAGTACCCCCACCATCTTTTGTCTCCAAAAGGGTTTGCCTGGTTCCCAAAAGAAATCCTAGCAGCCCAAATACAAATTTGAGTGAAAGCTCACGACGAATCAACTTGCAATTGATATGCTCAGCAACAAAATTAAGACAATATTGATATCCAAACACACAAGGAAAAGAAATTAAACTGTATGTGCCCAGTCCGAAAAGAAATGTATCAACCCATCCACTTAACCAGATATGTTAAAAACACCATGATTGGGACAACATTCAGAATCAAATACACAATACAGAAATTAAAACTTATGAGTCAATTTTGCATAAAGATTCAACTTACAATTGAAATGCTAACTATTAACTGAGGGAAATGATTCAAAATCAAAGGAAACATAATTTCATGGGCCAATGCAATTCTATCTCGATCCTTTGAATCAGAAAAGCGACGAGCATTGCGAAGTAAAATAAAATAACTACTGACCGTGAAGAGGGTCTTCGGGGACGAAGGCGACGTCGAGAAGGACGACGCCGGGATCGATCGGGAGCAAGACTATTTCCCACTCAGACAGTGAGTCCTCGGACTTGGCGGGTTGGGGGAAAGCGACGAGAGGAGCTAGGGTTGACGAAGAAAGCGTAACCAACGCAGCTGCTTGCGATATAGCCTTTCTGCGGCTGATCGAAGAAGATTGATCGAGACAAGCTCTCGATATAAAACGCCGCTGAGATTGAGGTGGAGCTTGAAGAGAACGAGGAGTGATGGTGGAGAGGGAGGGTTTGGAACAACAATCTCTGAGTTGCAGAGCCATGGTCGCTGTGGCCATTGCTGGGCTTACTTGAAGCTCACCTCTCTTTTCTTATCCAAATGTGTTACTTCTTCGCGGCAGGTTTCGAGCGTCTCGAACCCAGGTGGAGGATAGATTGACACGTCAGATTATTCAGCTAATCACATTGTTTTCTTCTACTCTCTTTTTTTGTTACAGAAAATTACATATCAATCAAGTAATTTATTTTGTGCTTTATAAAGATAGACAAAATTTTATTACAATCCGTAATTTTTAACATAAATTTTAGGGAAAATATCATATTGGTACTCCTAACTATGCGTTTTTAACACATTGGTACCCTCAACTAATTTAATCACTAAAAATATACCTTAAGTTTCCAATCAGTAATATTTTAGTGTTTTCCATCCATTTTTTGACGAAAAATGGTCATGGTGGTGGAGATGAAGGCTGAGGAAGAAACATAATGAAGGGGAAACAAAATAAAGGAGACGTATGTATGAAATAAAATGAGGGGAATGAAGGTTGCATATGAGAAATAAGGTAAAAGAATAATTAGGGTTTGAACTTAAAGGGGTATTTTTGTCGTTTTTTGAAAGTTTAAGGTCATGTGCATTGCACATGACCATTTTCCGTCCAAAAATGGACGGAAAACACTAACGTGTTACTGATTGGAAACTTAAGGTACCTTTTTAGTGATTAAATTAGTTAAGGGTACCAATGTGTTAAAAACGTATAGTTAAGAGTATCAATCTGATATTTTCCCTAAATTTTACGGAAAGATTGGAATGTTTAGTTAATTTTTAAAAAACTCTAAGAAAAATAAACTAAATACCGTGGGATCTTTTTTTCAGGTGTAATATTTTAGGACAATCATTGGAACCCTCGGAATAATAGTAAAAGATAGCTTATTTCCATAATTTGGGTCTGTCATGCATTTTGAATAAATTTTGACTTTTTGTTTATCATATGTGATTTAAGACGAGGTTTCAAACTTTCTAATTTTTAAATTGAAAAATAATTTTCCAATGTAACTCACTCCATTGGGCAAATTAGTTCATAAGGCTGTAACATTCAATAGTATTTTTTTTATTAGTTCATAGGCATTGGCGGAACCAAAGCTTAGCTAACGTGTTAAACAAATTAAAACTGACTTAATAGATAAAGGCTTCCACTAATTTCTGTTATCCGGACTGTTAGCTTGCACAATAACACAAGAAGTTTATATATTTTCATAAATAAAACAGTTTATACCGCATAAAAACTAAAATCTATCCTTTTCAATTTGTATTAGAGAGTTATTCGTTCTTCTTCTTTTTCTACCGGTTCTGTTTTGTTCTTGTCAATATATCAACAAAACTTTCTAATACTGTTTCACTATAAAAATTACCATTTTTTACAACAGAAAGATAATTATGTTATTCTACATAAAGTTTTAATTTTTTAATAATAATACACGTACACCTATTATAAGGCGTTCGGACGATCATCTATACAGTTCTTCTTAAGTGTTCTTAGGCAACTTTGATCATCGGGTGATTTACTACTTTCTGTATTTTATTTTCTGTTTCAGCTCTTCGTACGTTATTATTTTAGGTTGTCTAAGATGCAAATTATAAAAAAAAGTACGGGTCTAAGAGCATCGAAAACCCTACAGAAGTCTCCGACATATTCTGGAACCCAACGTTTTTAACCCTACTTTTGTAGCAATCGATCGACATTATTATTAATAAAACATATATGTCTACACGTTTCAAAAAAAATCTAACACTAATAAATGAATTAATTCATTTTGAACAAAAATTAATTTGTCAAATACTTCGTAGGCACAATTATTGAATAAATTATTGAAGTTAAACTATTTGTAAACATTATTGACTAAATAACAAAAATTAGCATGATGTAGAGTTTAATTGGGTCGCCCAACATGTTTTAATTTGTTATCTTTTAAAAAAAATATTCATTCGCATTGACAAGAGGAGTAAAAAACTATGTTGAAAATAGATTTTTATATATATTTAATAATTATCGACGGAACACCTTGAACTATAATCCTAGTTCCACCCCTATTCATAGGGCAGGCGGAAAATTCAATAGTAAAGAACAATGATAATTCTCTAATTGTTATGAATATATGTGATATTTTATTGGATGATTATTTCATTACATGAAAGATTCTAAATTGGAGTATACATTAATGTAGGTCATTAAGGTTATGTCTTCATGATATGATGAGCTTATAAACAGATGCTATTGTAAAGTGTAAAATAATGATGAATACAATCTATTTCTTTTGTTCTTCTATTCTCTTATATTATGTTTAGTATTATTCTTACTTTCACAACACTAAAACAATAATAATAGTCCGGCATTCAATTGCTAGTTCAGATTGTAATCAGAGCCTTAAGAGTTCACTATGAATCACTTCTAATGTCCAAATTAAAAAGACGTGCACGAGGTTTAGTCAAAGATTCAGAACATAAATTTCTATTGAATAACACCTTAAAAGAGATGTTATTTACAGGAATCCGCCGAAATATAACATAACAGTTCTTGCGTCCACAAAGTACAAATAAAACAAGCAAAAGAACAATTGAAATAAATACTACTAAAACTAGCATCATGCAAAACTCAGTTCATTCAACGGAAAGGCAGACAGAGATTAGCCTCTAATCATCGAATGTGGTCTTCTTTCCGGTGCCAGCTGCAGCCAAGTTAGGCTTGTTGAAGCCACCTCTGCCGCCACGGCCACCACGGCCTCTGTCACTGCCAAAACGACCACCACTGTTGCCAAACCGGCCACCACCGGAACGACCACCACCACCACGGCCAAAACGGCCTCCACTATCACCTCTGCCGCCACGACCACCGCGACCACCAGAGAATCCACCACCACGACCACCAGAGTAACCACCACCACGGCCACCAGAGAAACCACCCTCTCTTGGCTCTCTTGGTTTTGCTTCTTCAACCGTCAAATAATACCCTGCACCCAATTCAGATCCGTTGAGCTCCAGGGCTTTGTTGAATGCATTGGAATCACTAAAGTCAATGTAGGCGATTCTGCAACAAATACAAACAAGCAGAACAATGAGAAACCATAGACAATCTTATGAAATGAGGATTGAAGGGGGGGTTATATAACACATACCCCTTGGGAGCACCAGAGTCGAAATCTTTAGGTACTGACATCCTTGTGATCTCTCCACAAGTGCCAAAATGTCCCTCCAATGCATCCCTAACCTGTAAAGTTATAGGACACGGTAAGCACGGGGAAAATTAAATATTCAAGTAAGTTATTGGCAATAGAAAGAACCAGTAAACTTACATCTTGCTCCCCGCCATTTACTTCAAACCCACGTACAAAGAGGGTTTGACCCTTGGGTCCCTTTTGGAAGGAGCCACCTTCTTTGCTGTAGTTAGGAAGAATATTATATATAGAACAGAAGACAGTTGAACAAAAGAATTTAACTAGAATATTTGACAAAATAAATACCCAGGAGTAGCATAAGCATTATTCCTCTCACGGGCAAGGTCAAGCCTAATTGGACGATCACACACAAATTCACCGTTCAACTCCATAGCCTATTTCATGCATAGAGTTAAAACATCGGCACATCGATTAGCTATTAATATTAGCAAAAAAGGAAACTGTTGAAAAGAAAATATATTTGGCAGAAACCAGTGTTAACTACCTTTTGTGCAGCTTCAGCTGAAGCAAACTCAACATGGCCAAAGCCCTTGAAGTTTCCCTCAGGATCAGATGCAAACCTAACATCAACAACTTCACCAGCATCCTTAAAGAATTCAATCCTGCACAGAGAAAGTTCTTAGACACATTCTAAACTAATTAAAAAACTCATGTAACAAAAAAAATGAATACATACACATCCTCCTGAGTAATATTAAAGCTCAGATTTCCACAGAACAGAGTCTTGGTTCCGGTGGTTTCAGGTGTGGCTGAGGTTTTGGGCTGAAGCACAAGAAATATACACATTAGCTCCATCAAGTAACAGTGACAATACATTAAACACATGGTATAGCATTCTTACAGTCTGCTTAGCCTTAGGAGTGACAGCATCGACCATTTCCACATCAGAATCCTGCACAAATGAGTTTTATCACAAAAGACTGTTCAATGCAAGCTATAAAGCCATGAAAGTGGAAAATGTAAACACTTGATTACCTAAAACAGAGTGTCTACAAGCAAAGCAGATAATCTTACCTTTTTCTTTGGTTCTTCCTCATCACTATCAGCATCACTGTCATCTTCTTCCTCACTACTGCTCTCAGACTGCAACATGGATTCATAAATTTAAATTTGGCAGGCTAACACAATATATTCTCCTTCAATTAAATGATAGTGATTCAAAGAAATAACTACCTTCTTTGCAGCCTTTGCCTTTGGGGACTCGTCATCACTCTCATCTGAATCTTCATCATCAGAGCTGCCCTCTTCTTTTACTACCTTAGCAGCGGGTTTAGCAGCAGCAGTCTTCTTTGGCTTAGGCTCCTCATCGCTCTCATCTGAATCTTCATCATCAGAGCTGCTCTCTTTTTTCACTGCCTTAGCCGCAGGTTTTGCAGCAGCAGCTTGTGGTTTCTTAGGCTGTGATAGATGAACAATTTCTCATAATCAGACAACACATCATAACACAACAAACGCAATATAGTATAAATCATGAAAAATCACAGAAGTTCATGTACAATTGTATCTCAACAAACTATGCAACCATTTAAAAAGATACAAGGCAAACAAATAAATTACTTCATCGTCATCTGAGCTCTCATCGGAATCTGTTTCCTCAGAGCTTGAATCGTCTTTCTTGGCGGCAACAGGTGCAGTTTTTTTAGCAGCCACCTTTGCTGTAGGCTCCTATGAAAACAAAAAAAGCACAATAACTTAGAAAAAAAATACTGAACATGGTTACATTATACAGAAATTGAATGGTTGAGTTCAGTCAATTAACAAAAAACAATGCACTACCTCATGTTACATTATACAGAAATTGAATGGTTGAGTTCAATCAATTAACAAAAAACAATGCACTACCTCATCAGATTCTGACTCATCTGAGTCTGAGCTGCTGGCAGGTTTCTTAGCAACAGAGCCATTCTTGGCAGGTGCTTCCTTCTTTGCTGGTGGTGCAGGCTCCTGTAGAAATATAAATCAAGAGTGTGAGTATAGTCAATAGACTAAAACCATACCAATATTTACAAACAAGATAGCTTACATCTTCAGATGAATCATCATCAGATGAAGAATCATCACTGCTGGGCACTTTAACAAGTTGCTTTACAACCTTCTTGGTGGTAACCTGAAACAGAACAGTTAATTGAAACATAAACAACCCAGATACACACTGCTCAGCAACATCATAGTTCCTTTTTTAATTTTAAACCCTAGCAAGACTCAAACAGGTTCTAGTTGACATCAATAGAACATGATCAAGACATACAATCATGAGACAATTCCATACCTTCACCTCTTCCTCCTCTGAAGAAGATTCATCTGAGCTGGAGCTACCAGCTTTCTTCTTCTGAGTTTTGACCTCAACAAGCTTCTTCTGAGCAGCCTTCTTAACCTCCTCTACCTTCTGCTTCTTAGCAGAAATTTTCTCAATTGCCTCCTCTGCATCTCTCTTGCCTTCAAGTTTTAATTCACCATTGTCAGAACAAAACCCACAATTTGAAAACCCCAAAAATCAACTACAAAAGCTCTCTTATACACATACTTCGATCACATCATTATAACAAATACAAACATAAATAGCTCCCAAAATGAAACAAAACACATAAACATGTATGAAATCAAAACAGAGGAAAAACGCTGATTTAAGTACCTTTCTTTCCAGACTTGGGAGCTGGAACAACGACAGGAGCTGCTTCAGCAACCTGGAAGAAACAAAGCACCACAGAAAGGTAAGAGACAGCAACAAAAATGAATTTTTGCGAATATCGAAGGTCGGAGATGTCAATGGCCAACCTTGGTGGCGGACTTCTTGCTTGATTTGCCCATGATAGGTAGAGAAGAAATTGAAAGGGTTTACGAAGAAAGAGAAGCTGCGGAGCTCTGCAAAACCCTAGTGAACTTCTTAGGGTTTTGGGGAGCGAGAGAAGTGAACTGAAACTCGTTAGCTGGTCTTTAAATAAGCCTCTTGGTGCTGTCTTTGTAAAACCCTAGTCGTGTTGAGATATTTTGAGCTTAGACTTTCTAACGTGCGCCTCATTTGAGAGCTCCGTGGGCTGGGCCTTCGATGAACAGTACTGGAGTTGTGTTCTGGTGTGTGCCAAGTAGAACTGGAGATGAGTTGTATAGGTGATCAACGGCTCGGATGTGTTTCGAACAATGTACGAAGAAGTAGCTGTCACTGTCTCTGTCACGGACACCTGGGACAAAATCCATACAAGGATCCGTTGTTGTGCTAAAAATCATGGTTGATTTATGATGTTGGTTGAGTATAAGAAAAATAGAGATCAACAAATCAAACAACTGATTTTATGTTGATGCAGCCTCGGGGCAAGGACGGCTGGCGGCGTCCATTTAGGATCCGGGATCGGAGCGAGAACAGACCCAATGGCGTGTGAGAGAAAGAGACCGGCCGGAGTTTTCCTAGTACGGCGCACCTCGGTGGCGGGGCCGCGTCGGTTGGAAAAACGAAGGGTGACGACGAAAGGGAGGCGGCGGCCAAGGAAGAACCCTGGCAGGGTTCAGGACAGACCGAAGTTTGTTTTGGGCCCTTCGGTTGGGCCTATGGGTCGTGGGCCTCTAGAAGAGACTGGCAAGGAAGGCTGGGCCCGGGGAGTTGGGCTACAAGTAGGAGTTGGGCCAGTGGTCGGGGCAGGCCCGTGGCAAGGAGCTCGGGTCGGGGACGGGTCGGGGCAAGGTTACCGGGTCAGGTCGGGTAGCCGTCTAGGCTTTTCAACCGGGTCGGGTCTCACCTTTTTGGGCGGTTGGTGAGGGAGACAGAGGAAAAGCACTTACTTACAGCGACGGGGGGTCTAAGCACCTCCGCCTCACGGAATGAGGTCGGGGTGGTCCAGAGGGGGATGGTCGGTTATACCGCCCCTCTGGATGTAAGGTGGCAGTGGTACCACCAAGAACCAGCAAGCTACTCTCTTACCAGCTCGGAGTTCAGCAATCCCGTGTTTTGGAGCCCTACAAATATCAGTCAATGGAGGACGACGCACACTGACAACCCCGGTGGGAGTTTGTAGTCCACCAAGATCTCTATCCAGTAACGGGTCCGCTCAATCCTAGCTTTCGCCAGTCAAGTCTCGCTGTACCGGTGCCGCCATACGCTACTGCGGCATCTCCCTCTATGCGTCTTCAGAAAGTAGTCAGAATTAGTGAACATTTATTTTTCTACCAGAGTATCCTCCATAGTGGGAATTCGAACGTTGTTAGTTATTTAAGCTTCAGTTTGTCTGGTGCTTTAGCGTTTTTGGGCCTGTAAACACTGTTTATTTGTAATATATCAATTCGTTTATCTTCAAAAAATAATCAACTGATTTTATGTCAATACTTTTACAACAAAGGCTTATAATTTAAAGGGATAGCTGTGATAAGTGTATAATTCAAAAGGGATAGTTGTGATAAGTGTATTGAATTAAAAAAAACGACGAAAGAGTTTGTATGTCCCTTGCGCCGAACCATGGCGATGAGGTTTCGGGAGTTCCCAGAGCCGATTAAAGTCACCCTGACTTATGATCAACTCCCCACCTTCTTCTATAATTGCGGTCGGATCGGTCATGTGGCATGGGACTGTGACCGGGAGACGCGATGAATACCTATGTTTGATTATTCCCTCCTGGAATTCAAGCTGGACAAGACTGAGAAGTCTTATGCCACGGATTGGGGGACGATGGGCACATGACCACTAAGCTCTTCTGGCTTTGCACCCCTAACTACGAACAGTCTACCTGCTACTTCGTCATCTCGGGGAAGGGGACCAATTGTAACTCCGAACACTCTACCTAACATTCAGGTAGGGGAAATGAGGGTTGAGGCAAATGAGGGGGCTAGGTCTGCTAGCACATCATGGACTGTCTCGTTTGTGACAGTGCGAAAGAAAAGCGACTCTATAAGGGAACCTCGTAAAGACCAGTCAAAGACTTGTAAGTAGCCCCGCTAGAAGAAATGTTAGACACTCGTGGCTTCAGGGACCTACCTAGGGAGGGGTCCTTGGCTCAAGCCTATCCTCCCGGTACTATTGTTGAGTTCGGGTTCGGTCGCGCTCTTCACGGCGAAAATAGTCATCGCCATAGGATCAAGCAACGTGTAGGCACCACCTTGAGCGGTCCACTTTTTTGTTCGTTTAAATTTAATTAAGTTATCATGTTTCTTCAAAATCGTCAGTAATTACGGTCAATATGTCTCAAAGTTATTTGAAAAAGGCCATTTGTTATTTGAAAAAGGCCATTTTGAGACCATATTCGTTATAATGACTTCCTTTTCTTATTATTAATAATAATCTGCAACTTTCGCGTAAAAAAAAATTGAGTAAAACTTAAATTCCCGGTCCACTTCAAAACATATATTTTTTTCTTTTCACAAGTTTTCAGAATAAATAAATATTAGTTCCCAATTTCTAACCATTATAGTATGTAAAAAAACAAATCAACTGATTTTACAACCTACTAAACTCAGACTGGTCACTGTAAATAAATATTACTAATAAAAGATTTATTACAACCAAATGAATCTTGGCAATGCAAATCTATGCATCCCTATTACAACACTCAAAGTGGAAAATAACACAAACAACAATACAATGCAATACACATGAAGAAATGGGCACACTTAAGGGCTGGTTTTGGAAGGAGGTGGAGGGAGGAAAGGAATTGAAGGCATGTTTGGCATAGGAGGCAAAGCAAGCTTAGGCATGTTAGGGATGGTTGGTAATGGACCTGGCTTAGGCAGAGAAGGCTGAGGCATGGTTGGTAAAGGACCTGGCTTGGGCAGAGAAGGCTGAGGCATGGTTGGTAATGGACCTGGCTTAGGCAGAGAAGGCTGAGGCATGGTTGGTAATGGACCTGGCTTGGGCATGGAAGGGATTGTAGGCAATGGGGGAAGTTGCTGGAGATGTCGAGCCCCGAATGCAAAGCTCGTGCTCAGAGCAATGCAAATGAATACGATCAGAGCATTGCTGGAGGAGGAGGAGGAAGAAGAAGGAGCCATGTTTGAAGATCTGATGAGAAAATACAAACATGGTGCTGGGTTTATATAGATGATAAGCTGGAAGAGATTGGTGAGGATGAGTAAGCCAATGTTACATTGTGTAGTTGGTTGAGTGGTTCAACTTTCTTTATTTGTTCAACTTCCCTTCTTCCACGTTGTTTCTAAAGGCGGACAATGTTTGAGCCTATCAAAATAATAGGGGAAAATTTCAATTTAATACCCTGGCAAACATTTATTTGCAGTATAATACCCTAGTTTTTTTTTTGCATTTTAATACCCTGGCAAACATTTATTTTCACTTTCATACCCACTGTTAACTTTCCATCCAAAATGGATGAAAAGTTCAAAATACCCCTTGAGACCAATCATATTTTCAAAACCTACCACAAAAAATCAGATTTTTTATATATTTCAAAAAACTATATTTTATTTCAAAAAATATTTAAAAAAAATCAGTTTTTATATATTTCAAAAATCATATTTTTATATAATTCAAAAAATCAGATTTATTTCAAAAAAAAAATCAGTTTTTATATATTAAAAAATATTTTATATTTTTTTAAAAAATATGTTTTATTTCAAAAAATATTTTAAAAAATAAGTTTTTATATATTTTAAAAATAAATTTTTACATATTTCATAATAATGTTTTTATATAATTTTAAAAAAAATATTTCAAAAAAATTAAAAATCAGATTTTTTAAATTACAAGAATCAGATTTTTTTATATATTTAAAAAAATTAGATTTTATTTCAAAAAATATTTTTAAAAAAAATCAGTTTTTATATATTTATAAAATAAATTTTTATATATTTCAAAAAGCATATTTTTATGTAATTCAAAAAATTAGATTTATTTAAAAAAATTAAAATCATTTTTTTATATATTACAAAAAACAGATTTTTATATATTTCAAAAAATAATATTTTATTTCAAAAAAAAAATCAGTTTTTATATATTTTAAAAAAATCAAAGGTTGAAGGGTGTTTTTGGTATTTTTTGAATAAACAAGGTCATGTGCAAAGCACATGACTATTTTCCATCCATTTTGGATGGAAAGTTAACGTTTAGGTATGAAAGTGAAAATAAATGTTTGTCAGGGTATTAAAATGCAACAAAAAAAAACAAGCTAGGGTATTATATTGCAAATAAATGTTTTCCAAGGTATTAGATTGAAATATTCCCAAATAATAATCGAATTCCAATCGAATAATATTATAATTTCAGTATTTTGATCATTCTATATATCCGGTTCTTTTAAATAGATTAGCGTAAGTAATTGCCTAAATGTTATATTTAAGGAACATTTTAGTGATGATTCATTTTTAATACAAGGGTACAAGTATGACACATCATCCATTTTGGATTCAATTTGTACTTTTCACTGACGATGCAAAAAAAAAAACGAAACTCCGAGACTACAGGTTGCCAAAATCTCAAACATGAGGGTTATTTTCCGCAAGTCCCCTAAACAAAAACTGGAGATAACAAATATCCAGAATCAAGTGATCAAAATTTACATGAATTTGCGCTAAAATCCCCCTTTCATCGTTTCGATCTCCCTATGGACTCCAAAGAAGAGTGGTCTCCGCGATCATGGAAATAACAACGTAAGGATCCATGTTGGACGATGGCCTCCGATCTTCAAAATAACCTGTCAAGTCAGCACAAGATTATTGTTCGAACTACTTACACTATGAATCTATGATGATCTTCAAACAGAGAAACCTAGTCCAACGAAAGGCAAGTCTCCATAACAAGCATGAAAGAAAATCATCGTCGCGATAATGACATCGATTTTGTAATACCAAACAGATTTAGCAAAAAAAAAAAGTGAACTCAAACACATACCCTTTCTGTTATTTTCAGTATCTTGTCCCACGAGAACAGAGGCTCCTCTGTTTGCTACACCCTGAAATAAGCAGACAAAAAATTAACATACAAGTGGCATAAGAAGTAAATAGGTTGTTATATCAATGGTAAAGTTGAACAATGGCAGTATTTTCAAAACCAATGTTTGTGCAATTCACCCAAGAAAATTCAAAAATATTGGGTGTTTCATGATGACCGGTCAATCGTCTTTCATTTCCCTCGCCGTAAGCTGCAATGTGTTCCTTGTAGCGTAAACCCAACTTCTCTATTGCCTTGTGGATCACAAAAAGTCCACCGTCGTCTCTCATGGACTTGGTGCTGAGGAAGATAATAAAAATCAAAAACTTGAAGTTCAGAGTGCGTAATGTAATAAGTGTTTCCATAATTACCTATAGTTTACGTGAGCTCCAGCACCGTTCCAGCTACCCTGGCCATTCACGTCAATACCAAGGCAACAAGAAGAAAGTAAAATTCAACCTTGAAAGCAAGTCCTTAATAAATCAATTAACTGCTAGCAAACTTTGCTAATATGAATGTAAGGAAGCCTTTCTTATGCACCTAGAAAACAATACGGGAACAAAATCATAACGGATAATCAAGGGTTAATTGCATATAGCCATTGTGTACTATACATTTTTTGCATATAAGAAATACTAGTGTTCTAAAAATCCCGACCAGGCCCCGCCTAGGCGCCATTTCCTTGTTGGCCGACCCGATTAATCCCCAAAAGGCCCTAGCCGCCCGACTAGTGCCTAGAGATTTTTAGAACCTTGAGAAACACCAGGACACTTTTTACATCTCTGTTTTCTACATCCAATTAAAAGATTTTTGGTAGTAATGAAGTCTTTTTTGAGATAAAGGTCAAGGGCATTTTCGTCATTCTCTTGCGGAAAAATAGCTTGTATAATTTTCTGAAAGTTTAAGTAGCTGGGTGTAGAAGTTTAAAGTTAGGAATAGTTATGTGCAAAATACGTATGGTAAGCAATAGATATATGCAATTAACCCAACGATGAATGATAGAAGACGTTATCTGGACAAACCTGGACTGGCTTAGGGTCAAAGGAAACAACAACTCCAGCAATTTCCGTGATCCTCTGTTAATGATAAGACAAATCTCGGCATGAGTAGATAGCAACATAGAGATTCACAGAACAAGACATTTCTAGATAAACAACTTCTACCTCAAGAATGTACCGAGCCACCCACACTTGATCACCAGGTGAAAGGCCAACAGAAGGACCTACTTGGAATTCCCACTACACAGACAATATTATGAACCAGATTCAAAATGTCATGCATTTCAAATACATGATAAGTTTGACAGTTTGACCATACCTGGGCTCGGCATGACCTCAGCATTAATACCGCTAATATTGATTCCGGCGTAAAGACAAGCCTTGTAATGAGAATCAACAATATCGCGCCCAAATGCTTTCCCAGTCCCTACTCCACAGTAGTAGGGTCCCTACGTGGTAACAGAGGTGACAACATAAGATTTATATTGCCTAGATAAATTAAGGAACCGAGAAAAGAACTTACATAAGACATAAGACAATCATGTAAAGCATGTCCTTTAGAGTACCTGAGGACCGGGGAAGCCGCTAACTGGCCATCCGAGAGGCCAAGGAACATCTTTCTGGAAAAGTGTATATTCCTGCTCAATGCCAAACCTAATCACAACACAAACAAGTTAAGATTTTAATTAAATTAATTATTTGCACATTCCGTAAGTAAAACATAGCAAAACTGGGGATTTTCTCATCAACATAATCTAGGACTTAATTTTTTCCTGAAAGATACAAAAAAATCAAAAGATATTTTTTCAATCATGATAAATAAATTCAAGTTTTACCAGGGTTCCTCCTTTGCTACTTGGGGGTTGCTAAAAATCTTGGTAGCACCGAATCTCTTGTTTGTGGGGATAGGCTCGCCTGCTGGAGTATATGCATCACACATCACCTTGTTTTATTATGCACAAAGACGTTATTTTGAATTGATGGAGTTCAAGTCGGACATCATATGATATTATTTGAGCAAAACGTGTATGTATATAAGAAACCGTAAAACAACAGAATTGCCAACTGGGTACTATGATTTTGTTATTCCATGTTTACCAATATAGCAGATAAAACAAATCAGAATATCGCGTAGTTAAGTTAATAATTAATTACCAGAATGTTGTTTCCTCGTCTGAATGGATCCTTGAATACAGCCTGGGGCCTGGTTTGGTAAAAATACAGGTAATTAATAAATTGAAACAAAAGAAAGTAGATAAATGAACGGGAAGATCCTGTAATACACAACAATAGTGATGGCTGATAGAAAATATGAACAAACCTAGATGAAGAAAATGATACATACTACAATATAACCTCACTGTCATTTCCGGGGGCTTGGTTTGTACTGGAACCATCATAGTTCCACTTAGGAAGTTTTGCCGGGTCATTCACCAATTCCGGCAGAGTCTAACGACAAAAAGTCAACATGACCATCTGCCCCAAAGAGAATGTTGCCTGTAAAAATTAGGGATAATTGCAAAAAAGTACCTGAGGTAAGAACTTTTTGCTAGTTGTAGCCCTCTTATTTGACAATTGCAAAAAAAAAAAAGTGCCATGAGCTTGTCTCTTTGTTGCAGTTTATGTAAATTTGTTTCAAAATAGCAATTTTACCCTTTAAATCTTAAAAAATAATAAGTAAAAACCAAAAAGTCCAGAATATTTGGACAAACAAACAAGAAGAAAATTAAAGGAGATGAAAAATCGGGAATATTTTATTTTCTTAATATTTTTTAAAAAGTAAAGCCGTCATTTGAAACAAATTCACATTGTAATAAAAGGCAAGTTCATGACACTTTTTGCAATTATTAAAGAAGATGGCTACAGTTTACAAAAAGTGAATATCTCAACATATTTATTTGCAGTTACCCTAAAATTAACATTGGATAGCAAAAAGGCAACCAAAAGCTTAATTTGATGGTTGAATAGAAATTGTTCCTCTACCATGTTATAAAATCATGTGTCTAATGTTCCAGAATAGTGAGAAATATGCATCTAAATCGGAACAAACAAACATTAACTAGTAACATTTTCCAAAACCCATTATATTTTTTGGGTTAATTGTTGAAACTTACCCTTATGTATTGGTCACGAACACTATGCTACCCTCCTTTTCAAAATGATTATTGCGCTACCTTATCTATTGGTCACGCGATTACGTTAGGAAAAATAGACGGTAAAATGCCGTTTTTTCCATTCCGTTAGTCATATGACCTCAAGTGTCATATAATGGATGGTAAAATGACGTTTTTTCCTTCATTATTTGACTTTTATACATTTTATAAGGAACATTATCATAGCACCCTCGTTGTTGTTCCTTATAAAATATATAGAGGTCAAATACTTAAGGGGAAAAAACGTCATTTTACCATCCATTATATGACACTTGAGGTCATATGACTAACGGAATGGAAAAAAACGGAATTTTACCGTCTATTTTTCCTAACGTAATCGCGTGACCAATAGATAAGGTAGCGCAATAATCATTTTGAAAAGGAGGGTAGCATAGTGTTCGTGACCAATACATAAGGGTAAGTTTCAACAATTAACCCTATTTTTTAATTATGTATTTCATCGACTACATTCACTGCCAAGAACCCTGAGTTAAATGAACTGTAACTTTTTTTTTCTCAAACAACATAATGAATTTTGTAAGAAACTAAATGATACAAACTAACTGAGATCATTGGAAAATATAGAATTGCTGGAAAAGGGGGGAAATTAAGAGATAGAACTGACCCTTGCTTTGCTTCTCAAGTCCATGCCATTTCCTCCAATCCTAAGCACAAATTAAAACAAATAGCAAATAAAAAAATGAAAATTGAAATGGAGAGCAATTTGAAAACTAAAATAATGCAGTACCATATGTACTCGGCGATGATCTTTGGGGATGTTCCGGAGAGATTGAGGTTGATCAGATCGTGGAGGAGAGACATGAAAGCGGAAATCAGGACGTTTCTGAGAGATTGAGGTCGAAGAGAGACATGAAAACTGAGGTTCGGACCTGCGGAGAAGAGGAGAGGACAGTTGGCGAGATACCAAATCACCAGAGTGTTGTTGGTTCGGTTTTGCTGTCGACCAGAGAAGCAAGACACTAGCGGAATCGGACCCTATTTTATTGCCAATAAAATAGACAAGAGTTGTGAAATAATCGCAATAACTACAGATTTTTTAAAATTTTGAACTAATTTTTTGGCTGGAAACATTATTTATAACATTCATCATGTCATTAAACTTTAAAGGACACGGTGAATAAAAATCCAAAAAAATCTGTCGCTCTTCTTTAGTTTGTGCATAATGTCGTCATTATCTTTAACTTCGGACCATTCGTATTTGTTTTCCAACACGCCTTATTTCTGTCTGCCATTAAGTCCATGCCTCTACGATTTGTATCCACCCCATTGGTAATGCCTTCATACCCCACCACGGATTTTATCAAAACGAGGGCTATTAAAGGGGATCTTATAGTTCTCTTCTGTCATCGCCTCCAATACCTCTGCCACTCCCGACGACCATGGATATTTTGGTTCTCCCTCTTTGACCCTCTCATGCGATCATCCGTCTAAACCAAACACCTTGAAAGAGGACAGTGCGTAACAACGTTATTGCACTGTTGTCCAATGATCATGTCGTCGTCGCCAACAAGAGCATAGCTTTTGTAACCATGTCAATCATCGTCCTACACGTAATTCTACCCATCGTCGTACTGTCTACAGATAGCTTCATATCCGACTACGGGGTTGCTTTGCCTTGGATCCATGTAAGGATTCCATCTTTGCCTTCAGCCTATCTTACAGGGCGTCGCATGAGGTCGTGGAAACTGACAATCCAAAGACATCTTTGTACATATTCCTCTACCCAAGGTTACTATTTCTCTTGATGAGGAAGGTACCGAGAATGGCCTTGGCATGAAACAACTACCCTATCTCGTGGCCCCTTGCCCTTACGAGGCACTCCTCAATCGAGGAATGGTAATCTTTTGATGTCCAACTTTCTATCGGCGGTCCCTCAAGATGCCCCACTTCCACGTGATCGGAGATCACATATTGCATGTAACTTTTTGCCTAACAAATCCGCATACTGGAGGGTCTATTTCTGTATGGCACACCAGTTCATTGGGAGAGATCGAGGAGGGTATGGCTCGGGACGTGTGGTTGGTTGTGACACCAAACGTCATGCCTAACCTCCCAATAGTGAAGATGAGTCCAATAGGTTCTCCATGAGGGATTGTCCTTGATGCCACCAACCCCCAGATTCCCGATGAAAGGGATGTCACAAGGTCTCCATATAGGCGTTGAGCCAGATAAGACCTCATTGCTAATATGGTGGGAACCTCTACTAGATATGAGGATGTTCAAGTAAGGGTTAGGAAACAACCCCACCAGGACTTATGAGGCCTACTATTGGCTTGTGGTTGTTAGGGAGGAATGACAACTTAGCTCTGGTTAGGGTCCATCCACCATTTATTGTGTTCCTAGTCTAAGTTAAACACTTTGCCCAAACTTTTAGTGAATCTCAATGGAGGCTTCAACTGTTTCTAGGCACCTATAGTTGGTATCAGGTCGAGTTGGAATTGATTTTACCGTTTTTTGGTTTTGTTACCTTTCGATTTTCATTTAGAAATTTCAATATAATCGTTTATGTATTGGTTATATTTAGAGTGTTAGATGTAGGACTATCTACGGATGGTCCTTTATCTCACTACTCTTCTTTAGCTTACGTTTAAATTATAATAAAATTATTCACTTTGCTAAAAATACATTCATGTCATGTGATTAGAATATGTACAAATGTACAATAGTAACACCAAACACTTGGTTTAATCGCTAAGTCAAACACCAAATTCAAAATGTGAAGTCTAGTTGTTATAGTGGATCGATTCAACAACTTTTTGGGCATACAAAGAAACTTTTATTGATAGAGAAACAAAAAGATCGTTTGGATCGTACAAGAATGGAAATAAAATAACAGGAGAAGACCGAGTTTCGGTGATGGCCGAAACACTAATCTCATGGCGAGATGTCCGGTAATACCATAAAAGAAGCTAGGGTGGTCCCCTATTTTAATTGTGATTGGCGCCATGAGTACATGAGACTTTCTCTGTCTCGACTTGAACATGCATGTTATGTCGTAACAGTTGTCCAAGGCGTATGTCAAGTAAAGGAAGACGATGGGGAACATGTAATGTATGTTCCTTATGGGCTAGGGTATGGCTCCTTTGGGACACCCTGTGGTGCCCTAATGGCCTCATGGAGACCAGTGAGACTGCTTGACAAACCTTACATCTGCCCCAATGGGGCAAAAATCCATGTAATTAATTGGTCAAACAAGGACCGATGGCTACGAGACCTCTGCTTTTAGAGCGTGTTGGAGGCAAGGCAGACCGTGAGCCTCTGAGGCCACAGTGGGCACCCCGTACTTGAAGAAAGTTCCCTTCGCATGTGTTGCTTGTGTAGGAGGTAGAGTTGCGGCTGGTGATGGCAATCCTTGGACGGTGGCAACCCTGCACTAGGGTCGTGGGGATCCAACGCGGGGACGACTGATGTAGGCGTCCCTGGTGGTATCAACACGGGCCAAGGGGTTTCCTCAATAGATGCTCACGGGCGGACCATGGTTGGACGATGCTCGTTACATCAAGGATGGACAAGGGTTGACGGACGAGGAAGTGGTGTCACCATGAGCGAACTGATTGGCGTTGTTGCCGACAAGGGCCATACATGACCGATGGAGACAACAGAGAGGATTGAGCGGACTACTGCACTGGTGGGGGTGATGAACGGGAAGAGGCCTACAAAAGGAGACCGCACACGACGGTTAATTGAAACTTCATGGGATGGAGGAAGGGAGGAGGCGGCTTTTTGCAAACCCTAACAAAACCATGATCGACTCTGCATCTTGTCTTAGTAGAATTAATTAAATTCTATTTAACAATTAAATTCAAATGAAATTGAAATTATATTTAAACGAAGCGACATTAGTTACATGATTACATACGATGTTATATTAATACTAAATTTGAAGACTTCAATTAAAGTGTTGAGACGCCACTTCGATGAGTATTTAACTAGATCCTACCAATAAAAATTATTGAACACGATATGATACGTGGTGTAGTACTCGGCATAAAAAACGTCTTCTTGATCGACCGTGTTGGGAAGTCGTTGTTCCACGCGACGTCGGTAGATATCGTCAAAATTCTTCACTTTTTTTTTTTACTGTTTTCCCCCAATGATCCACGTGAATGGAGAATATTATTCTCGTTTTTTTTTAATAAATGTAATGCGAAAATTTTATGGTCAATCTAATTTTCATTCATAGGAAAAATTCGAAATTCGAGACAATTTATTTGGCTTCATATGGACATAAAATTCGGAACGAGTGAATGAGATCATAAATGAACTATATTAGTGAAGATGTCATACATAATATAATCAATAAAAAAAATTAATTACTTTTTGTATCCCTATTCTATTGCTAAGGTTAATACATTTTATGAATTAGTCACAGATCATCAAATGACGTTAAACTTGACAAAAAAATTAACGTCAAAAAAAATATTACCAAATACATAGAGGGTACTAAAAATAATTAACCCTATTATATTAGTCGTCATTAAACGTGTATTTAATCGTTTCCTCGTAAGTTATTCTCGTTTCATGTCGACAAAAACCCATTATCTGCCGCTCCAAAATATATGTTTGGGCCAAACTACGGTTGCCAATTAGGCCCATCTTCGAGACACTCGCATTGCAGAGATGTGGGCTATAAACTACCGTTGTAGAACAATTAGGCTCATCTTCGAGCCCATGTCCAAAACCTTTAATTTCAAAACACATTACAAAATCAATAAATTATGAAACATGAGTTTCATTACGAAGTGAACAGTTACCAACCACGAAACCTGAATGATACATGTATGAATGAAGAGTGGTTTCAAATTCAAAACCGAAATGGGCTATTCTATTGGTTTGGGGGAAGAAAGTGGAGTCAATAATAGTGCAAGAGTCTCGAAAAAGAATCCAAGTTACTTTCAGAGACTGAAGAGACAGACAGAGTCTTTTTACATGAAAAAAGTCTTTGGTCTCTGGTTTCTCCATGTAATATTATATGTAGTACCATTTCCTTGTGCAAATAAGAAACCGCGAAGAGGTGAAAAAATAGAAGCAGTGCAAGGTAATTCGAAACTAGAAAATATAATACATCAAATCACACACCCATTTGGACAAACCAAACAGGGTCCACATTATGCATAATTTCACTCTTTTGCTTCTCAACCCAAAATACACAGAAAATTCATGCTCTGAAGGGTCATTTCTATCTTTCATACTAACAGTAATAACAGTACCTGTCGTACTACTACTTCAAACACACCCATTCAATAATCTTTTTATATATATTCATATTCTGAAAAAAATATATATGTAAATATACCAAAATGTAATATTTTAATTAATAACCTGCCATGAAGTGGTTTCATTGTTTGATATAATTAAAAGTGCGGATTAGTTGGAAAGAAGATATCAGATCTGATCACATGGATATGATGAAACTTTTATCCAGAAAATGACAGGTCCTTCAATATTTTATGTATTCAGATCCAGAATTTCGATAAAGCTGAAGATGTAAGACCTAAAAAGAGAAGGAGAGTCCATAATTGGAATTACCTGAACCTTTAGCCGCTAAAATTTGACCTTGAGGGCGATGACGAGAAACGATTCAAGCAAAATCGGTTTATGGTTTCCCACGACTTTCTTGAGCTCTGCTATTACTATAGCCGTGGTTACGAGCTGTAATTAACGGCTATTAGCAGTACAAAGTTCAAGAAAGCCGTGGAAAAGCATGCAAACGACTTTTTTCTTCTTTCGTATACGGCGCCGCTTCTCGATGAGTTTCACTCTTCTCCCACTCTCTCTCTTTTATCAAAACCCTAAATCGTCAGACACTGCGGAATTGCAGAATTATCTGCAGAGTCTGATGTTTGAATTAAATCGATCGAGCAAAACGAAGTTAAGATCTCATGAAACCAAAACATATTGCAAATTCAGAGAGAAGCGTGAACTGGTTCGTTTTCGCGCTAAAAACTGAAGTAATGAAGTAATTTCTAGCGAAATTCTGAACACAGAGACAGAAAAATTCGAGAGCCAAACAGAAAAGCTGAGATCTGATATAGATACCGTGATCAAGGTAGAAAAAATGTGTAAATTCAGAAGGGAAAAAAACGAGCATGAACTATTTTTGTTCGTAGAAAGCAGAAAAAAAATCGATCGAGATGGAAAAGTAGAGAGCGCAATTCAGAAAAGTGGAAGTCAATTAATATTCTAGCTCGAATTGAGAAGAAAAAGCAAAAAAAGGAGGCGGAAAATGTTTTGGATGAACTGAAATCGTTTGGTAGAGCATTACAAGCTTTCTAGGTCAATTTTCCCGAGAAAATTGAGAGAGAAAGCGACGGAAAATAATTTGGAAGGATAGAGATCGAGAGAGAAGAGTAACTGCTCTGGTTAGTTGTTACCAGCTGAATGTAAATTTCTCCTTCACTCACTCTGCTTTATAGTGCCGAAGGAGAAGGCGCACGCGCGAGAGACGAATCAGAGACTGACATGTGTCGGGGCAGATCGTATGAAACGGTTCCCGAGGACGTATGGGCGACCGGGTTGGCTCGCACTGTACGGATCGCAGTGGACACGTGGCGATATTTGTTGACTGTGGGGCCATCCTATTTGGTTTTGCGGTTATTTATTTCCTTTTATTTCGTTCTTTTTCGTTATCTTCATGGTAGAGGGAGTTAGTATTTGCGCCACTTCCCGATCTTTCTCCGGTATGCACGCCGTGTTTTGCGCCGGCCAATCTCCTCTTTGCAATGACGTCTACGTCGCGCTTACGTTCTGTAACTCTTATTTGTATTGGTGGAGTTATATTTGAGGTGTGAAAATACACAATATATTTAAATTTGATTCAGAATCGGTGTTGAATCTCAGGATAATTCATGAATTAAAGTTAAATTTAAGTTTAACCCTATCTGTTATCCTTTAAAACTCTAAACCATTTATGATTGATTTTAGATTATGAGATTGATGACTGATTATTTTTGGTTTCCTGTGACTCTCAAATTTTACATTCATATTTGAAGTTCAAAAATATCATTAAACTATTGATTAAAACTATAATTCTTTTGTCAACCTTATTGTATCTTTCATATTTCTTTTGGTCGTGTTTTGTGCTGGTCAATGTTCTTTTTACAACGACGTTTATGTTGTCCTTACGTTTTATATAGACTTCTATTCGTATTGGCGTAATTATATAATATTTGAATTGAGATAATATATTAAAGTTAATGTTCATTTATGATCGATATTGAATCTCGTAATCATTTTATTAATTAAATTTATGTACATGTTATCCCTTACTCTTTAAAACTCTATTTTATTTATCAATCAACCCTGAACCTTCAATGAATCTCAAATTTTGTATTCATATCACTAGTTCTAATCTTCATTGAACTATTGTTAAAATAATATTTTTTTCAAGGTTGTAAATTTAGTACATTCTATAGTTCTAATTAAACTTGAGAATTGTTGCTTGAAACATCAATGAAATTAAAAATAAATCATTACCAATGTATTTCAAGTGCCAATTTCATCTTGGATTTGGTGAAGAAAGAAGAAAAGCACGGGCCATCATAATGATAAAAAAATCTGAATTCTAAGTCCATCAGTGGCCCATTGGGCTTTTGTGACCAAGCAGGTGAGTTCTACCATCATATCACTCACGAGGCAAGAGCCCAAAAAACCAGAGATAATTCATTCATCGTTCCTTTGTTTGACCCTTCCCTGTCTTCTGGAAAATTGACATCGGAGGGACGATTCGGAGGAACAAAGGGTTCGTGTTCTCGATCGTTCGATTCCACGAGGACCCGTTTGTTCTTCGTCTTCGTCGGAGAAAAATAGGTTCTTTCGAAGAATACGAACCCCAGAAACAGGTCAAGGGTCAAGGAAAAAGATGGCTGAATTGGCCAAGGTGAGTCCGATTCTCGTTTCCTTCATAGGGTTTTAGCTCTCTTCTCTTCTCGATCCTGCTGTAGATTTGGTATGCGCTCGTAAATTATTTCCTTTCGAAAAGATGGGGTTTTGCTGCCGTTTTGATGATATTCTTATTTAAATATGTATTTATTAGCTGTTTTTTCTTCCATATATGTTATTGTTGCTGATCATTCTTTATGGCATGATTAATTGAAATGTTTGTGATACTAATTTTGTTACTTAAATGAAATTTGAATTTATCAATGAAAAATTATTAAATATATTTGTACTGCAAACAGTGTTTTATAGGTACGTACGAGTTTAATTCATAGTACATTGGACAAACATTGATTTTAATGCTACTACATTAGTCCTAAACAACTCTACCATTTAAGGATTCTAAAGCTCTGACTTTGGTCCCTTTACACCTTAATATCATTATCATGTACTCTCTACCCAACTTGTTATAACTTATGGGAGATAGATATCTTTGGTGATCATTTCGGTGCTATGTTTATTTAGGCAGCTTATGTAAATTTTACATGTAGGAATATTTTGTAGCCACTGTGGCTGAGGAGGAGCGTGAGGTATCGTGTTGGGGTTGTGGGTTGCGCTTGATTCTTCCATCTTCTTCACCCATTTTCCAATGTGGTTGGTGTGGAGCCATAACCAATCAAAATGCCCGAAAACGTGATAACAAATGGTTTTGGTGGAAACGTGTGCGTGACCGGTGCTTTGTCTCCGTGTTGATTGTGTTTATGCTGTTTGTGATATGTAAGTCATGGTGGCTTCTCTATATCTTCTATTGATTTAACCCCCTCTCACAAACATGACACTGTTATATTCTTAGTTTCATTATATATGTCCTCAAAGCTCTCAGATATTGTAGTTTTATTTAGTTATTTTTCTTTGCTGGCCTACAGTTTAATGCTTGTTTGTAATTTCATGAAATTCATTTGTGTACTCTTGAGTATACATATTTATACACATGATTAAGTACCTAACTAGCTAACTACTCCTTAATTTCCCCGAATATATACATTCCCGTTCTATTTTCTATTATTCTATAAAGGAACCTTTACAAACTATGTTTCTAATGTCTCTTACTCTGAGCAAGCTTACCTGATGAAATGATTGAGCTCAAGAAATTGCTTGTCTTTACCCCCATATTTTACATATTGATTCATGTATTTTGTTTACATAGCTTGATGATTCCCTCAATCACAGCTTGACCGATATTTTGGAAAGTACAGGTGGAGGAGTATGGGCAGTGTACCCTGTTATTTTCTCCTCGGGCTTATTATGTGGTATATTCCACTCCACCATAACAATTGTTTTGTCAGTGACTACTATTTTGACATTCAGCCTTGCCTCGTTCCGCTGTGCTGGCAGACCACCGACCATAGTGTGGGGTAGCTACCCAGTTGTCGGGAAAGGTGGCCTTGAGAACTATACTTTTTGTTGGCAATGTTCAAGGCCCAAGTCACCTAGGGCCCATCATTGCCGTTCGTGTGGGATGTGTGTATTGGACATGGATCATCATTGCCCATTTGTAAGTATACTTCTCTACTTCAAGCTTACAATCAGTTTCCTGTTCTGTTTGTTAATTGAAACATATGTTGTCTATTTGAGATGGTCTGTTATTTAGGTCCTGAATTTATTACGTAGTTTGGTTTGATCTTTTAGTTTCCATGAGTCTATAATAATTGCAGATTTACCGGTGTGCATGGCTTGACTGTGATATATGCTATTTAACTAAATAGTACTACAAAGTTTTAGATGACGATAATGATCGGGCTCCTTATGTTCATCTCACTTTAATCATCCGCTGTACCTGAAATTGATGTCCCTGTTTAATTATCTGCTTGCCTTTCTGCTAATAGCATTATAGTTTGGATTAGCAAGACTATCTTTTGGACGAGTTATAGTTTATAGGGATAAAACCTGGGTCGATTTTTAATTCACTACCCTGTACTTTAAATCATATCAGCTCATGCTGATTAACTTTGTTTTTGTTTCAATTTACCCTGATTTGATGTTTAATGACAAAAATGCCCTTGATATTAAAAACATGAAGAAAAAAAAACTGGGGAAAAAGAGAGAAGACTATGGTGTTCGTCCTTTAGATTTTTTTTAGTTTTATATTATTTTTAATTAAATTTGTTTGTTAGTATTAGAGTTTAGTTTATTTCCTATTCCTAGTCTATTAAGGTTTTCCTATTTCTGTGTGGCTTAGCATTTGTATTTCATTTCCTGTTTAGTATATAGGTAATTCCTATATAAAAGGATGCTCTCATTGTATTGAAAAAACAAGAATCATCAATAAAACATTGAATTTAGCAGTCATATACTTATATTTAAAAGGGTCATTTTCGTCATTAAACCTGGGATAAATTAAAACAAAAACAAAGTGGATCAGGGTGAATCATACGATTTAAAGTACAAGGTAGTAAATTAAAAATCACTCAAAGTACAAGGTAGTAAACTCTAATCACCCTAGTTTTTATTCACTTGAGCTTGTTACAACAAGGACATGGGTGGGAAAGTCAAAACAGTAACAATTTATCCTTAAATCTCCACTTTAAAGTCAGTAATCTGTTTTCAAGCACAATTCAGTTATTTGATCTTCTATCTCAATTGCTAACCATGTATAAATGACATCGATGCAGATAGGGAACTGTGTTGGGGCAGAGAATCACCAAAACTTCATCGCCTTCCTCATGTCAGCCATTGCAGGCACAACCTATGCAGCAATCATGTGTGCATATGTAGGACTAAAGATCGTGCCGCCGATAAAAAGCAGACCCATCTTCATACAGGGTTCCAGCAGCGAAGTTGCTCTGAACGTCATCAAGGGGATTATTCTAGACTGGCTCAGCTCTGCGCTCCTTCTATCCACAAGAGGGCTCATCCTCTTTTACCTGTTTATTTCCAGTGTTTCTGTTGCAACGGGGTTGAGCGTCCTTCTATGGCAGCAACTTTCTTACATATATGAAGGTAAAACATATCTAAGTCACTTGAGCTCAAGTGAGGATGAAAATATTGCAACGGGTAAAGATTGCAATAACATTATTCGTTTCTTGGGTTGCCCGTTTTTTGTTTCGCGCTACTTTACAAACTTCCAGAACTCTAGGAAGAGTCACAGGAGGTGAAACATTCTGAAATGTGTTTATATGTAAGAGAAACTGTGTTTATTACTGTGGAAACTTTGAACTTGGAGTACCAGAGTTACCATAGCCAGTCTTGTAAATTTGCTTTGATCATGATGAGGTAGAACTTTAGAATGAGAACATTTTACATGTGATATTGCATTGTTTGTCTATCCAATGCCTATGAGGGATATGACTTATGATTTCAAATTTTATTGGGGTAATTGCAAAAATTTGCGGTGAACAATGCACGATGTTTAAATACTCTCGGTGAACTATTTTTTTCCGCAACCCCCAATTATTTTCCATTTGCAATTCCACATCATGATTGATTTCTATTTGTCAAAAATCGAAGAACGTATAATGTAGAGTAAAATTGTTAGTTTTGAAGAATTGAAGTCACTTGGTTGTCACATGATTAAATTATGTTGATGATAATGAATTTGTTGACTGAAAAAAATCAACGATAGAATTTTCAAAATGCATATACTTCATTCGTAACTTACGATTATCTCAATTTTGAGAATAGAATGACCTGTAAAATATAACTATCATGTTGTTATATTTTGAATGTGATCGCATAATTTACGTAGTAATAGTATGGGTCAAAATTTCAAATAAAAAAAATCATTTAATTGGTTAAGCAAACTCTCTTAAGTTGTGGATCGAAGCCCCTGCTTCAAAGCTCTCTTCCAACCTCCGAGTTTCAGATCTACCGTCGCCGTTCATTTGATTGGAGTCGGTTTTATTTTTTCTTGTCTTTTTTTGTAGACGGACTACCTCCGCAGGTCGCTGCCTATCGTTCAATCCGTGCCACGGCCTCTCCCTCGCATCGCGCTACCGATCATGCGTAGCCGGACCGGTCCCGCCCTCGAGCCAGTAGCCACCGTGGCCCCCTTGTCGTTCTCCGAAATACGGGCTCCACGCGCCGTCTTCCATCTGCAACGGCCTCCCGCCCCAGGGTCACCCCTCGCCGGCATGGGTCCGCTCCCTTGATGGATCTGGGATCCGGGAGGAGGGACGGTAGGCTGGGGCCTATTTCACCGGCACCCGAATTCGGGACTCTCAACCCCGAACAAGCTTTTGCAGCAGGGAGGTCTCGGGGAATCTGCACTAAAGGCTAATTCTCTAGTAGGTTTCACTGTTTTAGATCGAATAATTTGTTGGTTCAATAAGTTTAGGACTTTGGTTTATTATTTTTTTGTAACGTTGGATCGAGGAACCCTTGAGTTTGGATCTGCGAAACAAAGCACACTATATGTATGGAACCATGTGCGCCCGACGGGCTACGGCCGATTGGTACAAAAAACTGGTATTCGGGACTGTTATGTTCCTCCTTGTAAGCATGATATGAAATCGTGATACAACTACTTCTTTCCCGTTTAAAAAAAAAAAACTCTCTTAAGTTGTGAATTAAATAAAAATATGATATTTATTTAAGATACAGTGATTTAATAAAATGAAATAAAAACAATATAATCGGGCTTCTTGTCGTTAAGTTTTGGGCTTGTTGGCCCAGCTCGGGAAATTTAGATGTTCTGGAAGATACCACTCGCTACCATTATTTTGTCTTCTCATCCCCTCTCGCTGTACTATATACCCTCTCCCTCTCTGTACTATTTACTTCCCTCTCTCGATTCCTCTCTCACACTACGTCTCATCGACTCTCCTCCTTGTTCCGAATCCGAATCAACGCTTCTCTGTGTATCATCCAAATGGCGAAAATCGACGGAAATGCTTTCCTGATCGGAGCCGCCTTCTGTTTCATGTCTTCCGTGGTAGCGTTCGAAGCGTTTCTGTCGACCGCCGCCGGAGACGTCGTCGTTTCCGTGATCTCCGCGATCTTCTTAGCCGCCGGGATCCCCACCGTCGCCTACTTCGTCGGACTGATGGTCTCCAGAGGCGGCGCTGCCACAAGAATGTTTCTCTTCGGAATCCTTCAGGTGTTCCTCGCGTTTCTTTCCTTCAGCAGTACCGAGTTCTGGCCATCGTTTTGGGCATCGCTCTCGTACTCGATGCTGGCTGCAGGAATGTGTTTCCTGTCCAAGCTCGCCGCCGGTGGTCCGGCGGAAGATCGGTTTCATATAGTGAAATCAGTGATGGTAAGCACTTCGTCTGCGTTTGGAAGGACGGTGGGATCTGATTTTGCAACACCTATGAGCTTCCTGTTCGTTTTCGTCCTCTCGTTCGCGATTACCCTTTTGGATCTGATGGAGCCGAGGCCGGGGTCGCTTCACGCTTATTTCGCCGATCTGTACTCGCTGAGGAAGATGATACCAGCCGAAGAAACCGCCGGTAAGATTGTTACAACAACTGTCAAAGCCGTGGAAAGCGCAGATGAAGTTGTTATTTCAGTTCATTGATCGCTTCGAGTAGCTTATTGATATCCATAGTGATTAGGGAGACTTCACTTTCATCGTTAATCATGTTCATTTTGAAATTAAGGCTTAAAAATAGAGTTAATTGCATCACTATCCCTTACTTAGTCTATCCAAGCTTTCTGGTTGGTAGTGGGATAGTTTGTTTGTAGTGTTGTTTGTTTGATGTTAGGGTTTGTTGATGGTGGTTTGTTTTGAATTAGTTGTTGTTTAAATGGGTTATGAGCTATGTTTGTTCTTACTTTGTTGTTTTATTATGATAAAAACTTCAAAATGTTGCCTGCAACTTTCCTTTTACTAAACATGCTAAAATTCTTGAGCTGAAACTAGATCCAAATCGATTTACTGTAAAAATGTAGTAATACTTTACCGAATTAAAGAAGACCCGACCCGGAACAACCCGGCCTGGGCCGTTATATGTGAGAAACGCTGTGTTTATTTTAGTAATTTTACTGTGGTACCAAAGTTTTACCATAGCCAGTCTCTAAATTTGCTTTGATGATGATGGTGTACAACTTTGAAGGAAAGGGCACTAGTATCATTTAGAATGACAACGTTTTATATGTGGTATTATAAAGTTTTTTTTATTAGTAATTTTTTAAGTAAAGACTCATTTTTCAAAAACTGAAAGATGACCTAAGGTTACCTTAATCGGATTGAAACCCATACAGACACGTGCTTACGACCCTAATGATATCGGAGCCCCAAAATAAGATGGACCAACTAAATGGATCAGCAAAATCTGAACAAATAATACAAAGCACAACAAAGGACATACCCGAAAGGTCATCACCAAATCAGGGCAATCGAAACAGAAGGAAGAGAAGACGAGGCCACCAAAGTGAAAAGAAGAGAAGAAGAGGCCATCGACGTCTTCAAATGCTCCATCATGGTGAATATTATCAACATTTTTTTTTACAAGGACATCTCTAGCTACTTTCGGTCTGCAAATCTATTAAAACGATCAATTTTATTACAAAAAATCAAAGCATGTACGTCAAACGAGCCAACTTTTAATTTGTTTTTTAAATTCCACAAATTCTCCAATATATCGGGCTCGTTTTCATATCATCACTCGTCCGAACCGGGTGTGGGATAAAAACTCACTCGGAATGATCATGACTACTTGTATTATTCTCCACAGCATGATCGTTGATGATCAACGACGTCCATACCCCACTGATCCGTTTGCAGGTATTGGTGTCTCGGTCGCACTGATCTGTCAAGGACCACCACCAACGGTGAACATCACAAGTATCATGATCCATTAAACAAGACTCCAAGATCGAGACGTTCATCACCGTCTTCACAATAATCTCATCGATCACATTTGGGCTAAATATCGAGATGCCGATCACAATTAGAGTAATATAATGTAAAGATTTGTATTTCACAGTTACATGAATAAAACTGGTAGTTAGTTTTGGGGTTCTTTTGAAAATATTAAAAAGTGCAAAAACATTCAAACAACTATCTCGTACCACTAACGGGTGGTTATCATTACAGAAACAATGATAGCAACTAGTGGTTTAGAAAAAAGATAATGTGAAAATGTCCTTCTCCTACCTCATATTACTGGTCGGTGGTTTATCATTGGAGATATTATTAGCGAAGAAATGGATTGTGTTGAAGACGATGTGTGAATTTAGAAGGGGAGAGAGTTGAATATATAGGGGAATTTGAGTATCCAACTACGTTGTCACGTGTTTCATTGTCACTAGACCGACGACTAATCATTGGTGCTGCAACAACGTATCTGATCGTTACAGGATCTACAACACAATCCTACAACATCGCTTATGTCAAGAATTCGTTACACGAGGTGTGACAATGCTTGTAACGAGCCTTTTATATCGACCTTGCATTCATCAAAAAAAATATCGACATTGCAGCAATCAATTGAAGATGCTCTGCAACTCAGCGCTATCAAATTCAAACAAACTTCCACAAATCAATTCCAAAACAAAAATATATATGATTTTTCCACATATCTTTCCCTTATGAACCTCATTTTTTTTATAATACATTAGTAAAAGCAATGAAACCTCCGCCGCCCAAAACTCTCTCTAGAGCGAAATATACGGACGAAGAGCTCAGATTATTGGGTTCATCGCCGTCGAGTCTCACCTGGTCGCCGAACGGGAAGACATAGCTCATCAATGGGAAGAGGGTTTGGACGGAATCGTTTTTCAGACATGGAAGAAGGTGAATTTAGAAGCGAAGATGGGGATTTCAGATCTGAGATTGACAGGCCGAACCTTGGTTCACAGAGCAAGACCTTCTTGCACCTTGCGAAGGCTTATGTGAGAAACATCTCGGCGGGCGCTTCTAAGGAAGAGCTTTCTGAGTTCTTCTCTCAATTTGGTGTGGTTGCTGAGGTTCAAATACCCCGTTCTCCTAACAGAAATGGGGTTGGCTTCTGTTTTGTCACCTTCAATTCATAAACCTCTCTCAAGCAGCATAGCCAGAATCAAAGGCTCCAAGTTTAAGGGTGCAATCCTCTTCGCTACTCAGGCCAAAGAACGGTTCCCCAGAGCCCCAAGAGCGCCGCTTAATGAGACATTCGCCAGAGCTCCGTCCCCACGCCCAAGAACAACGGGGAAGATCTTCGCACCTTCCTCTCGGAGAAACGATCTTCTGTTGGATGTAAAACCCTTGTCCCTGGCTCTTTGGTTCCTTCTCTCGATGCCTTAGCGAGGAAAGCTTGGACGGGGATCAGCAGAAATATGATGACTGCAAGTATTATTCAGAATGAATTGGGTGCTCATGGTGTATTTGATATTGAGATTCGTGATTTGGGCAATAGGCTGTTGATGATCAACTGTTCGGATCAGTCATTTGAAAGTAGAATCATTGAAGAGAACTGGGAGTGGCTCTCCAACTGGATTGCTATGGTCCATGGTAATGAAGATTGCCTCATCAAAGGAGGCTTCTACAAATGGCTATGTCTTCGTGAGGTACCAATCCAGTGCTGGTCTCAGAAGAATTTTGAATCCATTGATGCACAATTTGGCACGACCCTCATGGTGCATCCAGACTCTCTATCAACTCTTGCCTTTCAGAAATTTTTTGTCTTAATTCATGCTTCCTCCAGCTAGGAAATCAATGAGGAAATCTCTTTCTCTCTGGGTAAATTCTCCTTCAGAGTTTTAGTTTCTGAAACTGATAGTAATCTGATTCCTCCGTTGTTGAAGATCATGTCCTCGCCGAAAATTCAATCGGAGGATCTGTTGGAGAAGTCAGAGCTAGGGAATGAGGTAACTGAAGAGTCATCTTCCTCGTTTACTTCCAAATTTATTTCGGATGCGAATAATGAGGAGGTGAGCACGCCTCTCAATCAAGCACTGCAATGTATTGCCGTCGAAGTGCCTCCTACCTTGAACAACCCTGATCCAGTTGAACCTGGAGACTTAAATGCAGTAACGGTTCCTGAGCCATGTGAATTAATCTCTGAAGCTCGAAGAGTCACTCAATCTTTTCCGAATGATTATGAGGCAACGATTTCAGCAACGATTTCAGAAATCACAAAGCCCTCGAGAAAGAAAAGGAAAGGGAAATCTTCCAAGGGGTCTAAACTTCGCCATGAATCGTCCTCTGTCTTAAAGAACAATCATGTATTTGTTTCCTCCTCAGCTCTAGATGCAGAATTAGCCAAGCACACTAATGGTCTGAAAGATTTGTCGCAAGCTCTTGAAACTTGCAAGGCCATGGGTTTCAAAACCAGGGGCAAGGAAAATCTTCTCAAAGGGTATCTAAATTCAAGAAATGAAGTTATTGATCATTGACACTCCAATGAGGAAGATGGGGATCTGCTGTGTGAAAACACATTTGATGTTCTAATCCCCTCCAAGAAGATTTAGCATTGTATCTCCCTATCCTCTCTTATTTTGTGAGGTGGTTTGATCTCTTGCTGAAGGAACTCTTTTTCATCATGGATCAATCAATGTCAATCATAAATATCTTCATCTCCTTTGCAGCAGTTTGGGAGCTCCATTGTCTTGATCTTAAATATTTGCAGCAATCTGAGTTATTGCTCCTTCTAGGATGGTCTGATGTTGCATTTCATCGGTTGCTATTCTGGCTTTGCTACTGCATGTATTGCCTCAGTCTTTGAATTTACATTGTTTTGCTATAGCTACTCTTGTTTACATATTAGCTATACTTTCATTGTAATGACCGTTATGGTCCCTTTGTGCTCCTTTGTGAGTTTGTAATCCGGCTGCCTTTGCAGCATCCTCTGATACCAGTCTTTGGTTCGGTTGGATTTTAATAAACCTCGTTGATCAAAAAAAAACTTGCGTTGGTCACACGCTCGAGAAATTAGTGTTGTGTCCATTGAACATAAAAGCATATGGTAATGTACGACCCTATGTTTGCAAATTAAAAGAAAAAACTAACAAAACACAAAATAAAAAATAAAAGAGCATTAATTTCTTGATGGATAAATGTTCAAGGCTCAGACTCTACAAATTGACAAACATGCCCCTAATTCAAACAAAACGACAAACAAGTTTAGCTGATCTGTAACAATGTCGAACACCCTCCCACGACCTTGTTTGTGGCTCTGACACTTCTTTCTGCTCCTCCTTAGAGCATCCACATCAAGGGGGGCAGAACCCTGAACCCTGAGGCAGAACCCTCTACTGACTGGGCAGGGTTCAGGGTTCTGCCCCCCTAAAAAAAGTGTCCTACACATCAGAGGGGCTTGTATGAGGAGCTTGTTTTTCAGAAATGCTGACTGTGTAATTAATTAAATTTTTAACTGAATTGTTAACGTTATTTTTAAATCGACAACTACTAAATAAAATAAAAATAAAATTCATAAATAGAAATAAAATTACATTAATAAAATACAAAATTTAAAAATTACATAAAAATAAAAAATACATAATTGAAATTGACAATTCATTTGGTCGATATAAGCTTTTGCAGTGATGAATTCTTTGATGACCGTTACTAATACCATATACATTTTTTTGAAACACTGACAATTATTATTCTTAATAATAACGTTTTGGCATTGTCGTCGGACATTTTTTATCGCAACAAAAAAATGATTTTTAAAAAAAAAATGATTTTTAAGATATAAAACTGATTTTTAAACTTAAAAACTGATTATTAAATTTAAATTTTGAGTTTTTAAATTAAAAACTGATTTTTAAAATTTAAAACTAATTTGTTTACTTATAAAAACCTAATTAATATCTAATTAATAACTTACCATATATTAACCTAGTTAATTAATATATATTAACCTAATTAACTATATATATATTAACCTAATTAACTTACCATTAATAACCTAACATAATTAACAAATGGTACTGTGCATCTTCTTCCTTGAGTCTGCGTCTGTTTTTTTTTTTACAGCACACGCGTCAATGGAAGAGAGGACGCCGACGAAGCAGAGGGGGGCGAGGCAGCGGGGCTGATTTATGCCTCGCGCCCCTGCCCCCCGGACCCTTCTCCTTCTCCCCCACGCCCCCGCCCCGCACGCCCCGCACCAACGGCACCCCACACCCGTCCGAACCCTCCTCCTCTACTCCTGCCCTGGCCTCGCACGCAGGATTCGCCTTGATGTGGATGCTCTTACTGATCATATCACGATGTATACATGACAAAATCCATGCAACTTAAATCTCAACAACATAATTGTTTTGCAAAATAACCTTCAAACATTGAGGCCTTTCCTTATATTAGTTCCAAAATGACCTTCATTTGACTTGATTTATCAATTTTGCCCATTATGACCTCCTGAAATCAGATTACTTTGCTTTATTATAACATTTTTATTCAGGGTAGGATTGTAACTTCATAGGCAAAATATAAAGTTATTTTGCAAAATTCAAATTTCTTTTCTAATCTTGTAATGAATCTTTTTTTTTAAGTATTTCAGAGCACACAGTGAGTGGCGTGTGAGTTTTTAATTGGTTCTGAATATGATAAAGTTGAAAATACGGAGTATATGTTGCCTGCTCCTATAACTTTTCCAGCTGTAGCACTAAAAGGCAGACCCATTTTCATACAAAATTTCTGCAGCTACAGCCTACAGGGTTGACCGCCCTTCTATGACAGCAACTTTCTTACATATACATACCATTGTTAAAACATGTGAGTCATTTGATCTCAACTCCATGGAGGTAAAACAGTGTGGAATGTGGTTTGTATGTAAAGTTTATTATGTTTGTTTGATGATGATGATGTAGATCCTTGAAGAAAAGTGCACTTGAATGGTAGAATTTATTACATTTACCATTTAGAATGAATAAGAACATATTGCATGTGCTGGTTAGGGGTTTGGATGCTGATTGTATAAAATAATGGGACACGTGACTCAAAATAAATTGTGTTCCAGAGTGGTGAGTCCTGTATAGGGTCTCGTATTATGAGTAGACCAATCATATTTAGTTAAATATGATTTTTTGTATTTTTTTAAGAAAGAGACACGTGTCGAACAACCATGCGACCCGAGACGCACGTCTTGAGTCCCGGATTAGCGGGACGTGAGCCGCGGCCCGTCACTTGTTTTTGCAAGACACGAAAAAGATAATAAATTTTACGTTAAAGATAATAAATTTATGGACGTAAAATAATTAAGAGATATCATTTGAAAAATTATCACCAATAGAATTTTCAAAAGGTACATATATTTCGCCGTAGTTTTACAATTGTTTTAGACTTACTTACCTTGATCCTTTTTCGATTGAGGCGGATTGACCTATAAAATTTAACCTCGTGATGTGATTACATAAATTTTATATTAATTGTATTTTTTTAAAGGCATTATATTGTTTTAAATTTTTTTGAGAGGAAACTGAAAATATCATTAATAAGTAAAACTACCTGGGTGTTCGTCATATGACGAAACCCTTACAAAGCAATAATTCAAAAGGAAATAACCAGAAGTGCTGAGAAATAAATTGTGCTCATATGCATAGGGACGGTCGGGGGGGTTGACTGCGGTAGCATCCAGGTACACCGATACAGTATGCTCCAACCAAAAGTACTGATTGAGCGAATCAGTTGAATAACGAACAGTGGTGGACCGATATCTCCCCCGGTATGTCAGCGTGCGTCGTCCTCCCTTGAATGATAAGTGTAGGGCTCCTGAACGCGGGAATGCTGACCCCGAAGTGGTAGGGGAGTATCTCATCGACTGTTGGCAGAACCACTGCCACCAAACTGCCAGGAAGGGGATACAGTCGACCAAACCCTTCCTGGGTCTCCAAGCTCTCATTCCTGGAGGCGGGGGTGCTTAAAGCCCCCCGCCGCTGAAATCATCCGACCGCTTACAGCAGACAGGTACAATCTGTCGCCAACTAAGAACAAGGTCCCTCCGGTACCTGTCCACTGTTTAGTAAGGCGAACAACAGTTGTGGATCGAGGTATCGGTTGACTACTCCCGCCTCCTCCATTCTGTCCCCCGCCACTGCAATCGTCGATGCCTTGGCCGCCTGAGATCACCCTTAAGTAGTCGCGACCAACGACATCTTGACGTTCTACAAAACCCATCACCAACGATGATCGGCCCTCCGAGCACATCCTCCTCCCAACGCGCGCCGGACTCGAAACCCCCACGATAGACCATGCCGGAGGGATCTCGTCTCGACCCCCTCCGCTCCCATGTCCCTCCATTATTGGCCCCGGAACCCTCGATTGTGACGCCTGTAACCCCACCACAGGGCCAATCGGTGCCGAGGTCGGAGTCGCCATGACAAGCTGCGCAAACGGGTCCTCATCTCGTCCCTTGCTGCCGCCGTGCCCCACCACTGTCGCGCTTCCCTTGCCGCCGTTGTACACCACCAGAGTCGCACCTCCCAGCGCCAATAGCAGCCATAATCCCTGCAGGGCCTCCATGATTTGCGGCATCTGCATCCATGAAGCCTTGCTCATTGGAGGCGGCACACGCATACCTAAACCCTAGATTATAGAAATAATGAATTTCATTTATTTCAAGAGCAACCATATTATATAGTGTATATTGTTTTAATGGTTAAGCAAGCTCTCATAGGTTATGAATTAATTAGGAAAAATGTTATTTATTTAAGACACAACTATTTAATTAAAACAAACATATTGGGCTTTAAATGTTGGGCTTGTTGGCCCATCCCGGGCCTATTAGATGTTCTGGAAGATACCACTCTCGCTACCACTATTTTGCCTCTCCTCCTCCTCTGTCGCTGTACTGTATAGTGTATACTTCTCTCTCTCTGTACTATATAGTCCCCTCTCTCGATTCTTCTCTCACACCAGATCTCATCGGCCTCCTCATCTTCCTAATCCACACTCCTCTCTGTGTCATCCAAATGGCAAAACTCGCCGGAAATGCTTTCCTGGTCGGAACCGCCTTCTGTTTCACGGCTTGCGTCGTTGCGTTCGAAGCGTTTCTTTCGACCGCCTACGGTGACGAAGTCGTCTCCGTGGTCTCCTCGGTCGTCTTAGCCGCCGGTATCCCCACCGTCGCCTATTGCGTCGGATTGATGGTCGCCAGAGGCGGCGTGGTCACGAGAATCGTTCTCTTCGGAATCCTTCAGGTGTTCCTCGGAGCCCTCTCCTTCTGCTGTACCCGTACCGGGTTCTGGGCCGCGCTCTCGTACTCGATGCTAGCTGCCGGAATCATTTCCCTGGCCAAGCTCGCCGATGGTACCGATGAACGGTTTCATATAGCGAAATCGGTGCTGGCGAGCCTCTTGTCAGCGTTTCTTAGGGCGGTGGAATCGGATTTGGCTTCTGGTTTCTGCTTCTCTTTCGTCTTCCTCCTCGGGGCCACGGTTCTCTTTTTTGATCTGACGGTGCCGAGACCTGGGTCGCTTCACGCTTTTGTCGCCGGCCTTTACTCCTCGCCACCAACTGAACCAGCGGCGGCACCACTAAGCGCAGATAAGGTTGCTATTTCTGGTCGTTGATCATTTCGAATAGCGGAGTGAATAGGGTTACTTTACTTTCATGTTTTCAAATTAATGTTATAAGGTAGAGATAATTGCATGTTTTAAGTTTTAACAACTATTCCTCAATTAGTCTCTATCGGGGCTTTTTGGTTAGTGGTGGGATAGTTTGTCTCTGGTGTTGTTGTTTGATGGTAGACTCTGTTTTGGATTAGTTGTTGATTAAATGGTTTATGAGTTAGTTATGCTTGTTCTTATGATTGTTGAGATTGTTATTTTGATCTTCATGCCATTTTCCATTTACTAAACATGCACTAAGGATTTAAGAAATATGATTTTTTTTATAATTATTATTTATAAAATATAATTTTGTATAAGTAAAATATTCTTTTTTTTAGAGGTAAGTAAAATATTCTTTTTAAAACATATATATTTTTTTGAAAATGAAACGTGTTTATATGAAGTGCAACAAAAACTAAAAATTCATAACACTTTCTTTTGTAGTTATAAAAAATGACTAGAAGTGATAAGAAAATGGATTCATCTTTATTCTTTTTCCAATGATCCTTAATTTATATGCTACTCTTATGAATTACGGTGTCATTTTAGAGGGTTAGTTTAGTGATGAGTTGATTATAAAGTATGTTATTTATTTAATTTTTTTAAAAAATAACATATTGGACTTCTTGTGGTTGATTTATGCTTGAAATTCCTAATGGGCTTATTGGTCATGCCCAAGCCTATAAGACGTTCAGGAAGTACCACTCGTTTAACATGCAAACGATAAATCATCTCATAGATATTTTTAATCAGTAAAGTTCTATAAAGCTCTCGGTTGTCTAATGCGGTTTGTGGAGGAGGAGCATGTACAAAAACAAGCTAAGAAATAAAAATTGAACAAAATCACAACCGACTTTAAACAATAAGATAAACCAAACAACCCAACCCACAAATAGGTTAAGATAGGCCTAACACCTATAAGACCAAAAAACAAAAAAAAAACAAAAAAATCTTCAACAGACCTTTAGGCCTCGTACCATCCACGTACTGTCATCCTCAGGATCGCACCATTGGGGCCGCACACCAAATCAAGAATAGTCAAAGCCATGCCGGTAAACCAAACCCCAAACTCCTATAACCTCCAAGCAGAAACTCGGCATAGAGTCCCCACGTCTTGCGGCCAACATTAAACAAACGGAGATGATGAGTAAGAAGGGGAGTCATTGGTCACCACATCGATCCACCGCGTCCGTTGTTTAGCCTAACAAAATCTGAACTTCATAATCTCTTCTAAACAGGGAAACTTTCCATAGGCCCATGGAATAACGATTCCAGGGAAAACGATGAGGGAAACGAGTGGGCAGACTCACAAGAACTAGACAGGCACGAGCAACAACACCGCCACATCCTGGAACCAAACGGCAAGGCAAGCATGACGATCTTCGAGCTCCATGATCCCATTGAGATCGGTGGCCAACACCAAACGAACCAACGTCGAAGGAGAGAATAAGCCGATGAGACGCGTAACCTAAGTGTCGCAACAAATCTCACTAACAGTAGAAGACGCTTTCCATAACCCCGTCGAAGGCCAACACCACAGGACCGACGACCAAAGGTTCGAGACCATCGTTGTTAGGCCTCAAACCCCATCGGTAAGATCGTTCGAGAAGAGGCGAGAACAACATGCATGACTGCCACGATTGCACCCCCAAAAAAGAAAACGGGTGTACAACGAAAGTGGGGAATAATAAGGGAAGATAAGAAGGGATGAAGGCCACCGGTTGCTCCCGTGACTCCAAGGAGCCAACAGAAGCCATCGACGATAGCGAATTTCAAGAAAGGGGGCTAGGGTTTGGTCGGTCCCGCCAAAAAGAAGAAGATTGAAGAAGGATGTGTAAATTGTGATGTTATTGAAATATGCTATCTCGTGGATTATATCGTTAAAGAGAACCGTTATCACATATTAATCACTAAATATAATCTGGAGAAAAAAAAACTAACATGAAAGAACATATATCCGAGACTTACAACTAGGGAACTAGGGTTGCTAGAAAGTCCAATTTCATAACCTGATGGGTCAATATTCAAATTTCTTCCTTGAAATAAAAGAGTTGTGACAAGAGTGTTGATGAAAAAGCAAACATTGGTGACTAGTATTCTGGCGTGGTCTCTGTAAATAAGTCTGCAAGTAATAACTTGTAATTCAGATCCTACAATGTCATCTCAATATGGTGGCATGTCTGTTTTTAATTGGTTCTGATTCTAATAGAGTTGAATGTGAGCCTGCTCCTACAACCTTTCCAACTGTGCTTCTGAAAAGCAGACCCATCTTCATACAAACTTGAGGCCTCATCACTTGCTCAGCTCCATAGACTGACTCAGCTCTACACTCCTTGTATCTATCCACTAGTGACTACACTAGAGGCCTCATCATCCTCATTTACCTCTTTGTTTCTAGTTACCTGAAACATATCTAAGTCATTTTGAGGATCAAAATGTTGCAGCGGGTAAAAATTTCAGTAACATTTCTCATTTTTGTTTCGCGCCACTTTACAAACTTCTTCTAATTTGAAATTATTAGTGGGCTTGTTGGCCCAGCCCAGGCCCGTTAGATGTTCTGGAAGATATCACTCGCTACCACTATTTTGTCTTCTCCTCCTCTTCTCTCCGTAATATATAGTCCCCTCTCCTCTCACACTAAATCTGATTCGCCCAATCCACGCTTCTCTCAGTCTCTGTGCATCACCCCAATGGCAAAAATCGACGGGAATGTGTTGCTGGTCGGAGCCGCCTTCAGTTTCATGTCCAGCATCATAACCTTCCAAGCGTTTCTTTCCACCGCCGTCGGTGACGGCGTCGTTGCCGTGGTCTCCACGTTCGTCTTGGCCGCCGGGATCGCCACCTTCGCCTATGGCCGCTGCAGGGGCACGTTAACACTTCTATTCGTATGCCTTCAAGTGTTCCACTGCGGTACGGCGTTTGATTCCCTCTGCTGCGGCACCGTCTTCTTCTTATTCTCGCTCTCGTACTCGATGCTAGCCGCCGGAGCGATTTTCCTGGGCCATTTCGCCGATGGTCCGGCCGATCGGTTCAATGTGGTGAGAACAGTAAGTTGTTGTGTTTTTACATCGTCTCTGTGGACGGTGAGATCGGATTTGGCTTCTGGTATGTGCTTCCTGTTCGTATTTGTCCTCGCTATCACGCTCCGCCGCTTTGATGTGGCTGTGCCGAGACCTGGATCCTTTCACGCTTATGTCACCGGTTCAACAACCTGCACCACAACGCCAATCTAACCCGAGGAAGATGATGCCAGCTGTGAAGGCCGAAGAAACCGCCGGTGAGATTGTTACGACAGCTGTCAAAGCCGAAGAAACCGCAGATATTGTTGCTATTTCAGTTTGTTGATCGTTTCGTCTAAAGTCAGTTCATTTTCAAATTAGGGCTTGAAAATAGAGGTAATTGTATCACTATCGTTCACTTAGTCTATGGAGGCTTTCTGGTTGGTGTGGTGGGATAGTTTGGTTGTAGTGTTGTTGTTGGATGTTAGGGTTTGTTAATGGTGGTTTGTTTTGAATTAGTTGTTGAAAAAAAAAAGTTTAAATGTTGCACGCAACTTTCCTTTTACTAAACATGCTACAAATCTTCAGCTGAAACTGAATCAAAATCGATTTATTGTAGAAATGTAGTATCATAGCATTAAAGAAGACCCGACCCGGACCAGCCCGGCTCGGTACTGCAGCCGGTAGGTAATTAAATGTTGAATGTGTTCATATGGATGAAAAGCTGTGTTATTTTTTTTACTGTGGTACCAAAGTTACCATAGCCATTCTCTAAATGTGCTTTTATGATAATGGTGTAGAACTTTGAAGTGAAAGACACTAAAATTTAGCATATTTATCATTTAGAATTAGAACATTTTACATGAGTTTTGTAATGTTTTTTCTAATCAGTAATTCTGTTAATGATGACTTTTGAAACATGATAATATAGACGTTTTATTAATAGTTCTGATCAATCGTAGTAGGATAAGGTCAAAGACCATAGGTTAAAGAATAGGGTCAAAAACCCTAGGTACTAGATTATGTCCGAGATCCCTTTAGGTTTTCTAGTGTTCTTTGAACCGTAGAATCGTCTAATTTCCGTCTTGGACCACATAAAGCGTATAAAGAACTGAAGTAAAAATAAAACATAGAGAAACAGTAAATCAACTCACGATCGAAGTTCTCTAAGGATCCTTGAAAAGAGATGTTTAGGTGAATGTTCGAACGCCTCATGATAGATCCTACGTACTAGAATACGCCCAAGATCCCTGTAGGGTTATCCTGGTGTTCTTAGAATCGTAGAACCGTCTAATTTCCATCTTAGACCACATAGAACGTATAAGGAAATGAAGCAAAAATAAAACACAAAGAAATCGTAAATCAATCCACAATCGAAGTTCCCTAAGGATCCTTTAAAAGAGATGCATAGGTGAATATTCGAACGCGTCATAATAGATCCTATTTTCCGAATCTTAGATGCTTTGCATGGGAAGGATCGATCGTCATATCGTATTAAAATTCTAGGATAACCCGTTCTTGAGTGTTGTGGAACCGTAAACCATCTTATCGTCCCATCCTCAAATCCCAAAGCCACCTGGCAGTCGGTGTGTTAAAGACACAATGAAGGAGGAAGACGAAACTCGTACCTGACGTTCATCGGGGCTCTTTCTAACCCTAGCCTGATGACCATGACTCTCAACATGAGCAAGATAAACTAGACGACGCCAAAATTGAAGAAGCATTCATGGAGTAGAGAAGCTAGGACCAGCTAATCTCTTAGACATATTTACTTGTTAATAAAGACTTAATTTTTGAAAACCGAAAGAAGACTCAAGGCTCTTGAGCTTACTTCGTGCAACATGAGCACAACCCTAAACATAGACTCAAAAATATTAAGCCTAAAAATTAGATAGAAACCCAAACAGACACGTGCCTCTGACCAAATGATTTTACAAAATGTAATGCATACCGTAAACAAAAAGGGGAAACCAAACAGATCAACAAAACTTAAACAAAGAATACAAATCCCAACAAAAGCTCCAACGCACTCAAGTTTTTCCAATCATACGTCTCTACCTGAGACTACGTCGTATTTCTCATGGCCTTTCGAAGTTTTTGGTTACCATCTATGAACATTCGATTGAAGTATGATGATTGGTTTGGGTTTTAGGCGTTGTGTCGTAATTTTTTTAACTGTATCTGTATTCGTTTGGAAATCCCAAACCCAAAAATTAAGAACAATTTATCGTGTTGATCATCTTTGTAGCTCCCAAAAACGACCAACGGATGTAACAATTGTGTCATGTAATGTTCCGTTTTCACAACGAAGCTTTCAAAAAAAATGTAGGGTCAGGCCTAATCCTTCCTAATCTAGTTATTTTCTTCGATAAAGATTTCTTTTATTCCAAATAAAAAAGGTTCACTTCACCCATGCAAACTTGCGTTGGTCACACGCTTCAGAATTTAGTGTTGTGTCCGTTGGATATAAAGCATACGGTAATGTACGATACCACGTTTTACAAAATTAAAAGAATAAACTATACTAAACTCAAAATTTAAAAGGATACACCATTACTTTTGGATGGATAATAGTTCGTGACTCTGACTCTTTAAAATTACAAATATGCCCCTATAATTCAAACAAAATGACAAACAATTTTGGCTGATCTGTAACAATGCCGGACACCCTCCCACGGCCTTGCTGCACAATGTCGTGGCTCTGACTCTTCTTTCTGCTCCTCCTTAGAGGATCCACACTCATCTCGCCGGCTGCCGGCGAGATGGCGCCGGCGAGATGGAATAAACTAATATACTTAATTCATCTCGTCAGCTCCCTGCCAACGAGCTCTACAGTGGGCCGGCGAGGAGGTGCCGGCGAGATGCAATTAATTTTTGGGTTTTAATGTTTTTTTATTTAAAAAAACAGATTTTGAATAAAATACAGAACATCGATAATGGAACACCCGATAACATAAAAGGATAGAAACCAAAACAAAGGAAAATTAAAACCGAGCAACGTAATACAAAGGAAACTACACCAACTAACATCTACGCGTCTCCAAATTTATTCCAGATGTATTCGACAAGATCGTCCTTCAAACGGTAATGCATACGTTCACTTTGCATCCTCTCAGTGTTTCCAAGTATGACATTGGTCGGGACGAAGCCTCCTCGTGAAATATGTGGTTGACTTGTACTACCTTCTTCTGTTTGTTCACGATACCCGCCGTACGTATGACGTTCAGCCTCAACTATCATATTGTGCAGTATAATGCACGCATTCATGACCAAACCGATCGACTTGGGAGCCCACAAGCGGGTCGAGTTTTTGATAATGTGAAACCGAGCTTGTAGTACGCCGAAAGCTCGTTCCACATCCTTCCTGCACGCTTCTTGGATTTCAGCGTACTTCTTCTGCTTCGGCGTTGACGGTAACAGAATTGTTTTTACGAACACTGGCCACGAAGGGTAAATATCGTCAGCAAGATAATAAGGAAGTGTGTAATCATTACCATTTATCGTGTAAGCAACCGGTGGTTGCCAACCGTTGATAACGTCCGCGAACAGCTTCGAATGATTGAGGACCGTCAAATCGTTGTTCGACCCCGCCATGCCGAAGAAAGAGTGCCAAATCCATAAGTCACGCGTTGCAACCACCTCAAGGACAACGGTTGGTCGATTACCGTGATCCCTTCGTGAATGTGACCCTCGAAGGGCCTTTGGGCAGTTCTTCCATTCCCAGTGCATGCAGTCAAGACTTCCAAGCATGCCCGGGAATCCGCGCGCTTCATTAACCGCCAAAATGTGGTCGATATCAGATTGTGTAGGCTTCCGCCGGTATGTAGCACCAAAGACTTTATGCAGTACACTGCAAAATGTGCGCAAACATTCCAAAGCTGTTGTTTCCCCTATCTTCACATACTCGTCCAACGCATCAGCTGCAATACCGTAACATAACTGCCTAATGGCGGCAGTACATTTCTGGTAAGGAGATAATCCAACTTGACCCAATGCATCAAAGGATACCTTGAAGTAATCGTCGTGCTGCTCCAATGCATGAACGATACGGAGGAACACCGACTTTGGCATTCTAAACCGACGCCGAAACTGCACCTCGGTGTACACAGGGTTGGTGTTGAAGTAGTCATTCATTAACCGTTCGTTTGCGGCTTCCCGGTCACGTTGAATGTATTTGCGCTTCTTTGGTGGAGAATCGACCAAAGCGTCGGCCAACATCTCCTCGGTTGACATACAGTCTTCGAGCATGTCATTCAACATAGAATCGAGTTCCATATCCTCGGGATCGAATTCCATGATGACGGACAAACAAGGATGACTGTCGGGACGATTCTAAGATGAGAAGGATGAATAGTAGAGAGTTTGTGAATTTTAGTTTGTGAGGGTGGGTTTATATAAGGGTTTTAGGGTAGGTTTAAACATAAATGTTGTAGTAATGGTGAGCGTTTTTTATTATAAAAAACGACGATCAAGGTTCTTCTATTGGACGTGTAGATATTTTGTGGATAATATAGGTGAATTTTATTTTTCAAAAAAATAGCATTGAACAAGAGCATTTTATTGGACAAAAGGGATTTTTGGGGATAACCCTCTCATCTCGCCGGCTGGATCTGCCAGCGAGAAGCTCGTCGCCAGCGCTCCTCGCCAGCTCCCCGCCGCCTCCTCGCCGACGAACACATCTCGCCAGCTGCTCCTCGCCATCTCCTCGCCCACCACTGTGGGTGCTCTTAGGCGCAAACCAGTAATGCTCACACCTCACAGTACTGATAATATCATCATGTACACAACAACAAAATTGTTGACTAGTGTTCTGGTGTGGTCTCTGTGAATATGTGTCTGCTGCAACTAGTATGTAGTAATTCAGAGCCTACAGGGTGTTTTTAATTGGTTCTCAATATGATAAAAGTTGAAAATATGTTGTTTTTGTTACCTGCTCCTCTAACCTTTCCAACTGTGCCACTAAAAAGCAGACCCATTTCCATTTTCATACAAGGTTTCTGCACCAACAAGGTTGAGCCTTCACCGTCCTTCTATGGCAGCTACCGAGGGCTCATGGTAAGAGAGATCGAGTGTGCCGGAGGCAGAAACAGGAATGGAAATGCGGGAATACAAGTTTGAAAAACCCAAAAGACTATTTATTATTATTATTTAGGTCTAAAATGTTGGTTAGTGGTTAAGCAAGCTCTCCTTGTTTTTTTTTTGAGAAGTAATGGAAATATTATTAAAGCATTAAGATGGTCGCAAAAGTGCTACCATCATACAATTCAAGAAAACTACAATACTATTGAATAACAAGAACCGATATGTAAATCTTGCTCTCAGACATAGGGGTGGTCGAAGGGGGGAAACTGCGATAGCATCCAGAGACGCCGATACAACATACTCCAACCAAAAGCATTGATCGAACAGACCAAGTGAAGATTTTGTAATGGTGGACCGATACCTCACTCGGGAAATCAGCGTGCGTCGTCCTCCCTTGACTGATACTAGTAGTGCTCTTAAACGCTGGTGTGCTGACCCCGAACTGGTAGGAGAGAATCATGTCGACTGTTGGTGGAATCGTCGCCACCATACGTCCAGAGAGGTGGTGCAGTCGACCGACCCCTCCCTGGACCCCCAAATACTCATTCCTGTAGGCGGGGGTGCTTGTGGCCCCTGCCGCTGCCGTATATGACGCCCCATCAAAAGCTGTCGACCGTGGATGAGTGACCCGACCTGCACCGGGTTATGAATTAATTAGAAAACTTGTTATTTATTAAAAAATGAAAAGTAAAAATAATATAATGGGCTTCTTAGTGTTAAATTTTGGGCTTGTTGGTCCATCTCGGGCCTGATAGATGTTCTGGAAGATACTACGACTATTTTGTCTCATCCTCCTCTCTCGCTGTACTAAATAGTCCCCTCCCTCCCTCCCTCGATTCCTCTCTCACACACAAATTCTCATCGGCCTCCAGATCCAAATGCCGAAAATCCCTGGAAATGTCTTACTGGTCCTCGCCGCCTTCAGCTTCATGTCCTCCTTGACAGCTTTCGAGGCTTTTCTCACCACCGCCTTCTTCGACATTGAGCTTGCCGTGAAATCCACGGTCGTCTTAGCCGCCGGAATCCCCGCCGTCGCCTACTTCGTCGGACTGATGCTCTCCAGAGGCGGCGAGGCCACGAGGAGATTCCTCTTCGGAATCCTTCAGGTGCTCCTCTGGCATCTTCGCTGCTTCAGTACCGGTACCGGGTTCTGGGCCGCGCTCTCGTGCTCGACGCTAGTTGCCGGCATGATTTTCCTGGCCAAGGTCGCCGATGGTACGGACGATCGGTTTCATATAGTGAAGTTGGTGATGCTATGCTTTTGGCCGTCGTCTCCTGGGTCGGGGGGATCTGATTTCGCTTCTGATATGTGCGTCTGGTTAGTCTTCGTCCTCGCAACAACGCTTTTCCCTTTTGATCCCACGGTGCCGAGACCGGGCTCGCTTCATGCGTTTGTCGCCGGTCTCTACTCGTCGCCACCTGCTCAACAACCGACGCCACCACCCGCCGATCTTCCTCAGCTCTGAACGCCGATGAAAGCGCAGATCGTCGGTGATCGTCGGTGATTTCGAGTAGCAGACTTTACTTCTATCTTTGATCATGTTCATTTTGAAATTAGTCCTGGGTTTAGATCGTCTGCGTTGTTGTTTGATGTTAGGGTTTCTGTTGAATTAGTTGTTGATTAAATGAGTTTATGAGTTAATAGTTGCTTGTTTTAATTTTTTTAATTAAAAAATGATTGCTATTCTCATCAAAACTGAAGAAATTAATTTTATATGGAGAAAAAATAAAATTAAAAATTAAAAACATGAACAAAATCCGTACTCGATTTACTGTAAAAATATACTTATACATTTTGGGTACCGAAGTTACCATATCCGGCCTGTAAATTTGGTTTCAAGAGAGGCACTAGAATTTAATACATTTATCATTTTGGAGTGAGACCATGTAAATTTTACATGAGCTATTACATTTAGGATGTGTTTATCCAATGTCTTGTTATTATAGGGAGGGATGTGATATTGTGATTTATGATTTCAATTTTTATTTATTTGGCGTCAATTTAGTTGAGGCTCGATTTGACCTATAAAACATTTTTTTAATATGGTCACATGATTTATATACTAACCTTATGAGTAGTGCCATTTTGAAAATTTTGTGACAAGAAAAATATAGCATAAATATTTAGACAATTATGTGAAAATATCAACGTTATTTTAAAGAAAATTTTCTATTTTTGAAATTTAAATAAAACCACTTACATGATTACATGAATATCGCATATAATATGAACTTACTTCTCTTTTGTCTACAACACCGACTGGTTTTTAACCCTTCTTAATAGGAGAGAGAGAATTATAAGTAAACTAACTTAAATTGTAAGTTGATTAAAAATATGTTATTTATTTAAGATTCATTGTTTTTTTTGGGGAAAATTTCATTTTACCACTCTGTCAAACATTTAACTTCACTTTACTACCCTGGCATAATTTTTTTTCACTTTCATACCCTAAGCAAACATTTAACTTCACTTTACTACCCAGCCGGGTAAAATGTCCAAAATACCCCTAACTATTACTCAAATTTTCATCTCATGCCATTGCCTCAGAATTTGAAAAGAAGTGAAATGACAATAATACCCTTTATTGTTTAGGGTGTTAAATTGAAAATTTCAATAATTTTAAAACAAAATCAGTTTTTTTTACAAATTCATTTTTTAATTTCAAAAAACCAGATTTTAATTTCAAAAAATCAGATTTTAATTTTAAAAATACATAAAATCAATTTTTTTATATAAAAATATTTTTTATATTAAAAACAGTTTTATTTTTTAAAAAAATTAATTTTATTTATATTAAAAAAAATTGGAGTTGCTCGCGAACTCTTCTTCTCCGGCGTGGTCTCCGGCGACCACTCCTCCGCCGGCGTCGTCCCCGGCCACCACCACTTCGCCGGCGTCGTCCCCGACCTCTTCCCTCCTCCCTCGAGCTTCTCCAGCTTCTTCAATTCGTCAAAAACTCTCATATCTGCATCAACAAAAAAAAACGGATCGAATCAAAATCCAATCGGCGACACATGAACCACAGAGAAATGATCGATTCTGGCGAATCAGAGAAGATGAGTTTACAAAGTTTGTAGTATTTGTAAGGAGAAAGTTTCGAGGTCCTGAGCTTCGACAACATCAGCGCCGAGTACTTGAGAGCTTGCCTGAACCAGTTCAATCTGAACTGGTTCAAATCAGATCTGAAATATTGTAAAATGGCCGGCGTGGTTTGAGGGAGGAGGTCGGGGACGACGCCGGCGAGGTGGGAGGGGTCGGGGACGACGCCGGCGGAGGAGGGTGGCCGGAGACCAGCCGGAGAAGACGAGTTCGCGACCTCCAGTTTTTTTTTAATAAAATTAATTTTTATATAAAAAGTGTTTTTAATAAAAAATATTTGTATATAAAAAGCTTTTTTTTATGTATTTTTAAAATTAAAATATGATTTTTTGAAATTAAAAAATGAATTTATAAAAAAAACTGATTTTGTTTTAAAATTATTGAAATTTTCAGTTTAACACCCTAAACAATGAAGGGTATTATTGTCATTTCACTTCTTTTCAAATTCTGAGTCAGTGGCATGAGATGAAAATTTGAGTAATAGTTAGGGGTATTTTGGACATTTTACCCTGCTGGGTATGAAAGTGAAATTAAAAGTTTGGTTAGGGTATGAAACTGAAAAAAATTTATGTCAGGGTATTAAACTGAAGTTAAATGTTTGATAGGGTGGTAAAATGAAATTTACCCTTTTTTTTATCTACTGAAAATACCATAAATGGCTTTTCTTGTTGTAGTTGTTTTCTGTTTGAAATTCCAATCATGCTTCTACTTTTTAACATGCTGGTAAATGGTTGATCTCATGGATCACACAGTCAAAGATCTCCCATTTTCACACATTAATCACTAGATAAAATCCAAAACAAACTTACATGAAAGAACATATATGCCAGCCTTGAGCCTACCACCTAGGGTTACAAAGAGCCCAATTTCATAACCCAACGGTCAAAATTAAATTTCTCTGATGAGATAAAAGAGTTGTGACAAGAGAGTCAATGAAAAAGCAAGTGTGGGTGACTACTATTATGTGAATATGTGTATTGTATGCAACTAGTAAGTAGTAATTGAGAGCCTCTCTGTGGCACTAAAAAGCAGACCCATCTTCGTACCTCTTTGTTTCTGCAGCCAAATTGCTCTCAACGTCATAGACTGCCTCAGCTTGTATCTAACTATCTATCCACTGGATTTGAGGGCTCATCCTCTTTTACCCCGAGGATGAAAATGTTGCAACGGTTAAATGTTAGTGCGCTTGTTGGCCCATCCCATCCCAGCCCTACTAGATCATCCTGAACATATCACTCACTACTAAGGTTGTAAGAGCATGTGCAACGGAGCGAGCCCGCGCCCCACTCCGCGCGCGCCTGGGCCGAGGACCGAGGCCCGTTCCGTTGTGGGCTTCCTTTTTCGCGGTCCGCATCCCAGAAACATTGGGTTCGCTCCTCGCTCCTCAGCCAGCGCTCCTCAATCGCGGGCCGGCCCGCACTCCTCGCTCCCGCGCTCCCTGGCCACGCTGGGCCTCTCTTGGGCCGACACCTGGCTTCCACCCACGCTGACTTTTTTTTTTAACTAATTTTTTTGTTAATTGTGACTTAAAGCCTTTTGTTCTACTATTGAGCTAGATAGACTTTTGTTATTATGTTTCATTATAATCAATATGATATTCTTTTAATTTTGGAGTGAAATGCATATTAAAATTTAAAATCAAATCTTCTTTTTAATAGATTATATATTATATAATTTAGTGTTATATGATATTTCAAATAAAATAACATTTTTATGTAATATATATTTGACCATATTATCATTTTTTTTGTGTATTTATATCCGGTCCGACTCAAAGATTTTTCGTTATAGCAACTACTATGAATATTACATAGTTGACCATATTATTCTATACACATATTTTATTGATTTCTTCTCCATTATTAAAAAGTTTATGTTTTTCGTGTTAAATTTATTTATTATCTATTTATTGTCATTAATTATTATTTTTCACATTTGTTTATATAATTTAAACGGTTTCTGATAATGAATTAAATAAAACAGCAAAATATCAATTAATAATCCAGTCAGCATTGTTCTGCACTCCCAGGACCTCAGAGGTCCTTTCTGTTGCAAAACACCCACTTTTCTGCACTCTCACTCCCTCACTTTTGTCCAGTCAGCACAAGGGCCTCAGTGCCAGGGCCTCACCCAGAGTCTTTCCATTGTACATGCTCTAAATGACGTTAGGCGCTAGTCGAACGGTGAGGACCCCTAAGCGTTAGACGGGGACTAGTCGGGGTCTAGGCGGATTTAACTTTTTAATATTTTTAATTATTAATAAATATATATTACAGAAATATAATAAAAAATTCAAAATATAAACTATATTTGTATGATATAAAAAACATAAAGTATCAAATTACAAAATACTAAACCATATAATGCTCTCATTTTGATTTTTCTCTTTATTTTAATAAAAATATAAATTATGATGATGAACCACCAAAAAGGGACACGTGTCATATTCATTTTATCAAAAAATTCAAGACCATTAGAAACATATTGTACCTCTCACATTTTCATCTTTTTTTCAAATGTCCAATTTCACAAACTAGAGTCCTAAATTTTCGACTAATGATTTTCAAATTTTGAGACCCTATGCAAGTAGGGGTGGGCAAAAAAAACCGAAACCGCTAAAACCAACCACCACCAACCGCAAACCGCACCGGAAAATCCAAAACCGGAAAGTTAACGGTTGGTTGCGGGTTCTTGACGATCGAACCGGAAAGTTAATGGTTGGTTGTCGGTTCTTGAAACGTCAAACCATCGGTTAACCAACCAAACAGGTACTGTTCATCACATACATGTGGCTTCATAATAACATTGATCTAATATAGATGAATGACTCATGGGCACTCTTTTGTGTCGCACGGATTGCTAACATAGAACACGATGACTTATATGTAATTTTTCTTTTATTTTAGATAATATAGTAATATGTTTTGGCTTGAAATAGAAATATGTACATGGTTATTGGTATATAAATTTGTACTTACATGTATTAAAGTGGTTGGTTGGTTAAAACCACTAACCAACCGGTTGGTGAACTGGTTGGTTTCACTGTAAAAAAATTGGTTTATAGGTTGGGGCTAGTTCCAAAATATGTCAAACCAGTAATATCGGGTTGAGTTCGTAAAAAGTTCTATTGGGTGGTTAATCACCCAATGCCCACCCCTGTATGCAAGACAGCGAATCGAGTTTTTTTTAATAGATTTTGGGCTTAGACAAGGGCATAGGAAGAGTATGCGGGAACTTTTACAACAGTACTCGCTACCACTATTTTGTCTTATCCTCTCCATCTCTCTCTGTACTATATAGTCTACGATCTCACGATTCCTCTCTCACACCAAATCTCATCCGCCTCCGTATAATCCAAATGGCCAAAATCGACGGAAACGTTTTGCTGATCCTCGCCGCCTTCAGCTTCATCTCCAGCGTCATCGTCTTCGAAGCGTCTCTTTCGACCGCCGTCGGCAACGACGTCGTCGCCATGGTCTACGCGATCGTCTTTGCCGCCGGGATCCCCACCGTCGCCTACGGCGTCGGACTGATGCTCGCCAGAGGCGGCCTGTTCACGGCTGCATTTCTCCTCGTAAGCCTTCTAATGCTCCACTGCATCGCTTTTGAGTTGTGCAGCACCGGGTTCCGAGCATCGCTCTCGTACTCGATGCTAGCCGCCGGAGCGATTTTCCTGGGCCATTTCGCCTGTGGTCCGGACGATCGGTTTTATGTAGTGAGGCTAGTGGTGGTCTTAGTTTTGTCAGCGTTTTTTAGGTCTGTGGAATCGGATTTGGCTTCTGGTATGTGCTTCTTCTCCGTTTCTGTCCTCTGGATCTTGCTCCATTTTTTGGATCTGACGGTGCCGAGACCTGGGTCGCTTCACGCATATTTCGCCGGTCTTTACTCGTCGGCGCCACCAGCTCAACAACCAGCAGCGCCACTACCCCGGTCTTGGGTGACGGTGGTGATAACAACCGTGAAAGCCGAAGGAATCGCTGATGAGATGGTTGTAACAACTGTCGAAGCCGAAGAAAGCGTTAATAAATTTGCTCTTTCGGTTCGTTGATCTTTCTAGAAGCTTCTGGTGACTTCTATCTTTAATCAAGTTCTTTGTGAAATTAGTGCTTAAAAATAGAGCTAATTGCATAACTATCCCTCACTAATTAGTCTGTCAAGGCTTTCAGGGTCTGAGGATATATAGTTTGTGTAGTGTTGTTGTTTGTTGGTAGAGTTCGGATTAGTTTTTGATTAAAAGTTTAGTTACCAATTAAAAGCTCTATGAGTAATGGTTGTTCATATGATAACATAGATTGTTGTTCTCATTAGATTTGGACAAATACAAAATTTGTTTTTAAGGGATAACTGCAACAAAAAATATCTTAAAGATATATATTTTTTACAATTACTCAAAAAAAATCACTAAGGATTTAATTTTTGTTATAATCTATATATAAATAATGATTAAGAAATAAATAAATATATATTTCATTGGGCCTGATATTTAAAACTTTTAAGAATAAAATTATTATTTTGAAATAAATATAGAAAATGTATAAAAAAACATACATTCAAGATATTTTGATTACCATCATCTAAAAAGAGAATTACACAAATAAAATGAGTTACTTCTCTACCACTTCGGAGTGAGCAATCCCGCGTTCATGAGCTCTATTGTTATCAGTCAAGGGAGGACGACGCACGCTGACTTACCGGAGGAGTAATCGGTCCACCACTGCACGTTTATCATCTAATCTGCTCGATCAGTTTCTTATGGTTGGAGTATACTGTATCGGTGTCCCTGAATGCTACCGCAGTCCCACCCTCCGACCGCCATTATGCCTAAGAGGAAAATTTATTTTTCTACATTTGTTTTTCAAGTTCTGATAGATTGGTTATTATGTATGGTGATTCCTGCATTCGCATGCACCATAATGCTTTTATATTTATAATATCATCGTTTCTACCTAAAAAGAAGTCAATTTTTTGTATAATTATTTTCTATTTAAAAAAAAGACTTAATGTTACATGCAATTTTTTTAAATTTAAAAACCTGAACTGAAACCAGACCCGAACTCGATTTCCGGTATAAATACGGTACGTAAGAAGACCCGACCCGGGTAATCGGTGATGCTAAACAGTTGCAGTAGAGCATCTTTGTTTCAAAAGATAACGTTTCTTCGTCTTCATCGTCCCATCCCTCTCTCTCGCAACAAACGATGGTGGTCTGCTCTTCCGTTTCCAACCATCTTCACATTCCTGGTAACCACTCTGTTCCGTCGCTTCTCTGTGTTTTCCGGCGTCGTTTCCGATCAGCGGTGACGGTGTTGATTCGATTTTGTTTTGCAGGATTGGCGCCTCCCCTCTTGCCCAAGGAAGGGAAAATCTATTTCTCTGTGAGTTCTTAACTGGTTCTTTGTCAATTTTTCACGTTTCCTCATTGTTCTTTGTCATGATGTTGGATCGATTGAATCGAAAGTTTAACTGTAGTTTTCATATGCAAATTGGAACCCAATAGTTGAGGATCTAATCATAGTTTTGCACATGCAATTCATTGCATTAGTATGGAACATTCTAGATTTTTTAATCTAGAAAGTGTTCCAATTTATGAGTTTTTCTTCCATTTTGTTCATGAAGTACAGATTTGTTACAATTTAATCCCGATTTCTAGGCAAGTGTGTTAATTGGGTCTCTGCAGGAGCAACAAGAACTTAACTAGAACAATCTGGGGAAAGTCAGGACTAAATTGAAACAAAATTTGGCCCAATTTTAGTATTAAATTGTAATAGACTGACATTTACAACACAATGGCTGAACTCAGGACTATAGTAAAATTTAGTCTAAAACTTAACTGAATAGGAAAAAGAAGCATAAACTTAGTACTATTCTGGAAAATTTTCCTTAAATTATGTATATTATGTTTATAATTGTTATTGTTGCGTCTTAGCACTTGCTTGAGTGATTATTGAGTCTCACGTCTTGTTGCTTTCTTGTTGGGGTTAGTGGTCCATTAGAAGCTTCACCAAAACTTATCATAGAATTGTGAAATAATGAGATTCATGATATGATCTTCATTAAATATGAAGATAACATTTTCTCCAACCTTGTCTCTCCCTTTGCATAGCCAAATTTGATTAATAGTACGGTGTCAATTCACAAAGTAGTAATGCTGGTTGATTTGAATGATAACTTATTTCTGCTTCCAGGATGCGGGGATGGAAAATTAATTTAGGCTCCGAGATATAAAGGGATTTACAATACGGAATTTGTTTCTAGGTATGTGGCGCTTTCGCCACATTAGCAATAATATCCTTATTAGTAGTTAGTTATGAGTTATAACCATTATGTGAAGTAGCACATGGGAGGTTACCGGAGCATGTGTTGATGTGTCAAACACTAATCCTTTATTGTTACGAAAGGTTAAATGAGATGATTATTTTGGGACAGAGGGTGTACTATTTGACCAAAGCGTCTGCACCTTTGTTGTATGCCACTTGAATATGCTGATATGCTCAAGGTTGAAAGAAAATCTTCGTACTTCGAACACTTATAGTTCGCATTGCTTCATTTTCTTAAATTTCAAGCAATCACCCAAAACAATCCTCTTGCTGTAAGCCTAAAATATGTCTTGCTTGATTGATGCACAAGTTGAAAGAATATATTCATATGCCAGAGCATTTGCTAATACTACTTATCAACTTTTGTGCAGAATGTTTAATCCCTGTAGACACTAAATACGAGTAGTAGAAAGTTTAGTACATATGATCCTCCTACATTATGCCATTGGCAAGACTTTAACTAGTTCTCTTGTGGCAGGAAAGGGTTAAGCGTCCTACCAGAACAAATACAAATTGGAGACCCCTAAAGCGAAGGACACGTTGTTCTATGGCACCATTAGATGCAACCATTGCAGCCATTTCTATGCAGCCACCAGATATTGACTTGGGCTCAGATGCTGTGTTGGACTCCATCCAGAGATTAGTTCTAGCAGATTTGGACCCTTCAACAGCAAAGTTGGCAATTGGGGTTTTAGGTCCGATTCTCTCAGGGTTTTCATTTTTGTTCATTTCGAGAATAGTAATGTCATGGTACCCGAGGCTTCCGGTGGGGAAGTTCCCATATGTTATAGCTTATGCACCTACAGAACCGATTCTCTTCCTGACGAGGAAGGTGATTCCTCCCCTTGGAGGGGTTGATGTTACACCTGTGGTCTGGTTCGGGTTGGTAAGTTTGACGAATGAAATATTGTTGGGTCCACAAGGACTCCTTGTTCTCATCTCCCAGCAGGTTAATCGTTAACTTTTTTCCTTTCTTGTTGGAATGCCAGTTGAAATTTGTATAATCTTATTTATGTATAATATAGTTAAAGCATGACCTTCAATTTAAATTTGTTCTTAGGATTGAGTGTTTTTGCCTTAAACCTTGATGCACACATGGTGCAAGTTGGAATTGGGAAATATGAGTACTTGTATCATTGCCTCTATTTGGTGTACCTATTTCTACACGTATTACACATTTAATGAACATTTTACCATTAACAGATGTGATTGATCATGAAATAAGTATGAGGTCCATGATTTCAATCCTCATACCTATAATAGAGGAAAGGTGGTGGGAATGTATATTTGGGATAATTGCAAAAAGAATGTACCAGATGTACTCATTTTTTGTAACTTTAGTTTTTTTTTTCTGATAATAGCAAAAAAAAACTTTTGAACATGTTTTCCGGTTGCAATTTGTGCAAAAACACTGATTTAACCCTTACAATTTAGATTTAAAAATAAGTCCAATTCACTTCTTTCTGGATTCGGGTCCTTGGACTCCCGTTTGAGGGAATGATAGAAGCGGTCGGAAGGAGGATCGGAAACAAATTGGGTGAGTGTATCACAGTGAAGTGCAATAAAATGGGGCGCTGTAGGCGAAACGATTTTATGAGTATCCGAGTCAAACTTGACATCACAAAGCCTCTACGACAATCTATGTTGGTAAGTCTTCCTGGATGCAACTCGAAAGTAAATGTAACTTTTCAATATGAACAATATTGCTATAGGTGTGGAATTATTGGTCATATAGTGAGGGACTGTTGTATGATAGCAACACATGGTATTTCACATTGGGTTGGGCTGTCTCTGAGAGTACCAAAGCAATCACAAACGAACCCGTATCTGGTAACAGATGGTGAAGCAGAACCACATGAACATAGTTCTGAAAGTGACAGTGATGCAATTCCGTTGAACATAGATGTTTTTTCAGGTATCAACACCGATGCCTTGGCTAATGTTCCTACACCTGCAAGCCCGGTACCAAGTTCTCCTTGTTTGGAGACGGGAGGGAAGAGCTGGAAAAGAAGAGCCAGAGAGGAAGGGGGTTGTTCATTTACTCAGTCTGACGTGGTGGTGCAAAAAATTGGGGAAAATATTAGTACAGGACAGGGCTCTCCAGTTAAGCAAAACGTTGAGGTGGTCAAAGGTGATTTGGGAGATTCAATTGCTGCAACAAGCCATGTTATTTCAGGAGACCATATCGATGTGGTAATTTGATGTTCGAGGCTGGTAAGGTCCCAGGTTGTGATTCTTGAAATTTGGACAGGAAGCGAAAGGGTTTAACAAATGAAATTGAACTGGCGAAGGCTGTTAAACAGCCTCGCCGGACATTATGAAAATCATTTGTTGGAATGCAAGGGGATTGGGCAACCCTCAAGCATTCCGAAATCTCGGTGTCTACTCCGGAAATATAGCCCTGACATAATTTTTATTTCAGAAACAAAACTTTCTGTAAAAAATACTGCTGATATTCGTATCGGCTTAGCGGGTGGAATTGGTGTCCAAGCTAGAGGTCGGAATGGGGGACTGGCTTTATTATGGAAAGATAACTCGATGGTAGGTCTGATTAATTATTCACCTGCTCATATTGATTGCAAGGTTGTGGATGGAGCAGGGAACACTTTCAGGTTTACAGGTATATATGGTGCACCAAAAGTGACTGACAAACCCCATTTCTGGGAATTTTTTAAAAGAATTCACTCTCAATCTGATTTACCTTGGTTGTGCGGTGGTGATTTTAACGAGATCCTCCATATGGGTGAAAAGGTAGGAGGGAACCAACGGTCGGAACTCTTTTCTGATATGTTTGGTGAAGCTTTGGTACATAATGGATTGCAGGACCTAGGGTCACATGGCCAACTATTTACGTGGGATAACCGTCGTAGTGGGTTAGCAAACATCCAGGAGCGTCTAGATCGCTTTACAGGATCAGCTAGCCTCAAGGATCTCTACCCGAGATTGGTCGTTTCTGTTCGGGAATTCTGGGGCTCAGATCATCGCATGGTAGTGTTTGATTCAGAGGAGGCCATTGGGGGTCATCGTAGAAGGAGGGGTACTTTCCGATATGATCCTTATTGGGCTTTAGACCCGGAGTGCGAAGAGGTAGTCAGACATGGCTGGTCAGAAGGTCCTAACCAGGGGAACACAGGTGTGCTCCATAAACTGAGGAATTGTGCTAACCGATTAGGTGGATGGGGACGATCAAAATTTGGGAGGCTGAATAGGGATATTCACTTGATTTCTGAAGAGCTAGAAAGAGCTTATAAGGGGAACAGGAGTGCTGGTAACCTGGATTTGATTCACTCACTCGAGTCTGATCGAGCTAGACTATTGTTGTTAGAAGAGGAACATTGGAAGCAAAGGGCGCGGGCTGATTGGCTACAGTCAGGGGACAGGAATACTGCTTATTTTCATGCTCGAGCATCGAGACGCAGAGCTCTGAATACAATCCATGGTTTAGAAGATGAAGATGGTGTTTGGCATGACGAGCCAGATGATGTGAGGTTTATTTTGGAGAATCACTTTCAGTCTATTTTCACTTCTGCAGTTCCAAGCTTGGATGATATGGCCAGAGCTACTGTTGATGGCTTTATGTCTTTGTCCAATCCCGTTCACGGCAGACGAAGTCAAACAAGCCATTTCAAGCATTGGGGCCTCAAAAGCTCCTGGGCCTGATGGTTTCCATGCGGGGTTTTTTCAGAAGTACTGGGATATCGTTGGACGGGATATTACGACTTTTTGTTTGAATATTTTGAATCATGGACACTCGATAGAAGAGGTGAACCATACAACAATCACTCTAATTCCAAAAAAAACTGGTGCCAGGAAAGCAGGCGATTTTCGACCTATTAGCCTTTGCAATGTTATCTATAAGATTGTCTCTAAAGCTCTTGCTATCAGGCTTAAGAAGGTTCTATCTTTGATTATTGACGAGGCTCAAAGCGCGTTAGTCCCGGGAAGGTTGATAACGGACAACATAATTACCGCTTTTGAGCTCATTCACTCTCTTAGACATAAATTCAAAGGTAGGAATCAATGGTGTGCACTCAAGCTGGACATGGCAAAAGCTTATGATAGAATCGAGTGGGATTTCCTCGAGTTTATGCTGGTCCAGATGATGTTTCCCAGAAGGTTTATTGATGTTGTCATGACCTGCATACGTACTGTCTCCTACTCTTTCAAGGTAAATGGGGAAATCATTGGTAATGTTGTCCCAACGAGAGGTCTTCGGCAAGGTTGTCCGCTCTCGCCCTATCTATTTATCATTGTTGCTGAATCCCTTCCTTCTCTTCTTCGGGGCGCTCAAAATCGAGGTGAATTAGTTGGCTTTGGTTGCTCAAGCTCGGGTCCTAAGATAACTCACCTACTATTTGCGGATGATTGTCTTGTGTTCACTAAAGCAAAGATGGAGGAAGTGTTTAAGCTGAGACAAATCTTGAATATTTATGAGGCTGCAAGTGGCCAACAAGTGAACTTCTTGAAAACAAGTATAATGTTCTCTCCTGGTACTAATGAGGACTTACGAAACTACATATTGGGATTCCTTAACATACGGGAGGAAGGCGGACATGATAAATATTTGGGTCTCCCTTCAGTGATTGGCAGGGCAAAATCAGAGGTTTTCAAAGGTGTAGTAGACAAGGTGAGAAAGAAGCTACAACTTTGGAAGCAAAAACGCTTTTCCATGGGAGGACGAGAGGTGCTAATTAAAGCGGTAATTCAAGCTATCCCAACTTTTGCTATGAGTATTTTTAAGTTACCCGATTCTGTAATCAAGAACTTAAATGGGCTAGCAGCAAGATTTTTGTGGGGAGGAGATGATGAGAAAAAACCACTCTATTGGAAGTCTTGGAAGAGAATTTGCACATCAAAAGCCACCGGTGGGTTGGGTTTTAAAGATCTGACTTGTTTTAACAAAGCCTTGATTGGGAAACAATTTTGGAGAATTTTGACGGTCCCTGGTAGTCTAATGTCAAAGGTGATACTCGACAAGTACTGCAAGAACAAGACGTTATGGTCAGCCAATTTAGGAAATACTCCTTCGGAATTTTGGAGAAGCATTTTATGGAGCAGAGAATTAATGAGAGCCGGAGCTTTAATTAGACCAGGCCATGGTCGTGATGTCAAAGTGTTTTCGGATCCTTGGCTACCTCACACACCTTTGCATTTACCCATCACCCCTCCTAGGGACACCTTAGTGAATACAACTGTTGCAGAATTGTTATCAGAGGAAGGGAGTTGGGATTTTAACAAAATTCAGGACATTCTTTGGCCGGTGGATGTATGGCAAATACGTGGGATTCCAAGAACCAGAACTTCTAATGCGGCGAGGTGGTTGTGGGAACCGGAAAGGAGAGGTTTGTACACGGTTCGATCGGGGTATAGACTAGCCTCAACTAGTACTTCGAGCCCTTCACATACCTCTAACTCTACTCTTAACGGTTGGTGGGTTTGGTTTTGGAACTTAAACGCCCCACCAAAATTAAAGGTCTTCAGTTGGAGACTTTGGGGAAATATGCTCCCTTCCGCCACAAATCTCAGGGAACATGGAATAAATACGACTTGCATTTGCCGAATTTGTGGAGATCAATTGGAGTCGGACGTGCATGTCCTTATGAAATGTGTTGCTGCAAAGAAAATTTAGGGTATGAGTGATGTACAAATCAGGAGTTCGAATTTCAAACCTGTGAATGGTAAAATGATGATTCAAGGTGCCGTTGAAGCTCTCTCTGAGGAGGATTTTCTAGTCTGGTTGGGTGTCTGTTATAACATATGGTGGGAACGAAACAAAATGATTTTTGGGGGATTAGTTCGACAAGAGAATATTGTTGTTATTCAAAATCGAGAATGGATTGAAGCTTACCGGACCACCAATCAATTACTACATCCTCAAGTTGCTCGCTCAATCCAAGATTCGCGTCCTCGTTGGATCCCTCCGCCGATTGGACTCCTCAAGATGAATTCTGATGCTAGTGTCAGAGGTCATGGTGTAGGTATCGGCGTCATTGTCCGGAATTGGGGTGGGGAACCGATCGCCGGCTGCATATCATATTTTGAGGGACCTTTTCAGCCGGATGGAGCCGAATTACTAGCTTTAAATCTTGGTATTCATCTCTGTAGAGATCTCAGCTTTCAAATCTCCGAGATTGAATTGGATTCATCTACTGCAGTTATGGCATGTCGGAATCAGGAGATTTACGGTATGTATGGTGAGGTTATTGAAGAAATACTGATTGGGATGCAAGACTTTCATTCATGCACTCTGAAATGGGTTTCAAGGAGAACAAATGTAGTAGCTCATGAACTTGCTAAACTGGCAGTAGAGAATAGATTATGTGAGTGTTGGAGAGGCTTTGGGCCCTCTTTTGTTTCTACTATTGTATCTCGTGATCTCTTCTGAATAAGTTTCCTCATTTTCAAAAAAAAAAGATTTAAAAATAAGAAGTGAAGAACAAAAAATCTTAAATTTAAAGGGCAAATTTACAAAGAGTAAGTGTAACAAAAGGACATAAACATATGGTCAATCCCTCCAACTTCAATTGATTCTTATATAAGCAGATTTATATATCTCACAGTCACAGATGGGGCAAAGCTAGAAGAGGGTCAACAGCTGAATTCAATGCCCAAGCACTAAACTGGAGTGGGTCAAGCCCCTAAGCCAAAGATCATAACAGAAACTGGACAATCCAAACCTTATCAAGTCTAAAGTTCTGAAACATAGCCAATTCTAAGTCCACATCGGCTAAAACAAGCAAGATCATCAATCATCACATTCATAGTTAAGCAAACAGGACAAATCAAAGCTCAGTAACCCGCTAATCGGCCTCAGCATAGGCAGTCTCGAGGTGGGCCTGCTCAGCTTCCTGGACTTCCTTCTCCGTCTTCTTCCCTTTCTTGCACTTGTAGTACACGCTCATGAAGGTCCCCACCGCATTGTACTTCTTCCTGCACTCCTCATACAGCCCAGCATCAAACATCCTCCAGAAACTCTTCTCGTTCAGCTCCGAGACTGCATACTGTGGCTGAAACCCGTGGTTCTCAATCAACCAGCTCTCCAGCTTACGAACTGCCCCTGCGCCATCGAACACCTCGCCTCTCAACACAGGCCCTGGAGCATAGTAAACTCCAATATCTGTGTACATCTGTGCATACTCAGTGTCTCCTTGCATGCGCATTAGCTCAAAGCCCGGTTCTGGATACACCATGGTTTTGACGGGAAGCTTGTACAGCCTGTGAGGGCAGAGCCATATAGGGTATACCTACAAAAGTACGGTGAACTTGGATATAGTTATAAACCAGGTCTTTCGATCCAACTTGGAATCATTTTAGGTCCGTGATATAGACTTTCGTACGAACTATCAAATTCAAGCTTGTACCTGGGAATGAAACTTCCCTCAAAACTTAAGCTCCTAAGTTGATTGTATTCTACTTCCATAACAATACTGCATATGCACATTAAAACATGGGAGTATGCATAATTCTAAGCTAACTACTTTTAAGCTTAAGAAGTTTTTGACAACACCTGCGTTTTTTAGTCTCAGTTTACCCCAATGTTGTTAACTTTTGGGGAATGACAAAAATACCCTTAAGTTTTTTTTTTACATGAAGGTATTTGTGTCATTTCACCCGCACAAGTTGATGGATTTGGGGTAAAGTAGGAATACAAAAACTTCAGGGGTTGTCAAAAGCTTTTTAAACTTACTGTAGATAGTTGAGAATTGTTCATAATTAATTACTTAGGGATAGCTATGTGAGATTATCTATTAAAACATTGCAAATTGACCAGTAAACAATCATGCCAAGATTCTCTTTCTTTGTTTTCCATCAACTCTATGGGATAAACAGTGACATGATAAAGGACAGAAAAACAAACAACATAAATAAAGATAATAAAACACTGCAAAAGAATAAGACAGTAGTAATAGTATATGGGGTACCTCCATCTCACGGTCGACCCATTCTAGGGCATCCCCGACCTTGTAAAGAGGAACAAGCATGTCCTGAATGACATGCATCTCATGATAATAGTTTCTGATGGCTTCACCTTGTGTAGCTTTCAGCAAGGAAACCTTGGGTGGCATCAGCCAGCCAAACAGAAACCTAAACCAAAACTGGTCCCCAAATGGAAGAATAAGCTTTCCCTCCCAGTACAAACATCTAGTGTGCCTGTGGTAATACTCTCTGGTTGGGATGTACTCTACAAATTCCCCTTTCTTTAGAGCTGTCTGTGCATGCTGGTAAAACCAGGGCTTGAACCACCACCCAACACTGTTAATTACATTCCCTTTCTTCTTGGCTTCTTCTTTTGACGCATACCTCCCTGTCATGCACACACCTTCTTTTGAGTTATAAACCATGGTTTCCACAAAATCTGGAACTTTTTCAGGATTGTCTTGATCACCATCTCTGGGAGCAAAGGAATCAACATATGCCTGTGCAAGATCCTGAAGATTACCCTTTACGGGTTTGTATGTAAGCTTCATGTATTCTTTAATGGGAATAAGCTTGATCTCTGCAGAGACAAGAAGCCCCAGAGTTCCCTGAGACCATGGGATGGCGTAGAAAAGATCTGAATACTCGTTATCCTTTGTAGCTCTAACAACTTGGCCACCGGCCAAAACAATCTCGTATGCCACAACAGTATCAGAGAACAGGCCATAGATGTGAGAGCTCCCTTCGATACCATACCCATTGATAAGGCCTCCTACAGTAAGATCATCAAGCTCAGCTACCACAGCAAGGGCAAGATTCATTGGAACTGAGGCCCTGGTAATCTGCCCCATGTTGACCAGAGGCTCAACTTTTGCAATCATTCTCTCCTTGTTGATTTCAAGAATGTTCCGGAAAGCTGATAAATCAACCTCAAAATGTCGAGCACGCTTATAGTCCACATTCCGCATTCCAACAGCAATCCAGGGTTTACGGGCTGTGCAGACAAGACCATCCTTTTTAGGGTTTCTCTGTTTGAGGCGTTTCACAACCTTCTTCACATTTTCATCATGTTCCTTCTGACGCTGCTTGTAGGACTTCATCTCGGATCGAACATCGCCAAGATAGGTGAGGAAATAAAGTGTGAAGGAGATTGGAAGGACAACAAAAATAACAATGATCCACCGAAAGTTGACAAAATAATCCACCCAGACCTTCTTCCTCTTTGGGCGTGGCTGCAAGGGGGTTTGAAGGTCTGACATTTTTGCTGAACAGTAACAGACAAAAAAACTTGTCATTAGGATATAGTAAAAGAAAACATGTTGTCGTTTTATTAGGATATGGAAGGGAAAATGTAGGTTATGTTTTCACATTAAATAATCAACAAGGCCACATAACTTCCAAGCTGCCATTGTTCCAAAGACTTTTTAACACCAATGTCACCTACTTATGGAATCAACTGAACATGATATGCCTTAACTAAATTTGATGTGAACTGTAACAAAAAAATGTGCTTATGAAACATTAATTTTTTTTTTAAATGGCATATGGAAATATGATTATAAACTATCAACTTTTTTATTTTATTTCTGACTCAAATTCATGAGAAGTTTCCTAGTTTGCTTGCATACTGTACAAAAATATTTCATTTCATTAAATAGGCTCCAACAACTGATATAGAAGAATTTAGCAGGTCAATAGTGATAACTGATAAGCCAATTGTAGAAGTTTGACAAGGAAAAACTGGCTCAAGGCGGCTATTTCATCTTGATACCAGACTTAAGGCAGAAGTTTGAAAATGTATAATGCTGACACCATCTTCATTGTGGATCAAGGTCAAGAACATAAAAAGAGGTTTCCAGAAATAAAAAATCAGAAGTAACATGCATAGGATTGGTGTGAAAACACTTAATGTTGATATATGATTCATTGTTTTCTATAACAGGAAAAGAAAACAATAGATTTGCAGATATTGCATGCCAAATAACAAAGTAAAATTTGTTCTTTAGCCAATATCATAAGACAGTTAAAGAGGAAACACATACTTACATAAGGGATCATAAAAACATAGAATCATAAGAAGAATGTCACATTCTTACATAAGGTACCTTCTCTCTCTTTCTTTTTTTTGCAATTACCTTTTAAGTAGTGTTGTTACTGTTAAAAGTAAAAATAGAACTTATCCAGTTCAGTGAACAATCATAGAAATAAAACAGAAAGGATAGTATTACTAACAATAGAGTCACATATCTGGATATAGAACTCAGAAACCACCCATCATGGCCCTCAAAAGTTTCCCTTACCAGACTCATTAGATTAAATTAATCTCTTGCCCTAGCTTTCAATTTTTACTCTCCTTCCCTGACAAGTGTCTTATAAGTTGCTGTTTTTAACAACAGAATAGATCCAGCAAACTAAGACCCCATGTGAAATATAGTTTCAGATAGAGAAAATGTGGGTAGAGAACAAGAGCCACTGTAGTCCAAAATTATCCTACCCAGCATTCCATTTTCACAGCATCCAAACAGCTACCAGTACCGAAGAGCCAGAAAAAGACTTCTCAAAGCTCCATTCAAAATTTTCCATACTAATTTCTTAGAACTCACAGATCAACATGAACATGACAAATCTAGCAAAAGAACACTTGTCAGAGGCCTAGACTACCCATAAAACCTTAAGATCTAAGTAGAGAAATATAGTTCCAGATACAGAATATGTGGCCACAAGACCCTACTGTTCCTTTCCCTAAAAAAAGAGTGAAAAGATTTACCTAACACACAACCATGGACATCATAAACCAAAATTAAACACGTGGCCCTCTCTTTTCTGGTCTAACTTCTAGTAGGCCACAGTCATCACCAAGAACGGAACAAATGCTATCCACAAAACCCTTAGTACAGAAATGCAGTTTCAAATAAATGTGGCTACCAAACAAGAAGTCAAGAACAGTACCAACCCCCTAAAAAATCATACAGCTGCCTTCATCTTTCATCAAACAACAAATACAGAGTCATCAAAAACCTCGGAAAAACAGCAACACAAACAACCACAACAGCCAAAGCCGTCCAAACTCTAGTTTCCCTTCTTGTTTCTCAGAACCACAACCATCAGCAAGAAAGAATGAACCTAACAACATAACACTCACACAGAGCCCACAAAACCCTAGAGCAGATGAATGGACACAATAAATGTGTTCACAAAACAAGAACTGCGACTATCCCAAAAAAAAACCATCATGCACTTCATTTTCACAGCAACCAAACAGACAATTTCCTCTAAAACTGTGAAAATAACATTAACATCCACAGATTACCAAAAACCCATAAAAGACAAACAAATCAAACAACTCCAGGGTAAGAAATCCAGAGAGAAAGATTGAGGTACTACCTATAGCAAATGCAGGTCCAGTAAAAGCTAGATCTGAACCACAGGGCAAGAGGAAAGTGTATAAACCACTCTATGGAGCCACTGTAATGGTGAAGCACACATATAACTTATAAATAATTGAATAACGAATAATCAAAAAATACAAGAAATCAAACAAGAAAAACGAAGAAGTCGAGAACAGATTGCAGATTTTACACCAACCCATGTGATACGATACGACAGATTCATGTTTTTTTTAATAACCTCTCCGTGCAGAAAATGAGTAAACAAATACTGGATAAATGTAGTTGAACCAAAGTGGAAAGATGCTACTAAGCTGATTCGAAGGTTGAGCAAAATTAGAGAGTATACTTACTGGGGGCGTTTGGTAGCTGAGAAAACGAGAGAAAATAAGCAAGAAAATGATGAGGGAGAGAAAAGGAGTAGCTGTTATTAATTGGCGCGGGAGTGGTGGGAATTGGGATAGAAGGAAGAAGATAGGGAGAGTCAATAATGTTGGAGAGAGACTCTTTGGTAGGGTCCAAAATCAACTCTTTTCCATTAAATAAGGCTTATCTTTTCAAAAACACATGTGAATTGTGAAGCATGCCTAGGGATGGCAAAACGCCCCGTCTCTCACGGGGATCTCCGTCCCCGCCTCGCGTGGGGTGGGTTCGGGACGGGGATTTTTTAAATGGGACGGGGTACGGGGATTTAAATGGGGACTTTGACGGGGATGGGGCGGGGACGGGGCAAGCAGTCCCCATCCCGCGGGGATCCCCATCCCGTACTATTAGTTTTAAAATAAATATTTTTTTAAGGGAAAATTTCAATTTAATACCCTGGCAAACATTTATTTGCAGTATAATACCCTAGCTTGTTTTTTTTGCATTTTAATACCCTGATAAACATTTATTTTCACTTTCATACCCAACCGTTAACTTTCCATCCAAAATGGATGGAAAGTAGTCATGTGCTTTGCACATGACCTTGTTTTTTCAAAAAAATACCAAAAACACCCTTCAATCTTTGATTTTTTAAATATATAAAAACTGATTTTTAAAAAAATATTTTTTGAAATAAAATATAATTTTTTGAAATATATAAAAATCTGTTTTTTTTGTAATATAAAAAAACTGATTTGAATTTTTTTTAAATAAATCTGATTTTTTGAATTACATAAAATATGATTTTTGAAATATATAAAAATTTATTTTTTAAATATATAAAAACTGATTTTTTTTAAAATATTTTCTGAAATAAAGTCTAATTTTTTAAAAAATATAAAAAAAAACCTGATTCTTATAATATAAAAAAACTGTTTTTTAATTTTTTTGAAATAAATCTGTTTTTTTATATTATATAAAAATATTATTATGAAATATATAAAAATTTATTTTTTAAATATATAAAAACTGCTTTTTTAAATATTTTTTTGAAATAAAATCTATTTTTGAAAACATATAAAAAAATTTAATATATAAAAACTGATTTTTTTAAATATTTTTTGAAATAAAAATCTGATTTTTTAAATTATATAAAAATATGATTTTTGAAATATATAAAAACTGATTTTTTTTAATATTTTTTGAAATAAAATATAGTTTTTTGAAATATATAAAAAATCTGATTTTTGTGGTAGGTTTTGAAAATATGATTGATCTCAAGGGGTATTTTGGACTTTTCATCCATTTTGGATGGAAAGTTAACGGTTGGGTGTGAAAATGAAAATAAATGTTTGCCAGGGTATTAAATTGAAAAAAAATAAGCTAGGGTATTATATTGCAAATAAATGTTTGCCAGGGTATTAAATTGAAATTTTCCCTTTTTTAATAATATATACATAACACATGGCTGCCACACACAATCACACACGGTTTCAGCAGGTATATTTTCTATTTTCTCTGTAATTTCAGACCTGGCCGAGGTAGATGTGGCCACTGTTGGGGTATTTTCTGTCCATGGCTATACCATTCTTTGTTACTTTGGGTTATTTTCAAATTGCTTATTTTTTCCTAAAAAAAACAATTCAAATTTATCAACGATCTGATTCAGACACTTGTGTTTTGACATAGATTTTACATACAAAAATCTGAATATCATTTAAAATGGATCAAAATTTGACACTTGAGAATATGTAAAGAATGGGAGTAGGGAATAAAATCTCGCGCGGGGCGAAAATGGGATGGGGAATAAAATCCCCGTTCCCCGCCCCATCCCCACGTGGTCCCCGCGGGATGGGGTCAACGCGGGGATGGGGCGACTGCCGGTGAGGCGGGACGGGGACGGGGAACATGTTCCCCGCCCCATTGCCATCCCATGCCCCTATGCTTCGGGCCAATACGTTTTGTTATTTATGATAAAAATCCAGGAATTACACTTCATACACTCTATTACGTGTTGTATTTAAAGGGGTAAATGTAGTTCTTTGTTAGGCATTTTATCTTATTTTTGCGTCTGAATTGTTTTATCTTCGTTTTAGTTTCTAATTGCGATTTTTCAAAAATGAGTAGTTGAGGGTTAACGTCACTTGCTCGTTCTCATTTGCATGTTCAACATTCGATCGACCTTTAGTTGCATAAACTATCAAAAATTTATGCCTCCACGAATACATTTTAGAGGTTGAGGTACTCAAACAAATGCACTCATACAATTAGATGGATTTCGCCACTTTTATATTACTTTCTACAAATTTTTGAAAAGTTACCGTTAAAAAATGAAACGGAAAATAAAACATAACTAGGACGTAAAAATAAGATCAAGTACAGACATAAAAAATATATCTGTTCCTTTTTTTTAGCATAGTAGAACTTTTCTTGATGCTAAATAACAAAGCTACAAACAAGCAAACGTTGATATGAGAAATGAAAGACGATAAAAATCAGAAGGGCGAGACTATGTTCTAACCCGTATGTATTTAACGTTCAACCCTATAACGGAATACCCGGTTATACCAAAGGTAAAAATTAGGAGACGATCTCCTGTTGCTGGGGCGATACTGAGAAAAGACAACACATTTCTTAACTCGACTTAATACCCATGGAAATAGCTTAGGGGAAGTGGTAGGTGGAACGGGAAATCAGGGAGAACACCAGGAAATAGGGGGGATTGGGGAGTCGGATTTGCACCGAACATGGTAGGGTGGGATGTGCGTTCCCCCACACATCCAGTTGCATAAAGGGCCAATCATTTTCCTTGGTAAGGCTGTTTGGCAGACCTTGTCTCTTCTTGCTCCGGGGTAGCTTGTGTCTTGTCCGATGTGGATCATCCAGACTCCTCTTCTTCAAGGCTTGTAGTATGGATAGCACTCTCTCATCTTGAAGACTAAATTTTGTAGGCCATTTCTGTGTTTGACGGGCTTCAATGGAGGTTAGAGTATCATTCGCACCCCCATTTCCTACTTTGGCACAAGATGGTGTGCCATTCCGACCATACTTCATCCCGCTTCAAGTTGAGGCGGCTTGGGAGAAAGGGGCATGACCACCCAAGTCCATATGTGTGTCAGGGTCTTAAGCGAAAGGTGTTGCATCGGTACTGGGCCTGATAGAGCTATGGGGGAATATCTTGGAGGTATCTTCGGCCTCAGTGTTATGAGGGTCGGCGGGTTAAGGGCATTTCTCACCACTGGTCCCAATCGAGGCATGTGTCTAGTCGGAATGGGGTATGATCAGTCGATGATAATCCCTGCCTTGATATGGGGGATTTTGGGGGCCATGAGGGAGAGATCAAACCGATATGGTCTTGGCGGTTGGTTGGGGTCCATGCGCCTGCATTTGGTCTCCTGGTGGGCATATACAGTCATAGTAGAAGCAGAAGACTAGAAGGCGAGCATACTGAAACCAAACCAGGGTTTCCGTCTCGTGGCCATGTATGGTTATACAGTCCCTTCGACGAAGAAATGAGGCTAGGCTCTTCCAGAACCAAACTTGTAGAGTGAAACCCCATTTCGTTCCACCCTTATCCGTCTGGACATCCATGCAGCCACCCAATGATTCCCTAAGTTTCCAACCTATTTCCTATGTAATTTCGTACCAAGGTAGGTCGAAGATAGGGATGGAAATGGGGCGGGGACCCTAGGCCCCGTCCCGCATCCTCGCCACTCGCCCCGTCCCTGCGTTGACCCCGCCCTGCGGGGACCCCGAGGGGACGGGGCGGGGAACGGGTATTTTATTCCCCGTCCCACTTTCCCTTCGCGGGAGATTTTGTTCCTTACCTCGTTCCCGCCCCATTATCATCGCCCAAAAAAATGCACATTTGAAATGATAATTCTCAATCCATAATTTTAAAACAACATACATCACATAACAATGATATCCATGTCTTATAATAGTTTACACATAATAGAAAATGTCTTAACGAAATATCTTATAACCTAAAACTTAGAGTTCCCAACTTGACTTCATAATAGTAAAAATAGTTACATGAGAAAATATACAGTGTTGTGAATACAATTTCATAGACAAAAGCTATAAACTCTATCACGACATCATACAAGAACAAATTTATATTAGCATGTTCTTTAAATGAAGAAAATGGCATTGCTTTATTTTTACAAACATGACCACACAACAAAGGTTTAAACATGAGAAATTGTTCTTAGACAAGTGTATTGTTATTATTATGTATATATAAATTATAATATTTTATTATAAAATAATGGTGCGGGGTACGGGACGAGCCGACTCGCGGGGTGGGGAGTGTTTGCCCCATCCCTGCCCCGCGCCCTGTCAAAAACCCCGTTTATTGCCCCGTAACCCGCCCCATTTAAAAAAATCCCTGTCACGAATCCGTCCCATGCGGGGCGGGGATGGGAATCCCCATCGGGGACAGGGCGTTTTGCCATCTCTAGTCGAAGACTAGAGCCCATAGCTGAAGGCGCGAGAAGGGTAGGGTAGACGGGTTGATCCCTAGCTTGAGATCCTCCAAGATGAGTGGTGCGTACTTAAACGAACAAGGTTCTTCACGTCTGATTCAATCCTTCTCACCATAGGACGTGAAGTAGTAGCCTGATATGCCTCGTCCTAGGTCCTTAATGTCCAATCCTTCGTGGTGGAAGACCCTGGTCATGACCCCATCTATGATCTCCTGATCGTAGGAGTGTGTGGTGAATAATCACCCGGCCAGGCCAAACTTCGTGCCTCGGGATTCTCCGGGATTTCGATGTTAGAGTCTTCCTTCTCCTCTGTTGGGAAACTATCAAAGCTATCCTAAAATACCAGGAATACTTCCGTTGGTGAACGGTCCAACACGTGGGAGTCGTATGCGGGTCCCGACGGTTGCATGTTGTAGTTGGGTAAGGCTAAGGTATGGACTCTGTGACCATTATCATTAGCTGGTGCTCCATTCGTAGATAGGTTCTAGGTATGACTAACCCTCACAACCTCCACCGTCATTCCCAGGAGAAGATCCACCGGGACAGGGAGCATAGACGCATCCGGGGAAACAACAACCCTTGTGTCTGAGGGGGGGGGGGGATTTTGGAAACAACGCATTCACCGCGGATCCCAATCGGGTGGTAGTCGTAAGGACTACAATTGTCGTGAATGGTGTCTACGATTGCAAAGCATCGATCGATGAATGAGCGATTGAAGCGGCCCTTCTTATGCGATGATCACGAGATGGGTCGGGGACGAGAGGGGAAGCGATCGGAGGGGGATCGGGACCGAACATTTTGCCTTTTTCTGATAGTGGAGAGGGTTGATCTTCTCTTGGCTCAGCGCTGGTAGCATACATTCAGGGTCACCTGCCGCCAAAAACAATTGAGGGACGGTTTAGGGAGTCGCACAAGGGCGCGACTGATCGACGACTAGTGGAGCGGAGACGTTAGAGTAAGGTGGTAGCTTGGGAGCCATGAGGGTAAGTGAACAGTAGAACCGGTGGTGATCAGCGAAAGAGACTCGGATGATGAGCGGTGAAAATAGAGAGAGTACAGAACCCCAGAGACCAAAAAAGAAAAAAATATATATATTTACTCTTATTTTAAACCATATCCTTAATAATTAATGATTTTTATTTTAGCTTATTATATATATATTTTTTAAGGAAATACAATCATTATATTATAATTGAAATTTGCTTACAAAAATGAAGTACTGAAATGCTAAAAACTGAAATAACAATAAAACTGAAAGTAAAGTCACTCTATAGAGATCAAGGGTAGTATGAAGGAGAATATTGCGATAGTGTCTTCCGATCACCGATACAGCGGCTTCAGACTGATTGGATCGGACCGAGCAGGCCCAATGTTGGAAATTCCGATTGGACATAAATTGACTCTGAGGTATGCTCTAGTGTAATACTGAAGCCCTAGAGCAACGTCTCGGACAGCCCTGTAACCAGGAACTGAAATGGCTCAGTTAGACTTTGCATCCTCCCGAGGAACCAGCAGACGTCGTCCCCCCTCTGATGGTAATGAGGGCCCTTAAAAACGTAAAGTTTCTGATTCTTGATCTGATTGAAGAATGTCGCACCGGTACTTGGTGGAATCGATGCCACCCTACGTCCAGTGAGGCGATATTACCGGCAAACCCCCCACTGGACCACGAAGACCTCATTGATCTAGGCGAGGGTTCATTCCGCCCCTCGCTGTTTGTGGTGTTCCTCCATTTCCCGGGCCCCGAACTCGCCCCGAAACCCGACCCGGGACCCTACCCCTGGCCGATCTGCAACCCAGGACGCCTTCGACTCGGGCTTGTCCAGACCCGACCCAACCGGGTCCCAGTCCACCCGACACGGCCCAAACAACTCGGCCCGCCCCATAACCCAGGCCCCGACCCGTACCCGGATCCGACCCCATTGGATTACCCGCTCCAGATCTTGTGACCCGCCGCCCGGCGACCCGATCCAGACTCGGCCTGCCCTGCACCAGACCCGCTCCCTGGCCCACAGTCCTCTCAGCTCAGCCCCATCTCGGGCCACCACTGCCTGCTTTGTGTGCATCAGCCATCAGCCCGCATCCTCGGCCCAGGCCCATCGATCCCATCTGCTCCGGTTCCGAAACCCTAGATGCAGGCTCTTTCCCCGGCCTTCGTGTCCATGTCGGCGACATCGCCTCCTTCTCCGGTTGCCTCTCCGATACAGAGGAGAACACCACCACTACGTGACCCTCCTCCCTTTGGTCCACACTCATCTCATCCCAGATCACCGGGTTCTTCACCCACACGAAGACCGGTGAGGATGGCGACGACGTCGCCGGCCGCACTCCCCTCCCGATGTGACGTCTCACCCGAGGTCGTGGGTCATGTGCAGGCATCGTCCTCAATACTCCACTTCGATAATCCGGCAGACGAAACTGCGGGTATCGACTGCTCCGTCCTCTCGCCGAACTTCAATGGTATGTCTGTGGTCCTGTATCATCGCCGCTCGAACTATGGATGATGCCATAGTCATTGGTATCGATCCTTGTTGTCGCCTCCATAAGATAGCAAAACCTTAACGTTTCGATCTCAGAGAGAATCGAAACAGAGAGCTGCGTTTGTCCATGCCATGGTTTGGTATGGTGATCAACCATCATCATGAAACCCAAGACCATGGCAAGAGCCATGGCCGCCGATCTCATATGCGTCATCCTAGGGTTTTCTTTCAGTTTGATTGAGGGTGAAAGGTTAAGGCAAAAAGTTTCTCTCACTTATTATAGTGTAAGTTCCATGGGTAAAAATGTATCTCATATAAAAATAAATGAAAAACTCGTAAACAAAATAAGAAGACTATTGTTTTTTTTAGCGTAAAAGAGACATTTTATTAATATGAAGCTAAATAAAGCAAACACTGACACAAAGTGGAAATGAAAAAGGACAAGACATAATTCCGATAGAACACCGAAACGTTGGTTCTGTAAATATTATGTTCGACTAGTCTAAGTGAAAATGTAGGGAATGAGTCTCTATTTCTACGGTGGGTTGCGCGGAAGATCTAAAAGGTTTTTCATGTCTCAACTCGAGCGAGCACATGTCTTCTACAAAACACAAAACACTCTGATCCCTCGGTGGGGGGGGGGGGGGGGGGTCCTTGCTTGGCATAGGGGAGCGCGCCAAGTGGTTGAGGAGGTGTCTAGGAAAAGGAGAAGCTTGAGTTCGGCCGGATACCGATCCCTAGACGATGGGGTGATGCTCCTTTAAGGAACCTCGTAAAGCATGAAAGTACTCATTGGGGACATCCCTCCTATGTGGGGAGCATTCCATCCATCGCCACCCTGGTACAGAGGGTGGTCATCGAACCCCCTGCCCATGAAGGGATTTCATAGTCTCAGGTTTGGCTGCAAAAAAATCCTTGGGGACCCAAGTTGGCTCTCTCATCCCGAGCAGTTGATGGGTAGGTCGGGTTTCGTCGATCGTTTGCTCATTTGCCCCTCCCCCTAGTTGGGTGCGTCATGGACGATTATATGTCCACCATAATCTAAATCCGAAAGAGATAATTTCTCGACAAAGGGTCTTCTGGGTCTCTTTGGGAGGCCTATACATGCCCTACATATTCTTCCACCACGAACTCTTTTGGGGATGTAATGGTCACCATTTTCATGGTTCCATAAGGAGGTGCATGTGATCACGGGGAGGTCCCTAGTCTGGTGGGCGAGAGTTGTGGCCTCACAGTCGAGGTATAGATCGTATGACCCCGTCGGTCCGAGGGGCGACTCGAGGGAGGCCACGGTCGTCCACATCCTCCTCAGGTAGCAGTGCTCCAAGATGAACCAGACGGGTGTTGATCGGTGACGGTACCACACAAGTCGAGGCGGTGGAGGGGCGATCACCCTGGTCATAGGCAGGAGGTTTCATGCAACCGGTTGTGACCAACAATATGAGGGTGGGAGGGGACATGGGAGCGGATTGGACGGTTGACTACGGTGGGGGAGCTGGTTGGATAAAATGACCGACATGTTTCTTCATGAACCCCTTAGAGTTGCGCGAATCGACATTATGCGCCAAGTATAATGACACACCAAAAGGGGTGGTCATGGGTAAGAAGGGGTTACAAACATGACGGAGAACAGCACAGAGGAAGATGAGAGATTGGAAATGGTGACAGCGAGAATATATTAACTCTTACTATTATGCTTATTTTTATAACATTTTGAATAATTTCAAATTTTATATATAAGGATATTTTGCTATTAAATATTAAGTTGATAGACGTTCTAAGTAATAAATTTCCCATAAAATTTATACATTATTTAGTTTTACCATTTTTAAAAACGAACCGAAATGAAAATACAAATGAGTAATAATTATTATATTATATATAAAACATCTCTTTGGCTTGTCTAAACAATAAATTATAATATAAATAGACAAACACATTCAACCAATAATGAATACTTCACATATTATAGATTCTTATTGTGAAAATATCGCTCAAGACATCATTTTTTTTTTGTGATTCAACAACGATTTCATCAAGCCATTGTGCGTAAACTCACGTTGTCAAATCGATTGTTGTGTTTCAGTCGACACAAATTATCGGTGCTATCGTTGATACCACAAAAAAAAAAAGATGGGCTGATTACATTTAAGGAAATCATGGACTGACTATGCCTTCGAAACATTGTTGACCGTGCATGTTCTAAGTAATACTAATTCAGAAGCGATGAGAACAAGATGAATGCCTTCTATCATTTGGTGGGATACTAGATTGCTTCGGCCGCAAATTCATTAAAAAATGTCTGTTAAATCAACTCAATTTTTCACATAAATAATCATAATTGGCAATACGTTGAGTATTCGAAGATGATGAAGTTGAAAGTAAGAACACAAAACAGATTTTTAAAAAAAATAAAGAAAGCGAGCATTGATATTATCTGTAATACTAATAATAGCTATCTACCTTCTTTTTGAGAAAATAATAGCTATCTACCTAACTTGCATTAGTATTGCTGTATGGGTAAACTACAAATGTATACCCTTAAGTATGCACGTTTAACCGATGAATACCTTGAAGTTACGAGTTGTAACTCAAAACCCCTCCGTCAGCTAAAATGACGAAAATACCCTCAACTACACTTCAATAATTACGTTAAAAAAATTATTTAAAAATTACTTTTGTTATATATATATATATATATATATATATATATATATATATATTTACTTATTAAATGACTTCATTTTTATTTAAAAAATCACTTCATTTATATTTTTTAAAAATTGCTGAGGGTATTTTCGTCATTTTAGCTGACATAAGGGGTTTTGAGTTACAACTCGTAACTTCAGGTTATGCATCAATTAACTTTAAACTTCAGGGTATTCATCGGTTAAACGTGCATACTTAAGGGTATGCATTTGTAGTTTACCCTTGTTGTATATATGACTTGGCATTGAGAGTGAAAGCTTTGGGAAACTATAACTTGTGTCCGTATTGCTGTATATATGAGTTGGCGTTTGTACTCAACTAAATACGAGTTTTGATTATTTCACTGTACGCATCCATATTTCACAAGCAACAGAGTTTTGCAGAGTTTGAATGTTGGTACAAACATATCGAATGAGATGCTGAATTTTCTACCTCGCTCTTCTCAAGTTGTTAAATGGATTTCATGAAAAAATATATATGGGGGATTGACCTTCTACCAGGTGTATAATAAAAACGTTTATGACGAATCAGTTTTTAAAACGAAAAATTATTGGAAGATAGAAAAATTAAAAAAAAATTAAGGAAAAAATGTTTTCAAGTTTTGGACTCCAACAACTCTCTGTTCCAATGTATCAAGTGAAACAGACTGATATCTTAAAAAAATGTGTAAGATTGGTGTCCTCAGGTTTTTTCTTATTTTTAAAATTTAAAAATTTCAATTGTATGAAGAATAAAAAACAAAAAAAAAAGAAGATGAAATTATTTTCTAATCGATATTCACAAAGAATCAAAATAAGAGACAGTAACAAATATCTATACTAACTTATACATTGTTCCCATATGCACATTAACCCTTCAAATTAACATATACCTACACTAATCTTAATATATTTTCAAGATTTTAACATATAATTACATTACTCATTATATATTTTTAAGATTTAAACCGATACTATATTAATCTATCTGTTAAAATTGTAGATGCATACACTAACCTACATACTATATATAAATATAAAGGTTAATGTAAACATTTGTAGTTTTGGGCCTACATATGGGCTCAAAGCCCATAAAGCATTGAAAAGTAGCCCAATGGTGGCCCAAATTTAGTGGGACTTTTCATACTCTAAACAAGCCTTCCAAAAATCTGGAGTAGAATCACAAGATAAATAGTTGGAATCAAAATATATTCATACATTAATCAACCAAGACTAAGAATATACAATGTTATATCACAAGTCAAAATCAAAATTTCCTGCCGCAAACAGAACTTTCCTCTGCCAGTAACTAAGAATATATAGAAATGAATCAGGAAGAAATAGCTTCCTAGCCATTTTGTTGCATTATATCAAGGATTGAAGAGACCAGAACCACCCACATTAAGTGCAATGAGCACTGATATACTCGTAATCACGGCAAGCCAAACCAACACCGATCCTGCAAATCACAGTAGAGCATAGAATATCAGACAAAGATCATAATTTATACTACCATTATACATTGTTTGAATCATACAAAATAAAGACCTTTAGAATCTTTTGAAGCGTTGTTGGAATTGGAAGGCATGGATGTGTTATCATTGGGACCTTGAGATCCTGAAATGATCGAGGCATCTTCGTAGAGCTTGGAATTTCCTGCTTCTGATGCCACAATACCCTGAAACTCTTCGCTCACAATCAAAGCTGCTAGAACGTCCATGAAGGATTCTGGACCTTGTTCTTCTGAGAAATTGGTTGCTTTCTGATCATAACTGGTGTTTGATTCTTCAGAATCAGACATGTCATCATCTGAAGCATCCAAAATTGCAGATTTCATCTCGGTCTTGTCATCTTCTTCGTCCTCAACATATGCTTTGTAGGTCAATCTAAGTAGGATCTCTCCACAAGACCTGTTTCTGAAAACTCCCCAACCTCCTCGCAACACCACGATCCTGTCTGTCGGTACAGTGTCTTGCAAAGATGCAAGATCTACCTGGAAATATAATCATCATTTCAGAAATTATAATAAATTATTAACAACATAGCAGCCCACAAGGCTTGAACTCGAGACTTTGCTCAAAGAAACCAATCTCTTAATCAAAAAGGAAAGAAAAAAAGCTCTTAACCAACAAAGAATACATGTAAACTTAAAATGTTATCCAGTGAAGACAACACATTCAAAATTCACTTTTAGTTGCTTGACACAAATCATTTAACTACATTCCTTACATAATTGCACTGAGCTTGTCGCATTTCTCACTTTTCTCTATTTTGGTAAATAACAAAAATACCCATGCAGTAATTTAGAGAACTTGGACAAAGTTATTGTATTAGTGGCATATTGTTGAAAGTTTAATTAAAGGGTATTTTTGTCATTTAATACCAAAATAGAGTAAAGTGAGAAAATTGAAAGTCAGTGTAGTCAAGTGAGAAAGGTGACAATGCTAGTGTAGTTTTGTGAGATTCTCTCTTGTATTTATTAACCATTGATAAATTAGGGATAATCTCACTCGGTTACCCTTAAGTAACACCTTTCTCAACTAACTACCCCTAAATTTAAGAAGTTTTTGACAACCCCTAAATTTTTTTAGTCTTTATTTACCCCAAAAGTTGATGGAATTGGGGTAAAATGAGACTAAAAAAACTTAAGGGGGCTGTTGAAAACTTTTTAAACTTAGGGGTAGTTGGGTGAGATCGTCCCCTCAAATTATGTTTCAACTGTAAGCATGCATGCAATCAAGGCAAAACCAAACTAGCTAGAGGAACCACTGAATAGAGAGAGGAGAGAGACTGCATGCCTATTTGCCTAAACATAGCATGAATAGCATCAAATTTTATCAGGGAGCCAATGGACTATGTTACTATACATTCAAAATATTAGCAAAACCAACTGTATTACTTAACCAAAGTAATTACACTAATTTCAATGATATTCTTCGAACTGTCATATAACAAGACTTAAAACTATAATAGAGCAAATAAACATCTACAGAGTCCTTCATTTTGATGTGGACCTTACCTCTCCGATACCAATATTTAAATCTGCAAATCCAAGGGCATCCTTCACTTGGATATACAATTTCTGCTTTTTGGGGTTAGCCACAAGCATATGAAAATCCTGCCAACAATCAGAAAAGATAACCTCTAGTAAACCTTCAACGACTGAACACAGTTCAAATCTCATAGTGTTTGACACTGAGTCAGCAACTTTTTTGCAACATTAACCACAACAAGCAAGGCTCAACTGCTGAGAAGCTTTACCTGATTCCAAATTGGCTCGCCGGGAGGGCCAATAACAGTTGTTTGGCTGTTCTTTTTACTGCGTATATTTTGATCTCCTAGGTTTAAGATAACATATGGATCCGTTTTACCTGACACATGCACATATAAAATTCAGTTTTGTCCAATTTAAGAAGAGCTGAACTTAAAATGTTAAGAGAGAGAATTGTTACCATAGAAGATATAAGAAAGTTTTTGAGCATCCACAAGAGTAACTGATAATTCTCCTACAAAATCTTTGTTCCCTTCTTGCATCTCTCCTGGTCTAAAGTCGTTTTTAACAGGGCCAACGGCTCTTCCCTTTTGAAAATCCAGAACAATTTTCTTTGGCCGTACAAATAGTCCAGGTAAATCCTCGGTAAGAAGTTTTGTCAAAAACCTACATCAAACCAATCACATATTTAAGTTAACATATGGAGTAATAAGAAACTCACCATATTCAAATCCTAAAAATAGGAACACACAGTAATTACTGAGAAAAACTCACTTACATTGATAGAACCGGAATTGCTGGTATCCACCAACGCATGCACAGAAGAATAACAAAAGAAGGAAACAAGGGTCAGTACTATAAAAATAAATGCAAAATCTCAAATTGAATAACTCCTCAAGGCCATAAAACTAGACATACCCATCAAGTTGAATAAGCGAAATGGTGAAAGCTCGAATTTGATCTTTGGAAGAGAGACAAAAGCCCATGACACAGCTCCCACCCAAGGCTCAGATGGTATCAATCGTAATTTGACCCAAAGTTCTCCATCAATGTCAAAATCTCGAATACCAACTGGCACGACAATTGGTATGATTCCAGATTTTAGTGAGAGCATTAACAACATGCGAGCACCCCCAGTATATCGTATGCCTATTTGGTACCTAAATGAAGTAAGGAGAACAGAAGTCAGTTTAATGCCACATTAATTGAACTTCAAACGTTAAGGTCCACGCAATATATTAATTTTAAAAAGTGAGGCAAAATCCGAACAAGCTTTATATCATCATAGATGGACGTGCCAATGAGTTGAATTTTAATAAAAACTCAGTCCGATGATTTGTCGGCATGTGATATAGGGGTTTCTGATCCTTAACCAAATACAAAACTTAACCCAAATGACTGGTTAAACAGACGAAAAACAATTTACTGAAACTTTACCAGACAAAAAGTCAGTCCAGTAAAACATCGGGTTGTGCACTTCATTTCGAGATACATGTCTTCCAATCATGCTACTCAGAGTCAACAAGTTGGTAGACTACTCAAGTGCTATACTATAAAGTGCATATCTTCAAATCAATCTCTGATTAGTCAAGGTATGTCTGACTCATCGGCCAAATGATAACCTAAGTCCTAACAGCATCCTAACTTTTAACTAACAATCAGACTAGGATATTATCAATGCAGTCCAACAAAGTCCTGCTTTAAATGAAAACCTTATAACCAAATATAAACATGTACTCCTAAGATTCTCTCCCATGGAATTGGAGTCAAGAAGTCTTCAGGTATCCTAACCAATAAGCAAAGTTTAAGGTTAATGTTAATGTTATATTTCTCCCTGAATCATTTCAAGCATAAATGTTAACTTCCGCGAATCACTTCAAAAGCACATTACCTATTCATCATTGATGGCATTTGTGGATGAAACTGTTGAAGGTACTACTTGGATTCTTATATCAAAAACATTGAATTTGACAACAACAAAAAAACAATCAGAGATTTGGTTTCTACAACAGTATAAGAATTAATTCACCATCAAACATGTAAGGTGTGATTTGGTTACACCACATGTAACATTGCAGTGATAGAACATAACTGTATATCCAAACATGATATCAAGAGAAAGTACGATACTTACTGCAAATCATTGACTCTTCGGGAAGTTTTGCGCTCCACATTCCGAACCGACAAGGGCTCATCACCTAATGAGAACTGCTTAATTTCAACTCTCTCCACATAATCAGGCTTCTTCAAGTCATCCACAACGGGCTGAAGCAACCCAATGAGCCAATTCTCAATCCCACCTCTATAAACCTTCCACAACTTCCCCAACACCATGTTCACCCATTCCACTGATTCTTTCCTCTGCAAGTCCTTCTCCAAAAAAAGGGAAAAGCTTGTGGGTACTTGCGGCCACGCACCACCCCGCTTGCCTTCACTGCCACTTGATTTGCTCTTCTTCCTTGACGTCCAGAGCTTATCAAAAACAACCCCAACAAAGAAAAAGAACACAAACAACCCAACTATGTTCCTATTCAGCGGAGGTGACGGGATTGGGTGAATTACTCCTAACTGGGTTCTAAGCTTATCTACAATAGGGTCTTCACGAAAGTTAGAAAATTTGGAACCCACCTGAGCCGTTGACTCTTGGGACAGCTCCTCCGTATCCGGTTCACTCGAAAACCGGCTCGTTACTATACTCTTCGCGCCAAGTCTAGCAGACTTAGCCATTCCTATACTCAGATTGAGGTCTCCACCATCCCCAGGAACCGCACATGCCTGAAAACTCCATTTCCGACGAGAATTCTCGAAACTGGCTACAAGCTTTCTTCTCCGACGCTTCGAGAACGGGACTGATTCGGAACTCTGGGTCGCTGTCTGGTTGGTAACAGGACGGAACCTGCTACACGGACAGAGGAGCTGAGGGAGAAGCAAAATCTGCGAGAAAGCGTAGCTCGCAGAAGCTGATTGGGAAATCATTTAGTGAAACTAGTAAAGCCAGAGCCCAGATTGCAAAATTGACGCAATATTTTCGCATTGGTCAACATGAATCCGGACCCAATCCTTATCGCGCCAGGAACCCTAAAATAAAACTAAACCCACGAAAACAAACACTTCCTGGAGCGAACAGAACTGCAATTTCTAGCTGGAGACGACGCAAATTCGACTAGCCCAATCACCAAGCATGTAACCTGGAGAGCTTGGGGTGTTGGTGAACAGGACAAAGATGGAGGGCAATCGAAATTTCCATTACACAACAAATCTACAGAAAGGGAAGTTCAGATAGAGAGAGGGAGAGGGAGGTAGTGGAGGAGATTGAAGAGTACCGCGCATGTGATTCAGGAAATTCTGGAGAAGTGGGTTCGTTACGCGTAACCAATTGGGCCGAAGAGCACTAGTTTTGTGATTTTCAGACCTCAAAATGTGGAAGACGTGGATAATATAGTATTTCTTTTCTCTCTTTTTAATTTGCATGACCACCCTCTTATTTCGAGAAATTTATTATTGGGGTCGGCAATTCAACATTTTGTTTCGTTGTATTTTGACTGGACCCGCTTTTGATACATATTTTTCAATCGCATTTTATTCTAAAATCACATATAAGATGCGGTTTCTATTCGATTCATGTAGAAATGATAAATAATCAACACATACGAAGAATAGACCCACTCGCAGTATTTCTTTTCACTCTGGACTTGAGACCACAGATTTTTCATTTTTGGAAATGAGGTCGGTATCGCCACCCTCTTTTTTCTTTCGACTCCCCTCTTCTAGTTCTTACGATGGCTACCACCATATCCCTTTCTCTCGCGTCTACACAACCGTTTTGGGGACTAGCGAAACGTCCATACAAACCCGATCCTTGACATAGGAAACTGATAGGTTTCCCTTTGACAACGGGGGATCTATCTAGCATGATTGGTCGATCCTCGGATCAACCACGACATGATCCTTTTAGGCTTTCAATCGGAGGTAGAGGATGCACATATTAGGGTTGGGATGGATGTAGTCGGTCATGCAACCCGATGAAGGTGACCTCGACGGAAGGGCCTCGAGGCGTAAATCGGTGGCAAACCTATAACATTAGGTGGTAGTGGTGGAGGAACTATTTGGAGGATGTCTTTCGATGAATTGGTCATCCCGATGGACGACATTGAAGATATGGACTATACATTTAGCTTCGCTTTGGCCGACATCCTCATCACAAGTCGTAAGTACAACGTCACGACATAGGGAACATCATGCAAAAGCTTTGGCATATCCCTACGTGGAGGTCTGATCTATGGGAGACCGCGTGACGATGTTCCTCTTCCAATAGGAGGAGGATCTACATCGGGTTTTGGCAAGAGAACCACGAGACTTCCACTACACCATATTGGTTATAACAAGGGTGAATTTGTTGGTTCCACTGAAGGCGACATCGTTTACCCTCACCTCCATTAGGGTTTAGGTCCATTACATGCCTATTAGAACGAGGAACGAGACAGTGTGCAAGAATTTTGATGACAAGCTAGCACATGCATGAGAGTGGACACATACTCCACTAGAAAGGGGTGGGACAACGCGCTTTGTGTCCGAGTCAATATGGCCCGACCCCTTCGCCGCCAGGTCCTTCTTACCCTTAGAGTTATAAAACGCAAGGTAATGTTCCGTTTTACACGTTAAAGATTGTCTGACCATTGCTACAACTATGTAAGGATCAGGCACATTGCAAGAGACTGCGGGGTTTGCTATCATAGCCCTCACATACGGGAAGCAAGTGATAGAGGGAGTTCCCTAAACAGGCATTTTGAGACCATCCCAGTCGAATACCAAGTCATGAAAATCTCACATGGCCACTTGGCCCGGAGTAGGGTAGGGCCACATCCTTATATCTTGGCACTAATCGGTCCCTATCAAGTTGGTAAATAATTGGCTCAATCCATCAAGTTCGTGACAACGGTTACATTGAAGCCAAAGGAAGACACCCCCCCTCTATATTGGGAGGTCGTATTTTCATGACGAAGTTCGAAACGTCATGGAATATGGTATCCAACTACCTCCCCCATCACTATACCGCCATCATGCGGCATCCACCCAGCTCCTAGTAGCCCAAAATAGGGTTCAAAATGTCATCAGAACGGCTCAGTATTCGGTCAAGGACCAAGAATGAAAGTCAATCAGAAACATGACCATCATGTCTAGTTGTTCCTCCACCAAGAAATGCATAGTCGTGAAATGGTCAAGAAAGGAAGATTTAACGGGTGAATAATAAGCCATTAGATGCTGGAAGAAACACACACTCTATTTGGAAGAGGACGGAACCGGGAGCCTTCATCACTAACTCCAAAATACCCGTTGGTGGTCTGTTGGAAGAAGATGTGGAGACGGTGCAACAGACGAGGGGAGGAAAGCATCCTCGTTATTCTAACAAGGACCACTAGGGTATGTAGCTAAATTGATACTCCCCAACTACCACTCATAAGGTGGTGGCAGTACCACTAGGTATCATTTTGTTTCTTGTAGCGTTAGACGATGATTTAGCATATTATGCATTCATAAGGCCCTTACATCCATATAAGGGAGGACATCAGAAATTGTTAATTAGGACGGGAGACAAGTACATCTACGCCGAACCATCTTATTAAGGACGGGTCAGCCAAGCCTCTTACCTGATCATCTACCGAATACTCCTAAAATGGATGTCACTCACCCGATACCCTTCAACAAGTAGACGGTCCCAAATATAATTTTTGGAACTCGACATATTATGTTTTTTCATTTCTATTATACTTGTTTTAATATTTTAGTTTATTTATATAACCTTCATATTATGATTCCTATAACCTCCAGACAGGCTTAAATTTATTAACACCACGTCTTATGCAAAAAACTATCAACACATCTATTATGCTTTGAGAGCAGTGATAGATAGGTTTAGATTTCACACCCACTAGTTTGGTTTGGAGCTTGTTCATTATATTTGTCCCTTGTGCTTATCCAATGGGCTGGTGGTTGTTTATTGGGTTTCTGCATGTTTTGTTTGGCGAAAAAGGAAGGAGACTTAATTTTCGATGGTTGTGAAAGTTTCTTGCATTCCCACATACAAGGTGGTCGTCGTTGCATAGTGGCATGGTTCAGCAACCACTTAATCGTGGGCTCCACAATCCCTGTTACTGGCCTGCACAGTGTGGCACCGCATGGACGTTCTCATGGGGGGGGGGGGGGGTTGGAGGTGTAGCCGCAGAGGAGCTGCTGGAGTTGGTAGTAGTTACGGGGGAGTCCGTGGCGGTGGACGTGGAGGCGTGGATGGTGGCAGCGACATGTGCTACTCGTTCAATGAGAGCGACCACGTGGTCGAGGGATGCGGACTAGGCGGGGGCCGCGACGAATGTTGTTCGTGGGGGCAGAGGGTATCGATCCACAATTGTCGTTTGGGGTGGCTGTAGGGTGGACAAGTATAGTAAGGACCTGGTTTTGAATCGGCGGCAGGATGTACCTATCTACTGTTAGCGCTCGGACGATCTTTGGTCCGATGCGGATTTTGGGCACTACCTAAGAGGGGTATGCGGGGTCCAAAAGACTGAAATTCCAATCGACGAGGGGCGTAATACACCCTATCCTCGATCAATGAGGAATTCGTGGTCTGGTGGGGGGTCCGCGGGTACTACCGCACCCACTAGATGTATGGTGGCAGTGGTTCCACCAAGTACCGACACATGTGTCCTTTACCATCTCGGGAGTCAACACTTTAGCGTTCTTAGATCCCTACACTATCAATTAAGAGAGGACGACACACACTGAATCATCGAAGGAGTACTTAGTCCGTCTCGACACCAACTTTCTAGAAATGGATCCGCTCCGTCCTAGCTCACTATTGGAAGTAGTTGTACCGGTTGCTTGGACTACCATCACAATATCTCTCCCAACACCCACTTCGAACATTTTGGTATTTGAGGGTTTTTCGTCTTTTATCATTGTTTTTTATCCCACGATGTATAGACCGTTAAGTTTAATTATCTTATTTGTCTATTTTATTACTCATTGCTTATCCCACTTAGGATCAATATTTTATTTTCTTTTAATACAGTGATTACGATTACGGTAAAAAAAGGTGTCAAATATTATACAATATTGTCTTTCATTCACAATTTGTGAAAATACCTCATTCAAATGGTATCTATAGGTTCCACGTACGGCTGATTTTATTTTTGCAATTTAAGAAATTATATTAGTAAATTTTGCTGTTTATAGAAAAAGATGGATTTTTTGTGATTGTCTGAAATAGAAAGTGTTTGTTGTTAGTTTAGACAGACTATAAGGACCTCCAAGCAAATTTGTAAATTTTGGAAGCACGTGGGTCGGAACCGTCCTCATGAGCCACAGCAGGAAAAGGTAAGACAGTCCACTATAGGCCCAATTTGAAAATGACACCTTATGGGCCGGTTGACCAATGACACAAATACCGACCAAGCCCAAGTTGATTAGCTTTAATTTTCGAATAATCAACGGTCAAAAGTCAAAGGTCTCGAGCTCAGACCCAGAAATCATATCACACACGCATCAATTCGATTACAAATTGATTTAAAACACTGCTCCCTTATTTAATTATCTTTGTAACAAAATTGTACGAGCAATGAACTAAAATATATTTTAATTCGTTTAAAACAAAATTTATTTTAAATTTTTTTGAGAACAAAGAAGCGTTTTTATTACCACAAAAAATAGCTATTACATGTTTGAACCTGCACCAGGTCTAACAATAACTCAGCAACAGTAGAACGTCGAAGACGGTCTTGATGAAAGTAAATGACTGGAATGAAAAAGTACTGCAAAACACTGTTCAAGGTGTGGCCAAATCGCCGCTCATTCTCCTGAAAAAAGACCCATATAGTCTGGTTGAAACCGAACTTGTGTTTTGCAGTAGTGAAGGAAGGACTGACTTGTCTTAACCTTCTCTTCCAACAATGGTCCCTGAAGCCTTGGGTGTTACTCATTTTCCTTGGAGACGTTGCTTCTCAGCTCTTGTCTGATCTTTCCGGGGTTCCCCAACAGAACCCCTCTTTGTTCCAGGTGCCATCCTCGAAGGTGCTTCCACTCCACTGATCGGTGGCTGGACCACTACCAAGGTTTTCCAACTTGGTAGATTGCTCCCACGTACACACTCGTTAGACGCAGTGTTGTGGGTTACGATTGCTCCCCTTCCCCGATGTGAATCAGAATAAGAGCATGTACAAAGTGGGGGGCAGGGTACATGATCCTTGTACTGACTGGGATGAATTGTGATCTGCTCCACTAAATCTGAGAGTGTTCCACATCAAGGGGGCATGTATGGGGATTAGGATTTACAGAAGTGCTGACGGGATAATTAATTATACTTTTGCTGAATTTGTTAAATTTATATTTAATTAACTAAATAATAAATAAAAGTGAAATAAAATACATAAAATTAAATAATAAATTAATTATTGAACTAAAATGCAAATTAAACTTGGACTTGTACTTAAAAAACTATATAAATACCAACCACTATATTTATTTATTTCTCAAAGTATTACAATTTTAATTTTGGAGGGAATCAATTGATTTGTGGAGCCTGACAATTTGTGCAGTGTACACTATTTTTGCTCGAATTTAGTAAAGAGAAAATGGTTTTGAGAGTGAGAATTGAGAGAACGTAGAAAGAAATGACGTGCATTAAATGAATGAGGGTATTTATAGGTTTTTTGTGTTCTTATTTTGTTTTATATTTTATTATAAAAAAATAGCCGTTCACGACTGTTGGAGCTCCAACGATCGTTTTTTTGTCTTAACCGGGGCACGTGTCAGCATGGGAGAGGGCGAGGTGCAGACCCGCGAGGCACGAACCCGTTTTCGGGTTCGAGGGCCACACCCGGGCTCGTGAAACGCGGGTTCAAGGTCCAGGATCCGCGGTTCAGGCAACGCATAGCATGCAAACCCCGAACCCCCTGCTTCGTGCTCCTGCCCCTGCTTCCTACCCCCCACGTTGTACATGCTCTTAAATACAGTGTTTTGAGTCAAAGGGTCAAAACCATTTATTTTTAATTTAATAAACTTACATTATACACGTTAAGTTTTTTTTGGATGCATATTTTACTCATTTTTCAATGTTCTATATTACCCTTCCTATATTTATATATGTACATGTTTTTTGACAGATGTACATTTTTGTTTACTCAATATAAATTAGATAATATTATTAATATTTACAATATTATAGACTGTCAAAGTTGTTAATTAATAATTTTAATAATTTTATAAAAAATAATTAATAATCAATCGATCGATCATATATTATTAGTTTAATAATCAATCGATCGATCATATATTATTAGTGAAATGTATTAATGTAATAAAAATTACGAATGTTTCACTTCTTAAATTTTATAATTCTATATACAAAATCCTCATTTTCAAATAATATAATTTAGAATATAACATAATAGGAATTCAAGATAACAACCTTCTATGATTCATGAATAAAAACATTAGCTTACAAAAAGTCAAAACTACAGAATATTCTTTTTGCAATTGAATATTTCATACCTTCTTTGGAAGCAATTGGGCTGGAATAATGAACTTGTCGGGACTGGGCCAGTCTGGCCTGTAAGAATCATAAGTTTATATCCATTTTAAGGCCCAATGAAGGGCCTATTCTCAAACATATTTAATTTTGAGTAAATAAGATAAAATAAATTTAGTCATTTACGATTTTGCCATCTATCTTATATCTATTTTCTTTGGTTTTCTTATAGGAAAAAGACGAGCAAGGGTTTTAATTGATCCGCAACAACATTTTTATCAGTTCTCCATCAAGAGAGTAGGCGACGAATCGTTCTCAGGTAAGCTTTCACTCCATCTAGATCTGCATTTCTATAGGTAAGTCCCCTCTGAATCCACACAAATTTTCCTGGAAACCAAACAAGGGTTAAGGGATGTTATACGTCTCATCTAGAGGTTTAATTGCGATTTCAATACCTAAACTGGCGAGTTTTTGCTGCACAAAGGTTTCTGCCATGGAATTAGCGAATACTACTGCTATGGCTGTTAGGTTTGAAAATGAAACCAATTATGGTTTTGTTGTTGGCTCTGTCTGCTTTATTCAATTTTGCTTTGATGTTATCATAAAAAAATTGGGAGTCTTTATTTTTCAATATGTTAATTGATTATCAGAATATGAAATTTGTTGTGGAAGTGAGAATTCACACTGTAGTGAAGTAAGGACTGATAAGGAGCCAGCAATAACTGCAGCCATTTTACCTATGTTTGAGAATGAAACCAGTTGGATTTGTGTGAAAGAAGGCACTCTTGTTGGTTATGCTTGCTTTTCTCTAACTTGTTTGAATATCCTCATACAACTTTGGATTCTGTATTTTCAATACGGTAACTGGTTTTCAGAATGTGGAATTTTTCATGGAAGTAAGGCTTTATACTGGAGTGAAGAGTGTGTTTGTGTAGGGAATGTTGAGGAACTTTTACTTTTACATTGTCTTTGACACATTGTTCATCTATAAAGGTGTCTCCTCTATATTGTTCTTAGCTGGTTTTTGTATACCGTGCAATATTTTGTTTTGTGCTTGGTGTTTGATTCAATTGGAACAATGATTTGTCTTTTGTAGAGCTTTGTGCCAATTCTGTTCTCTTGATTTCATGCAATTGGAGTGAAATGGCAAGCTTTTCGGGGAAAGGGGTTCCATTAAATGGGTCCGTCTATGTATGCAACTTGCCCTATGGGACTGACGAGAGTATGTTGGCTGAATATTTTGGCACTATTGGGTTGTTAAAGGTAGGGAGTCTTACCAGGTACTTTTTGGACTAAAATTTGGTTCTTTTGCAACCATTCTTTTGAATTATGACTTTATGTGCTGAAAATTCTTATTTTTCCCTTGTTTGTTTATGTTCCTTCCCCTAACTTCACAGAAAGATAAGCGGACCGGTCAACCAAAAATATGGTTATATCGTGATAAAGCTACTAATGAACCAAAAGGAGATGCTACAGTTACATACGAGGATCCACATGCCGCATTAGCCGCTGTTGAATGGTTCAATAACAAGGATTTTCACGGTAGCGTAATTGGAGTTTTTATAGCAGAGTCAAAAAACAAAGATGACCAGTCATTTAACTCTAACTTGATCGGAGACCCTACTGTTGGTGCTGTTGCTATTACTGCTACTGGTGATGCCGGAGGACTGGAGGAAATTGCTGGTGATGTGAATGGGCATGGTGGAAAAGGTAGAGGTCGCGGTGATGCTTCAGGAAAAGCTTGGCAGCAAGATGGAGATTGGATGTGTCCGAATACAAGGTCTGTGATATGAGATTGGTGAGCAGCTCTTTCTTGCTCTTTTGTGCCTTTAGTTTTAGTACCGACTATATATACATTATTTATGGATATGGCTACTCATTCTCTGTTTGTGGGCAGTTGCGGCAATGTGAACTTTGCATTTCGCGGTGTTTGCAATCGATGTGGAAGTGCTCGACCTGCCGGTGCCTCAGGAGGTGGCGGGGGTGGCCGTGGTAGGGGTCGTGGTGCCCCGGACTCTGGAGGCCGTGGAGCAGGAGCTGGACCTGGCAGTCATACAGGACTATTTGGTCCTAATGATTGGCCTTGTCCTATGTAAGGGCATACTTTTTTTTTCCTTCTGTCGATATAGTTTATATTTTATTCGTGTAGTCTCATGATTTGTAGAAATAGCTGCATGTGTCTCTCCTTTGCTAGCCTTTTCAGGATCTGTTATAACATTTTATTTTTCACTTCAATGTTCAGTGCAATATTTTGTCAAATAATATCTAGCGAACTCTGCAAAATATAGCAATGCTTTGCATTCCATTCTAGCTTGAGGAAGCAACTGTTCAAATAAAATAATTTTGGGTACGTCCTATGGGTGGATGCATATTTATGTGGTTTGATTCTTGTGAAATAACTTATGATTCCAGTATGTAGGAAGTTGTGGGCTACCTGAACTGGGCTCTATTGTTGATGTCGTTGTAGTGTTTAGTTTCATTGTGATTAGTTTGCCCTTCTTTTCGCGCCTTATAGTACAGTTCTACAACATTCTAAATTTGCTAAGAGGTATACCCAGATGTAACACGTGTTTAGAGATGCATTGCTGGGACTATAGCTACTCATTCTCATTTACTTGTACTTTTTATGTGCCAGGTGTGGAAATATTAACTGGGCAAAACGCATGAAATGTAATGTTTGCAATACCAATAAGCCTGGTCACAATGATGGTGGTGTGAGGTACTGCACTTTGTGAATACTCCAGTGGAGTATGTCTTTATGTCATATCGTGAAATTCCCCTACTGATCTAAAAGCTTTATCCATCTCTGCTATTGACTCCCTCATTGTTTTATATTTGATTTTTCTAGTGTTAATATTACTGGTGCTTGGCTATGCCAGCATGATCTCTCTTGTTTGTTAATATTGCCGTTTATGAATATTCTACCTTCTAATGCATTTATTTTTCAAACATGATTTCTTAGTGCTCTTCTGAGAAGAACATGAACTAACCTGGAATAAGTTGTGAAATGAAAAACTAATTCACTTACTCTTTACCACTTTGTTTTTTGTTGGTTTTTAAGTTGTCACATATTTAATTCGGGTAGATTCTTCATTTAATTGAAAACTTTCGGTACTGGCAAATGGTGATATATTTAATTGCAAGTACATTTCACTTGAAATGATGATGATTTATCTCATGTATACTGATGGAGTGTTTTACTTTTTCTACCCTGAAGCAGTAAATTAGATGTGATAGTTGTCATTACTATTTCATAGGATTGAAAGAGAGTAATAACCATTATCCACGTCAAACTCATTTATTACCTGTAGATTTATTATTTTCCTTCCTATTCGATATTGCAGTGCTGTATATTTTTGCAGTATGTTTCTGCTTTACGAATATGACATTTTCTGGGTATTTCTAGTAATATCAAGTCTTATTCCTATTTTGGCATTTCTAATTTCGAGAGTTTTAGCCCCAATTAGATTCATTTAAATCAAGTATTTTGTGTATATTTCTATTTTGCTTATGTTTAATGTTGTTATTAAACAGAGGAGGACGTGGTGGAGGATATAAAGAGCTTGATGAAGAAGAACTGGAGGAGACCAAGCGACGCCGACGTGAGGCTGAAGAAGTAATACTACCTGCGTTGGTTGGAATTATTATCTTTTGATCTGGTTTAATTATATGCATTATCTATTGCCAGGATGATGGTGAGTTGTACGATGAGTTTGGCAATCTCAAAAAGAAGTTCCGCGCCAAAACACAACAAACTGAAGTTGGACGGGTACTTCCAGGTTCTGGGCGTGCAGGATGGGAGGTTGAAGAACTAGGTATCATCCCCAGTCCAAGTTTTTGATATGTTATATTATGGTGCATCAAATGCTGTAAATTGATTCGTGTGCTGAATTTTTTTAGATGGTTCTTGTTTTAGTATCACCTGCAGTGTTTCATGATATATACTAATAGTCTTCTCAACATGGTGATGGACACGGCACTGGCCATTTCTCTAAATTCCTGTTGTTTCGGGGTTCAGACTCTTACTGTATTAGAAGCGCTATGTTCCCCAGGAAAGATTGATTAGGGGAGAACCTTTACAGTTGGTTGCGTGTGTTCCTAGTTAAAGATCCACCATGTCAAATGTTAATCATCACTTGCTAGTTTTAGAACAAAATGTCTATTTTACCCCTAAATCTTTGGAAAAGCATCAGGTTTGTCATAAGTACTTAAAAGGATGAATAATTAATTTAAGGGCAATTGTGTCATTTTGAATAATTAAAATTCTCTATCCATTTTAACAGAATGTTCTGTAAGGGTATAATCTTTCAAACAAAGGGTAGTTTAAAAGTTCATATGTTTTCATAGGTAGTTTTTTCATAGGTATAATTCTTATGTCAGTTCTCTTCAAATTCATTATTCATCCAAACCCGTGAATTAGATTTTCCACGTGGAATGAAAGAGTCCCAATAGTGGATTGATTGTAGTTTCCTCACACCCTTTTCATCTCTCTTCCCTTTTAGCTGGTAATCATATAAACACTATTAGGTCATTAACTGTGAATAAGTTTGAAATCCCTACTTCATTGATGATGCGAGATAGAGCCTTGTGATAAGGCTGAGTTTTAGGTCATTAACTGTGAATATTACTATTATTCAAGGTTGTAAAAGGCGCTAGGCGCTAGTCGGGCGGCAAAGACTCCTAGGCGTTAGGTGGGGACTAGTCGGGGCCTAGGCGGATTTTATTTTATTTATTATTTTTAATTATGTATAAATATATATTACATAAAATAACATAAATTTATGTATTAAATTAATGATATATATTTTACATTATAAATATATGTATTTTATGGTATTTATATATATACATATATATTATATAATCATATATATATATATATATATATGATTTTAGTGAGTTTAAATTATAAAAAGAAAATATATAAAAGTTTATGTATAAGAGCACATAAGCACTCATAATTCATAAATGCACCTATGTAGGAGTGCATAATTTAATATTAAAGTCACGATAATTGGGTGGTAAAACGCAGGCTGTGTAGTTTGAGTGGATAATTGGGTGTTTTGTGGAGTCCCACATCTAAGAAAAAGAAACAAATGTCATTTGATGGTGGTTATAAAATGAAGACAAAGTTTATGGTAGAGATAACACTCGCTGAAGGTGCGAAGCGAATATTCGCTCGGCCCTTTTAGTTGGGCTTGGTCCACTTAGTTGGTCGACCGGCCCATTTAGCCGGTCGCCTGGCCCATTTAATTGGCCGCCCATCCTGCTTAGTCGGCCACCTGGTTCGCCTAGTCGGTTATAAGGTGGTATAACGCCTAATACCGCCCGACTCACTTGAGTCGTGGCGTTTTTATGTTTTGAGCGCCTAGCCCGCCTTTTACAACCATGCTATTATTACATGTTCATCGGTTGTTCATGTTGGGATTTCCGAATCTGTTCATAGAGGATCCTGATATTTGTCCACCGATTATTTTTTATTCAAGTGTACATTCTCAATGGATGTCATTATCCTGTTTAATTAAAAGTAATGTTAAGTTCAAATACAATCACCTCCTTAAAATACAGATCCCTTGAAGTACGAGCACATGATAATTACAAAAAAAAAACAAATCTTTCCAGAATCAAATTATAATTATATCTCATGCACTGGTTTTGTAATTATCATGCACTTTACTTGTAATTATCATGTGTTTGTAGTTGTATTGTAACTTTGTAAGGGCTGAATTTGATCCCCTCCCTAATTCAATATGATTTACTTTTGTGGCAGGTGTAATTGACAGAGACGGGAGAGAGAGAAGCAGGGATAGAGGAAGGGATAGAGATGACCGGGATGGAAGCAGGAATCGAGAACGAGATGACAGGCGCCGGAGCAGAAGCAAGGAGAGGGATAGGGGTAAAGATCGAGATTATGATCGTGATCGAGAATATGGGAGAGGGGATAGAGACCGTGATTATGAGAGGAGGAGCAGCAGGTACCGTTACTAATTATGGAAGGGACTACTTCTAATTGTTGATGATTTAGCTCTTATAACGCTGTCTTGAAATTATCCGATGTTTTGGACCTTTGTTGGAAACGTTTGTGTTTGACTTGAGCTTAAGCTTTCGGGTTATTTTCATTGAGTACACTCAGACTACTCTACTCTCCGCTTCTGAGCTCTGAGTTGCTGTTAACTACTTTTTTGTGTAGACTCAGAAGTTGACTTTCATTTCTTAAGATTTATGACAATTTGCCATCAGTGAAATGATTTCATAATATGCTTTAGAGTATCTTGTTTGTAGTAAAAATGGTATGTATCAGTTCATATGAAGAATAGATGTACGTTTGAAAAGACAAGGATAATGTTTGAAGTACATGATTGATGATTCTGTTTTAATATAGTTCTGAACATATATGTTATTTCCGCTTCTAGATTCGGCGCTGTTACGTTTGAATAAATTGTTTCAATGAAGTCTTCACTTTCGTAGAGTGCTAGGGCAATATGTTCAAACACAAGACAAAATTGCAACTAATTCAATTCAGATTTTAAGAAAACGTTAAATAAAACTCAAGGTTATCTTAGAAAAATTAGAGCTTCAGAAAAAGAAAAAAAATGTCATTGGTAAGTCACATGAACATGTATGAATTGAAGTATTTTCAAATGCATGATCAAGAGCAATTTGTTTTTCTTTTGACAAAAATGGGACTCAATCAAACAAGCCACGTTCAACTGGTACATGAATAGAGTATGATCCTCTAAAATGTTCTATCCTATTTCCTATTTTTCTATGTTCGCTTTACTATCTCTTACAATGAAAACACTTAAAAGAGGAAACAAGTATGGAAAATATGCAACTTTCTTTACACAAAATTTAACTACAATGGCTCTGCCCCCTGCTGTGAAGGACATGGGTCCTCCATGGCATTGTGATTTAAAATCTTCCTCAGAGAGCGGTATTGGAGACGAACATCCTCCCCGCTTCCAATAATCTTCAGCAAATACCTGCCCAAAAGTAAAAGCCAGGCCATACTTATTAGCCCATTCAAATACAATCTATCCATCCCTTGGTGTATATGCTATTGTGTGAATTCATGGATACTTGTTTTTACCAGCACGATTTCTAAATTTACATGTTGACTATCGAGCTCTATGGTTCTACCTTAGTTTCTAAATGGATTTTTTTCTTATAAACTTCTGAATATATGGTAGGCATTTGCTTTTACAGATAATCAAACTCACCAGCCATTAAGACACTGGGAAGTGATGACAGCTTCCTTTCCCACAAATTTTTCTGGTGTCCTGCGGTTTCCCTGTAAAGTTTTATATCCCTTCAGATATTGCTACATAACGGAGTTCCAATTGAGGTGGAAAGTTATCATAGAAACAGAAGTTGCACCTTTATTACCACTTTCTCATTTACCGAAAATGGATAGTTCACACACCTCTGCAGCCCATCATCTGTATCTCCATTTTCCTGTAGTAGACAAGGAAATGGATAACATATATATAATTCCTTAACACCATTTACTTGTGCATTCAACTTCCTTCATAATAATTACTAGCTAAAATTCTATATGTATATAACTAACATATAGGACATTACGACGTGTTATGTAGAACTAAATTCCTAATAAGGATACTGGATCCTCATTTCCGGGGATCCAAATTGAGGAAGCCAGAGATTCATTTATCATGGACATGCTCATTAGGCTTGTGGAACTCATTTATCATGGAAGAAAAGAATACCCTCCATAATTAATTAAGTAGTAGTGGATATAGGCTGGGATATACCCTATTTAGTTTTCTCATTGGATCTGTTTGTTCACCGCCCATTTCTTTCCGTCTTTTCCGAAGGGCTGCATTGTGGAAGAGCCTTCTATCATCTTCATGTTTCACTGCTGCAGCTGCAGCTCTCAGAGCTGCAAAGGAAATCAATTCAGTCGTTTATATTAACAGATAAAAGAACAAAAGAGAGGAAATTGGATTTTGAACTTAAAAGGTAAAGAGTAAAGTACCATGGTTAGGAACCAAAGATCCAGGATCGATTTCTGTGTTGCAGAGAGAACATCTTGCCTGTGAAGCGAAGTAAAAAGATATGAATCTTGTCTCTTACTATCTAGAGGGCATAGTAGCCTATAGATCTCAAACCAATAAACCACATACCGTTTCAATGACTCTTCTTAGCGTGATGCCACCAAACGAATGTCCACATGAAACAACCATTGCATCTTCAAGGAATGCACCTCTACAGCAGAAATGAATGATCCACAAGGGGTATGGAAAACTTAGCAGCAGATACAATATAACGGGAAATTAACATTGTTTTATTCCTTCTCAAAAACTGAACAAAGCAAACAATTCAGGAATCACAACAAATAAAGTATTGATTATGATGTAATAGTTTAAAATTATGTTGTTCTTATTAGTAGATTATTTGACAGCAATCAAATCCAGCAGAAACTTCTAGATATTAAATGAAAAGCATACCATACAAATTAATAAATAAAAAAATAGCAAGGCAAGAATAACTCACGATAAGGGATCTGAAAGAACGCTCCTTAATGATGCCTCCTTACTTGAATTTTCTCGAATTATCTAAGAGAACCAGATCAAACAAAACACATTCATCAGATAGATGTATCTGAGTTAAGAAAACATGCAAAAATCTCAACAGAGTTTTCAATTGTTTCTAGAATGATGAATGCTTCAAGTTCAGAAGACAAGTAACACATGAAATGAAAATCTAATCTGCATCACACTTAAATCGGAAGTTCACAACCTGAACCATGGTAGATGCGAGCATCAGTTACACAATCAAGTTTTACCACAAATTTTTTTAAATTATTTGCATTAAAACCGACCCCAACTGAGTCAATAGACTCAATACTACTCAACACAACTACTGAGTTTGGAAAATTCAACACCTTAAAAGTATAAATGGATACTTCAAGGAGTCCCCAGTCTCTCTTTTGGTACCTTAACTTTTATTGTATGTGGGTGTCTACTCGAAAAATTGCATGAAGATGTAACTTACAGGAGTATTCTCTGAACGGTTGCATAGTGCATCTTCCTCTGCAGAAAGATCATCCATAAACTGGCTTACAGATATTGGCACATAACTATGGGGAATAACATGACCAGCAGCTGCAATTGGAGAACAATCTAATACAGCATTGCTCTGCGGCATAAGCCTAAATGCCAGTGATATCCTACAGCCACAAAGTTTGATGAGCATCTTTCACAATGAGTTTTCCACATAAGTTCTTTTGGAACTGTACAGCAAGTTTGAACAAGATAAGTATAAGCAGTACCTCCCTACACCACTAATGCATGCGCCATCGGGAGAAGCTCTATAAGAGGCAGCAGGGCGAAGACCAGCAGTTGCATGGCTAAGTGCCTTGCCTGTAAGCAGTAAAAGATCCCCTGGAGCAGATCCACCCTCTGCTAGATACCAATGACCATTTGGATCACAAACCTGCAAAAGAAGTAGATAAATAGATTGATCCTACACAATTCGAAGAAACTAAAGACTTCCGTAGTATCAGATGGGTCATGAGGGTACGCAAAAACACCTGTAAACCAGGACAGTCAGAGGAAATCAGTGTCAACAATCCTTTCTCGACTTCACCGTTTACTGCTGGCTTCCCTCCCCCAATAGCCCCTTTTCCGTTCTGCAAAGATGCATGAGAGTAGGTTGCAACAAGCACTGATGATGACACCTCGTTGGTAGGCAAAGGGGTATCATCTAGTAAATTATTGAAGACACTGCATATCATATAGTACATTATGTTATGAAAAATTACGAACTAAAAATTGTAAATGGAAAATATCATTTTAGAAGCTAATATCCTTACTCGCTTCGCAAACGGAGATATCTTGCGATTGCACACAGAGCAGCACGAGCAGCCTTGCCCATGCATCTAAAAACATCAGCCATGCATGGTGGAGATGAATCCCAATCTTCCAAAGCCCTGCTAACATATGAGTGGAATACAAATACATATGATCAACAAACATCTGTGTCTTGTCTTAATAATACAAATTTTACAGAGTTCTGAAAATAGATGAGTATACTCATGGCGACCCGGGAAAGATTATATAGGCAACCATTCTCTGTCATTTAGGAGTAACTACAAAGAAAGCCCTGTCTTTTAGTCACAAAGCAAAGCTCATAACCAACTGGACAACATGTAGGCAGATAGGACATTCCCTACATCCTAAGTTAAGTGTCTCAATGACTATTTGCAAGAATTAAGAATTCATTTCTAGTGCTTAACTTTCCACCCTTTATCCTCGTGTGCTCTCAATCCTCACTACTAAGCTGTTATTACTTAGTGATCATGATACCTGTAATCCATGACAAATTAACTAGGTGAAAAGATAATGACACTTCTTTTGGGAACTTCAGTTTAGGAGTGTGGGACCCTTATTTTGGGACAGATGTATGACACGTGGCTGTTTGTTTGATGCATTCACTTAGTGGGAGAGAGAATGCAAACATTGCAACTAGAAGAGAATAAGAATGACAGATATGAGAAAAGTTATTGACAAAACAAGGTTGTGTCGTAAGATGACCACCGACTTAAAAGTTATTTCGACACTACCTCGATGGTAATCGTAAATGCGGTAGCTTACCAAGATTAGCAGAGCAGCCCGTTCGTGGCAAGACTTTGGAACTCATACAATCAGTACGGAGGAACCAGATAAGTTTTCAGCAGAGGAACAATTAATTAACCCTAAAAGACGGCCAAACACGTCTTTTTATAGGGGAAAGAGAAAAGTGGAACAAATATCGGGGAAACATATATTGTTCCCCAAAAAAGAGTCAATGAAGACATCAAGGCCTTTGCCATGATTAGTGGAGGACCAAAACTGTAAAAGCAAATATTTTGAAGGGATTATTTCCAACAATCCCCGATTAATAGCATATAAAGGCTTGTGACAAAATTCATGTGTAAAGTAAGGTTCAAATACTTAAGCATCAATGTCTTTCGATAGAATTGACACATAGTGAAGTAAGGTAACAACTTGCTCTTAATAAGTGAATTTTTCTTGAACTTACTAGACTTTGGTTGAGACCCTCACAACACATCTTACCTTCAACATTTTGCAAGTTCCGCTATAAAACTTGCCCGAACCCTAGAAATGGTGTTGAAACCATCACACTTACGTAGATATTAAGTACATCTCCACAACACTACCCCAACGACATTGGAGCTATTAAGATTATAAAGCTCAGCTAGTCAACTAAAATAACGTTTGACCACAAATAGGTATCCGCTGTACTATCTTAATACACGGGCTCAAGCTCCACCCCTTCGATGTTTCAAGGACAACTTTCCTTAAAAATTCCTATTTCTTTCGGACCTCACTTGTTCCAAAGAAATCATCCTATTGTCAAGAGTTGCCTAACCTCACATACCTGATTCAAATCTATCTTCTCTTCCCATTATAAACAATATTCTCAAAAACTCAAATGGTTGCTTGTGAATCACAATGTAAGGAGTCTGTCATAGCAGGTCATCCTCATAAAGTCACATCTCATAAAAAAAATCCTTAATCATTATGCTTCTTGGCATGCCAACTCAAGAGTAATAAAAGCAAGTTCCATAGTGGAGCAAGCTATAATAATTTCTCAAGCCTCTATAGGCCACTAGAGAGGATTGTTGAAAATGATACCTTTAAATGCTTGCTTTTACCATTTTGATCTTCCACTAATCGTGGTCAAGGCCTTGATTTCATCTGTAACTCTGATTTTTTAGAAGCAATAAAAAAAAGACGTTTGGCAGTCTTTCTAGGGTTGACCAATTGTTCCATTTCTGAAGAGAGAAACCCTCCCTGATTCCTGGGTATAGATTATATGAGTTATAAAGTTCATTGCCACGAGGGAACGTGTCTACAGACCATTGTGATAACCTTGGGGAGCTACCGACGATCACGTTTACCACCAAGGCCATGCCAAGTTAGCTTACAAGTCAATGGCACTCTTATAACTGACACAAAATGGATTTCTCGATAAGTATTCTCATCAGTCATTGTTATTCTTTTCTAGTTCCAACACAAAATTCACTGAATTTTTATCAGCAAAGTCCGGAGTACTCATAGTAATCCATCTGTTTTAAAATAAGCGCCCATTTTTCTTTCTAGAAAAAAAGTTAAGGATCAATGGGGCTAATGCTCAACTTCCCACCAAATACTCTTGTGCTACTTAACTAGCTCTTACAAGGATACTTAAAATGCATGTCTAATTCACTGGGCACTTGCTGAGGAACATATATTTTAGGGAGAAACCAAACAAAATCTCAAGCAAAGCAGCAGACTTTTCAAGTAGAATTGAAGAGATAGAAGGATGATTAACTAGCTCATGAATCCTTACCTTCCTGCCCTGTACATATGAACCCCTCGGCTTCCCTTTCCATGGCTCTGAGCTCTACTCCTAAAATACAGTCGCGAAGCTTCGAGTCCACACCGCATCAGAGCCGCGTCCTCACTGCCCAACTCAATCACCACAGCATTGTGCGTCATCAACGAGGCGGAAAGCGCCTCCACCGCCCTCACATAGGGCGCGGCGGGAGCACCGTCGAAAGGGACGATATCAGACAACCGAACTCTTCCCAAATGTCCCGCCATGGCCGTAAAAGACACGCCGGACGGGTGGGCGGCGGCGATGGGCACCGCCGGACCAATCACATGGTCGGCAGACGGGAGAGGCTGAGATTTCTGGTGAGGGGTGGGACCCAGAGAGGACTGAGAAGAGTGTAGCTTGTTCTGCTGCTGCTGGGACTGATTGGGAAGCCTAGCGGTGACGGTGGGGGAGGAGAAGGAGGGAGGGTTCGGCTGCGACGCCGCCGCAGGGGAAGTCTGCTGCTGAATCGTGACCATGACCATTAATCATTCTGAAAACCAAACTAGTAGCAGAAATCGGTGAGCTCCGATGGAGGATTGGTGTTTAGGGTTTGGTTATGATCATACATAGATCAGAAAAATGTCTCCGTGTGCGTGAAATTGAAATTGGAGAGCAATGGAGAACGAACAAGAGAGTGCAATAGATGATTCGATCGGGTGCTCATTTTCTTCTACCGGGAAATTGGAAGCTTTCTGGGGGTGAACGAAGCCAAAGAGGAGAGAAAAACTCCGAGATGTAGAAATGTTTCTGACTTTCTCGACTAACTATGAAATATGAATTCATAAATTAAATCTTATGTTATTTTCTTAATCTTTTTTAAAGTGAGTTAGAAAAATAAAATATTTAATTCCATTATTTAATTATTTTATATCTGGGGGAATTGCGGCCGTTGACAGTGGACCCGTTACCTAACGCTTGGTCATCTTGTTGTGGGGAAGTCGGCATAATACTGGACCTGTTACCTAATCTGGGTCCCCGGATTCCCAACCGAGATACTAGCTTGTCGGCCTAGCTAGGGCGCTCTGGCTGGTCCTTCACCTCTCTCCCGGGCCCGTTTGCACAGGGGATGGTCGGGGGCTGCGAATAGGTCAGCTCTCCGCTGATTCGATTGCTACCGCTCGATCATTTCGGACTGGAGGGTTCGGAGGTAGAGGACGCGCCCAGACTGGGGCGCACCATGTTGAAGTTCCAGCGTCCGGGTATTAAACGAGGGGGGCTGCTGAAGTTCTGGGGAAGGTTGCGCCTGACGCGACATGGGATAGGTCAGCTCTCCGCTGATTCGATTGCTACCGCTCGATCATTTCGGACTGGAAGGTTCGGAGGTAGAGGACGCGCCCAGATTGGGGCGCACCATGTTGAAGTTCCAGCGTCCGGATATTAAACGAGGGGGGCTGCTAAAGTTTTGGGGAAGGCTGCGCCTGACGCGGCATGGGATAGCTCACCACAAGCGGGGAAGAGGCCCAGCCGGGAGGGATGAGATATCGACAAAGCATCGGGGACTGGTCCTAGGAGGGGTCCCCAGACGATGCTTTGTCTCCCACCATCACCATTACCGTCGAGGTCCCTCCAAATCTCCGGTATCCTGTTCCCCCACCCATATTTAGTCCTTGTCTATGGGGCATCAACTCAATACCATCGTAGACGATTCTACTATGAAAAAAATAGCGAACATTATTAAATGTTCTTGTCCTATTCTTCGTGATCAAAAATTCTCTGATGCACTTATTTGTCTTTACCCAATTTGATTAATGAAATTCTGCAACTTTTGCTATAAAAAAAATAACTGGCCGGTGAAAATTACCAACAATCAAGCTTGTCAAAATTACTGAATTGCCACGCTATTAATAACAGCTTCAAAACTTAATTTTTCAAATTTCACTACAGATTTACTGTGTTAGAATTCCAATGGTTTCGAGTGGCAGTGGAGGTCGAGCCATGGCGGTCAGAGGGTGGATCGGCGGAGACGAGAGCGCCAAAGAGATGTTATCTAGGGTTCTGACGGAGCGTCCCTTCTTGCTTCTCCCTCCTCTTCACAGGGTTCCTCTCCGCGTCGGCAATGTCGTCGAGCTAGTCGGTCCTTCTCCTTCCGCCAAAACTCACATCCTGATGCAAGCTGTTGTGGATTGTGTTCTCCCCAGAGATTGGAAGGGAGTTCACTATGGAGGCCTGGAGCGTGTAGCCGTTTTCTTCGATTTGGATTGTCGTTTCGACGTTTCGCGCCTCTCGAAAATGCTTCAGCACCGGATGGCGGTAGCTCATCGCGAAGACGACGGGCTCTTCGCTGCGTGCATGAGACGGTTCTTGTACACTCGGTGTTACGACAGTTTCGATTTTCTGGCAACTCTCAAGGTGAAGAGTTTTGAATTTTTGAACTCGGCTGTGTTGTGATTTTAGGGCTTTCTGTTGATTCCACGGGAATATGGTTTTTGGGCATGGGTTATTGGGATTGGATTTTTAGGAAGAAACTTCATTTTTGTTGGATTACAGACATTGCATTATCGGCTTCAGAAGGAAAAAGAAGAACATGGAGTTAAAGCTCATTTCCTCATAATTGACAGGTTTGCCTACTATTCTGGTCTACTTAGCATCATTTTGAGTTCATTCAAATGACTTAGCAGAATTGTTGAATGCTCCAAATAATTGTTTATGTATTAATCTCCTGAATTATGCAACTCTTTTGATCAGCATTGGAGCTTTTCACTGGGTAGATCGTGCATCAACGTCTTTTCCCGTGGTGGGTAGTAACAGGTACTGCGCTGTGCCGTACATTGTCAAGAATAAGTGTTAAGTGTTATCTGTCATCGTACTATCTTTCTCTCCTGAGTGAGGTGCAACCATTTATGATTCTACTGGAGATCATTTTAATGATGTGAGAGTGACAACTTGTTTTGGATCACATAAAATCGCCATCCATAAGCTGATGATGTATATCAGTATATGTAATGTAAGCATGTAGTGGGAAAGTCTCTCAGGGACTGTAGTGACATGTGAATTGATGGCTTCTAGCCAATCCAATAACCATTATGGAACGTGTTTAGGGAGATGTAAAATGTATTCCCTTCGGCTGTCATACTTATCTAAATTAGATGTCCCAAAATAAGTATTTACCATCTTGTTTAGGAAGTTAGTTATAAATGAATTATCAATAATTTGCTTCATATGAGTTCGTTATGGACATAGTTGAGGAGCACATAAGACCATAGGAGGACGAGGCATGCGGTGGAAACTCAAGAAGCACCAACCTCAATTTTTACGAAAAGTTAAATAGAACACTCATTGTGAGAGAGGGAGTTATAAGTAACATGCAAGTTTGTCCATGCGATGATTCTGATTAGTTTTAAACTGATTTGCTGTGTAGGAAGACAATTTCACTTCAAACAGTGTTAGAAACTGTCGTTGAAGAGATCAAAAGGCTTTTGGTGGTGCATCACATGCTTGTTATAACTACAAAGTCTACCATTTTAGGAGATAGATTTTCAACACAAGAGGAGCTACTTCCACACCGGGAGTATATGCCTTCTGTCTGGCAGGTACTGTTGCATGATTACTTACTTGTTAAAGTGTCTATAACAAGGGTGTATGTCAACAAGCTGTATCTTTAACAGCATTTTATGGTAACTTATCTTTATTGAACTTAATGGACAAACTTGATGATTATGTTAGAAACTGGCTGTTACCCCAAAGAAAATTATCACACGAGTACTGTTCTGCTGTCTTAGCCAGCTCCCAAAAGGCATTTTAAATGCAAGTAACAGATAATTTCTGATTTCATTGCTATTACACTACTATAGGCAAAGGTAAAAGGCTCGAACTTATTTTCCATGAAAGAAAATACTCTCTGTTCCAGAATATGCGTCAACTTTCTCATTTATGTAAAAATAGATATATTACTTAGTAATGGACTTTCTCCCGTATACCCCTCTGTTCTTTAACAAACTAAAGGGGTTAATGTATCTTAGGCATATTAATGACACTTCATGCATAACTAACCAACAAAAAGGATAGTGGACACTTATTTTAGAACAATTTTTTAGAGGATGTGAACATTGATTTTGAAATGGATGGAGTAACAAAAGGGAAACAAGAAGAATAATGGGACCCCAGCCTAGCGTGTTGCTTACGGAATTGCATGTTTTGATGTGAAGTCGTGAATAATCGTTTGTGCTTGTGGATGGAATTCAGCATGGACAGCGGTAGGGTAGATGTGATGAATATTAATGGCATTCCAACATTTTAGTCCACAGTATTCACTACCTTGAGATTAGCTGTCATGTTTATACATTCATCTCCATATCCTTGATTAGTTCTTTTGGTTATTGCAGTCTTTTGTTACACACAGGATACTGTTACGAGCTACAGGTTGTAAATGGTTGTTTTGTTCTCAATTGTTTTAGGCATTCCCTCGTTCTGTTAAGATAATAATGGGTGTTACCGGTTCATTACTTTGCAGAAAATTATCACGCCACTAGCAAGCATGAAAACCATGTGATCTATTTGTCACAATGGTCATTGCCATCGCTGAATTTTTGTGACAGATTTATCATAAGAGATGTAAGGAACTCCCTATAGTGCCTTTCAATTGAGCATAAATCATACAAGAAGATCTAATCTACCGAGAGATATCTGCGTTCTTATTTTATTTTATTTTCAGGCCGGTGTTTTTCTTGTTTCATGAAAGTGCATTTGTCCATTGGAGATGCTTCAGAGTTCAGACAGCTAGATCAGCTTTCACCCTTCTCATTGAGTTGGTTGGTGAAGGCTAGTCATTACTGATCTCCTTCACCCTGCTGTGTGTGATGCATGGAATTGACAAAACACCCCAGCTTCACATTCGCAAAGCAACATGCCTTTCTGGTTCATCTGCTCAAGAGGCTCTTCTGGACGCAGGTTAGATTCATATTCCAAGCAATCGTGATAAACCTAAAAGGGGTGTCTGTCGTGTACTTTAATATCACTTTTGTGCTATAAACTTCGATAAATTTTACTTATCCATGGTCATGTGGTGTGTGGGCAGGTATTTCTCTCACTTAAACAAGCTTCTTTTGCAAATCGGAATGCTCCCATGGAATGACGACTTTGGATTGGAGTAGCTGCTTCTGAACTTGTTAATCTATAGATGATGCTACTATCATGCAAATCATGTATCTTGCTCTCGTCTATGATTATAATTGGAGTCTTGTTTAGAAGTTAATGGTTGAAAAGTTGTGGCAATAATTACATCGACGACTAGAGAAGCCCTTGATTTCTGGGTAATTTTCAACGGTCAATTCTCGTCATTTATATATGGGTAAACTTCATCCCACTTACTCTAAAAAAACTTAAATTCCAACCCACTACCCTAACGAAACTTTGTTGTATCTCACTATCCTAACGAAACTTTTAGTTGCAGGTTAGTACCTTCCGTTAGTTTTTGGACGGAAAAATGTCATGTGCATTGCACATGACCCCATTTTTTCTAAAAATACCTTATATACCCCTAATCCATTTATACCCTAAATTAAAACCTTATTTGTTTTTTACTTTCTCTCTCTCCTTCCTCACGCCCTCACTTCTCTCTCTTTCCTCACGCCCTCGCTTCTCTCTGCTTCATCTCCTCATGCCCAGATCCTTGAAGCTACCGGGAGTTCGAGTTCTCCTCACGCTTCATCTTCTCTCTGTTTCATCTCCTCACGCCCAGAAGAGGTTCGAGTTCCACTCGAAGGCGGTCACGATGTCGTCGTCGATCTCCGGGAGAACCCACTCCTTCTTCGACCAGACTCCCGATCCGTACGGCCAATTCGTCTTCCCGACGCGGGAATCGAAGAGGGTCTGCCAGTATTTGTCGTCATAGCGCTTCAGAACCTCCATGTCGTGTTGCACGCATGGTTGTAAATGGCGCTAGGCGCTAGTCGGGTGGTGAGGGGTCCTAGGCGCTAGGCGGGGACTACGCGAGACCTAGGCGGATTTTATTTTTTATTATTAAAAATATATTTTTATTATAATTTAATATATTATCTAATACCAATTCAACTTATTTATCATTTTATAAGCTAAATCCAAACAATCCGATTCATATTTATATTATACCATAAGCCAATTTATTCAATAACATGTAACTCAACCCAATAATACATACCTAACTAATCCTAATATATTTTGTTTGAAACGAGCTAGTCCTTTTTTTGTGAAACAGAAACGAGCTAGTCCTAATATATAATATAACATTTATTATAATAAATTTAATTTTAATATATACAATAACGTTCTTTAGATTATATTAATACATACAATATACTCCCCATTAACAAATTATCAAGATTTTAATATAATATGACTTGATAACAGCCTGTTAACAAGCGACATCTATTGATTTTTATTAATTAATTTAGTAATTTTTTTGAAAAATCTTATAATTATATGTAATCACGCGTACATTAAATCGTTTTAACCACTAATTTTTATTACATTAATCACTGATTGTAATTATATTAATTACTGTTATTAAGTATTATTTGGGAATTGGTCATCCAATCACGCGTATAGTTGATTGGGCTTTATTCTGAAACATTCTTTAATTAACATTTAATCACTCATCCATGCCACATTTAATATTAATTACATACCAGTTTTCAAAAATCAAGTGTCTATCTTCTTTCCAATTCCTTCACATTCCTTCATCTTCCCACTCTTTCTCACGATTTGCAGAGAACTCGTCTAGTTCAGCTTTTATTCAATATATTTTTTCTCCGGCCGCCTAACTCCGCCCATGCCGCCTAGCTCCGCCTCAGGCCGCCTCGCTCCGCCTAAGCACTATCAAGTCGGACGGCCGACTCACCCCGCCCGACTTACATCAATCGCGGCGGCTGGCTTCAATTTCGCGCCTAGGCCGCCTTTTACAACCATGGCTGCACGTCGAGGAGGCCGCCGGATTTGGGACAAGAAGATATGCACGGGGAGAGGGAGATCGACATCGGTATGTGGTGAAAGTGGGTTTGATTTGTTCTTCGTGAGTTGGGGAAAGTGAGTTTAATTTGTTCTTTGTGAGAACTGGGGAAAGTAGATTTGAATCATGTATAGCAATTGTGTTTTTGATATGTAGTTAATTGTATGTTTTGATAATCAATCTGAATTTTTGTTCTTGTTTTAATCCGATAATGAATGGTTTGTGTTATGTGAATTGAAGATTGGATTGATTTTAAGTTGTGGGTATTGAAAATTGGATGAAGGGGGTTAATTCATGTCCGTGAAATTTAAGAATTTATGAAGAAAAAAAATATATGATTTGATGAACATAATAAACTTAAAACAAAAGAATTAAAAATCTAATTTTTATAATATAAAAAATGATTTTTATAAAAATAAATCTGATTTTTTTTAAGAAACAATTGATTCTTAAAGTAAATTATGATTTTTTAAAATAAAATATTAATTTTTAAAATAAAAACTAATTTTAAAACATAAAATCTGAATTTTTGAAGAATAAACTAATTTTTTAAAGTTAATTCTGATTTTTAAAAATAAAATATTAATTTTTATAAATAAGATATTAATTTTTATAAAATAAATAAATAAATAAAAAGAATTTTTGAAAACCAATGGCATGCTGTTGAAAATTTGAGTGTTAGTGAGGGGTATTTTGGACATTTTACCATTTTCCATCCAAAAATGGATGCCAAGTTAACGGAAGGTACTAACCTGCAACTAAAAGTTTCGTTAGGGTAGTGAGATGCAACAAAGTTTCGTTAGGGTAGTGGGTTGGAATTTAAGTTTTTTTAGAGTAGTGGGATGAAGTTTACCCTTTATATATTCGTGACTTTGCATAGCTTCCATATCAATAGCTATTTGATTGAAGAGGTTTATGATGAGGTGACGACGGATGAGATTCATATTATATGATCGGATTAAAATTTAACATCATGTTTTGTTTTGAATCGTGAATATATGTATTTTATTAATCATGACAATGAATCGCAAGCATAAATTGGATCTGACCTATGAGCTCTAGCATATGTCCGAGACTCTCATAGAGATTTCGATACATTTGGATCCGTATTAGTAGCCTATTTTGTATCGCAGACAATAAAAAAACACAAATAAACACACAAACGAATATAAGAAACTATAGGGTTTGTAATGCAAGTTCTTCTAAGACTCTCTAACTACTTTCGTAGTAGGGCGTTCTGGTATCGCGAGGCCATCGTCTTGAGTCGTCGGGATCACCTGAGATGTCTCTCCCCGTGATGAGACTTGGTTCAAGTGTGATAAGGACAGCGGAGCATGTTCATGATGTGATTTCACCGATACTTCTCGCAAAAGCATATCGCTCTGTCTTCCGTAGATCATCATTGAATCGACCTACAAGGGTCTGTCCAGACCCGATGTGCCCGCCTTTAGGTGTCGTAGAGACAAACTCCAACCTATCGCCCTTCCTTCCGGATCTATGCATTGCTCCGAGATTCGTACCTAATATTCACCGAAAAAAGAGAGCATCTGAAGGCCTTTTCGCTTAAAAAGATGATGAGTCGAGGGAGGGGGATCAACAAAAACACCGACGAAAACAACTATAATGACTAATAGTGGACGGCGACGGCGTGAAAAGATAGAAGATAAAACCGTGGCGGCATGGTTTTTTTCCTATGTAGAACATTTTTAACGTTGTGGATCCTAACCGAGAGGCGCGAAACGACGATACGAAACCAGGAGAAAGTGAAACGGTTAGTTTTAACAGGACACGTGGCAGGAGCTTATTTTGGGCAAAAGCCGAAAATTGAAGAAGTTGCTGGCGAATCCAAATCCAGAAGGTGGTAGAAGAAACAACGCCTTTCCGCCTATCTCGAGCACAATCGATTCTCATATTAACTGAATTCTGAATAAATCGTAAACTCTTCCTTTCATCGATCGATCGGAAGCAGCAAAGAAGAAAGGGGGATACACAGAGAGGGAAGAAATGGCTCTCAACCCTCAGCTTTACCCCAATGGCATGCCTGTTGCTTTCGTCAACGAGATGTTCGTGTTGATCAGAGATGGCGTCGATTTCGAGATCGATAAGATTTCTGGGTTTGTTCCTACCTCTCATCATGTCGTGCTTCGTGCTTTATGATGATCACATGCTAAGCATTTTACAGTTTCGTTGCCTTGATTTTCTCGTGAATTTAAAATCTTAGATTAATTTAGGGCTCAAAGGAAGTAGTCAATTCTAATTGTGTTTGAGGTCTGGTTGTGATGAGTCTGTATGAACATTGAATGCTACGAGAATTTGATCTGTTGCTACTAATGTGTTTTGTTTTGGTCTAATTGGGGGTGGGATTTTTGGTTGTGGTGAATCTTGGATACTCCATTTGAATTGGACATCTCATATCGCACAATTATATCACATATTGCTCATTTTATGTCCTGTTCTTGTGATTTGAATCATTTGGTTTTGTATTGAATGCTGCAATGATTTCTAGCTGATTGTAGCTAGATTTCCCTTAGTGTAAGTTGAGTCCCGTCCCAAGTAGCTGATTGTAGCTTTTTAAGGCAATTCATAATTTTGCTTTCCAATAAACTTACTTGCTTGATTCAACTCGGTTTGCTTAACAGAATCCAGGGAGGTCATATTAAAGCTAAGGGCACGATATATCTATCGAACGTCAGGATGGTATTTGTTGCAGCTAAGCCCATTGGACACTTTGTTGCATTTGATATGCCCCTGGTACGTATGCGTCATCTTTACTTGCTCTATTGATTCCTTTGGTCTTCATTGAAGTGTCCTGTTTCTGGGAATTGCATTGGAATTTTGGAAGCATCCGATACAATATAGGTGCTGCGAGATTTAGTTGTATCTGTAACCTTGTGTCGTGATGATATATTTTTCTGTTAGAATATATACATTGTGATTGTTAATAAAACACATTTTTTGTTCCCTTTTTCGTTTTATTTTGTCATGTTGCAAATATGAGAATCTCTTATGCGAGCATCTCCAATGGTGGGTGAATCGCCGAAAAAGGGAGTTTTGGCGTTCAGCTGGTCGAATGGTCCTTCTTGTGAGCAAAGGATTCTTCGTCCAAGCGAATTACTCATGCATGAAGTGATGCAGATGAAAGGGGTAGAAAGAGTTGTGGCCACTTGCCACCCGACATGTAGCATTAATGACCCCTATTAGCCCAACCTGGGCTAACAACATTGTGGGAGGCTGGGCAAATCGCCTGGTAAAATCATTATACCTTTGCTAATCGGTGTGTCCATTAAAGATGGTCTGACACTGATATCAGGGAGGGAACATATAATACTTGAAATTTTACTCTAAACAGTCAAATGGTTGATAAGCAACATGATACTACGAATTTCTTTGTTTCTCTTCATTGACTGGTGAGTTACTTCGTTTTGCAGCTGTATGTCCATGGTGAAAAATTCAGCCAACCAATATTCCACTGCAACAATATTTCTGGGCATGTGGATCCTGTAAGTTGAACACATCTAGTGGTTTTCAAATGTTGGTTAGATTTCCAAATTCGGGTATTCTAATCATACAATGTGGCAAATTCAGGTGATCCCCGAGAACCAAAACAGTTCTCTTTACTCCAGTCACTCTTTCAAAATCTTATTCAAAGACGGAGGTTGTGGAACATTTGTTCCACTGTTTCTCAACTTGATTAAATCAGTGAGATATTATAATCAACAGTTCACCCGACAGACAGAGACAGAGTTTCAAGGGGATCCTTTGCAGGCTGCACAGACTCCAATTGACGACATGATGAAACGCGCGTAAGTGATTATTGACCAGCAACTCCTCTTTCAAAAAGCCATCCCTGAACAATCATAGGAATATAAGTAATAGGTTCAAACCAAGTCATAGCATAGAAATCATATACTACAATGTGGATAGATTAAGTAAAGCCTTGTACAAGCTGAACTCTATGGAATGGATTTAGCATATCGTGTGCTTCCGTTACTCGAGAAAGATATGACAGAGCTAGAGTAATTGGTAAAATTAGTCCTTAAGTTTTGGGGTGAAATGACCAAAATACATTTTCTTGTACTTTTTACATGGGGATATTTTTATCATTTCACACCCAGTAGTTGATCTCATGAATAGTTAGTTGAGAATAGTGCATATTTAAGATAATTGATTAATTGATATGTGTATATGTGTATATCACTGTGTGATTATTGGAGTGCAGTTCAAATCTTTCTAATTGGGTCTGATTATCAATGTTGTGCAGGTACGTTGATCCAAACGATCCGACCAAAATCTTCATTCAGCAACCGACTCCAGAGTCAGAGCCAAGGCGACGCACGTACAAGTCCTAATTTTGTTGAGTACTTGATATAATGTGAATCATAATATTCTTATATGCTAATAAATAAGGTTTACAGAAACCAATATGTCTTACTTGACTTGAGACATTCATGCTGTGTATTATAGATGTGTGCTTCAATTCACAGCCCAAATACAGAATCCACGTTATATTTACAATAGCATCATGTGTTTGTTGTTTCTAGGGATAATTCTAGCAATCAATTAATGGAAACTATTAAAAACTAACTAAATATATTCGAACAATCAATGTCCATAAACTATTAAAAACTAACTAAATATATTCGAACAATCAATGTCCATAAACTGAGCATGTGAAATGTCAAGTTTACCCTTAAAAAAGGTTAGCTAGGTTTAAGAACGGGGTTTGACTTGACATTTCTCATTGTTAATTAACATTTTTGACGGTTAGAACGAATTTTGTTAATTTTTAACATTTTCTTATAGTAAGCTATTTTGATTTTAGAACAAATGTTGGTCAGAAATATGACGTTGAAATTGGACATAGTACAACGTGGTGAATAAAGGATTAACCTTGTTTTTAGATGAGGTCTCTTGGTCCATGAATGCTTGGGTTGGGCAAAGAAGCGATATAGATCTTATTTTCGGGTTTTAGAGCGATGTTTGAGCTTGATTTTGTTGGACGTGAGTCAACTGTTGGGTCTCGGTGAAGGGTATGAATACATCACAGCGGAAGAAAATAAAACCCGAGACCAAGTAAGGAAAAACTACCAAATATTAGATACACAAGACCAAAAACGAAATAGATGAAGTGACTCAACTTGCAGCTCGTGTAGCAAAATAACTAACCGTCAAAATCCAAATTCCACCGTTCATTTTGAATACCTGTATGTGAAGAACATTCAATCCAAAAATCAGCATCATCGGACCTTGGATGAACCTCTGATCGAGCTCGTGAATGTGGCTGGTCGGACAAAATAACAGTGCAGAAAATTCTGCACTTGTTCAAGAACACCAAGAAAAGAAGATCGGCTTGAGTCTCCAAGACGCTTACGTATCCTCCTAGGAATCAAAGCCACGTAGTTCTTGTGAAGAGAACTCAAGAACACCAAAAATGGAGAGAAACCTTATAGAGAGAAGAAGGAGAAGTTGTGCTTCATTCATGTCTTGTGTTTTTGTTATATTGAATAAGATGACTTAATTATCTCATCAGTATAACAAACAACAATATAGGACAAGTATGGTGTAGAAAAGCATGGTGTAAATAGGACAAGTATGGTGGTAAGTATGGGTAGACATGATGGAGTTAGGTGGTGAATCACCGACACCTTAATCCATGTCTTGCATACTTAGTGTTAATTAATCAAAACTTGACTTGATTAATTAGTTCCATGGACCTTGGTTGCATGGGTCTCTCATGGTCCTCTTGGGACATGGTCCGTGCCCATTCCCAACGAGGTCACGTGACGTGCTCATCGCCTCCAAGCCTTCCATACCGGAAATGTCCAACATTATCCGACGTGATCAATCCAAGACTTCAAGCCTTGTCTCGATCCGTAAAGTCCTATTCACTTACGGGCACATGACCCAAAACCCAGTTTTGGTCATGTCGCGACTCCCGAGACAACTCATTTTTGGCCATTCTCCATAAATGTGTTAATGAGTTTCATCCTCCGGTGTGACCCTAGGTTTATGCATGTCAGTAGATCAACGTAAAATCTCATTTTACTTTATCCTACATAAGTGGCAACTAACGAAACTTTAGTATTGTCTGACACTGCATAACGAATCGACCATGTCGATTCTAAACTTTTTGTCGTCCCTGTCATTATCCTTTTATCTCCAATATCCTGATTGAGATAAGGCATAAAGTTGTCATTCTTATTATTCTCAATCATTGTTCCTTGATATGTGAGATGATTGAATATATGATACTCAGTATCATGTGCATGGTCATGATATTCTTTTAGTCATTATCGATCAAGCGGCCGAGAACCGATATCTTTCCCATACCGCAGTATGAGGGATAAATCTCTTAGTCGTCTTTCGTGTCACTCATGCAGTCCGTCTCCAAGCCAATCCTGGCCGTTATGGAAGCCTGTTACGAACAACGTTAGGCTCAGGTCAAACTTAGTTGTTTACTACATAACGATCACAAAGACTCCTTGGTATAAGGATACATGACAAGCTACGACAATGAATATGTTCATGACCTGATCTATGGCACATATTCATGTCGGGTCGTCCAATATCATGTCCCACATGATATATATGATCAGACTCCGGAATCTCATTCCAATTACTAACATAACATAAGTCATAAAGAGTCATCTTGCATACTAGTCGCTTCTAATGAAGCTTTGTTGACTAGGGACCCATCGAGTATGATCTATCTCGGTCTGTGGTTGTATTCGCATTGTGGGCATAGATCAGAGCACACATCGATATATTACTTCAACACATAAGTGATATAAAGCTACTTTAATTTTATTGCTAACGATGATACATACATTTGGACATTTAGGATTGAACTACGGGCACTAAGACTAATAATCTCTCACTTGCCCTAGTTCCAATCTAAACTCCAACATGTCCTCCATCGACTTTACATGTCTAACATGTTTAGGCAGCGACAATGCCTTAGTCAAAGGGTTGGCTATGTTATCATATGTTGCAATATATGTTATCTTCACTTCACCTCAGTTCAGTATTTCTCTGATGAGGTGGATACGCCGCAGTACATGTTCGGATTTGTTATGCGATCTAGGCTTTTAGCTTGCGCAATAGCCCTTGTGCAATTACACTCAATCATGCCGTGAATTTCCCAATCCACATACCCTCTTTAGCTGCCTCTGCAGCATCCATGTACTTGGCCTCTGTCGTAGATTCGGCGACGGTATCTTGCTTCACGCTTTCCCAGCTAAAGCTCCGTCATTCAGCGTAAACACATATCCTGACTGACTTTTAAAGTCATCTAGATTTGTCTTGGAAAACTAGTGTCTACTCATCCTTCGACGACTAGTTCAGCATCATCTTTCCGCCGGGTTAGACTGATGTATACTGGTACAACATAAGGCTTATGAGACGTCCGGTCTCGTACATGTCATGGCATATATGATCGATCCTGCCTCCAGGCGCATGAGATTCGCATCATCCTTTTCAGCTCATCAGGTGTCTTAGGACACTGAGTCTTGCTGAGATGAATGTCATGACTAGTGGGTAAGATTCCTTTATTTGAACTGAGCATTGAGAACCTACTTAAAGCCTTGTTTGCATAGGTTCCCTGACTTAAATCCAAGACCCTCTTAGTGCGATCTCTACATATCTTAATCCCTAAGATATAAGCAGCATCGCCTAAGTCCTTTTTTGAGAAACACTTCCTCAACCAAGCTTTAGTCTCGTGCAAGGTTGGGATGTCGTTTTGAATGAGCACCAGAAAGGTAATGTTGCTCCCACTAGCCTTCTTATAAACACAAGATTTATCTTCGTTCTTGATTAAGTCAAATCCAATTACAACTTCATCAAAACGAAAGATCCAACTCCGAGAAGTTCGTTTCAATCCATAAATGGATTTCAACAATTCACAAATTTTTCCCTTATTCTTCGGATCGTCAAAACCTTTGGGCCGAGACATACAAATGTACTCAGTCAAGTTCCTCGTCTCTTTTCTCACTCGCCGCTCTTGTTGTTGTTGTACCTGAAAAACTGATTGATCGTTGCTGCGTTGCCACAATACTCAACTACACTCTTTAGCTCGGGAGAGAATCGCGTGCCAAAATAATGTATTGTAAAAAAGTATTTATGACCAAAAAGAAAAAGAAAACGTTCAACAAAAAATGAACTAGTATTATTATAACTGTCCAGAAAGAAAAACATAGGAAGAGATAAGATGGAAGGAGAGAGATCAAGAAAGTGTATCCGAAAAACACGGATTATCGAGACTTTCGAAGCGTCTATATATATATATATAAATTAATGTTTGGAAATCAAAATATAAAATCAAGAGAAATTACCAAAATGATTTAGAAGTTTATTATTTTTATTTGATTACCACATCTAAGAGCTCATAGTTATATAATTTTTAAATTGAACTAAATTTGACATATCATAAAATAATGACTTCATATATTAAATTTATCACTTTTAATTGTATTGATCTTCTTCTATCAAAAAAATTATACTGATCTTTACATTGTCTTATTCAAACTTTTAATTTGATTATATACACCAATGAATCTTTGACTTCATTTTTCAATACCATGTGAGGTTTGTTCTTAAAAATTGATTTCTAATAAGTTCTTTAACAACAATAACAAAAGTTAACAAATACACGGATATACTCAAGTTCCATAAATTACTTTAGAGATTTTTTATCATCTATTACTAAATAAAATAAATTGAGAAAGATATAATCAATTTAATATATATATATAGTAAAATCATCCTTAACATCAATTATCTCAAGAATTTTGAAGATATTAAAGTCTTTCTCTCCTGTCATTTTATATCAGTTAACCATCCTTCCATTGTATTTTTTGCTCTCTTCTGAAAACTCTAAGGGGCTGCGCTCTCTGCGCAGCCTCCTCCCCTCCCACCCCCTTCCTTCCTTGCTCCTTGATCCACCATGGATATTCTTGAAGCGCTCCACACACCCATTTATGGGTACACTCTACCCATTTATGGGTTATCCTTTGTTGTTTTTGTCTTTTTTTTGCAGCCGATCTTCCTTCATAGGTCGCCGTCCAACGTTCAAGCCGTGTCGCGGTCTCTCCCTCGTCTCGCGCTCCCGTTCCAGCATCGCCGGACCGGCCCCGCCTTCGAGCCAGTAGCCACCGTGGCCCCCCTGTCGTTCTATGGAAGACGGGCTACACGCGCCGCCCTCCATCTGCAGCGACCTACCGTCCCGGGGTCACCCCTCGCCGGCGGGGGCCTGCTGCTCCCTAGATGGATCTGGGATCTGGGAGGAAGGACGATGGATCGGGGTCTGACTCCACGGCACCCGAAGTTGGGACCCTCGATCTCGGACAAACCGTGGCGGATCGACTCGTTGCTCTCGCCTACCGCACTACTTCGAAAGATCCGGGCGACTCAAGACGAAGATTGGCCGACATCAGATCACTCCAATGGCACGGGGCCTAGAAGATCTGGTTTCGCCGACTCGGTAGTTTGTTCTTTCGATCGTGTGCTACTTTTTTATTCTGTTTTAGGTCGAATAAGTTGTCGTTTAGACATTTTGTTGTTTAGGATCTTTCATTTCAAGTCTCGTTGTTTTGAGACGATAGCTGTTTGAGGTCGAATAATTGGGACGGTTGTAAGGAGTTGGCTTAGTTCTGTGCACACGATACAAAGTGGTCTACTTTTATGGGTCCATGAGCGTCGGGCTTGCTACGGTCGGCCTGGACATACATCTGGAACCCGGGACGGTTACGCCTCACCCTGCTTGATTACCTTTTGGTATTAATGAAAACCTATGTTTACCCGTTTCAAAAAAAAAAGTCTTTCTCCTCCTAATTTTTACTTTTGAAAGGTATCATAGAATTTTAGATACGGTATCATCTAACGGCCATAGCACAACCACTCAAATTCTTTGTTTTCAGAAACAAATGTAGACAAATAATATAAGTTAAGCAAAAATTAAATAAATTGCCAAGAGAGAAAATCAGTAACAAAGCCGAAGTGAACTGCTCCGACATGGCCTCACGACTGCTCTCAGCGCTGCTGGTGACGGCGGCCCCTCCTACTTGCGCCGCCGCGCTCCGTTCACGGACTGATTTCTCGGCCGCCACCGCGAAGCTTCAATTCAATCGACCGCTTTCGCAGTCAGTGTCCTCGGCTGTTTTGCCTCGAACTCGATTGGTTCACTGCAGGGCTGTGGGTGATTCTTTTGATCGGACGGTTTACAAAGGAGTTTACGGACCTTGGACCGTTGATACCACCGACGTCCGAGAGGTATTTGCTTTGAATTTCACTTTTGCTTGCTTATTACATGGATAATCCGGAAATTTGTGATGATTTTTTGGTGGTCATTTTTACATTTGATTGGACTGTACTGCCGATGATATGTTTTTTGTGCCCCTTTTGAAAATTTGTAGTGTCTGTGCATTTCTCTAATTAATGTTCAATGATTGTGCTTGTCTCTGATTATATGTTAATTTCATCTGCTGCCTTCAGCTGTAAATTTTAGATTGTCTTTTCATATTTTGTCCAATTTTCTGTTTTTTTTTTTAATTTTAGAGCCTAAAAGTTTCAAATGTGGTGTCATTTTTGAGGGTTTGGGTCTGGGAATTTACAGTGAATGCTTGTTTTGGTCATGGCAGGTGGTTTTGTACAGATCAGGGTTGGTGACTGCTGCTGTATCATTTGTTCTTGCGGCATCGGCTGCTTTTGTGCCTGATGATAATTCTTTGTTTAACCAAATAATTAGGCAAAATCTTGATTTGTTTTATGCCCTTGGAGCTGGTGGATTGGGGCTATCGTTGTTCTTGATCCATATCTATGTAACTGAGATTAAGCGCACTCTTCAAGCTTTTTGGTTGTTAGGTAGTGTTGGGTCTGTGGCTGTGTATGCCTTCCGTGCCCTCCCGGCTGGTGAGAGCTTGGTACAATATGTTGTTCATAACCCTACAGCAATATGGTTTGTGGGTCCTCTCTTTGCAGCATTGACAGGGCTGGTCTTCAAGGAAGGTATTGTTTCGAGTTACGCACTCTGTATCATTGTAGTAATGGTGTTTTTTGATTAGTGAGATATAACATTGACTTTGTCTTTGTAACCTTCTGATATGGAAATGGACAACTTTGTTTTGAAGCTGTTTAGGAATGAGGGAGTTGGGAAATAAAACATTCTTGGGCAGGGACGTTAATGTGAAAGAAATTATGTTACATCACCTTTGTTCTCTTAATTTTTATAGCATCTCTTATCTATATAGATAGATTCCTTCTCTACGTTGAATCAAATGGTTGAATAGCGAAAAACCGAGAAGTGGTATACCGTTTTATTGCACTCTGAAAATCAATTAGCAAGGAGATCTCTCTTGATAGTAGTGTTTTTGACAGGTCTATGCTATGGTAAACTGGAAGCTGGGATTCTCACTTTCATCATACCTACCGTTCTTCTCGGACATCTGGTACACTCTTCTTCAACACATCAAAGAAACCTCTTCTTCATTCTTTCTCTTGGATAATCTCACTGGGCTACCCCTAAGTATGCACCATTATCAATAAAGTACCATTGAGTCTAAAAAGTTTTGGGTAAATTGAGACTAAAAAAACTTGGGTGTTGTCAAAAACTATTTAAATTTAGGAATAGTTGATTGTGAATAATGAACACCTAGGGGTAGTTGAGTGAGATTATCCCTTTTGTCTGATGTAAGTCATGTGACCAAATAGCAATACCAGGACATTAGATGGAACCGGCTTCTTTCTGCTAAATCAATTAAACCTACGTGATCATTTGGCCTATCATATTCATACATTCCTCCTAGTGACAACCTAAGCCCGTTAAAATGTCTTGTTAAAATATACTCCCTCTGTCCCACAATGAGTGTCTCATTACTTTTTTAGCAAAGATTAAGTGTTGGTGAAGTCATGTCTCGTTGCCTTGATTTTGTCAAATGTTCTCATATCCTACCACTATGTATTTACCCACTGAGTAGAATACTCATTTTGGGAGGAGGATTGTTATTTTTGTGTTGATAAATTGCTCTTGACGGGGCTCACTTGTTGATGCAGAGTGGTTTTCTGGCTGGCGAAGTAGAACTTGCCCTGTTGGGTTCATGGATGACCCTCTTTGTGATATTCGCTGGAAGGAAATTCACACAGCCTATTAAGGTATGTATACTTGTATTCAGTTCAGTTGAGTTCTCTGTATTTGGCTGTACTTGGCATATTTTCTGATGTGCATTTTGTATTTATTTCAAGGATGATATTGGTGATAAATCTGTCTTCACATTCAATGCTCTTTCAGAGGACGAAAAGAAAGCCTTGATTGAGAAACTCGAGCAACAAAAATTCTAAAAAGATCTAAAGTAGATAGGCTTTACAAGGTATATCTAACCGACCATTGCTTGTAATGTACACTATCTTTTATTAATGAAGCATAGATGGCCTTTATATCGTTACCATACCACAACTTGCAGAATATTGTAGTACAATACACCGACTGACTAATACAGAAAAATGACCTTTAAATTGCTCTCACCAAAAGAAATAAAATTAACAAAGAGACCGGAGCAACTTTGAATGCAAATTGGGTCTGCTGTGCATGTTCATTTGCATTCACTGCACTTTAGCTCTCTTGCTTCGGGTGGTTGCCCCAGCAGCACTTGGAGTTGCTTTGTGACCCTTACTGATAGCTTTCTTCTTGGGTGTAGCAGTGTCGACATCAACAATTGGTTTCTTTAATTGTTGTGTCTTCTCAAGTATAGTCTCAGTCTTCAGATCCAAGGTTTTGGCTTTGGCATCTTCAAGGTCTTCTTGAGTTTCGGTCTTATCCGGTGTGACCTCAGTTTCTTCACAGGTTTCATTACAAACTTGTTTCAGTTCAGATGCTTCAGTCTTATCCGGTGTGCCATCAGTTTCTTCACTGCATTCCTCATTTTCCTCATCAGCAGTTTTGCTTTGCAGTGATTCTATGACACCCATCAATTCTCTGTTAACCTGCACACCAACTCATATGTTTTAAATGGTAATTTCCCAGTTTCTACTATTTTGATTGGCATCACAACTTACAGAAGATAAGCAGTGGCTTGTTTGAAACTTTATATTATATATGGATCACACATGAAAAACTTCTTCTGACATAACTGATGAAGCAAATGAAGGATTATTTTTACTATTCCTTCAGCTACATGTCCAAGAGTCAAAACCATCCTCAAAATTTCCATTGAATCATGGTTATGATGTACCAAGAAATCATGTTCAAATGATTTTTCTAATTTCTAACTAATTTGCACTTACCAACTTTTGACCTCCAAACCTCACTTATAATGGTCATGTTCAACCGATAATACATGAGGCAAAGGGAAAGTAGCATGAGCATGCATACCTGTGGGTTTTGAAGAAAGTCGGATATGTCATTTGGACAAGACGGACATTTCATCACCGTCTTCTGTACTCGTAATGTTCGTCTGCCTTCACAAGTCCTTTGTCTCATAAAACTTTGACCAGAAAAGGCACCCTCTAAGCAAGCTTTGCAGAAATTATGAGCGCACGGTGTAGTGAGAGGGAAAGTCATCACCTTCCGACAAATGTAACAGCTGAACTCTGCATATAGTAAATCACAGACAATAATAGCTTTCATCATACAAAGAGCCAGCAGAGGAAGGGGAAAGGAAATACCTAGATGGTTAGAGGAACACATAGTTGAAACTATCCACAAGGACTACATACTAAAACCATACCTTTAAGAAGCCTTTCTCTAATGGACATATTTTTACCCTGTCGTTTCCTCTTTTTTCCCTCTTCTGTAACATCACCATCAACCTGTTTTCTACTCTCTGGTGGAGGCTTCTTCCACACCCAGGAGCCTTTTTCTTCCTGCAAGACGAAGCATAGTTGTTAGTCTCCAGCCCTAGCCAGAGATAAGCTTGTGAAAATTAGAGCCTACAAGTAATAATTTGTTGACAGATGGACAGTTTTTATCAAGTAAAACAACATCATTAGCTTACATCGTAGTCCCAAGCTGGAGATCCTTTCCTTTCAATTATATCTACTGCATTTTTTAACTCATTAACGACTGGAAGAGGTCTTACTCGATCCCCATGAACATCACTGCAGATTGATTCATAAAATACCAGGTCAGTATGGAGATATACTGGAGAGGAAGAGGGTGAGAGAAAGAGAGCCAACCTTGTCCATGGAGCAGGATCATTGTCACATCGAACAAAAAGATATCTGCATACCTTATGGCCCTGATACCAAAACAAAACAAAACAAAAACAGTTCAATCAAGATCAAATCTTACTGAATCACTTGTACTATAACATATGGTATAAAATTATCATACTTGGATGCCCACTTTACGCCAGCATTTCTCAATTCTATAGATCCCATCATAACGAACTCCTGTTTCTGGAGCATAAGAGGAGCGCTTCTCCTTGTGGGACCTGCTCATCAAATGGTACAAACAATTTTCAGATAGATCGATGTAGACAGTGCAGCAAGAAAACAATACAGATTTCCCCAAGTTTCATTGATAAGTGACTGAAAAATATATCATATTATGAAGTAGCCTTGATAAACTTGGAGAGGCTACAGATGAAATCACAAACAGTAGTCATAAAGCAGCTACAGGTTAGCTGATACCATATGGTGCAGTAATGAGCTACTGAATTGTAACTATGCAAAACCCACTAATAATGAATCACAGTTTGGGCTTTATATGCTTCAGACATTTCTAACAAGAAAATGGTCCTTCAGGTAACTGTATAATGCAAAATAGACATATTTACATGGCATAACTCACCTCACCACTCGGACAGGATAACCTTTACGGCAACTCACTCGCAATGCCTCGTTCATACTTTCAAACTTCTGATCAAAAGATTGTGTTTTGCTTGTGCGCTTATTGCCACTAAGGTCCCTTCCACCACTGTTCACCACAGTACCAAAAAAGTATCAGTATATTAATTTCCAGCTGATTTACATGAAAGAGATGACCAGGTTGTAGGTAACCAAAAAGAGTCAAGAGCAAATTGAAGACTATACAAACTTAGATGACATTTTTGTCCACTGAACTTCTATGAAACAATCGTGCAATTAAGTTTACGCATCAAATTAGATCTTGCAATGTATATTACTTAGATACTTCAATGAATTAAAATCAGCAGACACTAATACAATCATAGATATTTTGAACTTGACGCACTTGCTCTGTCACCTGACAACTATAAAAAAATATTCCTGATTTCCTCTTCTTTTACCTTTGTGAGATATAGACCAGAGAGGGTAAAGGAAAATTCTTCGGTTAGGAGTTTTTTTAGGGATTATTGCAACAACAAAAAAAAACCATGAGGTATTTATCTTTTCTATGATGATTGTAAATAGTGACATGAAATTGCATTTTTACGGCACTGTATGTAATTTTGTTTCAAAATGACGATTTTAACCTTTAAAAAGAAGTACAAAAATCTAGAATTTTCATTCTCTTAATTTTTTCTCTTTGTATGTCCAAAAGAGAAGAAAAGTAAGAGGTGAAGTTTCTAGATTTTTTATTTTTTGCTTATGATTTTTCATCATACTTTTGAACCAAATTTACACAAAGTGCAACAAAAGAACAATGTCCAAGGCATTTTTTGATATTATCAGATAAGAGGGTTGCAAAATGTGAATGTCATGGGGTTTTTATTTATTTACAATTATCCCTTTTTATCAACAATAAAGCAGGAAATTCTAACCTAGCCTAGCCTGAGTTAACTACAGGTTAACCCATACACCTAGCCCCACTTCTTATATGCTCCCAAGTAGGTGACTTCTAACCTCAAGGAAGAGAGAGAGCTCACTTAAATACCAGGTCAACCCCAATGGGCTAATTAGCAGCAACATGCAATTCATCCAATAGTACTTCAAGCATTATGTAAACTAGTTATGCAATAAGAGAGGTAACACATGAATATTACCTCCCTGTGTATAGGAACCACTCTCCATGGTCTTCATCGTCTTGGTAGCCTCCAGATAGGGCAACCGACTGGGCACCATATTTAGACTGCCCAGCAATTCCTGCAATTTGAGGACGGTGGGCGCCCCATTGTCTGCATTCCATCCTATCTTCCCATGACTCTCCCACTAATACACCCTGCCCTCTCTCGGGATCGTTCTCTGGAGGAATGGGTCCAAAATGATCAGGGCAGACTGTGACAAAGATCTTCCCACTGCAAGCATTGGCCTTCCCAGCTTTCTTTGCCCGCTCAGTTGTGAAAGCTTTATCGGGTCTGTTTTGATTCGCAACAGAGTGATAAACTCTTGGTGCTCCCCCAGCAGCCACTGATTTAGGCATCTTCGCCATTCTGATAGCAACTACAAGTGCAGAGTTGATTCGAGGTTGGCTTGCCATCTTAGCTGGGATTGCATGACGACAATTTGCACATGTGCGCTTTCCCTGCCCTATCCACTTCTGGAAGCACCTCAGGCAGAAATTGTGCCCACAAGGAGTCTGAAACAAAAAATTGGCAAATAATACAGTAAGTGTGTTAGTATCACATGCCCTCTATTTACTGCACAAGTTACAACCCATATATGCACACAGGCTGTGTTCAATTATAGCGTGTTTCTCGGCTTTTGTGAACAAGAAAGCCTAATATATATACATGTTCTTTTCTTTTCCCTGAATCCTATACACCCAAAGATCTTAACTATCAAATATATATACATACAAATTTGAGTTCTAATGACTTATTAGCATTAACCCAGTGCTCTGTATCAGCTGCGGAACAAGAATTTAAACTGTACTGGGAACTAAAATTTGCATAGAAAAATGTCAAATTTAACTGTTAAATTGTATAAACCATCCAAGCAGATATAGCTGGATGTGTCAATTGCTTCTATAACCATGGAGAAATTATAAAAGCACGCACCGTGACTGGTCTCTCAAGCAGTTGCATACAGAACGAGCAGTTCAAACTTCCATCTACAAGGTTAAGAACACCGTCACCGTCGTTGATCTTCTCCCTCTCGCGATCTGCATCACCAGCACCAGACGATCTCGAGCCACCGCTCATCAGCTCCTGCCGTTTCTTCGCTTTTTCCCGCTCAGTCAACGATTCATCAGATTCAATCGCTCTAATCGCCGCAACAAGGTGGCCGGAGAGAGCTCCTCCTCCGTCCTTCACCGGCGGATTGGGGGCGTCAACGGTCACGGAGGAGCAGTCCGGGCACTGCCAGTCGACGGAGGCGAGTATGGTTTCAGGGCGAGAGGAGAGGCAGGTCAGGTGCCAGGGGGTGGCGCAGAGGTTGCAGGTCAAGGTCTCGTCGCCAGAGGGCTTCTGCTTGCAGATCATACAGACGCCGTCGCCGTCACAGGGAAGATTGCTAACCTGCGCCATGGGAATAGATGGTTGGCGATAGGATTGAGAATGAGAGTTGTAGAGAAGAAATGGGTGATTGGGCGGGTTTATGAAGAGGATTCATTTTCCGTTACAGGTTTGAATTTTCCCTCGTTTTCCTCGAAAATTTTCATTTTTAGCGGAATTGTGAAATTTTTGATGGAAGTGTCCAAATACTCCCGATCTCGCTGGCGAAATTAAATTATTTTAATATTTTTTTTTTAAAACATATATTTCTTAATTTTTTTTAAAGGAAATGGAGATATTCATTAATATAAAGTAACCCGGGGACCCCACAAAGGAAAGTCACCGTACATAAACCAAACTAGAGTAATTGGAAAGACAAGTGCATAAAGAGTAAATGTGCTCTGTAGCATAATTGCGGTCGGGGATTTGGGACTGCGGTAGCATCCAGAGATACCGATACAGTATATCCCAACCAAAAGGAACTGATCGAGCAGACCAGAGGATAAGTAAACAACGGTGGACCAATTACTCCCCCGGTATGTCAGCGTGCGTCGTCCTCCCTTGCTTGATAGTGGTAGGGCTCCTGAACGCGGGAATGCTGACCCCGAAGTGGTAGGGTATTAACATGTCAGTTGTTGGTGGTACCAATGCCACCTATACACCAGGGAGAAGGTACAACCGACCAACCCCTCCCTGGCCCCTGTCGGACTCGTTCCTGGAGGCGAGGGTGCTTGGAGCCCCCCGCCGCTGTAGGTGAAACCTCATTGGACGCCGCCGAATCCTCTTCCTCATCCGGCTCCTCCTCCCGCACTAGTCTCTTATTCCCTGATAGTGACGGTGCCACATCCCTTGCCATCCAGGCGGCCCGATCCTCCTCAACCCCTGCTTGACTGCGCCCCCACCCCCCCCGGCCCCCCCTTCCGCCCTGGTGTTCGTGGGGCCTCTTTAGCTCGGACACCTCTGTCCGACCCCCCTACACCTCTGTCCGACCCACCTAAGTAGGTCCAGTTCGTTCCCGGGATGGCCTTCCCGTGCTTCGCCTTCTCCAAGGCCGACCGCGGGTCCCCAGGTGCTCTCAGGGATACACCCCTCGAGCTGCCCACAACCGGACAGACCGGAAAGAGGTGACCCGCACAGCAGCAACCGCAGCAATGTGCAGGTAAAAACTCATAAGAAATTAGCAGACGTGTCCGTACCTGCGAGACAGAGAGGCGGAACCAAAGCTGACTCTGCAGGGGAATCCTGATATCTGCCCTGATCCGAACCTTCATAAAGTCCCCCCAACAGAGCCCATCCTTATCAACATCTACGCCTTGACAGACGCCCAGTGCGTTGCCAACTCTAAAAACCCACATCCCTCGTCCAGGCCCCAATTGGAAGATTGGACACCCGCGCCCAAACCGAGAAGTGGTGGAACTGCAGATCACTAACCTGCATGTGCGCCCTCAAGTCGGTAAACAGGACCAAAGAGTCCCTGAACGACCAGGGTTCCCCCAGCAGAACTCTATCCCTTTCCTTAGCCGTTCTGAAGAAAAAGGCCACTAGACCACCTTCCAATGGTTTCGCCTCCACCTTCATACCTCAGACGTCTTCCATGCGTTCCACCACTGAGTTCCAGAAGACAGTCCTGGAGGTCAGGACCTTGGCTGCCAGCGCATACCTGTAGAGGTTCCCCCTACCCGTGACCTCCTGAACTGGGACCACGACTTCCCTGATCCGCATAGCCCCCATCTGGCGGTCCAGCTCCACTTGTTCCCCCCTCTCAGCTCCAGTGCCCACTAATGGGACACCCCTGAAAGCCGATTCAGGCACCCGACCCGCCCCCGGTCCACCATGTGCACCTCGACCCGCTCCATAACGGGCGGCCCAAGCCGCCACGCCTCCCCGGGCCCAGCCCCGGCCTCGGGTGACCAGCCCTGCGAGCATCGGGCATAAGTCCTCGGCCCAAATCCGCCTCCTCCCTGGCCCGAGGTGGCGAAACCCTAGCCGTCATAGGTTCCTTCCCCTGTCGTCGCCGCCAAGGCACCTCCTCCGGCCCCACCCTCTCCGCCAGCTCCGATGCCGAGTCCGGCGAACCCGTCCTCGCATCCGTCCCGGACATAGAGTCCGACGAGACCACGACCGGATCGTCGCCCGTGCCATGCAACACCCCCTCCACGGCAGCAGTGCCGCCCTGCCCTACCCCGCTCTGGCCCACACCAACGCCCAGCCGACGCGGCCTGGGACCCCTCGCCACCGTACGACGGAGGGTGGGCGGCCCGAATCGAAGCCGACCCCCCACCACCCAGCCATCCTCCGCCACCGGTGCAGCCGAGAACTGCATCTCCGGGAGGCCCGACACCCTCCCCGACCAAGGCCCAGCCGATATCACCGGCGTGACCTCATCCACCGGCGTCATCTCCTCCACCGGCGTCTCCTCCGCCGAAGGCTCAGAGCCCCGCTCCGTTTCCTCCTCCGGCTCCACCCACCCGTGACCAAGGACGTCCCCCACCATCGGAGAACCTCCCTGCTCACCGGGTACCACCAGACGCGGCCCCCAGTGGACGTCGTCTGCCCCACCGCCCTCTCCACTCGTCACCGTCGTCGAAAACTCCATGGAAGGCGGTTGTTTCTCGCAAAACCTGCACCCTAGAAAACCCTAGCAGAGAACAGGCTGCGTCGTTGTGCGGGAGCTAAAACTACCCATATATTTTTAATTATTGATAGCACTAGCGGTATACATTGTATATTGGTCTATTCATAATATTAAGAGCATGTACAACGTGGGGATAGGGGGTAGGATCTCTATACTGATTAGGATAAATTGTTATCTACCATTTTAAAAGCATGTACAACGTGGGGGTAGGGCGCAGGATCTTTGTATTAATTAAGATGAATTGTGATCTGCCCCTTTAAATCTGAGAGCGTTCCACATTAAGGGGAGCAGGTATGGGGATCCGGGTTTGCAGAAGTATTGATTGGATAATTAATTATGTTTTTTCTGTATCTGTTAAATTCATATTTAATTAACTAAATACTAAATAAAATACATAAATAAATTAACTAAAAAAAACTAATTAAGTTTCATTACAACTCGTTGTCATCGTTTGAGCCTCGTTGTCGGATATTTTTTATCGAAATAAATGTGAAAAATTGGAGAGGAAAAATATAGAGAAGTTGGGGAGAAACGTTGGTGGTTTGATGAATGGTGTGAGAGATGTTTGTTATAGGGTTAATTTAAATTAAAAACTAATTTTTTTAAGTAAAAAACAGATTTTATAAAACAAAATAAAATTTTGAAACTAAAAAATTATTTTTTTTAATTAAAAATTAATTTATAAAACTAATTTATATATGAAAAAAAAACTTGTCGCATGTCAACACATAAGAGGGCGCCAACGCACCTCGCACCCGCGAAGCACGAAACCGAAATCGGCTTCGTGGTCTGCCCCCGGCCTAGCGAAACACGGGTTCGAGGTATGGGATTCGCGTTTCGTGCATCGCACAACGCGCAAACCCCAAACCCTGCACCCCCTACTTCGTGCTCCTGCCTCGGCCTCATGCCCCCCACGTCGTACATGCTCTAAGTCTGATAGTATTTCGCATCAAGGGGGAAAGTATGAGGATCAAGGTTTGCAGAAGTGCTAATTGGATAATTAGTTATGTTATTTTCTAAATTTGTTAAATTCATATTTAAAACAATAAATACTAAATAAAATTGAAAAAATACATAAAATTAATTAATAATTAAATAGATTAACTAAAATGCAAAACTAATTAATAAATAGAATTAAATAAGTAAAATGGATAATTAAACTTGAAATTTCATTACAACTCGTCGTCGTCGTTTGAGCCTCGTCGTCAGATATTTTTTATCGAAATAAATGCGAAAAACGTTAGTGGTTCGATGAATGGGGTGAGAGATATTTACTATAAGGTTAATTTAAATTAAGAACTGATTTTTCAAATTAAAAACTGATTTTTATAAAATAAAAAACAGATTTTATAAAATAAAATAAATTTGTAAAAGTAAAAAGGGAAAACTCTACAAAACAACAGTTATTCGACTTTCATTTTTACAAACTAACTGTAAACTTTCTTTTCTATCGAAACACATCGTTGGAAGAATTTTTTGTCATAAACCATCATCTTCCGTTAAGAATTTCAGATGTCGTTAATGATTATTGTGTAAAGACCTTTATACCCTCCTAAATATGTTGACTTCAGAATCAGAAAATTCAACTCACCTGCTCCTGCTCGACTCGTATCGACTGCTCCTGCTCGACTGCTCCTGCTCGACTTCTCCAGACGTCTCCAGCTCACCTGCGTGAAGTACCAATCGACGTCTCCAGACGACTTCTCATGCTCGTGAAGAGTTGCAGACGTCTCCAGCTCACCTGCGTCGAGAAGTTGCCTCCGAAACCTGAAAGAGGTAAGAAATATATATTAGGGTTTTGTGGGTATGAAAAGAAATTGGAACGGCTGTTTGGTTTAGGGTTTGTAGAATGGATTTGGCTGTCTAACTGATGGTAAACGAGTTCAATTGTTGGCCTCCTTGCAGGTTGTTTCTGATGTTGGACCCAATGGTTTTATTTTATGGATGTATTCATTCCAATTTGTGGGTGAAAAAGAGTCTAACTGATTCTGTTTGTGCTCGTGTGTGATCATAAGAATTGAAGTTTCTTTGCTGAATTGAATAACCAGATATTACAGATATGTACTTGCATTTGCTATTATCATTACTGTTGAATCTAGTCTTAATTAACCTAAGTTAATCAAAAGTTAATCTTTAATCCATCTCTTATCCCACACCCACTTATTAGATTCAAACTCCTAACATTATGAACGTGAGAGTATTCTTTTGATCATTAGACTAATCTTGATGAAAGGTTATTTCATACCATTTTTTATAAGATAATAATTACAAGCAACAATCTTGCAGGGTTGAGAGTCACACTCATGAGTAGTTGATCTGTGAATCTGTGATACATGATCCAGAAATAACATAAGCTAAGACAATAGATAGTAGCAAAAACATACATAAATATGTGTAATATTGAAGGGAAGAACATATATAAGTGAATGAGAGCAGCAGAATAGAATGAATTGGGTCCTGTTCCTATTCCTATGATAAGGTGTAGGCTTGTACCCTTTATCTAACATATCTTCAATCTCATCGAATATATGATTTTGGTCTTGTTTTGATCTTGTATCTTTAATGTAGTCTGACAATGCAATTTATGAAGTATTGAAGCTACTGAAAAACAAAAACTGATGAGTAAACTTATACATTTGAGATGACATGTTTTGATTAAAATTTACTTTAAAATTTGCAGATGGAAAAGAAGAGAAAACCAACTCGTCAGTTAATTGACGAACCATCAGAAGATGAGCTGATGGCAGAGGCTGAGATGTTCAATGACCACATCATTGATGATGATTTAATTAATTCAGCCGAAACTGAAATTGTAGTTGAGGATATTGGTTATGAAGGTGGGGATTTTGTACCTGGTAGAGATGACTATGGGGGGTCTTTGTCTGATTCTAAATATGATGCTGCATCAGAGAAGGATGACTCACCATCAGATGATGAGGATGCATCATCAGCCGCTGAGGCAGCAGCAGATACATCCATTCATGTAGAAGAAGACAATGTTGATATGGAGGATGATTTGGGTTGTGAAGATCACATGGAAGAAGTGTGGTTGATGTGAGGATGTGGGATACGAATAGTTCCTTGAAAGATATAGACATACGCTTGGGTGATAGATTTATTTGTGCAAACTGGTACCGGGTAGTCCTACAGAACTACGCTGTAGAGAAGCGTAAAAATTACGCGTACACTCTGAATCAGCTTAGCGACGGTATCAGGGTGATTTGTGATAAGTCAAATTGCACATTTTATATATGGTGTGGCTTCTTTAAGAAGGCCAAATTTTATGCTATTACCGCTTTCCGACCGGAGCATACATGTCAAACCGAGCAAGGAGGAGCAAATATTACGGCACGCTCTCTAGCATACAGGTAAGAATGCATAATTAATTTAAGTAAATTATATTCATGAGCATATGATATTTGGATATTATGCGTAATTTTGTCTAAATTTTGATCAATATTAGTTTACTATGCAGATATTATGATTACATCATAAGTAAGAAAAAGGTTGACGTCAGTGAATTTACTTTAGACATATTCAAATACATTGGAGTAGATGTTAAGGTCGGGAAGTGTTACCGCATCATTAAAGCAGCTGAATATATTCATAATGAAGAGAATGGTCTTCAATATGGGATGTTGGAGAAGTATAGGGAATTGGTGCTGAGTAGCAACCCTGATTCGAAGTTCACCATACTAACTGCTGACGAAGGACGACGTCGTTTCAAGCGACTATACATCAGATTTGGAGCGCAAAAATCTGGATTCCTAAGAGGTTGTCGGTCGTTCGTTGGACTTGACGGATGTCACTTGAAAACTTATCACGGAGGCATTGTATTAGCAGCCGTTACAAGAGATCCCAATGATGGGTTGTTCCCACTCGCCCTAACAGTGGTTGAGCAAGAGACTATTGCAAGCTGGACATGGTTTATGGACCAGTTTTTCGAGGATTTTGGCAGTGTTGAAGAGATGGGTTGGATCTTTATGTCAGACAAACAGAAGGTATTATTTTGTGATATACCTGATGCTTCATCTTTAGGTAGTTAATTTAGATTAAAACATAATCTGATGCCTCATCTTTGTGTACTGATTTGCAGGGGTTGGTAGATGTGTTTAGCCGGCACCCATTAGTTGAACATAGGCATTGCATGCGACATCTATATTACAATTGGTTCAAGTCGTTCAAGTCTCATGAGCTGAAGTTGCAACTATGGAAATGCTCTAGGGTCACTAGTGTTGAGTTGTTGGAAGCTTATATGGATGAGTTGAAAGGGATGAACGAGAAAGCCCACACATGGTTGCAAGACAGACCACCAAAGAACTGGTCCAAAGCGTATTTCAGTACACATTCAAAGTGTGGAGCGCAGACAAATAACATCTGTGAGTCTTTTAATGCTTGGATACGGAAGGGAATGGATATCCCAATTCTGAATTTCTTAGAGTTCTACCGGAAGAAGTTGATGGATTGGTTCAACAGTAATGGGAGGTTGGTCAGTGGTGATGCGGCTCTAATTTGCCCAAGAATCAAGGATAGACTGGATGTGGTTTTGACAAAGGTCAAGAAGTGCAAAGTGCAACAGAGTGGGAGAGTTTTGTTTGAGGTAGAGATGTACAAAGAAACCTACGGAGTGAACATTGGAGAGTAGACGGGTCGCTGTTTGGACTGGCAATTGACAAGCATTCCTTGCTTGCATGGTGCAGCGGCATTGATGAAGGCCAAAAAGGAAGTCTATAACTTTGTACACTCATATTACATGACTCCTACATTTCGTCAAACGTATGAAGGCCAGATCTATCCTCTTGTTGGGTTAGAAATGTGCAGGAAGGATAATGTAGATGAATGTATACTACCGCCCGATGTCCGTAAGCAACCTGGAAGGCCAGGGACAGCAAGGAAGAAAGGTTGTTTAGAGAAAGGACATTCGAAGCAGAACCGCGCTTCAACTGCGTCAAGGAAAGGAGTAGTCCTTCGTTGTAGCAGATGCAGAAAACCGGGGCACAATATCCGTAAGGACTATGGATCAACCCAAATTCCTACAAATGGCAGAAAAGGAAAAGGACCATCACACCGTGTAGGAACGAAGACTGATGCTGAACTTGTATAGATTTTGGAGAGGAAAAAGGCATCTACCCGTGATAGGATGGAAAAGTCAAAGGTCCTAAACAGAAAGTATTATGCACAAAAGCAACGGGTTGAGGCAGAAAATGGTGAAAATGATGTTGAAGATGGTGAAAATGATGTTGAGGCAGAATTGGGTGACACTGATTCTGAAGTTGGCTTTGGAGATGAGGACAACTACCGAGGGGAGTCTAGTGGTGCTGGGAGATATGATGACTTCCAGTCTAACCAACCAGCTGACCTTGGAGGAAATGCTGAGATGCCAACTGACTTTGGAGGAGATGCGTCTAGTGGTGGTGACCATCTGTCATTTGTCGATGAACTAAGTCAAGTCTTAGACGCTGATGATTTTGCACCTGACTTGGCAAGTTTGTAAGTAGACCGGAGAAAGTGTACACTAAGGAAGAAGCCACCACCAAAAGATATCATACAGACAGTAACCAAGAAGACAATTCAGAATATAAAAAAAGGTAACATTCATAGATGTACTCCCATCTGAGGTGGTTGAGACCAGTTATGCAAAACCAACAGTCACTAGTAAAGCAAATGCAGTTCCCACGAAGAAGGCAAAACCGGGTAGTGAGAAATCCAAGGTTAGCATTCAAACTGACTTAATTATGGCTCTCTGTTATACATTATTTTGATATAGTCAATACTAAATTGCTACTAAATAATATAGGCTCGTCAAATGTAAGTTTAGCTTAATCCATAAAAGTATGAACTAATCAATATGAGTTAGTTTGATAATCAATACTAAATGTCTATATATTTCACTGATGAAAAAAACATTAACTTATATTTACATGCCTATAATAACCTCTGAGAATATGAATATATGAATGTGAAAAGAGGATTAATCAGAATGTAATGATAGACGTAAAGGGTGGTATAAATTCAACTTCTCTTTTACTTATGTTTTTCACTTCATTATATTCCTCTATTTAATTGTCTCAAGTTATAGCTTTGGCCCTTCAGGATATATCCAAATAATGCGTTTGTGGCGAATCAGAGGTGAGCAACGATCAATTTGATTGGTTTTTTATCATCTCAAGTTTAGTTTTTGATCTGGATTTTCAGAAGAAAAAAAACGACCAGAAAACAACGGACCAAAAACCCATAATATTTATATTTCATATATTATGAAAAAAATCTAGAAATTGATAGGGGAAAAAAGGCTTAATGAGAACATGGGTCTAACACAAAATAAATGACATTAACTCAAAATTCCTAAATTAAGGCCCAACTTAAAGGGTAGTTAGTTTACCGAAAAAATCAATGGTTTTTTTTCATTTTTGGATTGGCTGGTTTTGATGGGTTTTTTGTTCACCAAAATACAGAGCTATGCTTGTTTATTTACTTGTCAGTGGACAGTGATGAATAGATTAAGTTATAATGAACATGAAAAGGATAATGAGAAGACAAAGTTAACAGTTTAGTTTAGGCACATTCATATATGTATAACTTGTGATATCCTAATTATTTTCAATTTCATCTTTGCTATTAACTATAATTAAACTAACCTCCTTCAATACGATGCAGGTTGCTGACGGACTTCAAAAAAGGCTTCAAGAGAAAGGAAAATCTGCAGGTATTGGTTGTGAAAATGCAAAGGAAACACCAACAGCACCTGGAGTAAGAGGTAAAGGGCAGCTGGAAAAAAGTCTGAAGATGAAGGGAAGCAACAATTCTCAGCCTTAGGATGTAGGGTTCTCGTGTGGGTCATAGGATGATGATTTTTTGGAATTGTATGTGAATGCCATAATGGCCATTAACTCTACTTTTGGACTATTATATTGTTGTGTTGCAAGACTTTTTAGAAACCCCATGAGAATAGGATTCTCTCTCTCATGACTATTCGAGAGCTTTTGTAATGACCACACACCTTTTGGTTGGTAAAGGCCATAATGGCAACAGAATATTGATGTTTTGGACAAGCACCATATGATGATAGTTTTGTTAATTACTTATTTTCCATTGTTATGAGTTGGTTTGAAAACTGTATAAAAACCATGTGTCTCATTTGTGAGGACCACATAGAGAAATGGTGAAGAAATCAGCTTCACAAGAGGAGGCAAAGGCAGAGGCAGAAAGGAGGTACTTAGAATGGGCGAACAAATGTGGGTACTCCTCTTCTAAGCATACAGATCAATAGAACAAGGCTCCATCTTATGGTTCCCCTCCCATAGATCAATATGTGCACCGGAAGAATATTTTCCAAATTGGCAATATCCATATCCGGATGGACTGCCACCAACACCCCAACCTCCAACTGACGAGAATGACAAATCCTCTGATGATGGTGATGAAGAAGTGCAAAGCAAGCTAGTGCAACCAAACGAGCAACCCAACGAGAAACCAAAAATTGAACCTCCCAACACAGCTCTACCTTCCTCTCCCCTACCATTTGGACAAGCTGAAGCTGAGGTGGAAGACAGTGGAGATGAAAAGTACATTGTTTCATCTCAAGGTAGTAGTACTACTACTAGTTTATTTCGTAAACCTGCTATTTTCAAGTAGTCTGTTGGCAATATATGTTTATGCTTATGGTGGTATGGTATGTATGTGATGTAAAATTTGACGTTTGCCCCTATTAATATGTATGGTTTATGCACTACTACAATTTAGTCTAACTCCCACCTTCATTACAAACATAAAAGTCAAGTTATTACAGAACTATTTTCCAGGCTACATAAGATACATGTCTTCTTTCACAGCTACAATTTTATCATCATCCTTAAAGAACATTACTACCATCATATAAAACATTATATCATACAAAAACCAAATACAATTAGATAAACACTTGGCCCCTTTCCTATTCTTTCCTTTCTCAACTCGTAGAGCATCCTTCAATCTCATTATCCGAGCGAACAATTCGGGGACTAATTCATCAACCCATTGGAAAATTGTACAACTTCGTTCCCCCTGCATCAACCATTGCATACAACAATTAGCAAAAGTTGGAAACTCCACTCAGTTAAACATAGCAGATTATGAAGTTAATGTCTTACATTGTATTTACCACATCCGTAAAATCGCCTACCCGGATTATTTATCGAGTATGATATGAGCATAGGAGCTGGAACTCCACATAAACATATCAATGTTTTTTGTCTTCCAAATTCAACGTCCTTACACAAATCACTCTTATGCATGTGAAACTTGATAAAAACAAAAAGTAGTCTTTTATTTCATTTGTAAGGAAAGAACAAAAATAACCAATCATCAATTTTCCATTACAGTAGGCAGTAGGCATATACAAAGTAATCACAAATACGTAAAAAAAATGCAAATAAAATTGCAAATAAAAATGCAAAAAGTGAAATCATCGTTTTTGTCCATCTGATGGCAGTGAAGCAGATTCTGAATCAACAAAAGAATATTATCATCCTACTTTAGTTATTCATTATTTTTCTGTCTGCATCAGATTAATTGCAGATGAGGCATAAAGATAACATATTACATGATTTGGTTGATATGCTGTGAGAGAATATAGTTCCCCTTTGTGCACATTCACTGTTGACATGTCAAGATAACCAGCTTTTCATGAAATTATTGTTGGATATGTAAAGTCAGTTTGTGTAAGGCAAAACGAGTAATTCCAAGGAACTTTTGATTTCATTTGAAAGCTTAAAGCATTCACCAAATTGCACAACACAAGAATACATCAGTTCTACCCTGTATGACATCAAATACCAGACTTGCCATAAAAACCCGTATTGGAGACAAGACGCTACACATTTAATAAAGGAACATTTTCTCAAACAATGTATTGTCTTCATAAGGTAGTTTTTCGCGAATACACAATATATACTATAATTTAAAGCTTGGACAACACAATGTAATATTTTGCAATTAATCCTTTCTACTCGGAAGACTAGTCATTTCAGCTCAATACCAATCAGTTTCTCAACATTAAAGGAACATTTTCAGATGATACACGACATATGAAACCCTAACTGAAATTTTTTCAAACCCTAACTACAAAATTTCTAACCAAATCGAACACACAACCAACATGAGGTCTATTTCAAACAAAACCTAGGTGAAAATGAGGAAATTTCAGACCAAAATCAAACGGGAGATGAGGAAATTTCCGGATCTTACCATTTCCTTTCTTCCTCCTGAACTCAACTGAACTGAACTTCGACTTCCTCGCGCCAGATGACCTTCGAGCTCCTCGCGCGCCTCCTCTCGCAGAACCTCCTCTCGTAGAAGCTTGTCTCGCAGAAGCTTTTCTCGCGCAGAATGGTGTAGCAGTCGAGTTATGAATCGTTGAAATAGAAATAAAGGGTAATTTTGGTATTATCCTCTTCCCACCTCAGCATGTGCGTGCCACGTGAAAAAAAAACAAACGGTCCGTGAGTTTATAAACGGAAGATGATGGTTTATGACAAAAAAATTCTTCCAACGATGTGTTTCGATAGAAAAGAAAGTTTACATTTAGTTTGTAAAAATGAAAGTTGAATTACAGTTGTTTTGTAGAGTTTTCCCAAGTAAAAACTGACTTATTTCAAATTAAAAAAATAATTTTAAAAAACGGATTAAAAAAGGGTCTGTGTCACACCCTGATTTGGCATCGACGAAGCCGCGCACCGCGGGGCACAAACCCATTTTCGGGTTCGAGGGCCGCACTCGGCCTCACAAGCAGAGGTAGATCCAAAGGGGTATAGGGTATGTCATGACATACACTAACATAATATAATTTAGTCTAGTGGTAAGTGTGTTTGAATTCTGTCATGCCACCCATGTTTGAATCATGGAGTGACTAAGTTTTGCTGGTTTTTTTTGTTAATTCTTATTGGGCTTATTATTACTTTTGGGCCTCGATAGAATTGCACAATTGTAATTAAAATGGCTTAAATTTCAGATTGTCACTTATAATTTATAAATGAATATGAAAGGTTACAAATATATATATATAAGAAACCTTTCAACTTCTCCTTAGTAAATCACGCCAAAATTTTCCTCCTTTTCTAATTCAACACAGCTCCTCTTTGCTCCTCTCTTTCAGTAATTGCCATCTTGTTTTGGTTTTCTTATATTGGATTGGGACTCATCACTCAAGTACACAACTTTTATTCAGGTAACTTTTTTTTTGTTATTGGATTGATCATAATAGAACTTAGTCATATATGATATACTCATATTCTGGTATTCATATGGTAAAATTTTCGCTGCCTTAATATAGTTTTACTTAAACTTTTGTTAAGAAAATTAATATTGTAAATATAAGTATGCTTAGGATTTTTGGTTTTTAACAAAATTTAGTAAATAATATAATTGAGTAATGAGTTAATTATTAAAATAAGAATTAGTATTTTTAACGAGTTAGCATATCTTACTTTTTTTGAAACGGGAACATAGATATTTTATTACTCATGACAATAAATCAGAAACAGAAATTGGGTCCTAGACCCTGAGTTCCAGCATATGTCCGAAGCCCCCGTAGGGATTTTGACAAACTTGAACCGTAATGGTGATCGCTTTTGAATAGCAGATCTAGAATGAACAAAGATTAGCACACGAACGAAATAAAAAACTACCAAATATGCGATGCAAGTTCTTCTAGGCCCCGTGCCATTGGGGCATTCTAGTATCGTCAATTCTTCGTCTTGAGTCGTCCGGATCTTTAAAAGTAGTGCGGAGGACGGGATACGCTCCCAATGCTCTGGATGTGACTTCACCGACACTTCACGAAGAAGCAGGTTAATAATTATCGAGTCGACCCGCAAAGGTTTGTTCGGGGTCGAGAGTCCCGACTTTGGGTGCCGTGAAAACAGGCTGCAACCTATCGCCCCTTCTCTCGGATCCCAGATCTATCGAGGAAGCGAAACCATGTTGGCTAGGGGTTTCCCATTTGATGGATATGCCCCGATCTTGCTGGCGAGGGGTGACCTTGGGGCGAGAGGCCGCTGTGGATAGAGGACGGCACATGGAGCACGAATCCCGGTAGACGGGGCCAAGAGAGCCACAATGGTTACTGGAACGAGCTCGGGGACGATCCAGCGACGCATGATCGGTAGCGCGCGATGAGGAAGAGGTCGTGGGACGGTCTGAACGAGCGACGACGACCTGCGAAGGTGGACAGCGACAAAAAGGATGAAACAAAGAGGCTGTAAAGGAAAACCCTAACTAAGGTATTGTTGAACCCATCCATGGGTAGTGTTGCACCCATCAAGGGTTTAGCACAACTTCATATATTTTCGTTAGCATATCTTACTTGAACTTTTGTATATTTAGTGCATTATTTTTCATGACTGTCATGTTAATAATGTATATAATTTTAGGATGAGAAAGTTTTTCCCGACAATACCGAGATTTAAGGAGTCAATTTAAACAATTGAAGAGACTCGTGAACTTATTTCTTCAAGTAAGAGCCAACCCAAACTACCACCACAATCACCAAATAAGCACTTTAAGAAGGGGGAAGATGTAGAGTCCGATCTTGCGAAAAGAACTCAAATAATTGAGTATCATCCAAATGATCAAGACGAGGTGAGAAGAGCTTACCTTCTAAAAGGTCCACATCAACCCATTTTAACTGAGTATCCAATTGCAACTATTGGGTAAAGGAGACGTTCGTTTCAAAAAGGTTGGTTTGATGAATTTGATTGGTTAGAATATATTGTCGAAAAGGATGTTGTATTTTGTCTACCTTGCTATTTGTTTTACAATGGTGGTAAGGAAACGACATTTATGAATAAAGGTTTTAAGTTTTGGCATTTGAAGCACAAGTTGAGCAAGCATATTGGTGAAATTCCTAATAGTGTGCATAAAAAATGTGTAAGCTATTGTGACGCTCTTTTGAAGAAAAATCAGAGTATCGAGTCTTCTTATACAAAATATTGTACCAACGCAAAAGAAGATTATTTTGTTCGTCTGAAAGCATCACTTGAAACGGTCAAGTATCTTATTAGAGATGGACTATCTTTTAGGGCACATGATGGAGGGGAAAGTTATGTTTACAAGGGACTTTTTCTTGAGTTTGTAGAAGCTTTGGAGAGAAATAGTGAAAAAATAGTTATGGCAATAAAAAGTGGTGGAAGAAATTGTAAGATGACTTCTCCGACTATCCAAAAAGATCTTGTAAATGCATGTGCCGTTGAAACTGTTGATAAGATTGTTAAGGAAATTGGAGATGATATTCTTTGTGTACTTGTCGATGAATCAGGTGATTGTTCCGGCAAAGAACAAATGGTTGTTGTTGTGCGCTTTGTTGATGATCGAGGGTTTGTCGTAGAAAGATTTATCGGTATTGTTCATGTTAGAGATACAAGTGCAATAGCTCTGAAATGATCACTTGAAACTTTATTGTCCAGATTTGGGTTGTGTATATCCAATATGCGAGGTCAATTTGGAGGTTTGAAAACTTTGATTCAAAAGGAAAATCCGCAAGCCTATTACGTGCATTGTTTTGCTCACCAACTTCAATTGGCCCTTGTTTCAATAGTGAGAAACCTTGAAGACGTGGATTGGTTTTTTGTTCAAGTATCTCGAATTGTCAATTTCTTACGATAATCTAACAAACGTCAATTTTTGCTTCAAGATAAGCAAGTTGCTCATTTTGCAAATATAATTGAACAAGATTTGGTGGAAACTGGTCGAGGGTTGAATCGAGAATTATCTATTGTTAGAGCTGATGATACACGTTGGGGATCTCACTTTCGGACTCTTTCCATGTTGGTTGATTTATTTACTCCTATTATTGAAGTGCTTGAAGATTTAAGAAGAGATAGTCACTTAAAGGGAGAAATAAAAAGTTTGTTATTTGATATGCAAACTTTTGGTTTTGTTTTTATGTTGCACTTGATGATTGATGTTTTAGCAGTGACAAATGATTTGTCTCAAACACTACAAAGGGGTGATCAAGATATTGTAAATGCTATGGAGCTTGTTCAAATCAGTAAGAAAAAGTTCCAACAAATGAGGGATGCTGGATGAGAAGAATTGTATAAACAAGTTGCATCATCATCTTGTGGTAATCTTGAGATTGATGTGCCCGACATGGATGCAATGTATGTTAAAGATAATAGATCCAAACGTCATGCTCCCTTTGTGACAAATCTGCATTATTTCAAAAATGATTGCTTCTCCCGGGTCATAGATTTGGTATTAACAGAGTTGAATGATCGCTTTACTCCGGATAATACTGAGTTGTTTCATTGTGTTGCATCCTTGAGTCATTGTTCTTCATTTGAAGCTGTTGATACTAACTCATTTGTAACATTAGCGAGATTGTATCCAAATGATTTTAAGGATGTCATTGATAGGAGTTGTCCAGTCAGCTTCAGAATTATATTGAGAGTGTCAAGATGAACAGTAACTTTTCTAATCAGGAGGGGATCTCCGACTTTTCTAAGACTCTTGTCCGGAAAAAGAAGCATAAGACCTTTAGATTTGTGTACAAGCTAGCTTTGTCATTGCCTGTGCTACTGCAAGTGTTGAGCATGTGTTTTCCGGTATGAGTTTTGTGAAAACTGAGTTGAGAAACAAAATGTCTAATGCATGACTGAATGATTGTTTAGTGACTTTTGTAGAAAAAGATGTGTTTAGCACAATCGATGACGTAGATATCATTAAGCGTTTCCAAGCTATGAATAGGAGGAGAATGCACTTCCATTGGGAGTAGAATTTGATATTTACATTTGAATTGTAATTTGAAATATTAGTATATTTGATCATCCCATAGTCGTATATTTTGTTATCGTTGATAGATTTATTTATGTATTTATTTATATTTAATAATTATCTTTGGCATATCCTAAAATAAATTTCTGGATCCGCCTCTGCTCACAATGCACATAATCGTACTCTGTGGTCTGCGATTCCTCCGCACCACATCGTGCGCTCCACGCACCCCAGCCCTCGATCCTTCTGTTTCGTGCTCATGCCCCTGCCTCATGCCCCCCACGTTGTACATGCTCTAATAACCCACGTCGTGTTGACTGTTAAACTAAATGATTAAACATTTGTCAAATTTGTAACAAAACTAAATAATTTATCAACATACTACCTTACTTGACCCGATAGCTAGGGGTGGGCATTGGGTGGTTAACCACCCAATAGAACCCTTTACGAACCCAACCCGATATTATCGGTTTGATATATCTCGGAACCAGCCCCAACCCATAAACCAATTTTTTTTACAGTGAAACCAACCAGTTCACTAACCGGTTGGTTAGTGGTTTTAACCAACCAACCACTATACTACATGTAAGTACAAATTTATATACAAAAAACCATACACATATTTCTATTTCAAGCCAAAACATATTACTACATTCACCAAAACAAAATAAAAATTACATATAAGTCATCGTGTTCTATGTTAGCAATCCGTGTGACACAAAAGAGTGATCATGGGTCATTCATCTATATCAATCAGTGGTTATTATGAAACCACATGTATATGATGAACAATACCGGTTTGGTTGGTTAACCGATGGTTTTGCGTTTCAAGAACCGACAACCAACCGTTAATTTTCCGGTTCGATCGTCAAGAACCCACAACCAACCATTAACTTTCCGGTTTCGGGTTTTCCGGTGCGGTTTGCGGTTGGTGGTGGTTGGTTTTAGCGGTTTCGGTTTTTTTTGCCCACCCCAACCGATAGCCATGAATTAGTCCAATAAACCATAAATAGAAAAACGGGCCCATTTAGGCGCATCTTCTCTCTTCTCCGCGAGTGTTCATATCAGAGTCCGAGACGCTGCTGACACTGAAACCCTAAGACATCAATCAAGCAAGCAAAGATGTTGAGAGTAGCAGGGAAGAAGCTATCGTCTCTTCCACATACTTCGTTACGCGCATCGTCGGCCTTCCTCGCTCCTGGTAGCGGCTCACGGTCCGATGGATCTTCCAAATCCGTCTCATCCGCCAATCCCCTCGACTTCAGCTCTCGTATCCCACATCTGATCAGAGGTTATAGCTTCTCACCTTGCTCCTGTTTCTTTCGAAATTTGCCTGAGATTTTCTGAGTTATTATGATCCTTCTCATATCATCGGTGAAATGGTATGTTAATTATTGGCCAATTCATCGTTCTGTGCTTAGTTTAGGCACCGAGAAAACCAAATATTAAACGTTCGCTTCTAGAACAATTGATTTTTTTTTAATAGAATGACACTGATCTAATATCAGAGAACCGCTACAATTTAATCTTTGAATTCATATTTATGCTCGTTTTGGAGTTATTATGTGTATTTTATTTTGTCTAAGGAGGCATACTTGAGTTGGAATTACAAAAGAGTGGTGCTCAAATTTATCCCAAAATTTAGCAATTATACTAGTAATTGTGACAGTGTTCTAAAAATCCGATCAGGCCCCGCCTCGGCGCCATTTCCTTGTTGGCCGACCCAATTAATTCGTTTAATACCCGATTAATCCCCGTTTAGTCCCCCATATTTAATCCCCAAAAGGCCCCAGCCGCCCGACTAGCGCCTGACAATTTTTAGAACCTTGGTAATTGATCTGATGTACCCAAAGTTTCTGTAAATGGCTATATTCCATTCTCCTACTGATACATAATCCAATGCTTCATGTATGGTGGCCTATGTATGCAAGAACATATCAAGTGAAAGACATATGGGTGTGATGAGAAATCTTATTAGTTACGTCATGCAAATTATTAATCCAACAACACACATAGAAGTCCGGAAAATCCTAATTTTCAGCAGTTAGTTCCTCTTTGCGGGACAAACTATCTCGGTATCAATTGAACACTAATCAATTATCTGGATTGAGTTCTGTTAAATTATTACAAAAAAAACGGGCTAAAACTAGTTATGAACAACTTTTATTAAGTTGGCTTCCGCTCATGTTTTCTGCTAAAGAACTATTGATCAGCTTGGCCGTTGAATTTTTTTAAAAGGCACCATGAAGTTTTCTAGGTCGATTTTAGTCTCTAAAATTTCAAAACTGGGCCAAATTAGTCTTTCTCGTTAGGCAAACCATTAATATTACCAAAAATAATGTTTAGTAAGACACATTTCATTCAGTAATTGGTCTGGAAATTGGTCATCCACTTATTTAACAGTTTGACTAATGTTGAGGACTATTTTGGCCCACTTTTGAAACCATGGGGCATCAACCGGCTGAAAATGGTGGTTTTCTCATTCATTATGGACTAAAATGGTCAATAATCTAATGGATCCAGTAGCCTATTGCCCATAGTTCAGATTTATTGTTCTAATTTTCCGTTATAACAAAAAACAAAATCGAGAGGGAATAATGATGACATGTGAGAGGAGGCTGCTAAAAGCATAACATCATGCGGAAAGAAAGTTACAATAAGTAAGCAGCCCACCCCCTATCTAGAGAAGTATGTTGATGGTTTCAATTGCATATGCTATAAAAACGTGTTAATGGAGAGAAGAGCTGACAGGAAGAAGAGACTCAACGTGTTGATACCTGCTAGTGCATGTGCTTCAATTCAATGTATAATTGTATCTTTCAAGTAAGGTTCATCAAACAACATGGTAGTGTAAAAAAATTAAATAATGTTTGTTGTCATATCATTGACATGATATGTTTTTCATCATCTTATTGCATCCAGGCATGATCACTGATCACATTCAAGTTCAGACAGAAACAAGCACACATTTTCATTGTTCTCTTTGGCATGGTATTTGGCAATTTCTTATTATATTCTTCTTGTGGATGACTGTTTTATCGGTGTAGGCTATTCCTCTGGAGAGGTCACCAAGTTGGCCCACCGTGTATCCCTTCGTGACTTGCAGGACTCAGTGAAGGTCAAAACTCCAGAAAAGATTGTCAGTGAGGTTCTCTCTCACCAGCGCACGTCACTGCGACATTATGCCTCTCCAGCAGCAAACGAAAGCAACACACCCCATGCCTTTCGCCCTTTATCTCCTCATCTTCCTGTTTATCAACCACAGCTCAATTCAACCTTGTCAATCTTCAACAGAATCTCTGGGATGTACCTTACTGGCGTGGGCTTAGCTTTCTACTTGCTTACCATGAAGATGGGCCCTATTTGTCTCACCTATGAAGGTTTCTACAAGACACTCTTTTATTCGGCAAAGCTTGTCCCGGTCACCTTAGAGATCTCTGCTCTGGCCCTGGCTTATCATATCTATGCTTCCATTCGTCATATGAAGAAACTGTGAGACTGTGTTGCATGGGCGATCCGGATCCAAGGTTTCCCTGTTCAGACAAATAATTTCCTTTTCCTTCCTTTGTTGCATACTCTTCTCTCTGTGTTTCATGTATGAAGTATGTATGTTTGACTGAAGCAGTTGCTTGCTGAATAAGGCATTTCACTGAGGAGCAATTGTTTGAAATGCATTTTGTTCTGATGAAACATATACCTATTTCTTGTGTTTCAAACATCTATAACTTAACATCCACAAGGAATGTGAGTTTATTAGTGGAACAAAGCTTGCTTAATACACTGATTGGGGCACTGTTTAAGAGATGTTATGCAAAATCTAAAATCTTGCTGATCTAACCTGAAGATTAATTCAACCTTTTTGTTTTGATATCAGTAAATAGGTATTTTTATGATCTTACAGTTATTGATTAAGTCTTGTTGTAACTTGTTAGAGGGTATTTAAGTTTGAGAAGTCATTATTCTAGCATTAGAGGTTATTTTGAGTCTCATTCATTGTATGTATGTTATTAGCTGGTCATTGACCATTGCGGAAATGATATATAGTTATCTGAATCAAGATTCTAGTGTTAGCTGAGCGGTTAGGATTTTTGGAGGATTAATCAGGTCGCCCAACAAAAAAATGGCTCTTAAGGGTCTGGTTGGAATTTTTAGAACACTGATCTGAATTATTATTTTTAATCATTTACTAATGGTTAATTACTAATTAGGATCCAAAAGTATTTAAGGATTAAATAGTGATTTTTCATAATTAGGGTGATCTAATGGAACGCTGATACGACGTCGTGTTAGTAAACTAAAGATCCAAGGCTCTTCCAAATACGTCGCCGCTTCAGTTGCGAAATTTCTTCTATTTTGCGATCAAATCTGGGTATTTAAATACTTCATTTTTACAGAGGAAACAGTCCGTCCGTCATTCTTCGTCACAAACTCTCCCTCTCCTCGGCGACTGCGAGGAAGCTGATCGTGAAACCCTAGAAATCGCAGAAGGAAGAAGAAGATGATGCTGAGAGTTGCTGGGAGGAGGCTCTCTTCGCTTCCCGCGAGGTCGTCTACGGCGACCTCAGCGGCCTTTCTCCCTCGAAATCCTCCCCTGCCTGGCAATGGCGATACCAAGTCCTCAGATGGTTCTTCCCGAACCATCTTCCCCTTCCATCCTCTCTACGCCAGCTCCGGAGTTGCAGATCTAATCAGAGGTTATTCGTTTCCCATCAGATTTACTTGATGGTTTCAAATTTTCTTCGTTATCATGCTATTTGGATTCAACGCTTAGTTCTAGGATTTAGAATTATTCTGTTGATGGTACATATTGACACGTAGAATTCGATTAAGAGTCAATTCTGTGCCTGGATTGTTTGCATTTGAACTGGATGGGATTGTGGTTTTTAATCTATGTTTATTTATTTCCTTCTGGCATTTCCTTGTATTGAGGATCAATGATTTCAATTATGTATGAAATGAAGGGTTTTGTTTAGAGCGAGGCTGCAGTGAGTTATACAGTAACAGATAATTGGGGCTCAGTTCTAAGAATCTAAGCAAGTTTCATGTTTCTTTAGAGCACGGTTTTATTGTTATATATTTTTTTGAAATTACTTCCCCCCTTTTCTAGTATATAGTAATCTCGTTTTGATTAGTTTAATGAGTGGGAGAAAACGAGATTGATGGGATCAAAAAATGTTTAAGTGCTTCTTTTTCTCATAACTACGACAATGTATTCATATCCTTTTCATTTAGGTGTTCAGGAGCTGTGAATTGTAAATAGAAGAAATTTGAAATTATGATGAAATGGGTCTTAAATCTCGACAGTATCTTGGTTATTGAAGTTAGATATACTTGTAGCCTTCCAAACAAATGTAGACATTTGTTTTGATGAGCATAGTGAGGAATGAAATATTCAAGTTAGCAATATAAAATTATGATAAAAAGGGTCTTAAATCTCGACAGTATCTTGGTTGTTGAAGTTAGATTTACTTGTAGCATTCCAAACAGATGTAGACATTTGCTTTGATGAGCACAGTGAAGAATGAAATATTAAAGTTAGCAATATACTTGTAGGTAAAAGTAGAAGGTTGCCTTTTCACAATATTTTTTTTATCGTTTCTTTCAAATTAGATCTTATGATTTCTGGTAGTTTCTTACAATGATGATCTTGTTATAGGGTATTCTTCTGAAGCTCTATCTGCAGGGCAAGGTAGCAGCCTTGTCCCGAATGTCCAGCCTACTGTGGCAGCTACGAAGAACCCTACCTCCAAAGTCGTATACGACGAGTACAATCACGAGCGCTATCCCCCCGGTGACCCCAGCAAGCGTGCCTTTGCCTATTTTGTCCTGTCAGGTGGCAGATTTGTTTATGCATCCTTGATCCGTCTGTTGGTCCTGAAGTTTGTCCTGAGCATGTCAGCGAGCAAAGACGTTCTTGCCCTTGCCTCCCTTGAGGTTGATCTCTCCAGCATTGAACCCGGGACAACTGTTACCGTCAAGTGGCGTGGGAAGCCAGTCTTCATCAGGAGGAGAACTGAAGATGACATCAAGTTGGCCAACAGTGTGGATCTTGGGTCGCTCCGCGACCCACAAGAGGATGGTGTGAGGGTTAAGGATCCAGAATGGCTTGTCGTTATTGGGGTCTGCACTCACCTTGGGTGTATACCATTGCCAAATGCTGGTGATTTTGGTGGCTGGTTTTGTCCATGCCATGGCTCACATTATGATATCTCAGGCAGGATCCGTAAAGGGCCTGCACCATACAATCTGGAGGTACCCACTTACAGTTTCTTGGATCAGAACAAGTTGCTGATCGGTTGAGAAGCTGGGGATGATGAGGGTTCTTATTCTGACGAAGCCTCATCACTGTGAGATCTCAAATTTGATTTTTCTCTGCGAACTGATGAAGAAAATGGGAATGATTTGTTTCCCTTGGATTTTTTTATGATTATTATTTCGTTTTTGTGATACTACTATATCTATTATCTGCTGTTCTTCCTTGAACAGGGTTCAATAATTCTGAATAACACAGCAGCATTTTTATTGATTTTTTAATGATAAACATGCATGATGATGTTCATCCTATAGTATTGTTAAGTTATCTTTTGCTGTGTTTAGTGAGTTGTTGCTCAAGCATTGAGAAGTAAGAGCGTGACACGTGCTCTAATTCTATTGATGAGAGGACAATTTCGTTTGCAACACTGTGCTTCTTCGCGTGGTCCTAAACCCAATTTGCAGAGGATGTGCGAGTGTCAGACTGACGGTGCTAGCTAGGGTTGATTGAGGACTATATATAGTTAGCGAAGGGTATGAAATGAATCATAATCCCCAAGTAGCAGTAGTGTAGAAAAAGGCTTTGTAGCAAAGTGTTTGTATCTCTATTCTCTTACTAGATCAACTCTATTTTCCTTTTTGGATTCCTGTCTTCCTTGATTTATATATCTATTGTTAACAGTGGTATCAGATTTTTCGTCTTGCGCCTGTGATGATGGCCGGAAATGATGTCCCTGAGGAGTCTACTCGCACTAACTTGGATGACCCTCATGCTGATATGTAGAAGTGGTGTTCTCAAACACACCAAGAGATAGAGATTATGAGACATAATCTGAAACTGCAGAAAAGAATGTGGAACTCCTCATCCGAGAGCGTCCTTTGGCAGCTGATCCGCCGATCTCTTCTTAGGCTATTTATGGACTTACTCATCCGATGCAGGACCCAAGCGATAGAGGTAATCCGTTGCTACTACTCCTCATGTCGTTAATCCTTTTATTCAACGTCTTTGTCTGAAAGGATGCATCCCCACCAATTTTTCCCAAATTTATTCCACCATTAGCCATAACACACAATGGATCTGTTTTTTCTTCACATCAGAGAGCTTCTTCTCTGGAATGCACACCAATTACTCACGACCCTACTCCACAATCCCCTCATCCTTCACCACATAACATCCAACCACCCCGAGCTCCACCTCCCATACATCCAACACATAATCCTTACCACCACACCCACTATAAACCACCAACTGTCACCTTTGCCCCGTTCGATAGGACTGATGTTAGAGGATAGCTTCAGAAAGCATCTCTCTATTTTTATTACTCTGATGTACCTGAGGAGTACAAAGTTCTTGGCCTCTCTCCACCTATCTGGGCCTGCTGAGTTCTGGTTCGATATGGGCAAGGGTATCATTTGGTGGGAGCAGTTTTTCTATGAGGTTACTTGAAAATTCGAGACCCTAGGTGATGAGGACTTGCATATAGAGTTTAAGAAGCTACAGCAAGTGGGATCAAGATTTTGACGCTGAGCAAAAATCTGCACTTATCTGGGGATTACTTCATCTCAAACTTTATTGGGGGATTGAAACCTCATATTCAAGCTGGAGTGCAGCTTTTCAGCCCCAGATATCTCTCGCACGCTATGTATATAGCTAGGCTCGAGAAGTATCGTTTACAACAAGTTCAACTGTTCTATAAGCCAAAAAATTCATATTACTCTTATCAAAGTCCAAGGATGCCATAGTACACTGTTTCTATGCCACCATCTGTTAGATACTCTCCAGTAATTCATCCTTATAGATCCAACCCTTAGCTAGCAACTGGTGTCACCCCAACATTTTTTTGAGGATATAGGAAGAGCAAGGGGCTTGGCTTCACTTGCCCTGCTAAATACACTAAGGAGCATGTGTGCCCCAACAAAAACAAATTGTTTATGATCCTAAGGGATGAGGATCATGATCCACCAAGTCCAATAATTGAGGAGCAACTGCAACAATCTGAAGGGGCAACGTCACATGAGGAGGCTGAGGTACTATTTCTGCAACTATCCTTGGCACCTCACCCCCTCCCTGGTTTTAATCTACACCAGATAATGCTGATAATGTGTGGAAAGGTTTACCTGGGATATGCAAATGGAGTTTGACATAAAATCATTGAATTTTTATATGGAACGGGCATTGGGGGACATTCTGGTATACTAGCAACCCAAAAGAGGATCAAGTCTTATTTTTTTTGACCTCACATGAATAAGAAATTGCTGAGATTGTTTAATAGTGTGACTTATGCCAGAGGATCAAATCAGAGACAATTGCTTGCCCCGGTCTATTGCAACCCCTCCATGTTGCTTCAATACCTTAGAAGCACATCGGTATGGATTTTATTGAAGGTCTTCCCCTGTCTGATAGCTTTTGAGTCATCATTGACAGATTCTCAAAATTTGTCAACTTTATTGTATTGGGGCACCCTTACAATTCTGCATAATTGGCTTTGGTCTTTTTTGACACAGTATTCAAGCTTCATGGCATGCCTTAGACAATTGTTTTTGACAGAGACATTGTTTATTATTAACTTTTGGATGGGGATCCGATCTGAAATTTTCTTCTGCAGACCATCCACAATCTGATGGACATACTGAGAGGCTCAACCAGAGTTTGGAGAATTATCTCAAAACCATGACTCATATATCACAAAAAAAATGGGCTTCTTATTGGCTCCCATTGGCTATGTACTGGTGTAATACATCATTTCACAGTGCCTTAAAATGTCCCAATTTCAGGCCCAGTGGCTACTCCCCACCTCTCTTTAGACTCTTTGGTGACTCATGCATGGTCCCTGCTGTGGAGGAAGTTCTACCTCAGAGACGAGATTAATTCAATGTGCTGCAAGACAACCTCTTGAAGGCTCGGGCTCGAATGAAATCACAGGCTGATAAGAACGGTTCTGAAAGAAGTTTTAAGTTGGGGGATTGAGTATACTTAAAGCTCCAACTATAGAGACAAAGCTTTGTCTCTCTTAGGAAAAGCATGAAGCTTGCAGTCAGGTACTATGGTCCATTTCAGGTGATCGAAAAGAAAGGATCAGTTGCCTACAAGCTGAAAGTACCTGCTTCCTCACACATCCATCCAGTTTTCCGTATCTCATTGTTCAAGAAACACCTTGGCCATAAGAATCGTTTAATGCCTTACTCGCCCGCCACTTCTGATGAAGGAAAATTGAAACTCAAGCCTGCTACATTGCTTTAGACCAGGATGGTGAAGAGGAATAACATGGCTGCAGTGCAATATCTGATCCCAATGGGATAGATCGACGCCTCAGGAGGCCACATGGGAAGATGCATATGTCATCAAATCTGAATTTCCGAAATGGTTTGAGATCGTCACATAGGCTTGAGGTCAAGCCTGTCTGAAGAGGGAGGCCCTGTTACGGTACCTTCAGCTCCAAGTTATCTTTTGCTTCCAAATAAAACCGTTTAGTTAAACGGTGTTTTTAGTGAGTCGTTGGCCAAGCATCAAGGAGAAGTAAGAGCGCGACACGTGTTCTAATTCTATTGGTGGGAGGACAATTCTGCTGGAAACACCGTGCTTCTTCTTCGCGTGGTCCCAAACTCGATTTGCAGAGGACATGCGAGTGTAAGGCTGACGTTGCTAACTAGGGTTGATTGAGAACTATATATAGTTAGCGATTGCTTAAGGAAAGGGTATGAATGAATTGTAGTCCCTAAGTAGTAATAATGTAGAAAAAGGCTATTTAGCATAGTGCCTTGTATCTCTGTTTTTTTACTCAATCAACTCCATTCCATTTTCCCTTTCCGATCCTCCTGTTTCTTTATATACCTATTGCTGACAATTATATTTTCATCCTCTTGGTTTTGCCTTTTTTTGGATCTGATGCCATATTTAGACACTTTCTGAAAGTTGTTGATGTCATGATTAAATAGACCAACTCTGAATACAACAGATGATGAATATTTGGATTTCAATCCTAAGAAATTCAAGAGGAATATATAATGAGTCTCCTATGGTTATAGAGATTTAATCATCAAATAAGCAACACTTACAATGATAAGAGTCATTTCATTGCCGTAAAAAAAAGGTAAGTTAAGACTTTCAAGATGTAGCTGTACTGAAGAATTCTCCAGCTAAGCATACAAAATAGTATAGAGAATATAAGCTTTTCTGTCTATGCAACTCAAATAATTAGGCATCTTGGATAGGAACTAGTGACAATTTGCCTCCATATGTGTTCGGAAGCTGACTCTCTTCGATATCCTCCAACAAGGTGCTATTCAGTTTCTTGTTCTCCACAAAAACTATCTGCTCTCATAATGTATGTGAAAACTGAGTTAATATAAAACAGAGACGAAATCCATATAAATGAAACTCCTTATAACTCTCTGAGTGAGAGAATTATAGATAGTAAGAGACACAAGGTGTTTGGATTATATTTAAAGGACAATCTCGCTCAGCTTCCCTTGCGTAGGTACCTTTCTCAATCAACTTCCCTAAGTTTTTGTAGTTTCTATCTACACCAATTGTCATATTTTGGGTGTGAGATGACGAAAGTACCCGCACGTAAACAAAATGAAAAGGGGTATTTTCGTCATTTCATACCCCAGGTTGATGGAATTGGATAAATTGAGTCTATAAAATTTAGGGGTAGTTGATGCAGAAATATGCATACTTAAGGGTAGCTGAGTGAAATAATCTCTTAAATTTATACACTGGTCAAACTAATTCTACTTCTAGTCTAATCTGCTTGTAATATGTTTTTGAGAAGCTAATCCAAACACCCTCTTACAGTCTTACTCTTGGTCGCAATCCTGGAGTGCAGTGCAAGGCAATCAAAATTTGAAATTTACCTTCTTTTTGGTCTTGTTATCAATAAATGGGTAAACAACCTTCCACGCAGTCATGAACACATAAGGAGCATGGACTATGAATAACTTGCCCAGCCTCTCCGGGAAACAATCCTGAGGGATTCAAAAACAAGGTAATTTTAGCTTCATTTCCAAATCTAGTTATAAAAAGGTTCGATTATGGCAAGATTTGGAGTTTAGTATGTTTTTGTAACAAGGACATGTCCCTATCAGAAGTGACATGTGGTAGAGGATCAAACCTGCAAGATTGAGAGGGCCGCGAGGTATCCTTGGATGTCACTGTTAGAGTAACCCCATCCTTCAAGATCTGCAATAGAGACAAACTTTTCATGTCCCTCCGGCATCCTACAAGGATCCAAATAGTTCTTAGGATCCGAATTATAAAATTTAACATCAACTGCTATTGAAGAGTATTAACACAAGTATCTTCTTCAACTACAACAAGAAGACAATTTAGCCATTTTGTAAATCACTGATAGCATCTTTGTATTCGGAAAGCGACTCTTTGCACATCTAAATCATCTAGTTTGAGACAAATGCTTTCAAAATATGGCATTTTAATATCTTTATCATGAATCATGATTAGATACTTGTTCATTTATTTCTATGATCCTTCCCGAGCATGAAAAAAGTACAAGATCAATGTATTACCTGGCACTTATTTTGTCAAGAGTGTAGACTACGAAGCCTGTAAAGGATAAGATACAAACTAATCAGCTATAAACATCTTGCTTGTGATGAACATTGAATCCAAAAGTTTCATCCTAGGAGAGGATGTAATAAACAAAATCAATTATACATGGGATAACTGCAAAAAAAAAGTACCATGAGGTATTCACTTTTTGCAACTTGTAGCCCTTTTCTTTGATAATTGCACAAAAGTGCCCTGAACTAGTCTTTTTTGTTGCACTTTATATAAGTTTGTCTGAAAATGATGATTTTACCCTTACAAGTTTAAATTAAAAATAAAAATTGAAGAACAAAAAAAAAATCCAAATTTCCGTATCCCTTAAATTTCTTAGCCTTTGCTCGGTACAAAGAGGAAGGAAAACAAAGGATATATTATTTGGATGATTTATTTATTTATTATTTTTTAAATCAACATTATAAGAGTAAAACCATCATTTTTATATAAATTGCAACAAAAAGACAAGTTCAGTGTACTTTTTTACAATTATCAAAGAAGAGGGCTATAAGTTGCAAAAAATGAATACCTGAGGGTACTTTTTTTTTGCAATTATCACATTGTATGTTGACCTAATGAATATAATTTTGAGAAGCGTACGCTTGAATTCCTCTAAGCTTCCTTTTGTGTGTTTGTGCCTCCCGCCATAGACAACTACAATGGGGCGTCCCTTCTTATCATGGCCTTGCATAAACAACTTGTTATGGGCTAGTTCATTTGGAATATCTGACTCAGAGATGAACCCTTTAGGGACAAAATCTCGCCTCCAGCTCAGGTACTTCAAGAATTGGCTTGAGGCCTTTTCAATATCTTGATCACGAGCCCGGAGAAATCTACGTATCATCAAATCATCCACATCCTGACAAAATCATGATAGATGCTCAAATACAGAAACAACCCATGATAAGCAAACATGGATGAAATAAAAATTTCTAATTGTAGAAATATATTTATCTCATGAACGTCAAGTTCAAAAGTGGTCACAGTGTCCAATATGATAAATCTATTCATCCAACTAGCGCATTAACTAGCTTTGAGTATAACCTTTAGAAGCTTCCATATCAAATGAATCTTTCATTTTGCAAAAGAAAAATTACTTAACCATTTGGAGAAAAAAAAAACAAGCCAGGTTCACAAAATCAGAAACTTAATTGATAATGTGGCTATGAATCCCTGAATCCCATACTGATCTTAATTTCATCTTAACTTGCACAAAGAAAACAAATACAAAAATCCCTAAAACGAGGGATAAGCACAGAACATCACCAAATGAGAGCAAATAAATGGCTAAAATAAGATCCCTCATGATGCTCCAAAAAGTCTACAGGATCAGGAACAGTACTAAAACTAAGAACTCACAAAATGCACAATACTTTTAGTTTCTGAACAAATATACTTTCAGCACCAAAACCCAATTCGCACATGAACACATAGATACCTATAAACTTGAGATACAGTTCCGTTCCATCGAAAAGCTCAAAATACCCACAAACCCAAAACCAATCCAGCTTCAGGACAGTGACCAGAAACATCAAAAGCTACAGATTAATCGCCTGAAAATGAAAAATCATCGGTAAATGAATGAAAAGGGGAAAAGGGTCTTCACCTTGGCTGAAGGGTCTTCTCTGACGACCAGAGCTCTCATGATACCCACTTTGCTCCGCTCAACCTCATTGCTCTCGAGGCTGTCGTTTCGGTCCAACACACAGTCTTTGACCTCCATTTTTTTTCAGAAAAACAAAAAAAATCGTCGGAAGAGAAGGATCAGAGGAAAGGTCCAACCCGGAAGCTGAACCCGACCCAATGGAGCTACAGAGGTGAAGAACAGATCAGAGGGCGAGGTGGAGGGAGAGAGAAAGAGGAAGGGACGATATCAATGTGTGGAGTGGTTGAGACGATGGACCGACCATGAATGCGAATGCGTAAATGTATTGAAATATTTGGTGGCTGAGATGTGACTTTTTTTCTTTTCTTATTTAATTATTATGGCCTTTCTTTTACACTCTGTACCTCTACGTCTCTCCCTCTGCTTTTTTATATACAAATAAAAATCATTCCACTTGGTTTCGGGACTCTGTTACTCAATAGTCAAATTTATTAAAATTCCTCTTCTTTGAAAATTAGATTAATTTATTCAAAAACTTACCTAAACTCAGCACCTTTATGCCATTAATAAAAAGAAACGAATTTGTTAAAGCAAAAATAAAGTTATTAATGTTGATCATCACAATTAAAATCACAATTTTTTTAGGGTTAGATATGAAAACTTATTCTTAAATGTTGGTTACGAACACTACACTACTTAACGTTTCAAATGACAAACGCACTATCTTAAGTATAGATCACGCGATTTATTTAATAAAATGGACGGAGTATTCGATCTATAAGTCATATGATCTCAAGTGTCATATAATGGATGGTAAAATGACATTTTTTCCCTTGAGTATTTGACCTCTATACATTTTATAAGGAACAATAACGAGGGTACAATGATAATGTTCATTATAAAATGTATAGAGGTCAAATAAGTAAAGGGAAAACGTCATCTTACCATCTATTATATGACATTTGAGATCATATGTAACATAATGAAATATTTCGTTCATTTTTACTAACAAAATCGCATGACCAATACTTAAGGTAGTGCATTTGTCATTTTGAAACGTTGAGTAGTATAGTGTTCGTGACCAATATTTAAAAGTAAGTTTCGATATTTAACAATTTTTTAAGAAATATTTTAAATTTTTATATATCAACGAAAATACATACATACATCTGATAAACGTATATGATGAACAACAACACAGTGCTAATGTGCCTTGGATGATCCACATCTCAGGGTCATGCACTGATGAACACATTGAACTATCCACGTGGCTGAGAGCCCTCACAGCCCAGGCACAACGACGCAATTATCAGGGGCGCGCTCTACCACTGAACTAATAGCCCGTCGTGCGGGTCCCCATCGGGAGACCCGCTATGCCAAAAACGAGAGAAAGCCCATCCCTCTCTTTCCTTTTTACAAAACTAAAACAATATATGGTGCGTACAACCAAAACACAAATATACACTTGCATGTAATCACTGGGTTAATTAGCCAAATACTTATTACTTGCCAAGTAAAGGAAATGTTGATTGGTTCATAATATTCACATTAATTTTCCTAAACTAAGAAAAACAATACGAACATTCAACTCACACGCTAAGCCCACTCACACATTTGGGCTTGAAAGTAATCCAACATATCACACCTTTCAAATGTGAATCAAATCTGTTTTAGGCCCAAACTCTGTATACGGCCCAAGCCTACTTCAGCGATGACGTGGAGATCAGATTCAGGTTTCAGATAATACCCAGCGCACAGGATTATTACTCCCATTAAGAAAACAAAAATCGTCCAAAAAGAAAACTGAAATGACAGAAACAGAAAGGTTGGCTAATTAATTAATTAATTAATAAAATAGCAATTTAGCTGAAATTGAAATGGACTTGTGATCAAACCGGCAAAACAAACTGTGCTATCAGTGACCAGCCGCGAATAGTTTTATCGCTCGTCCTCTCTGTTTCTTCAAGCAATTCCTCTCTATTTTGATTTTCTCTGTCAACGTAACCCTCCAAATTCGTATTCAATCCCCAAAACCCACATTTCAAGTAAGCTCCTCTTCTTCTTCCTCTTCCTCTTCCTCTTCACCCACCTCTCTCGCGACGTCTTAACCGCTGCGCGAGACTGTTTCTGCAACCTCGACTATTAATTCACACCTCTCTCCCTTCCATTTCGACGATACCCACTACACCCATTTCGGCTTTTGCGCCGATTCAGCTTTCTCCGAGTTGGGGGTTCTGAGTTAAAAATGAGGGGTTTCTCGAGTTGGGTTCTTCTTCTTCTGGTTGTTCAAGGCTTTTTTGGGTGGATTGGTGCTGACAGGAGCCCTCACACGGAGCGGATTTCAGGTACCCTGTTCTTTTATTTCCAATTGGTTGTTTCATTTCATGTTTTGTGATTTGGGTTTCTGTACAATTGGCTTTATACTAAGCAACCGGGTAATCTTCATCACCTCTCCTTCATGTTCAACTAAACCATTAGCTATACATAGTCTTCAAGTTTTGTATGAATTCAACGATCTGGTGATTGCTAGAAAAAAGGGTTCTCTGAGCAATGTGTATGTTCATACTAATCTGAAAGCTTGGAGTGATATTTGCTGTTTTTTTATCTTGGAAATCCTATTTTAGCTTAATCTACTCACCACCTACATATATTCTTAAGTAAGTGTATTCACTGGTTCGAACCTGTAACGTGAAGAAGAGGTGAAACATGAAGAGCTCTTCACTATCGGGCTAATCCAAGTGGGCAAGTGATATTTATGGTTTACAAGCTCTTTTTCTAGTCTGCTCACTTGGGTTGACCAGTTAGTAAAAGAGCTTTCTCACCTGATGATATTAAGTTAGGAAATAAACTAGGTTAGAATAGTATATCCTCGGCTTTCTTGCGGATGAAAAAACTCTTTTTTTTTCTGGTTTGATTTCCATGAAAATCTTGGGAAATTGAGTAAAACATCATCTAGTTTAGTTGATGGCAATGTTTGAGTGTGGAGAATCGATTATGCAATGCAGGAAGTGCTGGTGATGTATTGGAGGATAACCCGGTTGGGAGGCTAAAAGTGTATATATACGAGCTTCCAAGCAAATACAACAAGAAGATCCTTCAGAAGGACCCCAGATGTTTAGCACACATGTTTGCTGCAGAGATCTACATGCACAGGTTTCTCTTATCCAGCCCTGTCCGAACCCTCAAGCCCGAGGAAGCTGATTGGTTCTACACCCCCATATACCCTACCTGTGATCTCACCCCCACTGGATTGCCCCTCCCCTTCAAATCTCCCAGGGTCATGAGGAGTGCAATTCAGCTCATCTCTTCCAACTGGCCCTATTGGAATAGAACAGAAGGGGCTGATCATTTCTTTGTTGTGCCCCATGATTTTGGAGCGTGTTTTCATTACCAGGTCAGTAAGAACATCATCGTATACCTTGCCTGGTAAGCTTTTTCCTGGTCGTAACTCAACTTATGTTTTGTTTTGGATTGTGTATTGTAGGAAGAGAAAGCTATTGAAAGGGGGATTCTCCCGTTGCTACAGCGAGCTACGCTGGTTCAGACGTTTGGACAACGAAACCATGTGTGCTTGAAGGATGGTTCGATCACGATTCCTCCATATGCTCCTCCTCAAAAGATGCAGGCTCACCTGATTCCCCCGGACATTCCAAGGTCCATATTTGTCTACTTTCGTGGCTTGTTCTATGATGTCAACAATGACCCAGAAGGTGGATACTATGCAAGGTATGTATGTGTTGCATATAGTGTATAAATACACGGGTTAATTGAGTATAGTTATTATGTACTTGCTATACTTTGTTTACCTGTATTATTTTCAACTTTTAACTTTTTACATCCAACTACCTAGATTAAAAAAAAATTGGAGATGGCTCTTTTCGTCAAATGACAAAAATACCCTTGATCCTAGTTTCAGGAAACACCGCCTTTTGCATATCTACTCAACATTTCCTACAACTAATCAAAATGCTTTTGGTATTTCTAGTCTTTTTTGAGATTAGGGTCAATGACAAATTTGTTATTTTGACGAAAAAAGAAGCGTAATTTTTTGAGAAGTTAGTTATCCGGAGGTAGAAGTTTAAATTTGGGAGTAATTATCTGCAATCAACCAAAACACACACAATCTTTCCTTCAATTTCATTCACTGTCACAGAAGTATAATAACTGGCCGCATAACCATGGCCTTGCTTATGATCTTTTGCTGACCTTTTCAATTGAACTGTGCAGAGGTGCAAGAGCTGCAGTATGGGAAAATTTCAAGAACAATGCACTATTTGACATCTCTACAGATCACCCAACAACATACTATGAAGACATGCAACGGTCCATTTTCTGTCTGTGTCCTTTAGGTTGGGCTCCGTGGAGTCCTAGGCTCGTTGAAGCTGTGGTGTTCGGGTGCATTCCTGTAATCATAGCAGACGACATCGTCTTACCCTTTGCCGATGCCATTCCATGGGAGGAGATAGGAGTCTTTGTTGCAGAGGAAGATGTTCCTAACCTGGACACGATTCTGACTTCCATACCACCTGAAGTGATTTTGAGGAAACAGAGGTTGCTGGCGAATCCTTCCATGAAACGGGCCATGTTGTTCCCTCAGCCGGCCCAACCAGGGGACGCTTTCCATCAGATACTGAATGGGCTTGCCCGGAAACTGCCTCATGACAGGAGTGTTTACTTGAAGCCTGGTGAGAAGATATTGAACTGGACTGCAGGACCTTCAAGGGACATGAAACCTTGGTAACAAAACAACTCCATAGTGTGTTTAGGAGTTTTTGGATTCACATGTCATGTGATCCTATAGCTTCGTCTAGTTGTGCAGTTTTGTATTCCCATCTATGAATGAAAATTTAAATACATCTGTTGATTAACTCACTCGATTCATAACAAAACAGTAACGATTAAGATTATGAAGAGAACACCAGTCCATTATATTAAGAAGATTCAACAGGAGATAACGGCAAAAAAGAACAATCTACTATTGACTTTTTGCAGGTTCATGCTCTTATCTTCAAACTCTGAAATTTTATTACGTTGCACTTTGTGTCTAGTTATTCTAAAATGATGATTTTACCCTTGAAATTGTATTTTTTTTAAACACAAAATCAAATTTTATTTTACTTTCAAATTTTACTATCATATATTGAATCAATCAAATTATTGTTCTCATAGGATATAAAAATAAAATACAGAAATAATTGTACTATGTTCACTAATCTATTTAAAAGAGATATACGTTTTGATGATAAGGGCACCAACCTGTAAAAAGTCGATAGATTATACTTTTTTGCAGCAATCCCTACAATTTTTTGTGCAGAAATAAGTACACCTTAAAAATGAAGTAGTTTGTTTACTATTCTTCACTTTAAAATGTTTGTTCGAATTTATTTAAGGTTAGTAAATACAACTCTACAGTCTACCTAAAATTTCTTGACCAATAAATGAATCCTCCCACTATGCAGAATATATAGGTGTGCATAAGAAAAAAATCCGCCCCACTAGACATACAGCTGAGAATCCCAGACAGAATGTAACAATGATTCCACATTAAATAATTAACCACTAATAACAAAAGTAATAAATAATCATAACTCTAACACACCAACTAAAGAAATTATAAACACAAACATAGATTATGTTACCTCAGTGAAGAACCTAAGCTGTTCTTGTCTTATTGAGTAATGTCCTATGAAGAATGAGATCTTCTCGAATCTCGGGTACGAGTTACACACACGGTAAACACACTTCGAAGCTTAGGGTACTCTTCCCTCAGCATCACCACATGGCCTCTGCGAATTAGGCAAATAGCTATTTGAATCCCAGTTCATGTCTAAAAACTAAAAAAAATGGAACTCTCTAGCTCAAAAGCAGAGATTTCAACAATCATTCAAGTATAAAGGGATACAATTTAGGACATCTCCTGTTTGGCAGCTGGGAAAATGTGAGAAGATCCCCAAAAACATGCTTGAAATTCAAATCTCAATAAGCGGAATATTAGAGTTCGCAATCTATCAAAGACAAGCCACCTAGATATAATAAATCAATGACTGCGAAGAAAACCTTGATCAGAAAACAGGTAATTGAGATCGAACATTAAGCAAGTGATCGAACGAAACAAGATATTAGGGTTTTGAATTTATACCTGAGAGTGAGATTGAATCGGAGAAGATCATGAGTGGGCCAGTGGCTGCTGGAGACGACGAAGTCAAAGCCACATTTCACTTAAGTAAGTGTGAGAGGAGAGTGAGGACCACTCGCTTTTTACTTTAGAATTTGTCTGTCTGGTAACTACCTCTCTCTAATTAGCAAGATATGTATTAAAGATATCATAATACTATTGGTAAAAAACTATTTTATCCTTTTTTTTGGAACGAGTAATAGAAAATTTTCATTAATGTGAAATGTAAACTATATAAGGTAGGACGTATCAGTTCAGGGTTCCAGATATTTGTCTAGGTCGACTGTAGTTCATCCGGCTCTCATGGACCCGTAGAAATAGTTTGTGTGTGGTCGAATATATTAACTCAGGAGATCCTCTTACCGACATTTCAAGATTACAAAACAAAAAATAACTAAACCACCAAATCCAAAGACCTAACCAAACTAAGGGAAGACGATAAAAACATAAAACAAGCCTGGAAATAGTGCTCTGAATGCGGTTTTTCCGAGACTTCTCAGCACCGACAGTCCCGAGTCTGTAGGTAAAGGCCCTAAATGGACCTTCCAACCCCCGTTGGGTCCTATCATTTTCTCGAAGGAGGGCATGACCCCTCCACCTGTGGCTCCTGATTTGGGCGTGTGTTGGACGAGACCTCCGGTGACTTTGTATATCATTAAGGTTCACACGTTTAGAAACTTAACTTTACATTTAGAAGTGTTGTATTTACTAGTTCCCAGTTTTTATATTTAACATTTTAATCTTTGATTTCCCCCTTGTGTAAATAATCAGAATACATCATTACTTGTCTGTTGATTTTGGAATAGATAGCCATTAATCCAAATCCATAATTGCAGCTTTCATCAAAAAACCAAAACATTTGAAATCAACTTGGCCCTCCGAAATGGAAACACAGCACATGAAAAAAAAGTCTCTTGAGTCATGGAAGCAATATCAGCAGCAGAATTTAAAGCCCCAAAATAGCAGCCCACCAGAAATTTCCCGCTCTAAATAAGCACCAGTTTGTTTCACCATCAATCAAGTTTAGGGGTTTCAACAATGGCGACACTCATGTGGTTACACAGTTGCAGAGACAGCCATTAATGCCGAGCCTCCATCTCTGTTGGTTCCTTTTCAGCTCTTATTCATTTATTGCTCTCATACTGGTCAGCCCCAGATGGTTGGTTGGATCGTCTTTATTACACTTGCCACTCCTTTATTAGCTTCCCCAAGTGTTGCTCTCAACATCACTCCACTTTCCTCCAAGCTCCAACCTCAGAGCTCGATCACAAAAGGGTACATTTCTATCTTGTTAACTGATCTGTTTTCACATCACAAATCACATATTCATCGCATTTCTTGTGTTTGCTAGAGATGGGCACGAGAGAAATCAAGTCACCTGAGCCCGAGACACCAGCTAGTTTTGGTGGAGATGCAGAGTCTGTCAGGAGGAAGAAGCTCGGGATCTACTTCATTGAATCGGATTGTAGGAGGACTCCTCTTGGTCGGGGTTACACCGGAGGAACTATGCCTGTCAACATTCATGGCAAACCAATCACTGATCTGCATAAAACCGGCGGTTGGATCGCTGCTTTCTTCATTTTTGGTAAGCAAGATCTGCCAAATGTATGTCAGTGGATGTGTTTGGTTGCTGAGAAAGAAATTGAGCAATATCTTGTGTATGTGTGTGTGTGTTGCAGGAAATGAAATGGCAGAGAGAATGGCGTATTTTGGCCTATCGGTGAACATGGTGGCATTTATGTTCTATGTGATGCACAGACCCTTTTCTAGTTCGTCAAATGTTGTCAACAACTTCCTAGGGATATCACAGGCTTCTTCTGTCCTAGGCGGGTTCCTAGCTGATGCATATCTTGGTCGCTACTGGACTATTGCAATCTTCACAACCATCTATCTAGCAGTAAGATCACTATCTCACCTAATGACTTGCTTGGAAACTAAGTTTTTGTTTGTAGTGCTAGATTTGAGTCTTAATCATATGTTTGTACATCCAAATAATTCAGATTTGGCTCAAATCCGACCTAAAGTAAAACATTTCTAAAAGATGGCATTTCAAACGTTGTTCCCAAACCCAACCTTACTAATTATCAGTCGGGGTAATCTCACTCATCTATCACTAAGTATGCACCATTCTCGACTAAATACCCCTAAGTTCAAAAATAAGGGCGTTTACATCATTTCACACCTAAAGTTGACGGAATCGGGGTAAACAGAGACTAAAAAAACTTGGGGGTTGTCAAAAACTTTTTAACCTTAGGGGGTAGTTTATCGAGAAAGGTGCAGCTGAGTGAGATTATCCCTTAACAGTTTACTCCTTAGAAATGCAGAAAATTGACGTTTACAAAAACATACCTTTGCCTTTCTATCTTGGAGGGTTTGACAGGAATAACCTTGTGTGCAACAATGAGCATATTGATCCCAAGCCAGGAACATTGTGACCAAGCGACCCTTCTGATGGGCAATTGTGAGCCTGCGAAGTCGTGGCAGATGCTATACCTCTACACAGTTCTCTACCTGACCGCCTTTGGAGCTGCCGGTATAAGGCCTTGTGTGTCCTCTTTCGGGGCTGATCAGTTTGACGAAAGAAGCAGAGACTACAAATCCCACTTGGATAGGTTCTTCAACTTCTTCTATCTGTCGGTCACCATTGGAGCAATAGTGGCCTTCACTGCAGTAGTGTATATACAGATCAAGCATGGTTGGGGGTCGGCATTTGGTTCACTTGCAATAGCTATGGGCATATCAAACCTGGCCTTCTTTATTGGCACTCCTTTGTACAGGCACAGGTTGCCAGGTGGCAGCCCGTTGACTCGAGTTGCTCAGGTCATTTCCGCTGCCTATAAGAAGAGAAACACTTCTTTCTCAAGCAGTGAGTTCATAGGCCTCTATGAGGTTCCCGGCAAAGACTCTGCCATAAAGGGTAGTGCAAAGATAGCTCACACGGATGATTTTAGGTATGGAAGTACTCTTTCTTGAAAGGGATAATTGCAAAAAAAAGTAACCTTAGGTATTCACTTTTTGCAAATTGTAGCCCTCTTCTTTCATAACGACAAAAAATGCTATGAGCTTGTCTTTTTGTTGCACTTTATATCAATTTGTTGCAAAAATGACAGTTTTACCCTCGGCATTTTTTTCAAGTAAAAAACAAAAGATCCAGAATTTTCATATCCCTTAAAGAGAGAAAATTAAGGGATATGAAAATTTTGGAATTTCGAAATAATCGTAAGGCTAAAATGGTCATTTTGAAATAAATTGACACAAATTGCAACAAAAAGACAACTTCAAGGATTTTTTTTGCCGTTAACAAAGAAGAGGGCTACGATTTGCAAAAAGCGAATACCTCAGGGTACTTTTTTGCCATCATCCCTTCTCGACATACAGAAATACAGTTTCTTGAATGTTTGCTTAAGAATCAATCGTTTCTCGCAGATGTTTGGACAAAGCAGCTCTGCAGTTGAAGGAGGATGGTCCTGATCCGAGTCCCTGGAGGCTCTGCACTGTGACTCAAGTCGAAGAAGTGAAGATCCTTATGAGGCTTATCCCAGTGACCACTTGTACGATACTCCTAAACCTGATCTTGACAGAGTTCATAACCCTCTCTGTTCAGCAAGCATACACATTAAACACCCACATGGGCCATCTCAAGCTCCCAGTAACATGCATGCCAGTGTTCCCTGGTCTCAGCATATTCCTCCTCTTATCTCTCTACTACTCCATTTTTGTCCCTCTCTTCAGGCGCATCACAGGACATCCTCAAGGCACTTCTCAGCTTCAAAGGGTAGGCATCGGCCTTGCTGCATCAATACTATCCGTGGCCTGTGCTGGTGTTTTTGAGAGGTACAGGAGAAACTATGCAATAAAGAATGGATATGAAGCTAGCTTCTTGACTCCAATGCCTGACCTGAGTGCATACTGGCTGTTGGTGCAGTACTGTCTCATCGGCATTGCTGAAGTGTTCTGCATTGTTGGGTTACTGGAGTTTCTCTATGAAGAAGCCCCCGATGCCATGAGAAGCATAGGATCTGCTTATGCTGCTCTAGCCGGTGGATTGGGTTGCTTCGCAGCTTCGATATTGAACAGTGTTGTGGATTCAGTCACTGGAAACCCAAAGGAAAGGAAACCATCATGGCTATCTCAGAACATCAATACTGGTAGATTTGATTATCTATACTGGTTGCTTACAGTTTTGAGTGTAATCAACTTCGTCGCTTTCTTGTATTCAGCAAAAAGATACAAGTACAGGAAGATAGCAGCAGAGGAAAAAATGGTAACCAACATACATAAGCGAACACCACAGATGCCGAGAAGCTAGAGCAACAAGAAAGTTACAATCCCGGTTCCAAAGATACTAAAATTATCGGATGATAATCTCACTCAGCTATCCTTAGGTATGCACCTTTCTCAATAAACTAACCCCAAGTTTAAAAAGTTTTTGACAGCCCCCTAAACTTTTTAGTCTTTGTTTACCCAAAATCCGCCAACTTTGTGTGCAAGGGCAGAAATACCCTTATTTAAAAAACTCATGAGGGTGTTTTCGTCATTTTACACCAAAAGGTTGACAAAATCGGGGTAAATTGTGACTAAATTTTTTAAGGGGGTTTGTCAAAAACTTTTTAAGCATATGGGCAGTTGATTGAGAAAGGTGAATACTTGAGGGTAGGTGAGTGAGATTTTCCCTACTATATGTTCAATGTAAGACGTAGCAGTGTGAAATAGGAATCACGGTTTTGTGTTTGTCAATGTGCTGGCTTCGTATTCACACAAATCATTGGGAGAAGAAAAAAAAGGAAAGAAAGCTTTGAAATTGGACCAACCTGTATGATTAAGAGTCGCTTTCATTATGGTTGTAGCTTTAAGTTGTCAATTGTTCTCAAGGCACCAACTTGGCATTAAACTTCGGCCTGAAATAGTGGAGAGATGATAGTTTAGTTTGCCAACAAGAAACATGGTACAGCCAAAACATAAAAGCCAAGTGAGCTAACTAATTTATGAATCGCATGAGTACAAACTAACAGGAGTTATTAATTAGTTTAACAATACACTTACTTGTCTCTGTACAGATGGTAAATATATTACTAATAGTTGCAAATTAGCTACATGACAGCTGATAATTTTTATTTACAAACATCCTTGGCCTATTGTGTTACAGTCAGACCCGCAGAATTTCAGGGGATTTCACAAAACTCCATCTCCAGAAAATTCACAGAAAAAAATGAAGTGAGATACACTTCTGAATATACAATGGTACAAAAAATTGTGCCATATGAATATCTGAAACAATAGAAAAGGTTATATATAGAAAGCTTATGTTTTTTAATCAACCATTTGTATGTACCAAGGTTCGTGTTGAAAGTTGATCCAAATTCAAGCTAGTTTGTGGCTTGGTTACCAAGCAACTAATTTAGGGAATTGTCTTGGCTTGATTAGCAAGTAATCAATTTAGGGAATTTATGCCCTGTTTCCCAAACTTGGTCTTAATTGTGTAGAGATTTTTATTTCCCTATTTTGTATGAACTATCTCTACACCACTCCTATAAATACCACCTGTAAGCTGCCATGAGGGATAAGTTGAATCAGTGTAAATCCCCGGCGTTGTGTAAACATTCTCCCAATAGTGAAGTTTTGCTGGTTGGCGCCCGTGGTTTTTTCCTCTCCGTTGTTTGGAGGGGTTTTCCACGTTATATCGTTGTGTTCTCCGTTTTTGGTTTTGATCGCTATTTCTTTTTATTGCCTATCGTTTTATAACAAGTGGTATCAGAGCCTGGTTGTTCAATCTAGGTTTTCTGACGATATGGCATCATTGAAATTCGATCTACCGTTGTCGGACTACACCACACGATTTTCTCTGTGGCAAGTAAAGATGCGGGCCGTTCTAGCTCATCCTGACCTTGATGACGCGCTAGATGGATTCAACAAGAAGGATCCGAAGACGTGGACCGATGAGGAGAAGCGTAAGGATCGTAAAGCTCTATCTCTGATTCATCTTCATCTATCAAATAATATTTTGCAGGAAGTACTGCTGGAGAAAACTGCAGCAGCGCTTTGGCTCAAACTGGAATCGATCTGCATGTCCAAGGATCTGACCAGTAAGTTGCACGTGAAGATGAAGTTGTTCACGCACAAGCTGCAAGATGGTGGTTCTCTACTCGATCACCTAGCGGTCTTTAAGGAGATCGTTTCTAATTTGCAGTCCATGGAGGTAAAGTATGATGATGAAGATCTAGGTCTACTACTCTTATGTTCATTGCCTAGTTCTTTTGCAAATTTCCGAGATACCATATTATTGAGCCGCGATGAACTAACTCTTGCGGAAGTTTATGAGGCCCTTCAACAGAGGGAAAAGATGAAACTTATGGTACAGGGAGAAGGAACATCATCCTCCAAGGGAAAAGCTCTGCAGCTACGTGGGAGGACCGAGCAGAGGAACAACAACTATGGAAACAAAAATAAGAGCAATAACGGGAGAGACCGTTCTAAGTCCAAAGGAGGCGACAAGTTCTGCAAGTATTGTAAGAAAAAAAAATCACACCATTGAAGATTGTTATAAGCTTCAGAATAAAGAGAAAAGAAACGGTACGTGCAAACCGAAAAACAATTCTGATGGTGATGGTAAGGCCTCCGTTGTTTCCAACGATAATTCTGATAGTGATTGCCTAGTTGTGTTTGCTGGTTGTGTTTCTGCTTATGATGAATGGGTTCTTGATACTGCCTGTTCATTTCATATCTGTTGTAACAAAGACTGGTTCAGTTCTTATAAGTCTTTACAGAGTGGAGATGTGGTGCGTATGAGAGATGACAACCCACGTGAGATTGTGGGCATAGGCTCCGTTAAGTTCAAGATGCATGACGGCATGATACGCACATTGACAGATGTGAGACACGTACCAACCATGGCGAGAAACCTCATCTCTCTCAGCACTCTTGACGATGAAGGGTACAAGTACTCCGGCTCACAGAAAATTCTAAAGGTATCAAAAGGCTCTCTCGTTCACATGATAGGTGATATGAACTCTGCAAGATTATATGTTCTTAGAGGTAGCACTTTAAATGGTTCTGCTACTGCTGTTGTTATTTCTGACGAACCTAGTAAAACTAATTTGTGGCACAAACGCCTTGGAAATATGAGTAAACAAGGCATGGCAGAGTTGATCAAGAGAGATTTACTTGATGGCTGCAATATGAGTAAGTTGGAGTTTTGTGAGCACTGCATTTTTGGTAAGCACAAGAGAGTTAAATTCAATTCTTCCGTTCATACCACTAAAGGGATATTAGATTATGTTCATGCTGATGTTTGGGGTCCTTCCCGAAAAACTTCTCTTGGTGGTGCAAATTACATGCTTACTATTATTGATGATTACTCTAGAAAAGTGTGGCCTTATTTTCTAAAACATAAATCTGATGTGTTTGATGCTTTTAAGAAGTGGAGAGTTATGGGGGAGAAGCAAACCGAGAAGAAGGTAAAAGTGCTTCGTACTGACAATGACATGGAGTTTTGTTTAAATGATTTTGACAACTATTGTAGCAATGAAGGCATTGTAAGGCATCACATCATCCCGTCCACGCCTCAACAGAATGGTGTGGCTGAGCGCATGAACCGAACCATCATCTCTAAGGCTTGGTGCATGCTTTCTAATGCTCGTATGAGCAGACGTTTTTGGGCTGAAGCAGCCTCCACCGCCTGCTACTTAATAAACAGGTCTCCAAGCATTCCACTTGATAAGAAAACTCCTATTGAGGTATGGTCTGGTTCACCTGCTGATTATTCACTATTGAGAGTTTTTGGTTGCACTGCTTATGCACACGTTGATAATGGAAAGTTAGAGCCTAGAGCTGTCAAGTGTGTGTTTCTTGGTTATGGCTTAGGAGTAAAGGCGTATAAGTTATGGAATCCTGAAACTAAGAGAATTTTGTTGAGCCGGAATGTTGTTTTTAATGAGGCTGTCATGTTCAATGATAGTGCCTCTGTGGATGCCTCTGATGTTCTTGATGTTACTAAATTTTCTAATGATGAGCAACAGAGGATAAGCGTGCAGGTGGAGCACCTGGGCGGAAAAGTAAATGAGGTTGTTGAAAATAATGAAAATGATGTTCAGCTTACACCACCTGTTTTGCAGCAAACAAATAATTCCATTGCTGCTGATAGACCGAGGAGAAACAAAGGTCCTCGCCCTCGTTTAATTGAACACTGTAACGTTGTTCACTATGCTTTGAGTTGTGTTGAACAGGTGGAGCATGATTATGATAGTCCTGGTGATATGATGAAGCCAGTTCCTGTTGCTAAGTTTGAGCTTTGCTCAAGCTTAGTTGGTATAACTGTTTAGCCCTAGTGGCTGTTTGGCGCCGAAAGTATATTTCTTTGTTTGTTCAGGAAGATGTCTACCGCTTCATGCTACAAGGAGGAATTTGTCTCAAGGTGGAGTTTGTTGAAAGTTGATTCAAATTCAAGCTAGTTTGTGGCTTGGTTACCAAGCAACTAATTTAGGGAATTGTCTTGGCTTGATTAGCAAGTAATCAATTTAGGGAATTTATGCCCTGTTTCCCAAACTGGGTCTTAATTGTGTAGAGATTTTTATTTCCCTATTTTGTATGAACTATCTCTACACCACTCCTATAAATACCCCCTGTAAGCTGCCATGAGGGATAAGTTGAATCAGTGTAAATCCCCGGCGTTGTGTAAACATTCTCCCAATAGTGAAGTTTTGCTGGTTGGCGCCCGTGGTTTTTTCCTCTCCGTTGTTTGGAGGGGTTTTCCACGTTATATCGTTGTGTTCTCCGTTTTTGGTTTTGATCGCTATTTCTTTTTATTGCCTATCGTTTTATAACAGTTCGAACTCATGACCACATTTATTTTAACATGAATCTTTCGCTACAAAAGTGATTGCTATATACAAGAATAATCAAGAATTCGCTTGCAATGGTCAGGGACTGAGCTTTGTTTTAGAAAAAGTCGTCAAGTTACATGCAACCAAGAACATGACAGGCTCCATTTCTTCATACATCTCAACTCTGTGAAATTAGGAGTAACTGAGGGAGATGAACTATATGATCTACCAATCTCCCTCAAGCCTTAGGCAGAAGCTGAGCAGAACTTGACGGACTAATATGATGCTTTATATAATATCACATCACAGAATGAAGAACGCATGGAAAACAAGTCTCCATAACGAAACTAAGAATATGTTACTATCCCCAAAAGAAAACTCAGGATGTACCTTGCCACAGATTGGACAATGTTCACTGCTTTGTAACCACTTGTAGATGCAATCCATGTGAAAATGATGTGAGCATTTTGTAGTGATTTTGGGATTTTCTGAAGTATATTCTGCAAAGAATCAATCAATTACCACAAAAACAAAATGAATAATTAAGGGCATCCTTAGCGAATTAATAGTAAAATCAGTATAGCAAACTGTGTCTGATAATTTAAGGAATATAATGAACATGGACTTATTACAGGGTTCTAATTAACCAATGAGAAACATTGTACTGTATTATAAGTTAGTTACATTACCGTTAAGAGACATGTTGTGCAGACATCTTCATCTTCAGAAGTAACCACCGGAATAGGAGGGCCTTCAAGTCTATGGAACATTACACCATACGGTACACATATTTCAAGAGTTCAAGAAAGTACTCATTACATCAAATTACGGGCCTTCAACTCTATCCAAGAGTGGATAGCATGAAGCTTACCATGTCAGAGAGTAGAAATTAGGATTATTTTAAAGGACCTTCTTTAATGCTAAGTTTGGCATCACTATATTGCACGATCAATAGCTCATTAACTGATCGTATTCCACGTCTAATCTCGACAATCAAGAACTTCTACAAATGTAAGTTAAAAGACGGGCTAGCAAATTAAACAGAGTGGCAGATCAGGTAGAAACAACATCTAGACCCAACAAAATTGCACTTTTGCAGCAGAAGTGAGAGCTATACTTAAAATTAATAAATACTGTCTTCAAAAAATAAACTGAAAAGGCACAATATATGAGAAAAGATGGGTAAGCAAATTGGAGTTCTAGACCCAACAAAGATTAACCTTTTATACTTCCCCATCAGCCATGAAAACAAAAGAGAAATACCCTTTTGGGGAAAACATACATTTGTAGTTCCAAATGTTAAATGATTGTGAACACATTCACCATCCAGACCCTAATTTTTTTTTATGGCATGTTTCACTTTCAGCATTTCGATAAGTATAAGAAGAGTGTAGAGTTGCAGACCCCAGTGAAGAGAAGGTGGAAGAATCTGAAGCAGATACAGTTTCTGTAAATGGAATTGCCAGGATAAGCATATTCTTCAAGTTCTTCAAAAACCACCCATCTTCCAGGCACAGCTCCTTAAATTATTTGGCAGAATCAGCTGTGGGAGATTAAGTGAATCTGAGGTCCGCAGATTGTGAGCTGTGAAGACTCCGGAGTTGCCAACATTGGGGTCATTTTCAGGAGAAAACTTTTTTTTTTGAAAGGAAAGATTCATTAATAATTTAACAAACCGAGCACATAACAAACCATACAAGTGTTGTATCCATGGTCGTTTTCGGAGATCCGAAGAACGACCAACGAGATGAATAGTTTTCGAGACAGGCGACACAACGCCTAGATAAAAACTACTACTAGGTCGGCCCTCCCTACCGGCTTTCCCAAAAGATCCACCGATATAGAGTCCCGACCAGACACGCCACCCGAGGTGGCAGCCACACCTACCGGGTATCTGAGATTCCGGCAGGGAGGACAAACAAAAACCAAATACACAGTAAACTAAATAAACAAACATAGACCACAATGATACACAAAGACTACTCGTGACCGGCCTCCGATGTGTGGACTTAGGGTCGAGGTGAGGTGGACGACGCCGACATGTGCAGATCCGATCCGCTAGGGGCTGGTGCACGGGGCTGGCCGGGTTAACACTAAAAGCAGGAGCACAACTGAACGGCTTCGACTACAGTGTTCCGATAGAAGATGGGCGCAGATCTGACGTTCTGACCGAAGGAAGAGCGTGACAAAGAAGCTCGACCGAAAGTAGTCGAATCGTCATCATTGGAAGCAAAAACCGGAGGGGAGGGGCTGCCGATCTGCCTTGGTTATCGCCAGTGAGAAAGGACGGAGGGGAGGTGGGCGGTGGCCGACATATCTGGTCGTCGTGGGGTCCAAGACTGGTCTGAGGGAGGGTTTCTGGTCGGGGGAGGCAGGGAGGGTAGAAACAGACCTTAGGGGGGGGGGGTTTAACGGAGGAGAGGGACAGAACCGATCGGAGCATGCCGCCGGAGGACAGAGAGTTGTGACGTCGAAGGAGGGAGGTGGTCCACGGTAAGGAGAGATGGAGGGAGAGGGGCGGCGGTGGGCAATAGATCGGGCCGGGGCGGTGCAGGGGACAGATCTGGTCAGTGGCCAGAGGAGCGCGCCGGATAGAAGCGGAGGTCGACGGGGGAGCGTGTTGACGACGATAACCAAGGACAACCGACGAACAACAGGGAGGCGAGAGAGAAGAGCCCCACGGGCAGCCGCCGTGGCCGCAGCCACAATGGCCACCGGTGGCGGCGGCATAATCTCTAACCGGGATAGGGTTCTCTGTGTTGAGAGAGAAGAGTCACGCGTATGCTTGTGGCATGTGCCAAACTTTTTCAGGAGAAAACTGAGTATTGGAGAAGATGGAGCTGCTGATTGAATAGCGAAAAATACATAAATCATTAATTATGACAACGAATTGATATGACATAGACCTTTCGTTTATTCTTAAATCATAACGTAAATTTTTTCGTTATTTTCAAATCATAACTCTGAACTATCAACTTTTCCTGTTATCGACTAAACGGCCGTTAAACTTTTGGACGGAAAATACGGTCAACGTTATTACATGACAATTTACGTTTGTTTGGGTTAGGATTTAGTAATAAACGAAATGTGAGTTTAGGACATGGTGTAACCCCTTTGTAATACTTATCCAAGCAAAACGATAAGTATTACTTTCAAGTGAAGGAAGGAAGTCAGGCACTTGAAATCAGTGGCGCTATTAACAAATAACAAAAGCAACAGGTAAAAACAAGATAAAAGAAGAGAAGAAACAAAGTTGTACTTTAATGTCTCACTTGAAAATTGCCAAAAGGACATAGTGTACAGAGTATGATGTGTATGCCTAAATATACTTCAATCCAGTGATATATTGTTGTCTAGAGATCAGATAATGAGCCAGAGAGTAAATTATCCCCAACAGCCCCAATATTTTAACCTTAAGAACGTCAGTAATGATGATGGACGGTAGATTCAGAGGCAACGTCAACAGCGGAGTCGAATCTGTCTGCTTTGTGTAACTCCACACAAACCTGTTGAATAAAATGTGACTGGGAAAAGTCAGTATCAGAAGAGCCAAATTCTTCACCGCAAAGAACCAATCCGGACCACCAATGTCGAGTCCCCATCCTGCGTTCCCATGCCACACATCTTCCCAAATGCTGTACAACGTTGTCAAGACCAGGTAAGCTGATATGGCTATGGTGACCGGGAAGTACCTCTGTTTGTCTCCGAACCCAGCAACAAAATCTGAGTCCTGATTCAGAAGAAGCAATATAGGAGCCAAGAAAAAGATTGCTCGGTTTGAGCCACCTGTGAGGTTCACATTCAGTATCAGGCAAATAGCAAAGCACATCACAGTGGCTACATTGCCCACAGCTGGCATCCAAGCGCCCTCAGCAGCGATCTTTTTGATGGTGAAGGCTGGGACTGTAGAGGCACGGCGTTGCTGCATGAACCTCGTTCTTGTACCGCTTTGACTTGTTTGGTTGTGCCGGGCCCCGCCTCTTTCAAAAGCCTTGTCATGCATAAGTGAAGCGAGTTCAAACTTCATCTCCAGAGCAATGAGCATGAAGATTGCAGCATAGAGACCGAGAAGAGATGTTCTAGCTCCCTCGATAGCAAGAAGAGTGGTTAGCTTCTTGTCATTCTCTTCCATGTCTACAGTTCCACTATCTAAGAGGATGGTTTTGATTCTCACTTGGCCTTCCAATAGGTAGGTTACTGGGAACAGAGCAACAAGGAGAGCAAATACCCAAGGTAGGAGCTTTGTGCTGGAAGCAGATGGGAAATGGGTGAAGACCACGAAGATGGAGGCACAAACCATGGTCACAACAATGAGGATGTGTAGTACAGTAGCTTGTAGGAAGTACTCTGCAGATATGTAGACACCCAAAGCAATGCCCATAGCTATGGAGTATAATAGTCTCAGCTCAACAATGTACTTGATGGGAATTATGGAGGTGATGGATGCTAAGGTAAGTAGGATGGCAGAGATAAGTAGCCAAGCGGGCCATGTCGGCTTTGATGTCACAAAGCCATATATGGTGATGTCATCAGCAGATTGACGGGCGGCTCTGATTAGATCGGATCGGTAAGTCCATGATAGTGGAATTGGTGGCTGCATCAAGATGAGGAGCAAACCTGTTGCCAGTACCAGCACAAGGCATCTCTTGGCAGACTACAAAAAGAGGAACAGAAAATGCAGTTAGTTTAAGTTAACTGTTAAATTTGATTGAAAGAAAGAAGAACGAGGTGGGGGTAAGAATATGAGTAATTGCAAGATGCTGCACAACCAACATTAGCTCATGCCAGATGCTGATCCGTCAGAAATGATAATAACCAATACTTGGGAGCTATTTGGGAATAAACGAGCAAAAAAAACTTCAAGAAAGCTGTACCAGGACATGGAAGAAGTGAATAGCAACTATGGGCACACAAGCCAATCCAGTAAGAAGAGTACAGAAACCCAGCAGTAAACCATCAGAAGGTGATCTTCCATTCCACCATTGGAGGGCTTCAAAAATTGGTTCGCGGCAAAACCAGACAGACAAAGCAACTATACCAGCATGAGTGTAACCTTGCCAAGCTTTCATCTTAGAGCCCGTCCTTGATTTATCTCTGCATGGTGTACAAGGAAAAATTAGAAACTTCATAATATTCCGAATGCTAAAAGTATTGTAAAACATTTATGGAACTATAAGTAAAAAACATGATTGATATCGAGTTAATACTTGTAAAGAAGCACTGGAGGAGAAACAGCCAACAAAAGCACAGCTGATGCCCACACAACAGACTTTGATGTAATAAACAACATGGCCAACTTTGAAGAATACATGCAAGTCAAAATCCAAAGTGCCTTTGCTCCAATTCGCTGATCCACAGATAGTCTTCTCACCAGAGCCAGACCCACCAAAGTAGTAATAATCACCATGTAGCTAGGATACATCACATCTTCCTCAAACCCATAATAGTATATGCTGGAGTAATTATAGAAACGGTTCTCAATGTAGCATAGCAGCCATGCATGGCTAATCAGACCAACTTCAGTTAAAAAGTGAAGTTTTGATGGCAGAACGGCTAAACCAGGAACAGACATGGCGAGGACGACATTTGCAACTATGAGCTTGCAGAGGGATTTCAGAGACATGCCTGCCAACCAGATATTCAGATCCCAGAAATTATGTATCACAAACCACATAACCATCATACTGCCAAGCACAACAAAGGTAAAGTACGATGTGAGGCTCTTCTTAGTGAAAAATCGAGCCAAGTAAAAGCCAGCAACTGAAGGCAGCGGAAGAAACTGCAAAATGAAAGACAAATAAAACAAATGAAAATATTTGGAATACTTCCAGTTTAAACTGATAAACACATTACAATGTGAGGAGATGTGCTTTCCATAGAGTACAGATGAAATTTGAACCCAATACAGACACTAAACCCTTCACGCGTAAAAGAAGACCCAGAACTCATTAGAATGTCATATTACATGGTGATGAATGAATGAGAGAACCAATATTGAATGTGTCCAAGTTCATAGCAAGTAATAGCACCTGATATTATCACATTAACGAGTTCAAACAAAACCAAAAATATTGGATGTAATAAAAACTGAGTATGCCTTATTGAGTAATCTTGTTTCTCTTAACTGGGGTTTTTCCAGTCCAGTGTACCAAGCTTCTTATCCTCAAAACCAAGCAGCAGTTAACAAGCTAAGATTTCTTGCTAGACGCCTAGACCTAATTAATAAATTCTTAGGGCAATTTTGTAAAGAATCACTAACACCTATCAACCAGGAGAAAACTACCACGTGAAATGTAGATTCCCTAATCTCCAATTGAAGAAAAGCTACCAATAACCTTGACAACCATAACTATACTACTGAACATTAATCACAGACAATGATTAACAAATATTTTGTTCTGTTGACTCCGAATGTATAACATTAACCTTTCGGGCATATATAAGTTTTTTGAGCTGGCGGAACAAAACCCTAGAGAAGCATTTGCTCTGTTGAGTCTAAATAAGTAAATATACACATTACCCTCCGAACTACATACAAATTTCCATTCATGAAATGGAGACTAAGCTAGATAAAGTATGTGCCAGTATTACTTTTGTCTATTTAGTCCCCTGATCATTATCATAATAAAAGGGTTTATTTTCATGCATAATTTAAGATTGTATACCAATTACAAATGAAATAAGTTTCTGAAAGTAAAATGCATACCATTAAAGGAAAACCCACAACAATTGCTCCAGCAGCACTGACAACTACAGCCAAAGATGTAAAGGCCACAGAACTAGAAGCATCGGAAATCATTCCAAGAGCATATGCACCAGCTCCACTTGCTCCTCCGAGCATAGTAGTGGTCACTAGAATGTAATTGAGTGGCGGTGGCAGCTGAATGTATCGCCCAAAAGAATGAAACACAACTCTAATCTCTAAGCAAAGCACTACAACAACTAGAGCAACTGCCCCATTCACCACTCGGATACTATGCAACTGGTGGGCATTTTTGGTGACCCACCAAAGTGCACCCCTTGTTGAGGCATAGAGTTGGAACAAGAACGGAATGAAGAAAAGGAGAAACAGATCAGAAACAGAAGCAGCTGAAGAGAACATCACCGAGTAATGCGAGAAAATGTGAAATATCAAAGGAAAGAACATCAAATTCAACGAATGAATACAGCTCTCGAGCTGACCCAGAATCAAGTACTCATCAGGAACCTCTCCGCCTTGGTACTTCACTTCATGCTTGGCTTTGAACGAAGAAACTCGAGGAATCGAATAAAGCCAATAGAAAGCAATATTGAACACCATGAGATAGTAAGCCGCATTGTTCATACCGACGGCCGAGACGGTGGCCCAAGTGAAGAGAGCCGAAGCTACGACCGGCACGCAGGCGAAGAGGAGGCGCTCGAGCGCGAAGACAATGGAGGGGTTCTCAATTTGAATCCACTTGAACTGAAGGGAGGCCCAGACGCCGATCAGGAAATTGGTCTCGGCGCATAGCAAGGCTGCGAAGATCGCGAGCACGACCGAATCGAACGTGTGGGCGAGGGAAGACCCCGCGCTGAAGTAGAAGGCGATCTGGGCGGCGATGAGGGAGAACCAGACGCCGAAGAAGGAACCCGACCTGAAATTGAGCGAATCTACGATGTAAGAGATCATGAGACCGATGGTGAGGGTCGCGATCACGGGGGTGCCGCCGAGGTCGAGGAGGAAGGCGGCGCAGGGCACGAGAGCTACGGCGATGCGAGCGTTGTGAGCGAAGGAAGAAGGAGAGAAGCGAGAGGATGGATTGAGGGATCGGGAAGAGGACGATGAGGTGATTGGGCTAGGGTTAGGGATCGGACTGGGAGAGCCATTGCCGAAGGAAGAGAAGGTGGGAGCGCTGACGGATGTGGAGATGTACGGTCGGAATGATCGCGACTGGAGCTCCGGCGGAATCATTTTCGCCGGTCGGCGACGGTGGTCTGATATCGATTTCGCTGCCGCTGCTGGTTCTGTGAGTGAGTAGTCGTTGGGGTGTGTGACTGAGACCAGATCCGAGAGCCTGCGATTTTCAGTTAAACGATGACGTGTTTGGGGTTCTTTACAGCCGTTGGATCGTGCATCTTCTGGGGCCCGTGCTGAGGTGTGCAGCTATTATTGGTCGGAGATATCAAATCACACGAATGCTTTGGTTAGCTAGTAATGACGTTACCTGGACACTCCATGCTACAAGTAACATTTAATTGTCACATGTAATGGCATTTTTTGCTTTTCATAGCCTTCGAAGGATAAAAGGAAAGTAACAAATGATTATTCCGTTGTATAGATAAATTTAGGGAAAATGACACATAATCCTCGCTAACTATCAATGTTTTTCACATCACCCCGTTAATTATTTTTTGTGACATTTAACACCCCTAAGTTTTTTTTCTTTTCATGTTAGTCATTTTCCATCCAAAACTAACGGAAAACAAGCATGTGCAAATCACATGCTATTACAAATTTTCAAAATGTCCAAACTACCCTACCCTTTTCTCTCCCTTTCACGCCACACGCACATATCCACCACTTCCTCGCTAACAGCCACCAACGTACCTTCACCTCTACCTCCCACCACCGGTGAAGACGTCGTCGTTGTGCTTAATCTTTCTATTCCACTCCGGTTACATCTTCTTCTCTCACTATCACCGGCTCCAGCGAGCAAAGGGAGGTCGGTAGCGAGCTTCGAGTACACGGCTTTGGTCGGGACCTTCGACATCGCTGGGAGCTTCAAGAACACGGATTCGTTCGGGGAAATTAGAGGATTTTGTTTCATGGTTTTAGATTTATACAAATCTGGAATCAACAAAAAATAAGGTTTCAAAAAAACTGAGATTTGGGAAGTCAGGGGAGGTTTGGAATGAACTCGTGATTTAGAGTTAAAATCTGTTTCTTTTCGTTTTGTTTCTGAGATTCATACAAATATGGATTTGTGTTGATTGTTTATGCAGAAAAATATACACGGATTCATACAAATATTTATTGATTTTCAGCTGTTAATTTTGTGTTGATGTAGATTGTTGGTTTATGTTGATATTGAATGTGTGGACAGTAGATTGATGGTGGTTTGAGATGGTTAGATTAACGTTAATTTGTGATTAACATTTGAAGTAAAAACATATAATTAGAAAAGCATGAAAAGGAAAAATAATAATGAAAATAAAAATTTTTAAAATTAGCATAGATATTAATTAATATAGAAAAAAAGTAATAAAGAAATGAAAGAGATAAAATAAATATTTTCTAAAATTTGGAAATTGTTAATGAAAAACTATTTTTCTGAAATTTAAATAAAAATAAATAAAACAGTTATTAATGAAAAACAAAAGAATTATAAATAAATAAATAATCTGAAAATATAAAAATATATTAAAAAAATCATCTTTATGTTATATTTCGAAAATTAGAAAATTTGTTAAGGTTAATATAGATATTTTCATAGCTTTTAGGTTTTATATAATTAATGGCATGCATTTGAAAATTTGATGATTTATAAGGGGCATTTTGGACATTTGACGTTCACTGGATGGAAAACTAACAATGTTGGACTAAAGTGAAAAGAAAAAAAGTTAAGGGAATTAAATGTCACAAAAAATAGTTAGGGGGGGTGATGTGAAAAACGATAATAGTTAGCGAGGGTTATGTGTCATTTTCCCATAAATTTACGTGTCCAAGGCTTATCTTTTGTGAGGGGTGGGTGAATCTAAGCAAATAATTGTAGGGTGAAATAGCGAAACTTACTCTTAAGTATTGGTCACGAACACTACACTATCCACGTTTTCAAAATGAACACTACACTACCCTTAAGTATTGGTCACACGATTTTGTTAGTAAAAATGGACAGAATTTTTCAGTCCGTTAGTCATATGACCTCAAGTGTCGTATAATGAATGGTAATATGACGTTTTTTCCCCTTAAGTATTTGACCTCTATACATTTTATAAGGAACAATAACGAGGGTACAATGGTAATGTTCCTTATAAAATGTGTAGAGATCATATAATTAAGGGGAAACGTCATTTTACCATCCATTATATGACACTTGAGGTCATATGACTAATGGAATGGAAAATTCCGTCCCTTTTTACTAACAAAATCGTGTGACCAATACTTAAGGGTAGTATAGTGTTCATTTTGAAAACGTGGGTAGTGTAGTGTTCGTGACCAATACTTAAGAGTAAGTTTTAATATTTAACCCATAATTGTATATATAATAGGTTATAGGTGTGGTGTGTATATTTGTGCGTAATACGTCACGTTGTTTCGGTTTAGAGATTGTAATATTATTGTTTATGACAGACGGGTACGTAACCACAGTGCAATATGGTGCATGCAAGTCTATTGGGTATTCACGGAAAATTAGGGACGGTCTTCCTTATTGAAGATGAAGACGATGACGACGGGGTCACTCATAAGATGTGGAAGATTTGAACTTAAGAGTGAGGTTTGCACCACAGGCTGGCCAAAAGATGAGGTGTAGGACAGTGGGTTGGAGAACTGTTATACACCATCTTTGGTCATCCCCATTATTAGTTACCCTCCACAAGACAAGACATTCCTTGTTGTTGCACTAAAGAGACTATCATCCAACATTCGAGGTGATCCCCATTACACTTGTTTCAAAGTACTATCTAAGTACATTCGAGCTCTTGGGCATTATTTTTCCTCTTGTTTAGTATTTTCGGTGCTTGTGTGTGTTATGAATTTATGATTGAAAGAGGGTATGTTCTACAAGTCTAGAGCATCGATACACTTGTTTTATTATGGAGGTCCCGAACTATACGATAAAATTTAAATATTGCCTCTTTTTGTTATGTAAATATGATCTATTTTTTATGTAATGAGTGAACTAATTTCCACACCCAGTAATGAATTGATTTTCATTTTCAAAAAACATAAGATGATCATATTCCATTATATTAAAATATAGGTTAATTATTTTTTGTATCCCTTTTGAATTGGTAATATATTTTAGTATACTAAAGTTTTATAACGTTCAATAGCAGTCCTTACGTTTTGGTAACACACATTTAATATCCTTTATGAATTGATCACAGGTCATTTAATATCCCTTATGTATTGGTAACATGACACTTAATGCCCCTTATGAATTGGTCACAGATCATCAAAATAGCATAAATTTGACCAAAATTTTATCCAAAACATTATCAATATACCGAGTTACTAAAAAAAATGTTACCAATACATAAGGAGTATTAAAGATAACTAACCCTTATAATATATATCTTTCAAAGTTGATCATATTACATGATGTGTGGTATGAAGGTGCCATTAAGTTTTGGGCCAGAACATGAGTGCCACGGGTGCTATTTGGGCTATAAAACTCAAATAGTTTCGGGCCATAAAGTACCAACTCGAGAGGGGTTAAGTGCTGGATAAAGATGGCCCAAATCTAAAATATTTCGGAACATGACATTTGACGGATTTACCCCCGGTTTGTGTTACCCTAGACACTTGGAAGCTAGCCCAAACCAAAGGTCGAGAATTGAACATCAGTGGAAATCAACGGCCCAAAATTGCTTATCGATCCCTTTATATTCTCCCCTTCATGTTCGTCACGCTCTCTGCGACCTTCAGATTTGCAGTGTCATTGCCGTCTACAGCGCCTTGCTCTCGTGCTCAAGCTAAAATGGTGAGTTTCATAGTTCATATGGTACCTCCACCGCCTCTCTCCTAGGTTTTGACGGATCTTTTTGTTTGTTTTTGTTGACAGGTTCTTTCAAATGATGTCGATTTGCTCAACCCTCCCGCCGAGCTCGAGAAGAGGAAGCACAAGCTGAAGCGCCTCGTCCAATCGCCAAACTCATTTTTCATGGTATAAAATCATGTTTTTATTCCTTCGGTCCTATCTGAATTTACCGATTTTAATTGCATATAATTTCCTGATTCATTTAAATGATGTATATTAAGTTTTGATTCGCAGGACGTGAAATGCCAGGGTTGCTTCAATATGTAAGTACATGTATCACATTTTTTTATACTTCAATTCTGTGAAATTGAATATATGCAAGGTGAATTGGAACTCTAGTTTATGAGCAAACCGATTTTAGTTGAAATTGCTTCTAAGTATCAATTTATTCAATTCGTGAGCATCGTGTTTAGTGTGTTAGTGGGTTGATGGAATTTAGGTTGATTAAGGTAGTTTTGTAATGTAACATAATGTAATATTGATTTGCATATATGATAAAATTTATGCATTTCCAACTTTCTGATGAATTGAACTGCATTTACTCAGTGTATCCACCTACATACATGTTATTAATCAATGGATTGAGCTGTGAATAAGGTCTAATTTTGTTTTATTTATTGCATTAATGATTTGGGTACGTTAAGTACTTGTTCCATACTTATTAAGTCATTTCCTTAACTTGAATGTCTTGAGCTAAATGTCCCATTTTCATTGTAGTTATTGAATTAAGTATGATTTGCCAATGTTATCTGTCCATAAGTTAGTTATAACTATAACAACTAGGGTAGTGTAAGTATCTTAGCAAACTGGTGTGTAGAGTAGAAAGCCAATAACTGTATGAGTTGAATAAAATTGCAGAACTACGGTGTTTAGCCACTCTCAAACAGTCGTGGTGTGCGGGAACTGCCAGACAGTGCTGTGCCAGCCAACAGGGGGGCGTGCCAGGCTTACCGAGGGGTGCTCTTTCAGGAGAAAGAACGATTAAATCGATTGTTTTTGTTGGTGAAAATGGTTTGAAAAGGGTAATGTGGGGATTTCTTATTTTTGTTTAACTTGAATTATGTAATCTTGGTAGAACTAAGATTTACTTTTGAATGAAATGAAATCCTGGCTTGTTTCTCACTCCGGATTAAAGCATATTCAAACCAGTGTATGGTAGTGAATATGTTCATGAAAATCACTATACTGATATTACTTTACTTGCATATGTAGTGGTAGAGCATCCCTAGTGGGGTTGTTTTAACACGGCAGTTTCTTCTTCCCACTTTGCACCATTGTCTCTGCATGTGACTTGCATAATCACCTCTTCACTTTTTTGCCTCTGCATGTGACTTGTAGAATCCCCTCTTCACTATGTCAATCCTGTTGAATCGACCTTAGATTTTCACCAAGTAGGGTTGTTTTCGGTCGATTCAAGGTAAAAAGTGTTTTCATTTTTCTTTTAATCCGCAGATTTCACTCTCTCCTTGCCTCTACAGATTTGTTGACGTTGAATCTGGGTCTAACAAGGCAGTTTCTTCTTCCCGCTTTGCACCATTCTCTCTGCATATGAGTTGCATAATCACCTCTTCACTCTTTTGTCGATGCGTGTGAGTGGAAGAATCCCCCCCACTATGTCCTCTGGTTAAATCGACCTTAGATTTTCACCAGTTAAACCCTACACAATTAACCTCCTTTTGAGCCCATTATAATACGACCAAGAGAGATCACTTGGAATGCAAGTTGGGGGATTGCCCTCCCTTTTGGAAAAATCGCTCTCTTGCCCTCAAATTATTTCTTATCGGCCCATTATAATACAGTCAACATACGATAATATAGAAAATATCGTTATATATGACATAGGTCCATTGACATCGACTTTAAGTCTTAACACGCGTAAGCTTCTCAAATGGGCCCAATCAAAAGAGTGAATGATAATCATACAATCATGTGATTTCCCATTTTTTTAATGTAGAAAATATATAATCAAAGAGTTTCGTTTCATCCGGTAATAATCAAGGAGGTAAAAATCTTCGTCTGATGGCATCTAGGCCCCGTCCGACTAAGCGTTGAAATGAGTTTTAGCGATCTAATTTATCCTCATAGGCGCTCCAAACTATTTAGGCGGAATGTAGGCTGATTAATCGCCGATTAGCGGATTAATCGATGGGCCAGTCAGGTGTTGGGTCGGATTCGTAATTAAAAAAATAGCTTTCAATCTCTTTACAAACTAAATGATACCACAAAATTATACTAGTTGAGTTGGTAGAACACACTTTGTTCGAGTGTTACATTCTAAGTTTGATTCACGCTAATAATCTTTTTTCTTTTAATATTTTCAAAACATAAAAAGAGCAAAAACATGTGCTAATTGAGTTGATAGAATTATATTTTTTTAGCATACGTGGGACCTATAATTGATAGAATGTAGCGAAACAAGAAACGTGCAAACAATGGTATGAAAGAAATAAAAAGGTGAAACTCTGTTCCAATTCGTAGGTATTGAAGGTTAACCTTAAAGCGAATTCCTCAGCTATACCAAGGATAAAAAGTGGGAGACGATCTCCTGCTTGTGGGGTGGTATTGAAAAGAGATAGCGTATTTCTTGACTCGACCTGAAAATACTGTGATAGCAGATCAAGGACTGTTGAAAGAGGCACAAACATTCAGGGAGAACACCAGGAAATGGGGGAACCAATGCATCGGAATTGTACCAAACTCAATAGGGCGGGATATGTGTCCCCAGACACGTCTCGTTGCACAGGGGCCATTCATTTTTCTTGGCGAGGCTGTTTGGTAGACCTCACTTCCTCTTGCTACGAGACGGCTTATACCTCAGCCTGTGTAAGCACATCCAAACTCCTCTTCTTCGAAGTAGGCGATGTGGCTAACACTCTCTCATCATGAAGACTAAATTTACTGGCTTTTCTTCGTGTTTGACAGGTGGTCGGGACCTCAGTGGTGGATATAGGGGCTTGCACCTCTTTTTTTTCTAAGCAAGAGTATTTCATGCTTAGAGATGAGATGGTTTGGCATTCCTACCATCCTCCGTCCTAAATTGCATGGATCAAGTTGAGATGGGTTAGGAGGATTGGACACGACCAACATGCTTCATGTGTGTGTCGGGGTCTTAGGTGGGAGGCATTGCACTATTTCTGGGACTGGTAGGGCTAGAGGAGCAAAAATTGTAGGTACTCTTGGTCTCGGTGCTGTGAGGGTTAACGGGGTAGTTACATTCCCCACAAAAAGTCTCGGTCGAGTCCTTCGCTTGTCTGGAATGGGGTACGAGCAGTCCCTTCGGATCCCGACCTTGATATGGGAGACTTTCAGGGCCATAAGAGAGAGGTCGAATCGAGGTGGCTTTACCGGTTGGGTGGGATCCTTATGCCTCCATTCGCCTTCCTGATGACCTATACAACCACATTAAAAGCAGAAGTCCGGGAGGCGAGTATATTGGAGCTGGACCAGGGTTTCCGTCTTATGGCTCAAGACGATTATACGAGACTTATGGTAGAGAGAAGTGGCCAGGTCCTTCCAAAACGGACTCAAGGTGCCTCCTCATCCTATTCCGGTCTTATCCGTCCGGACATCCATACAGCCACACAATGATTCCCCCAGCTACCAGCCTGTTTGTTTTGCAATACCGTCCGATGGTAGATCGGATACCAAAGCCCAGAGTTGAAGGCGTGAAAACGACAAGGTTGCTGGATTGATCTAAGGCTTGAGATCTTCCAGGATGAATGACGCCTGCTTAAACGACAATGGCTCCCCACGATTGATTCCATCATTTTTCGTTTGTGAAGTGAAGTAGAAGCCCGAGATGCCCCAACCAAGGTCTTTGATTACCAAGCCGCCATGGTGCTATACCTTGTTCATGACCCCTTCCATGAACAAACTTTATCCATTTAGTGAACTTATCTAGGGTTTTACACATTTTTACGTCGTGATTTTCTTTTGACGACATAGAAATCGGCTAGGACGTGTTTTCTCGATTCTCGTGTGGTTCAAGTCGACCAAACGATTTAGAGATTTTCCATGATTGATGTGTGCACTATGTAGATCTATGTTTGGAGCGATCGATGATTCGATCTAGTGTGAGACGAAATGAACTTTTATGAGAATTTACTTACGCTTGCGTATTACTAGAGTTTTGTGATTCGTTACTCTATGTACTTCTACTTGATTACTGAAATCATCTCGATCGATGGTGTTTGGTTTTCAAGAAGTGAACTAGGCATAGCTAAGTAGGTTCGTCCATGATTTAGAGTTTACTTATGCTTGTGTATTACTAGAGATTCGTGATTTGTTGCTCTATTTAGTTCTCCTTGATGATTGATGCATTCGGTCGTTAGGTTGATTGAACTAGGCGTAGATAAGTATATTCATCAACTTATTTAGAGTCCACTAATGTTTGTGTATTACTAGAGTATCGTGATTCGATACTCTATGTAGTTCTACTAGGAGAAGATCAAGCCTCTCGCTACTAGAAAAAGGTAAAACGCCCAACCCTGTTCACCCTCTGACCGTTTTTCCTCCCATCCCCGAACCCAACTCGTGACCACCGTCTAGGACGGACCGCACCCAACGCCCATCCATTGATTACGGCCTTGAAACCATTGATTCCGCCCACAAGATTCACCGTCTCAATGATCGCTAACCGGTTAGAAGCCGCGGTGTTGACGTTGCTCCCCAAAGCCCCTTCTCAACCACATGGGATGCTGCTGCTTCAAGAAGCCTCCTTGCTTCCTGTCACGGTGGATCTTCTACCAGGAATGACGAAAACGACCACGAGCTGTGGTAATCCTTTGAGGCCAACCCTATACTAGGAACCAGACAGTGGTGCTGGTCAAGGAGCTTAGATCACACCCAGACCAAAGCCCACCAAGCAACCATTTCGGTCGGTACCCGGATCCTACATGTCGGATTGGACCCCAATGGAGTCACTCTTCGCACTTCAGGAGAGCTTCAGTAGCCTTCAAGTGAAGGACGAGGAAGATGCCATCATTAGTGTCATGGGGAACCCAGACGCTGATTGCATCCGAGCACATAAACAATTTTGCTTGGCCGGACGATTTTTCACCACACATTCTTACTAGCTCAACACCAGTGGCATGTATCGAGGAAATCCTGCCGACAGAGGCACATAGGAAGCAACTTTGAGGACCGCACAAGATTGCACGTGGCCTATGATTGTCAAGACCGGTATCGCAGGTGGGGTTGGTGGTGTTCGGGCCATGAGAGTAGGTGGAGCAGTGAATTTGGTGGAGATCGACAAGAGGACTTTGGGCGGCGAGCGACTAGATCAAGAGAGAGAGCGTAGAGCCCTAGAGGCCAAAAAAAGATTCAGTTTTCACATAGAGTTATACTGATTGATCTTGTTTTAAGAATCGTATATTATTTTATTTGAGTAGAATGTTAGGTTTTTTTTATATATTTAATGTTTGATATTATTAATATTTTTATATAATATAATATAAATTTGATAATATATATAGTTAAAATAAAAATAATAATAAAATAATAATCCAATTAATCTCTACCCAATATTTTCACTCCGACTAGTGCATGACGTTTTTTACAACCTCAGTTATAATAGATGTTAGTTATAACCTTTACTTGCCAGATATCTTACTAGTTGATAATTACGATTTTTTTCCCCGCTTAACATGACGTGTGGCTCAAGACACTAATATTTTCCGAAGAAAAATGATTTTTTTGTAATCTTAAATGGTTGTAAATGGATATATCGTAATGATTCGTGTTGAAGAATGAGCTCTGCTAGGGTTTCTTGGAAACCGCTAGCAAAGGTGGACGCTCCTCACAAATGGGGTCGCTTCTCATAGACGGAGCCGAATCCCCTGGCACATGTCTGGTCCCCTTGCTCCGTCTCAATGGCGACGATCCTCCTTACCACTGCTCTCGAATGTTGCCTCTCCTTTCTCAATCCCTCATGGGTCTTCAATCACCATCTTCTGTGCATTCTCCATCTTCATCATCGCTATTCCCTGGTCAACCCTCGTCGTCTCTGAAGCCGCCACCGATGCATGCATCTCCTTGGCCTCCACCGATGCACCCTCCTCAACATCTCTCTCGATTCTGGATCAGGATAATCGATTAGGTCTGTTTTACTTTATCTATTTTCTGTTTTGCAAGGTTAATGACTAGTGAGCATAGATTCAAGAACTCTTACCGGGAGGGAACCCTGCTTCACGTATCTCCTCCTGATGCTACTAATGAGTTTAAGTTCGGCCGCACTTCTCACGACGAAAAGAGCCCTTGAAAAGCAGAGATCAAACAGCATTTAGGCATCACTTTGAACGGTTCTCTTAAGTTTATTAGCTTAAATTTCTTTAAGCTTTTCAAAAACAGAGACTAACTCCCAAATTTATTAAAAAAAACTATAAACAAACCTTTTTATTTCGTTTTATATCTGTTCTTCAATGATTATAAAATCTTTTTTCTTAAGACACTTTGTTTATACTATATTTTAGATAATTAATAAAATCACAACATTTTCTATATAAAAAAATGACTATATTGTAATAAAAACAAAAGTCACGTAGAGGTAAAAAAGACAGGCAAGATACAGCGGATAACAGACACAAAAGAAGAGTCGGGTGTGGATTAGCTAAGCTTACATCTCCAAATCAGTGTATGAGATGGGCCACATAATCACAGCAATCCATCATCACATCTGTATTACAATAATTTTATTGCATTTATGATCTGATTGTGATACATATTAACTACAAACAAAGAACCTCATCTTCGTTTCGGGATATTGACATAATATTCTTATTCAGATGATAAAATTGTACCCAACAACAGAATTATCATTAGTTGATTTTAAAATTGATAATAGTGTTTTCGAGACAAATTTGAGTTTCATAATATAATTGTGTTACAGTTTATCGTAAAACAATTTAATTATGATCTATGTGATTTATATAGTTTTTAGACAAGAGAAGCTCTCCAAAACCTTTAAAACTATAGCCGTTGATGTTGTTGTTGTCGGTGGTGGCTATTCATTCTTCTACAACCCGTCCTTTTATCCTACTAAATTTCCTCCACGATAATATTATTGTCACTCCATGCCAGAAGGTCTTCACCAACAAGAAGAAGGTCGCGATAAGGAGGAAGATTTTCAACACCGACATTGTTCTGATTCCCCCCGTTTATTGTATTGCTGGCATCTTTGTACTTCATGCAAGACCACCCAACTCCAGATGGAGTGCCTAGGGTTTCGTCTGACTTGTTCTATGATGAAAAAAACGATTTCTAGTCCAAACAATCAAGTGAGGTCTGCTACGCAACCTCGCAACGTCTAATAAAGCACATACGGGTAAGCGGGATGCTGAGAAGGAAAAACGTCCTGCCCTCATCATGATTGACTATAGCTGATCGCCTTTCTCCGCTACTCCACGAGTTACTCCTTGGCTAGTCAATGCACTCATTTCAGCACAACATAAGGCCCCAAATCAGTTCACTATACTCTCAAGCAAGTTAGCAAAATTCGAGTTGAGACATGTAACAATGTTTTTTTTTTGTTTTTTTACTGTTTTGTTTTCCCATTTGTAGTCGAGCTTGAGGAGTCGGCGTTTATATTATCGAACCTGAGCGTTAGGTTTATCCAAACATTAACCTGATTTGTTTATTTTTCAAATTAAGTAATTGAACCTCTATTATATGATGGAGTTTTGTCACCAATATAAATCCTTGTTGATGCTTAAAAAACTAGTTTAAACCCATTTTTATATTATTATTTTTTTAAATAACCCATTGTTATATTAGTGAGATTAGTTTGGTGTGCTATGGACAAATAATTACAACTGGATTGATGGGAATAAATACTCATAAGAAGGATGCCAAATAAGTAGAGAGGAGATTACGAGTATAAATGGGACATGTGGTGAGGAAGATAGGGTGTTGATCTGGTGGGCAGCAGATCCACATGCACATGTTAAGCTTGAGATAGAGAGCCCTAACCCCACACTATTAATTATCATCAGGATGGGCCATTGTGTTCCAATGAAGCTACACGAGCTCATGTCCTTGCATCGTCTCTTCCAAAATCTCCATACCACACCAAAATGGCCTATACTATGCCCACTCAAGCCTATGTATAAGTCAACTAAAGATGTCTATTATCGTTTTATGTATGGATATTATTGGATGTTCGTGCCAAAATTAATTTGCAAAATAACCTCATTCCAAAACTTTTGTTTGGTTTACATAGTTTACGTACGTTTCTGTTTTTCTTACGAAATTACGTTTTTAACTTTAATAGAAAAACTGTTTTGTAAAACCCTCTGGTTTTTAAGTAGTCATCAAAGGTACAATGAGAGTTTTCGAAAAAATCAAGATCGCTTTGCGGAGATTTCAAAGAAGCAAAAAAGGTCTTACTGCTTAAGTCATTTTGCAAATTAACCCATTCATGCAATGAGTCTTGTTTTTTTTTTAAACCTTTTTTGAAATGAAAGAACAAAACCTGATTTTTGAAACCTTTTTGTTCCAATAACCTATATTTCTATTTTGTCTATGAAATTATGTTTCATCCTTACTGAAAAGATTATATTGTAAAAGCCCTCCCGAATTTTGGTTGGTGTAAAATTGACATTTCACTTAAATTGAAAGTCGTTTTTGCAATTATTCTGAAAAAAAAAAGATTACCCACCAAAAAGTCTTCAATGTAAGGTTATTTTGCAAGTTAACCTTTTTCATTATACAAATAAAATTGACATTTCGCTTAAAATGAAGGTCGTTTTGCAAACTTTTCGAAAAAAAGATAACCCACCAAAAGTCTTCAATGGAAGGTTATTTTGCAAATTAACCTTATTCACTATATAACTTAATGATGAAAGAACAAAACAGTATTCTTCTTTTTACACATTTGTGTGGATATGAAACAACACAAGAGAAAATCACTTGAAACAGTGGATGGATTGGGATAAGGATTGGAGTTGGAGTTGGGGATAAAGTTGAGGTATTGAAGTGATGTAAGTACATTGTTCCCTTAACATTAATGTTAGGGAGGATATGTGAAAAGTGAAAGGTAACATGTCATGATAAGAGAGAGGCATGGGGACAAGTTCAGGTATTGCATAATGGCTAGTCTCTCTCTCTTCCTAAACTGTAAAAGAGAAGAAGAGAGTAAATAGTAATGTAGAATTCTAAAATATGGGAGAGAGAGACATGTTGTGGACTTTAAAGGGAGTAGAATGGGAAGGAGAGAAAACAATAGTAGAGATGGGACCAGAGACCAGACTAGTACTAGTACTACTATCTTGGTATAATGCATCACATCTTGATTTGCCCATTGCCCCCCTAGTTCATTTTTCATATCATTTCATTTGTAGCTTCTAAATTGTGTGTGTCAAGTGAGCCTTTCAAATTTACCATTGTGGAGAGAAAAAAAAATGCGCTTTTCTTTCTTTAAACACAAGAAATGAGATGTACAAATAATACAGAATTGCTTGAATGATCCCTGGGGATCAGGGCGACTAACAGTGGGACGAAGTCCTTCTCGGAGGAGGAATCCTCCTGACGCGGTGGTGATGATCAGACGATTGGGTGGGGGTTTGAAGTTGTCACTTGCGGGCTCGGGACCAGTAGTCCACCAGTAAGCAGGGATAAGAGGGGATGAGTGGGGGTTTCCCGGTGCCGGTTCAGGAGCACCAGGGGAGACCTTTGTAGGGACGTAGCGGACATTGGGGCTGTCTGACCGACACTCAGGGTCTCCGTTCGTTTGGGGGATGATGATATGGGCATTCGTATGGGAGACCTGGTGATTCGGGATGTAGGCGTACCTCCCATAGATCTGTGCGGGCGGGAGCCCAATTTTTCCTATGCGGTGACCACCAGGACCTTTTACTGGCTGACCTTAGTGGACTGGTTTGACGGAGCTCTAGTTGATACCAGACGTGGTGGTGAGACCCCTAAAGGAAAGGAGTGTGGGTTCTTCTTCTATACGGCGCTGGTAAGGGCTAGGGTGCTTGTAGGTGATTCGTGGGCGTTTCACCATTCCATGTTTACGAACCTACAACCGCACATGTGCCCTATTTTGTTCACACACTTTGTGGTATGAGTATGGATTGCCAAGTCTTGCGATTGATGATGATGCAGACGTAATGCGTCGGGGAGATTTCATGTGAATCTAGGTCCGATTGGATGCACGACTTCATGTTTAGAGTCAACTATGGTTCTAGCTATTAGAATCCGAGGTATATCCCTTTCTCCAACTATCTTACAACTATCTCTCGGACCACTACTTCGACTGTAGTCGTGTCGAGCTTATGGGCGAGGCATGGTATTGGCCCATAGGGAAATGGCCGTGGGGGGATCTCCTTGAGGGCCCCGATTGATCCTTAGGCAACCCGGATCAACCAAGACTATTCACAATTGTGGATCATGTCTGTTGTATCAGTTATTCTAATTTTTCAACGTCTTAGTTATAAAAATCCTCAATTACCCAGATTAGCGCATGCGACGTTATTTGCACTGCGATGCACTAAATTTGCATAGTGCTAGTAATGTTTTTAATTTATTTGTATTAAATTTATTATTCAAATAGAATCATAAGATCGACCAAATTGTATAATTGACTCGTGATATGATTACATATTCAATAATTTAAATCCATTATCATCCATTAATCAGGAAGAAAGATAACCTCCTCAATGAAGTAGAAGGAGAACTTATTGATTTTTTTTTGTGGCACGCTCTTTTTAATGGAGGCATAAGAGCACCTACGGTGAGGATTAAAGGAATCATAGACGCTATAAAAAATTGATGATTTTTTTTCTTTCTATACCATCAACAGATTTATCAATGTTAATTCAGACCGATTTTACTCTTTCCCATCTTTTCACCTCTCCTTTTCGGACATTTGTCTGTGCAGAATTGATCTGTATAGTCTGACGGCAACTATAGACGACCTTAGAACATCTTTAATAGTAGTATGTTGGTGTTAGTTGTTCGAATAAAAAATATTAAAATTTTCTATCAGTCAGCAACCTCCAATGGTAGGTTGTTCGCGTCAACGAATGATTGCTAAGTTCTTCATAATTTTCCAAACACCGACGGTTTGCGCCGATACTAAACGTACCGCCAACTAATGCGTCGTCGACTGATAATAATATTTTAATATACATATATTTTTTTTATTCTCTCTTTCTTACTTTTTGTCGTCATCATATTAGTATTGGAGATGTTCTTACTATTATGTCATGTTCAGAAGGGGCTCTTGATTTACCGCTAGTTTTAGAGAGTTAAAACCCAAAACAATCATAGCCATCCAATCCAATTCAAACCAAACAGACGGAGCCAGTTCATGAGGAGCTGTATTAAAAAGACTCGTATCGATGTTCATTTGGCCTTGCGATAAAAGACAAACAGCACTAAGAGACCCTTAAAAGAAGAAACCGATGACCATAACCAGTCCAAAACATGCCATGTCCCAATTTTCACAATCACACAACCAGCCCCGCGAATCATATCTACGTTGTTTCATACGTTAGCCTCTAAAATGTATCTTCATTTTCAAAAATAATTGCATTCTGACTCGGACACCGTGTCAATATATATAAACATTTATTTGTTTATTAGTCTGTAAATTTACAAAATAGCCTTATCTTTTTTTAAATATGGGTGTTGATGGTTAGTTTGGTTTTCAAATTTTTACAAAACTAGCCTTTGTTTTTATTGGAAACTCGGATGATTTGCATAAAGGCTGGCCGAGTTTTATCCGACCAAATAAAATCCGCTACCAACCGGGGATTTTTCGTACTGATCCGGGTATTCGATTTACCCAATCAGGACTCATTAAGCGTAACCCCACCAAATTAATTAAAACCGAAGGAGTATGATATAATTATATTTCAAAATTATGCTATTTCGCCATATAAGATGATACTTCTTAGTTTTTTAATTAAAAAATGCATACGTCTTTATTAACAAACCTTTGTTCCGGATACTCATGATTTATTATTGGCTCCGTCGATAATCTGTTGTGAAATCCGACCTCCTCCAAAAACCTCGTCGGTTTTTTGCTTTCCTCGCCAAATCCAACTAATTTGCCTCTGGTTACAGTAATTTTGGTACTAAGACCATATAGTTCGGATGATTCTAACTCTTCGCCCAACCCTACATGAAACAATGAATTCGTAGAATATAATATAGGGAAAACCCTAAATCTTAACCGTGTTAGAAATGTCATTTTGATGTGCTAACTACGCATAACTTTTTGTCACATATCATAGACAAAAGGTGTTTTTTTTTTACAAAACATGTAAAATGACACAAAAAAAAGAGTGTTTTTTTTGTAAATTTATACCACCTATCTCTTGTAGTAAACTAACAAACGCAAATTATACAAAAAGTAAGAGGGCAAATCATCGAATGCGAACGTTATACCACTTTTTTTTGTGTCATTTTACATGTTTTGTAAAAAACCACCTTTAGTTTAGGATATGTGACAAAAAAAATGCGTAGTTAAGACCTGCAAATGACATTTCTGAGAGATTTAGAATTCAACGGCATCCTGTAATATACGTAATTATAAATTGAAACAATCGGTAGAAACAATGATTTCAAACAAGTCTAATTGTTTCACGAACAACTCAATTTTTAAATGATGTAACAATTATTGGATTTTCCACCGACTTGAGTTTATGATACAAGCAGTGGACAAAATATAATTTCCGGTCTCTTGATAAGGACACCCTACCCTACGCTTCTTTTTGCATGTCCAAATCTTTCCTAGAAACTCCAAAGAAGACCACTCCCAAACCCCAAAACAGCCCTTTTTGTTAAGTATCATTACCCTAATAATTCATTTACTTTAATTCCTCCAACTCTCACCTCAAATAATTCAAAAAAAAAAAAAAATCTACCCTCCACACCACTACTTAAAGCCCCTCCCTCTCCTCCCATTTTCCTCATCCTCTTCTCTCGGTAACACTCTCTGATCCAATGCATTCTTTCTAATCTTATTTCTCTTAATTAAGCACTTTTTATTAGTTTCTGATTTGTTTTTGTCTGTGCAGTGAAAATGGCAGCGACGTGGACTCTGGTTCTGGGTCTCGTGATCTTGGTCGCCGGAGCAATGGCTGCTCCTCCGAGAAGGCCCGTGGATGTTCCTTTCGGTAGGAACTACGTGCCCACTTGGGCTTTTGATCACATCAAGTACTATAACGGAGGGAACCAGATTCAGCTCTTCCTCGACAAATACACCGGTACTGTCAAAGCTCATTCCAGCCCAAAAACTCGAACGATACTATGTTCTGTCATGTTCTAACTTCTTTTTTTTGTCGGATCAAGGTACTGGGTTCCAATCCAAGGGTTCGTACCTGTTTGGCCACTTCAGTATGCAAATGAAGCTGGTTCCCGGTGACTCTGCCGGCACCGTCACCGCCTTCTATGTAAGTATCATTGCCTTTACTTGTTCCTTACAAAAGGATCATAATCTGAGACTGATTGTGATGTGAATTGAATGTTAATGTGATGGGTTTATGAAGTTGTCGTCCCAAAACTCGGAGCATGACGAGATAGACTTCGAGTTCTTGGGGAACAGGACAGGTCAGCCTTACATTCTCCAAACCAATGTCTTCACCGGCGGCCAAGGCAACCGAGAGCAGAGGATTTACCTCTGGTTCGACCCCACTAAGGCCTTCCACTCCTACTCCGTCCTCTGGAACATGTACCAAGTCGTGTAAGTAATTTTCCATCTCATAACGTGGTCGTCAGTAAAAGCAAGTCCGATCTGATATAAGTGATATATTTGTAACAAAATTTACATGAGAATAGAGCTTGGACTCACAGACTATTTGTCACCTATGGTTTCCAATTTATATAAAGATGTCTAATTTTATGAGAAAAAAATACAAAAATAAGAATTTACTTATAAAGATACCCAGAAGGCACGTGCCCCCTCAAAATTTTTTTCAAAAATTCTGGTATGTTTTTTATTATTTTTTTTAAAATACCCCTTAATTCCTTCTAATTTTGTAGTTGTGTCCCGTCTCAATTTTTTCACAGTCACGTATTGACAGTAAAAAATTTTGATGCTCCCCTCACTGGAAAAACTAGCTACGCCTAGGGACGGAGCCACATGGGTCCCAGGAGGGGCACGTGCCCCCCTCAGTTTTTTTTTTTGAAAAATTATTGCTTACATTTCAACTTTTCTTCTTTCAAAAAGACCCTTAATTCTTTCTAATTTAGTAGTTGTGCCCCCCTCTTCATTTTTTTTAACGTTCTGTATTATCATTGAAAAAATTCGGTGCCCCTCTCGCTTAAAAAACTGGCTCCGTCATTGGATATAAATAATCCATTTTAAACAGCATTTTGCACACGACTGGAATAATGAATTGGAATGCAATGCAGGTTCTTTGTGGACGACGTGCCTATAAGAGTGTTCAAAAACTGCAAGGACTTGGGGGTGAAGTTCCCATTCGACCAGCCGATGAAGATATACTCGAGCCTGTGGAACGCGGACGATTGGGCGACGAGGGGAGGGTTGGAGAAGACGGACTGGTCGAAAGGGCCGTTCATCGCGGACTACAAGGGGTTCCACATCGACGGCTGTGAGGCCTCCGTTCAGGCCAAGTACTGTGCTACTCAGGGGAAGAGGTGGTGGGACCAGCGGGAGTTCCAGGACCTGGACGCGTACCAGTACCGGAGGCTCCAGTGGGTTCGGAGCAAGTACACTATTTACAACTATTGCAACGACAGGTCCAGGTACTCCTCTATCCCGCCCGAGTGCAAGAGGGACAGAGACTTCTGAATTTAGTAACGTATATATGGATATTTATAGAAACTTTAAAATAAACAAATTTGTTGAGCTATGCTTTAATTAATCATTCTACCTTGTATTGTAATTCCTGCTGTTTTATTTTGGATGATGACGTGTCACTCCACGTGGGGCGTTGGATTCGTGTGTGTAATTAATTATTTGTTGTACTTTACAGAATCAATAAAATAAGTGTTTGGTTTTTTACTTGAGTCTGTGTTAGTTTGTTGATTAAATTCTGGTCGACGAGGCTTTCGATTTGGGCCAGTGCCCAACACTTGAGTGCCCTTATCCATCCCGACTTGATGTAAGTTTAACCCCAATCGGGCCAGCCCAAAAAGAGGGGGGCTTGGGCTAGTCATGGGCCGCGGTCGAAGTCCATGACTATTGGGCCACTCAATTACCAACATGGCTGCATCTGCATGCATGATGATTAGATCTCACAAGTTACACTTGAATGACTCGAATGTTTTTTCATCCATTCATAAAAACCTACTCTACTTATATCCGTTTCCCGTTAGATATACCTGTTAGGGTTCGAACCTACAACCTCAAGAAGGTGAGAGAGAGATTCACCACCCGACTAATCTCAATGGGCCATAATATATTTCTGATCTAATTGATCGCATTGTATATGTTGTTAAACAGATGACCTATTATCGATAACTTGTCCAATATTAATAAAATTAAAGTATTTGCCTTAGCCAATCACGTCCATCCCAACAAACAATGACTCATTAGAAATCTTCACTTATTAAATTAAGTTTTAGGATGAACAGGATTTGGCTTTTATTAGTACTTTTGTTTAATATAGAAAGGAAGACAACAAGCAACACATCCACCATGACATTTTATTTGTAAGGATCAACAATGTTGCGTTGAACTGGAGTTCTAATAGAAAAGTTGGATCGAAAAAAAAACCATAAAAGTCTCTGACTTGAAAATCGTGCCTCATTCTCTTCTTTTCCAGCCCGCCGCCCCTTCGCCCTCGTCGGTGACGGCCACAGCTGTTGTTGGCAAGAACTCTTCTCTTCTTTCCCTTCCCTTCTGCTTCTCCTTCTCTTCATCTGGTTTTCCGCTCTTTGATTGCTGGTCTCGCACGGGTCTCCGACGTCGGGTTCGTTCTCCGACGACATCGGCTCTCCGTCCCTGACCAGGGTCTTCTCCGGCGCCCTCAACCTGCTTCGATCCCGTCTCTTGACTGCAACCTGACCGACGAGGCTCTCCCAGCAGATCTGGGCCGGTTTCTTCCGGCAGATCTGGGCCGGTTTCGCTCGAGTGTACCCTCGTCGGTCTTCTGCTCCGGCGACTACGGGTCACTGTCTTCCTCTTCTCCGGCGCCCCCAGCCAGCGCTGGTCTCGGGTCCTGACGGTGAACGGCGGGGATCTCCTCTTCCGTCAGATCTGGTTGTCTCCTCCCTTCTGCTTCTCCGGCGCGAACGTCGCAGGTTTGGCTGCTCCGGCGTGTCGTCACCGGGGTGTGGTCGGAGATGCACCTCTAGATCTGGTCGTGTTGCTGTTGTTTGGATGCTCGGTGTGGATATGCTTGACGTGGTACCTGCTTCTCCGGGAACTGGTCGTCCCTTGGCTCTTTCCCTCGTCACGGTGCCGGTGCCCCAGTTTTTTCGGTGCGTCCCGAACGTTCTGGCAGTGGGACTCCTTTCTCCCCTGAGATTGGAGCAGTTCGGTTGGACGTGAGAGGTGGTTGGATCTGTGGGGGTCAGTTCTGCAGTCTGATCGGGATCTATCTACTTGGAGTTTGCCTCAGCCTCTTCGGGTCTCTTTTGGATTCAAAGGAGACACCACCCTTTGGCCTTGATCCTCCCTGGTAGTGCGATGGGTTATCCCGGTCTCCTCGGGCTTCCCAGGGGCATAACCGCTGCTACCCTCTCTCGGCTCCAGTTTGAAGAAATTCTGGTTCTTTCCTTGCGTTCTCGGTGATGGCCGAAGCGTTAAGAGGACCCTCCGTGAGTTCGAAGGCGTCTGAGTCTGTTGTCACGCTTTTCAACTGAAGTCCTTCACCTGCACCATGACGGAGTTCTTTGAGACGAGGTTCTCATTGAAGGGACTCTCCGGCGAAAGTAGGGGCGTGTGAGATCGTGTGGTGACATCTCGGTTCGTTTCTAGGGAAAGCTTTCGGTTCTTGGATTACGCTTTGGGTGACTCTCGGCTCCGGAGTGCTTGGATGTGGTTAAGGTGTTTGGATCTCACCGGTGGTAGCCAAGGTCTGAAAGAATGGCATGCCTGGTGCTCGGTAGAAATATCGGGTCCCCTACAATCGAATCTCGGTGTTGACCGCTTTCGAGTTCTAGACCGGCTCAGGTTCATGCCATGATGTTTAGACCTGAAGTTATATTCGTTCTTCTCCATTGGTAAGCTAAGCTTCTCCTATTCGTTCTTGCTAACTTAGTATTTGGTTTCGCTTCATTCACAGAAGCCTCATGCTAGCGTTGATAGGGTAATTCGGATATGTCTCAGCCGTTAGTGGTGTTGACCACCGGCATTGTAGTTATTACTATTGAGATGGGAGTCGGTTCAGCAATCCAAAGATAAGGTATGGATTTCTCCGGTCAGGTTCGTCTGTTGGATTTTACTCCCCCAGGGCTTCTTGGTTCTCATTCAGTCATCCTTGATAGCTACTGCCGGTTTTCAGACCTTCATCATTTTAGGGAGTATTTCAACTGTGTTTGGTTTTTCAGGGCTTCATGGTAGTATATTTCAGTTTTTAGAACTTGTCATATGTAGGCTGCGTCCTACATTCATTGGTGGTACCGCCCGAAAATGAAGGTTGCGACCTTCTAGGGGGTGGGGTTTTCATTCATTCCCCGATTTCATTGTGTTCTTTTTTGTGCCTTGATCTGTAGTGAAAGATCGGCCTTGTACTCCTCTATTTCCTCGTTAGAGGTTTTAATCTAAATTTGTCTTGCTGATAAAAAAAAACAATGTTGCGTTACTTTTTGCCAAAAATAACTGGCACCTTTTCGTGGGTGTGAAATATTCAAAATACCCCTGACAATTGTGCATGTTTTCTTTAATAACCACAAAAAATGGTTGTAATAGTCCGTTAATAGTTGTGGTTTAGATACCGTTGCAGTTACTTTAAAGAAAAAAGTTAAAATAATAATATTTGAGGAGAAAGAGTATTTGTGGTGGTAAATATTTTTTTAGCTATTTATTCTATCTACTACATACCTATTTGAGAGAGTAGTGGTAATAGGTATTTTTTTGGAAGAAAGAAAGTGTCAAACCACTTCTCCAAACTACTACGAAGTAAGTTATCATTAAAAGTGCTTTTAGTATCCTAATTTCACCATTTTACCATGACTAAGTTTGTAAAAGTCGGCATCTAGACGTCTAAAATGGAAAAGACATCACGATTGGTTTTTTTTTTTATCAACAATTTTTTTGAGAATTTATAAACCAAGTTTTCGAATCAAAAACTTGGAAAAGGGCCGAGCCCTCAAAGTACACAGATTTGATTACCAAATCACCAACTAATCACCCACCTAAAACTTTTGAAAGCTTCTACTCCAAACTAAACTTGTAGCCCAAGCAACTGGAATTACAAAATAAAACCAACGGCTACCCTTGATCTCCAAGTAACCGAGCAACTAATTTTCAAAACCCAACTAACTGAACGCCTTTCTTGGTGACTTACTCGTTTTTGACATGAACGCCTTTGACGTGATTCTGGGTATGGACTGGCTCGCGAGGTATCGAGCGACGATCGACTGCTATCGACGTCAGGTGACAGTGAGGTCAGGTGATAGGGTGATCACGTGTGTTTTGGGTAGCAAGAGCGGAGTTCTCTTGTCCGCCTTGGCTACGGGTTCTGAGGCAGAGATCGTGCAGAGTAGCAGTGAGCTACCGAGGGTAGTGCGTGAGTTCCCGGGGGTCTTCCCGGAGGAACTATCAGGCTTGCCACCAGCGCGAGAGGTGGAGTTCAGGATCGATCTGATCCTGGGTACGGCGCCTGTAAAACCCACTTCGTTTTAAAGGTGTTTTAAATTGCAATTCAAAACTTAAGGATGGGTTTTTAAAGAAAAAAAAAGGGGCTGACTGGATCAGTTGGAAGTTGGGCCAGCCGGGCCCAATTCTCGTTTGACGCAGGCCCAAACCTCGAGCCCGCCCAGTTCCTTACTCAGTCCGACCCAGCACCGCCCTTTAAAAGAGGGTAAAACCCTAGTTGGCAACACTGTTCATCCCTCTTCCCCTCGCGAGCTCCCTCTTCCCCCTCTGCGAAGCCAGAAACGTTCGACGGCGTCGTTCCCTCCGATCCCGACCTCCACGCCCTTCACCTTCGTCGGCATCGTCTTCCTCACCTTCACCTCTCTCCTCCCTCACCTCCCCGTCTCCACCTTCTTCTTGTCCTTCCTCTGAGATTCAAACCCAAAACCGCCGCCGCCGTTATCGAGCTCCATCATAGCCGGAATCAGAAGGAACCGTCAACGGTGAGACAGTTCCTCACCAGCTCCGCCTCCTTCTCGCTGGAAAATCGAGAGCCTTGGGCTCGTTTGTGGTCGGGTACGGTCAGGAAACGTCGTCGGAGCTCTCCGAGTTCCAGATCTGAGACGCGCGTCGCCGGCGACCTTTGACCGTCAGATCTGGCCGGGAGAGTTCGGCCTCGCCCCAACCATCCTTCCCGTCGAGTTCCCGAGCCTCTGGCGCCCCTACCGCCGTCAGAACCACCGCGAAACCCTAGCTCCGCCACCGTCTCCTTTGCCGGAACCCTCGCCACCGCCGTCCTCCTCTCCAGCTCGATCAGATCCAGTCAACCGGGCGTGGGCCTGAAGACTTGGGCCTTGGGCCCAGGTTCGACTTCGAGTTCGGGCCAGGACCAGGTCCGGCGGGTCTGGAACCGGGTCCGGACCGGGCCTGGACCGGGTTTGGGCCTGGAGTCGGGTCGGGTCGGGTCAAAACAGTTTTACTTAATTAAATTAATTAATAAATTGGTTTTAAAATCAGGTAAATACCTTAACTTCGGACTGTCTAAAGGACCTAAATCAGATAAAATTTGAGGAGTGTTGCAGTTGGTACCGAAACTGATTGTAAGTTTTACTTGCTAAAATCAGGCTGGGACTTCGCCCGAGAAGACCGAAGTTAAACCCAGACGCGGACTTCGCCCTGAAGACGGTGTTGGCCCGGTCGTCAGCAGCTAGGAGACGCTGCTGTGGTATCGTCTTGAGGTAGGGAAAGTATCGACCCCTCCTTAATTATGAACTGGTAAACTAGTATGCATGACTAGGGTTATTAATAACCGGAATGAACTAGTATGCATGACTAGGGTTGTTAATAACCGGAACGTCTTAGTGACACATAGGTAAAACTGTTATGTTATTAGTTTAATTGGACGAGTCTTGATAATACTTGGAACGAACATGTTGATATCCGTTTGACTTGCTTGTACTTTCTGGGAAATTGTTGTGCTGATAGACGGGACATGTCTAGGTCCTAGGGTTGCGTGCTGTGTGTCTACTCGCTGTGTGGGAGTCTAAGTAACGTTATAATCGATGTATGAGAATCTAAATAATATTATAACCGTTGTAAATGTCTAAATAGAATTATCACTGTTTTTGCATGATGTGTTTGTGTGGGCAAGTGTGTCGTATGTGTCTATGTGAACCCTTGTTTGTGATGACCGGGTGAGTGATAGACCGGGTGTATGCTAAGATGGTTCGGCTGGTATACCGAGACTATCAGTGAGTGTGCTATGTGCGAAACCCTGTGTGTGTTTAAGAGACGGCGTAGCCGGATGGATAATCATATCGAGACCAAGGATGGCGTGTTTAGATGACTCATAATCCGGGATGGGATTAATCGATGGAGTTCCAGTTACATATGAGAGTAGCGCCCTTCATCTGTGTGAGGAGGAAGATGTCGTGACTGACGCTGTGTGTTCCAGTGCGATATAAGCGGCTGTGTGCAAATCGGTTTCATATTTACGTTGAGTAGATCCCTTCATCTGTGTGAGGAGGAAGATGTCGTGACTGACGCTGTGTGTTCCAGTGCGATATAATCAGCTGTGTGCAAATCGATGGAGTTCCAGTTATATATGAGAGTGGCGCCCTTCGTCTGTGTGAGGAGGAAGATGTCGTGACTGACGCTGTGTGTTCCAGTGCGATATAATCAGCTGTGTGCAAATCGATGGAGTTGACGACATCTGTGTGCGTTTCGTCCGGACCCTTCCCCGTTGTTTGCTGTGTGCCGTCCTATGGACTCTATGTGTGTTCTGCTGTGTGCCTTTCTCTCTGTTATGTCTGTGTGTATTACAAGGAGTTTTATACTGTGTGGTTGGGCTGGTAAGGGTTTTGCCTAGAGACAACTTGTTGGATCTTCTTCCTAGTTTACCCTAATTACTGATTTACCGTGAGGTTAAAAGGTGTGTTGGAGTTCTTTTACTTTTCCTACTGAGCGTAAGCTCATCCCTCCTGTTGTTGTGGTGTTTCAGGTGTTGAGCGGGAACAGTACTAGCCGGACTCTCGGAGCTTGGGAGCTGCTGAGGGTTTAGCTAAGTTTAGAGACGTACATCTTTTGTTTTATGTTGGATTTTGTATTTTACTATTTGAGCTGTGACTCTTCACTTTCGGAAGTTATTTTCTTTTTGGAGCTTTATTTACCTTTATTTCTCTTGTTTTACTATAAATCTTTAGTCGCGTCTTGAATTCGGTCAAAAACCGGATTTGGGGCGTGACAGTTTGGTATCAGAGCCTGGTTGCAATTTGAAATGATTTTTCAAACCTCGGACCGTACGTCAATTAGGTGGGTAGAGTTAGGTGGTTCAAGTCGTAGCACTCAGTGACGCGAGTCGGAAATATCCTGTGCGTAGAGTCGAAACGACGAGAGCCTCGTGTGTTGAGTGCGTCGTTTAAGTTTTATTCTATCTTATTTGAACCTTTATTGTCGTGTGTTGTACACCTCAGTGGATCCATGATGCCAATCGGTTGAGATCGAGGCTGGTTAACGAGTGATACTTGAACTGGTTATTACGTGTGTGTATTGTTGAATTGATCATTAGTAGGGTGCCGCCTTGATCGACCGTTATTTGACTTGTGAAACGTCCGGCCTAAGTGTCGTGGTTGTTTTTGTGAACTGGTGTGGTTGTAGTTATTGTGGAATTGAACTGTTTTACAAGTTTGGACTTGACCAGGTGGTAAGTGTGAAATTATTGGGACCGCAGTGTAAAAGTTGAGATAAGTTGTTGTGTGCTACTGGTGATTGAGTGTTGTGTACAGGTGATGTTTGGTTGTCCCGCCTAAGCGGATGGTTGACTTAATTTACGAACGGGTCATGCCCGTTTTTCTGCAGAAACTGAAGTGTATGTACCATCACGATTCAGCTATAGGGGCCACTGTAGCTAAACGTGAATGGAGGGATGTCGAGTGGTTACAACGTAATTCGGGGACGCCTAAATCGGGTTGTAACGACGAGAGATCAACACTAATGTTTTGTTAGAAAGAGGACGCGATAAGAAATTGAAACTAAGTGTTGGGTGAAAATCTTGAGGTTGCTTGAAGTATAAGTGGTAGTCTGTGTGACTTGAGTGTGATTTTGCTGTGGAAGTGAAACTGTGTAACTCCGTTGTGTTGTATATATGATATGTGTGACGCACTAGTATGCGAACTTCTCTGCTGTGTGCTATTGTGTGATTATATTTTACTGAGTATACTATTACTATATTTACCAGTGTGGTGGACTGTGTGTGACGTTAGTTATGTTAAGCGCGTCGTTCTTTAAAGGTAAGAAACTCAACGTGGGCGTTACCCGTGTGGAGGGTACCTACGTTGTGGCACCTCGAGGTAGGAGAGGTAAGTCGTTGGGGGCACAAGTGCCCGGGTTACTCCCACTGGGGAGATTAGGAGGAGCAACACCAGCAGGTCTCGACCTGCAACGGGACGGAGTATCAAAGTTGAGGTACGAGGCCAGAGTGACGTGGTGGACCGTTTGCACAAAGCTTTGGTGGCCGTCGAGGCGATTGGATGCACGAAGTTTGAGGGAGGGCCCCGAGCCCGGAGTTTGGGGTCAAGTTCTCAACCTGTTGAATCGATTGTAGTTTTGAGATGGTGGATACAACGACAACAGTGGAACGAGTTCGCCGAAAGACCGCGAAGGCCCGTAAGACTCGGTAGCGACCGAGCAGTGTTGCGAGACCGTACGAGACTCGAGAACTGAAGGGGGAAGAGAACTGTAGGGTTCTACCAACCACATGCACTATCTGATAGTATGAAGCAGACAGGATCAGGAACATCGGTAGGTGCCGTCGCGTTAGAACGGGGGTCAATGTGTGTACACGGTCGGCAGCCGAGACACCGGAGACGAGTGCTCGAGCGGCGGAGGGCCGTAACATGGCAGTCCGAGAGTGGGACATGCTTGAGCAGTTGAGCTTATTCAGACTGGAGTTGGAGGAGGTCACAGAGGGTATGACCTTCTGTGCCTTGGTGGCTCAGCTCACGCTATTTGCTCGGGTGCTAGAGGCACAGACCGAGGACGCTGAGACAACAGGGATTCGTGAGAGATTGATGGATGGTGTCAAGCTCGAGGGTTGGGAGATGGGCACCGACCAGGGTATCCGCTTTAGAGGACGGCTGTTTGTGCCCAGCGAGTACAGAGACACCGTATTGCGTGAGTGCCACCACTCCCGTCTGGTTGTGCACCCCTGTGGCAACAAGATGTATAGAGACATGCGACGACAGTTTTGGTGGAGTGGTATGCGTGGAGCAGTCGCAGAGTTCGTTTCTCGATGCCTCACCTGCCAACAGGTGAAGGCCGAGCATCGACGTCCCGCAGGCTTGCTACAGCCTTTACCGATCTCCGAGTGGAAGTGGGAGCACGTGACTATGGATTTTGTGTGCGGGTTGCCCAGATCGTCGAAGGGGCACGACGCTGTTTGGGTGGTGGTTGATCGACTGACCAAGTCGGCACACTTTCTGGGTATGAGGATGAATGATTCTGTGGACATGTTGGGTCGTTTGTATGTCAAGGAGATTGTTTGTCTTCACGGAGTACCAGTGTCAGTGGTATCGGATAAAGACCCTCGTTTCACATCCAGGTTCTGGAAGAGCCTACAGAAGGCTTTGGGCACTGAGGTACTGTTGAGCACAGCTTACCATCCCGAGACAGATGGACAGTCAGAGCGCACCATTCAGATTCTAGAGGACATGCTTCGAGCTTGTGTGCTTGACTTTCAGGGATCATGGGAGGATCATTTGCCTTTGGCAGAGTTTGCCTACAACAACAGTTACCAGTCCAGCATTGGTATGACACCATTTGAGGCTTTGTATGGCAGACCTTGTAGATCGCCGGTGTGTTGGGCTGAGGTTGGGGACCGGAGCTTACTTGGACCAAACACGGTCAGAGAGACGACCGAAAAGGTCGCTTTGATTAGAGAGCGGTTGAAGACCACGCAGAGTCGGCATAAGAGCTACGCAGATAGGCGTCGCAGACCACTTGAGTTCATGGTCGGGGAGCACGTGTTTCTGATGGTGAGCCCAAAGAAGGGTCTAGTGCGGTTTAGACGCAGTGGAGGCAAGCTAGCACCACGATTCATCGGACCATTTGAGGTTTTAGAGAAGATTGGAGCTGTAGCTTATCGGTTGGCCTTGCCACCGCAGCTTGGGAACGTGCATAACGTTTTCCATGTGTCCCAACTGTGGAAGTACATGGCAGACCCTTCGCACATCATTGAGTGGTCAGACATCGAGGTAGCAGATGATGTCACCTATGAGGAGCAGCCCGTCGAGATTTTGGGTACGAAGGAGAAGGTCCTGCGGAACAAGACGATTCCGTTGGTACTAGTACAGTGGGGACATCAGGGAGCAGGATCCACTTGGGAGCGCGAGGATGAGATCCGCGTGAAGTATCCCCACCTGTTCGGCATTGAGGTACCTTGTTTTTAATTTCGAGGACAAAATTTCTTTAAGGGGGGTAGATTGTAAGACCCGCTCCCGGTCGAACCAGCGGCTTTCCAAGCCAGTTTGACTTGCTACCGGAAAGTCAACCGATGACTCAAGAAGTCACTCGGGACTTTTCCGGAACCCAAACGACTTAGCCATCATCACGGTTGGCTTAAGGGGAGAAATCTCTTTCGTTTGAGTATAATGTTGGAGAAAGTCAATTTTGGTCAAAACGAGACTTTTAATCGACTAAAAACATTATTTTATTGTGCTATAAATTATTTTGGAAAAATAAATAACCTATTTGGACACTTGTCCCTTTTTGGTTGAAAGAGAGAAAATGGAGTAGTCTTAGACCCTTTTACCCTCCCAAAAGCTTCTACAAAGGATTCTAGCTCAAGGGTTTTTGGTCATTTGACACATCTAGGTATTATATGAGTTTGGAAAAGCAAAATCAACTCATTCTTTTGGGTGTAGCCAAAATTTGGAGTAGGAGCAAGAGAGAAGAGCTCCCATGAAGCTTTGAAGAAGAATCAAGGAAGAAGAGGCCACTTGAAGCCTTCCTTTAGCCAAACATTCTCCAAATCCTCACCATCTTCTTCATTTCAATCTTCTAGAGGTAATGGAACTCTCTAATCCTCATTTCCCTTCATCTCTTTTCATGGTTTTGGGTGAAAATTGCTAGATGTTGTTGGGTTTGAGTAGAAATGGTGGGAGATGTTGTTGATGAAGGGCTTTGTTGGGCTTTTGGTGAGAAATCATTAGTTTGTTGGAGCTTTTAAGTTGGTTTTGATTTGATGAATCATTGGAAACTTGTTTTTGTGTTGATTCCTACCATGGGTAGAGGAGTATTGAAGGATTTGTACTGTTTTGGGAGTTGGAAGGGGTAAAATTTGGGGTTTGAAGGTGGTTTTTCGGAGAAAAAGAGCTGGAGGTTGAAGAATGGTGAAACTGCCCTGGTGCGCCATGGATCCGTGACGGATCCCGTGACGGGCGACGTCACGGCTCCGTGAGGGAGTCCGTCACGGCACTCGTCACGGCTCCGTGATGGTAACCGTGATGGTTGGCCTCACGGATCCGTGACCAGGTCCGTGGCAGACCAGGGTGGGGGCTTCTTTGAGGGTTTTTCACCTTGGTTGATCTTGGTTTTGAGCTGAACTTTGGAGGGGCTTTGGGGGTCTTACTTGCTGATTAAGTGGAGTCTAATTAACGTTTCTTTGTGTCCAAGACTTTGGGGATCGAGCTAGAGGAGCAAAGACCACGCCGGGACCCGAGTGAAGAACGGAGTGGTGACCACCGGGCTTTATCAAAGTGTTGAGAGGAAGACCTCGAGGTAGGGAAAGCCTTAACCCCTCGTTTATGATGCTTAGTATGCATGTTAGGCTAATAAAATCGGAAAGGTCCTAGAAATGCCTATAGGATGCGAATAACTAGCATAATTGTCTTTCAATTACTAATAACCGGAAGTGTCTAGTGGTGAATGATTAGGATGCCAATCACTAGTGTAACTCGCTTTCAATACTTGGGAATTGTTTGTCTGGTAGAGGAGCCTTGGCAAAGCCCTCGGATTAGTTGCGTGTTAGGATCACATGCTTGGTTGTTTGGTTGCTTAGTGGATATGCTAAAGAGTCTAATGGAACTAGTTGAATTGCATATTTGAATGCTCGATTGAAGGTTTTTATGATTGGTTGATTAAACTCCCACTTGACTATTGAATGTATTTGAATGATTACTTGATTTACTTAAATGGTTTCTTGGAGCATCGAGTATGACTGGTTGTACCGAGCGGTGCAATCAGGTGATCGATGCCCCGTTGGTTCGAGACTGGTAAGTGAACGGTAAGTTGGGATTGTGTGATTGGTGTGCTATGATTATGTGATTCGTGTACTGTGTGTTGTGGTGAATTGGTGATGTGTGAGCTATGTGTGGCAATGAATTGGTGGTTGTTGGGATTTGATTATTTCGTGTTTCGGTTGAGTGCGTTATTCGATTATTAACTTATTATTATTGAATTGTCCAAGTGTATGCTTCCTATGGGAGTAATACCTTGGTTCCCGAGGACATAAAATCCTCTGGAGACGTTTCTGAGAATCCCGATGTTAAGCGCCCCGAAGGGTTGTTTCCGGTCGCCTCAATGTTATGCATCTCCTCTGGATTTGAGGGAAAATCCGAGAGGACACATCATATGTGGATCGGAGGGTGGAGACTTCATGTGTCATGGCATTGGCTGGTTTACCTATTACCCGTATTTGTTATGAGCTATCTTGTTGACTTTGATGTTGATTTATGGAGTTTAAGGTTCACCTTGTTATGTGTTTTCCCTACTGAGCGTAAGCTCACCCCTGTGAGTTCATTGTTGTGTTTACAGGCTTGATTGAGGAGTAGAGGCTCGGGAGCTTCTCGGTGTGGGTGTCTGTAGAGACTTCGCTTTTATTTCTTTTTGTTTGGAACAGATTTTGTGGAGGATTATTATTACACCCCTGGAGGGTTATTTATGTTTTAAACTGAATTTTGTGGATTTGAGTTTCTTATTGGAGTTTTCAGGAACTTATTGTTGAATTGTTACCTCTTAAATCATTTATTACTAGTCATGCCTCGAGTCCGGGCAAGAACCGGATTTGGGGCGTGACAGTATAAGACACCAACAAATTGCAGCAACCCAGCTTCTGGCAGTACACCCCCTTGTTGTATCACTTCACATTGAAGTAAAAGGGTCCAACATTATGCAACAGCACTTCTTAGGGTCCAACATTATGCAACAGCAGTTGTTCTGTCAGACACAAACCAAACAAAGCCAGCCAAGTAGAGTGCAAATCTTCAAAATCAAAACATCACAATAGTCCTTCCAAAACCAGCAAGGTTCCAAAGCACCTGTAAAATAAGTGCACCAGCAAAGGAAAACACCAAAACTGAAGAACACTAAGCTCAACTCTCAAACTTAGAGTTGTTCTACCCACACACCTCAGCAAGAAGACAGAGAAAATAGAAAAGGAACCAAAAGTCACTACCCACTCTCAGAATACAGGTCAAAACAAACCCCCAGACAAGATCCTCACCAAATGCCTCACCACAGTCCCCAAAACCCCCCAACCCCAATTACCTTTGCAAGTAATCACAAGTAAAAGGAGATTCTATCCAAGATAAAAAGGATAAAGATTGACCTTCCTTGAACTTTTCCCAAAGTAGTTGATATGCATCATGTTGGATCAATTGAACTGTAGTAACTGGATGATCCAAAATCTTGTTGAAAATCAACTTGTTTCTACTGAGCCATAATCTCCAAATAACAATAGCACATAACCAGTTCCAGTTAGACTTTTTCTTCTGAGGGCCCAAATTGTTCCAAGCACAAAACCAGTCTTTAATGTTGTCTGGCATGACAGAAACAATATTCCACCACTTTAGGATTGCATTCCAAACTTCCCAGGCATAGCCACACCCCAAAAATAGATGGTCAATTTCCTCAGGATGTTCATGGCAGAAAGCACACCAAATGTTCTCTGAAAAAAATAACCCTGGACCCTAGGAAGCATTTGGTAGGGACTGTCTGCATACATAAAAGCCAGGAGAAAGCTGCCACTTTGGGAGGTAATATTGGAGTCCAAAGTAATTTTGGCCAATTCAGACTCTGATCATGTTGCCTATCCAAAAATTGATACATCTTTCTCACTGAGAACCCCTTTTTATCAATCCCCCAAGTAACCACATCATCTCTGTCAGTGAGGGACACTCTTGTGTTAATAAGTTGACATAGCAAGTGGAATTGATCCCATTCCCAACCCCTCAAGTCCCTTCTGAAATATAAAACCCAAACACCATTTGACCAACAGAAGGACACCAAGGCCTTCTTCTGATTGCTGAGGTGATACATTCTTTGAAATAAAATTTTGAGAGGAATATGTGATATCCAAATGTCTTCCCAAAAGAACAGAGAGTTGCCTGAGTTCATTTCCCATGACAACCCAGTAGCCCCAAAAGCATTTGCAAATTGAGGAATAGATAAAAGAGATTCAATATGTCTGAGAAAGCACTGTCCATCATGTTGCAAGAATTTTGAAAGGTCCCAAGAGGATGGATCCCAAACATACTTGGCACACAAGAGTTGTTTTCATAGAGAGTCTTTTTCAAGTGCAAACCTCCACCACCATTTAGCTAAGAGTGCCAAGTTCATTGTTTGTAATCTTTTGATACCCAAACCCCCCACATTCTTTGGTCTGCAAACAGAATCCCAGCTAACTTTATGTAGCACCTTTCTTGATAAGCTCCCACTCCATAAAAATCTTCTTTGCCATTTCTCCATCTCCAAAATGACCCCTTTAGGTGCCTTATATAAGGACATATAAAATAATGGCAGGGCCCCAAGAGTTGAGTTGATTAATGTAATTCTTCCACCAAAAGACTTTGACTTTGCTTGCCATAAACCAAGTTTTTTCTTAAACTTATTCAACACTGGTTCCCATGTTTTTTTCTTCCTGGGATTGGCCCCCAATTGGAACCCCAATTATTCTATGGGGAGAGAAGCAGAAGCACAACCCAATATACCAGTTATATCCACAGTGCTAAGAGAAGAAGGGTTGAGATGCAGAACCTTTGACTTTTGAAGATTAATCTTTAAACCAGTAGCCCTTTGAAGTACATTAAGTGTGTGTTTCAGATTAATCAGTTCTTGTCTCCCTGCTTGAATGAACAACAAGGTGTCATCTGCAAATTGCAGATGAGAGATCTCAAGCCCTATACCATTACACTTGACTCCACAGTATAGTCCAGCAGTAGTCCCTTGAAGCATCAATTGATGTAAGGTTTCAGCCACCAAAGCAAAAAGGAGAGGTGAGAGAGAACAACCTTGTCTCAAGCCTCTAAATAAAGGGAAGTCACCAGTGGGAGAGCCATTGATTAAGATGGAGGACCAGGCCTTAATACATTCTGCCATCCAAGCTTGCCAAGAGGAACCAAATCCCATAGAGTTGAGGATATTCAGTAATGCCTTCTAATGAACATGATCATAGGCCTTCTCAAAATCCACCTTGAACATTATAACTTCTTGACCAGATTTTTTAATGGAGTGGATGAGTTCTGTTGCAATTAGTACCCCATCAAGAGTCTGTCTCCCCCCAATAAAACCAGTATGCACATCACTAACTAAAATATTCATCACAGTCTTTAGTCTTTGAGCCAACAATTTGGAGATGATCTTGTAAGTACTACTTATAAGGCTAATTGGTCTGAATTCTTCAAAACCAACATGAGCTGAGCATTTAGGGATAAGGGTAATAAAAGAGGAATTGATCCCCTTCCCCAAAGAGCCACCCTCATGGAAATAATGAACCAAGTTTAGAACATCCAGTTTAACAAAATCCCAACCTACTTGAAAGAACCTCATTGTAAAACCATCTGGCCCTGGTGATTTGTCACCATTGCAAGCTTTAATTGCCAAATAAACTTCTTGTTCTGAGAAAATAGCTTCCAGCCCCTCAGCTTGTACACCAGTAAGGGTCTTAAAAGGTAAGGAGGAAATATCAATACAAATCTCCTCTTCCACCCTGAACCTTTTGGCAAAATGTAATTTGGCCACCTCCTTTATCTGAGAAGGACTAGTGATTGGGGTTGTAAAAGTCGGCATCTGGGCGTCTAAAATGGAAAAGACATCACGATTTGGGTGGGTCCGGCGGAAAACCGATCCACAACTGACTAGGTAGGTCAATCGTCGATTGGATCCAAGCATTGTGTCTGAAGTCTTTATCGTCTTATCAACGCTTAGTGCTTTTTATAACTCTAACCATAAATGATGTTTGGATGGTGAGAGTAAAGGGGATAAGGACCCTAATGTTTGGATGGGTATAGACATTATGACATAGTTGGAGAAAGTAGTGTGTGTGCAACTTTAACTGAGCTCACATGTGTACTGTACACACGCAATTCTTGTTTGATTGTGTAGAGGTAGAGGTGCTATCTCTGTGGCTATTATTACTGGGTTTCATGAATTTGAAAGCGACTTGTCGTCTTTACCTTACCACCAAACAGTTCAAGTCAAGGACACAATGGGATTGATTGATTCAAACCAACCAGATCACATTCTCACGCCTCTTCCTACACCTACAGACCAACATTTGAGCCCGCACTACAAGCCGACTCTGTCATGCTCCCTTTACATTTTACTTTACTCACCAAATTATAACTATTGTCATAAAGGGTGAGTAACCATAAGTATTCCTTATTTTGTAAATCTTATGTTTGATTTTCGGTCTCGATTTTTGAGGGGGAAATGTTAGAACGCTAATCGAATTCCTTAAGAATCTAACGTTTAGTCAAATAATTGGGATTTAAATATTAAAACAACATAGGCGTACCTGATTTCATGTCGATTACGAGAACAAGATCGGTTTGGTCTTTCACAGATTAATCTTTTATGTTCTCTTTGTGCTCTCACTCAATAGATGTGAATGGAGGAGAAGAGAAACGTCTCTACTCAGATTTATATGTGTATCACACATTACAAAGCTCATACTCATTGTTATGAATAATATTTCACTTGTATTTCTGAAATAATAGTACATGCCTATTTATAGGCTAACAGTAGTACAATGATATGTGCTCTAAACATATGTAAATACAATAAGATATAGATGAGCATATGAACTGTATATGAGCTGTACAGAGAAAAGAGAGTTGGTGTAAGCAACTGCTAGTCCGTGGATGAGAGATAGAGATGGAGTTAACTTCTAACACCCCCCCCCCCCCGCAAACTAATGCACCGTTGTGAGGGCGAGTCGATCCCGGAGTTGCAAGAACCGAGGTAGGTGTAGTGGTTTGGTAAGGATAAACAATGATTATCTTTAGTCAATCGACGAACAGAAAGCAAGGATTTTTGAATGTCGGGGACATGGAGCACATTACGCAACTTTAAATCAGGACCAGTAATTGATGTGTGAAGAGAGGTAGTACCTGAGTTTAGAATAGGCAGAGCCTGACCATTCCCTACGGTTACTTGTTCCTGACCTGTGTATGGCATCGTGTTGTGTAGTAGAGATGGATCGGCGGTCATATGATGCGATGCAGTCGAGTCCGGGTACCAAAGTGCATGAGACGGAGGGTATACTCCGTGGGCATGATGTACGTAGGTATTAGCAGGATGGTGGTAGTCCATGTGTGCCTGTGGCTGTGTTGGATATTGTTGGTAGCGACGACGACATCGATCTGCTGTGTGATTGCGATACCCACATATTTGACATGGACCAGAAGAACGACGTCCTTTACCTTGAGTGTGTGAGGAACGATGCTGTCCTCCATAAGATTGATGACCATGGGTAGGTCCCCCAGTGTTTTGGTGTGACCCATGACGTGTCCGTGGAGGAGAAGAGTATCTGGCCGAGGCAGTATTCGCCAAAGGAGCGCTTGCCAAGGGAGCTTCATAAGAACTGCGAAGCAGGATTTCATGAGCTAAGAGCTGCCTGATGCGGGTGCATTTTAACACATAAAAGAGCCACTTTATATCGAGTTATATAGGCTTTTGGTCCCGATTTTCTATCATATATTTAGATTTAGCATGAGTAACTGATTTTATCGATATGTTCGGTGTTCCGATGGATTTTAGATGCATTTTGGGTGTTTTCGTGCTTGTGGACCGTCAAAGGGTCGATTTTGTTCGTTCTGAAATATATTCATGACTGGTCTTGTTTTGTAGGTCTTGAAAAGTGGAATTTTTTGGTGCAAGAACGAGATCAATCGGAGTTCAAACGAAGCCGGAGCGAGCAAAATAGCGAAAAAGGATGAAAAATGGAGCAACAAACCAGGAGATGACACGTGTCCCAGGCCCAGCCGCCGCTCACCCCAGCTCGCGACACGTGGCGCCGCCATCCCATCCGCCACTCCGCTCTGCTCGACACGTGTCCCCCCCACAGCCGCCACACGCCCTGCCTCCGCCACCTGTCCAGCCGGCCCCTCATCTCCGTCCGCGTGGCTTTCTCCTGCGCTTGACACGTGTCTATCCCAGCCGCTAGACTCTTCTCCTCGCGCCACCTGTCCGCCCCAGCCTCCAATTCTCCTGCAGTGGACACGTGTCCAATCCGGCTCTCCAGTCTCTATCTGCCGCGTGTCCCACCGAAACTAACCCTACTACCCCCACTTATTGCTGCGCCGCAACGAAGGGAGGGGGATCTTCTTCATTTTTTTTACACAGAACAGAGAGCTCTTGGAGACAGAGCACGAAACCGGGAGCAACAATTTCTGTACAGTGTTATTTTTTTTTATATATATATAGAATTAAATTGAGAGTCTATTATCTTGAGTGTTATTGATTGAGGATCAAAATATTTGAGATTAGATAACTATTTTGAGAGCTTAAATTTAATTGTTTTGGTTGAGGATTTGGAGAGAGAAGCTTCAAATCATTTGGTGGATTTGCAAGAGCATCAAGGCTAGAAATTGGAGGAGAGGAAGAACAAGCTTTGAACGACTAATTTGGTGATTGTATCTCAACTTTCCTCTTGATTATGAGTTTAATCGTTTGCTTCTTTTCATTCTTGTATTTTCTCACCATGAACACCTAAACCCCCAATTTCTAGGGCTATGGGGAATTAGAGTAGGGATTTCCATATTTTGAATGATTCGATTGCGATGATTGTTGATTTGCTTTAGTGTCTATGATTGATTTGTGCTTAATGTTTTACCTCCCGTGTAGGCTTGGTAATTGTTTTGAATTAGCATTCGTCGCTCGAAAGAGGAGGATTCTAATTAAGTCAAAAATCGATCATAGGTTGGATTTAAATTCTGGCTAGAACTAGCGGGGTTAATACAATTGCAATAGCTATAGACTTATTTGGTCGAAAGTTAGAAGTTGTCATAGAACTAAACGCTTTGGGTCTTCCTACATCGAGGTTCGAAAGAACTCGGTGGTTAGATTCCATTAGGGTCCGAATCGTTCGAAAGAAGTTAGGACTAGAGTCGAGACAACTCGTTGCCTCTAAAATAAATCGACATCGCTACAATCGAACGTGTTCAATTTTATGGAATGAACTCGATGAACCCATGCCCTTGATCTCTCTTCATTTGATTCAAGCTAAGAAAACACTCTGTTAAATTCTGTATTTTATTTTTAGTCGTTATAGGTTTATTTTTCAAACTTAAAAACTCGATGTTTACCGAAGCAGTTTAGCTACAAGCTTTGAATAGTAAGTGATTGTCTATTTCTCATTTGGGCTCGATATTCCGGACTTCAAATCCGATTACTACTTGACGGCCGGTGCACTTGCCGTGCTCAAGTTTGCGATTAAAACCCGCAGGGCGTCAAGTTTTATGGCGCCGTTGCCGGGGAGCAATTAGGTGACCCTTGCTATATAGTTTGTGCTACGTCTGTTTCATTCTTGTATATATTTTTCTTTTAGTTGATTCTTTGCATCGTAGCTTTTATGGAGAATTGGTTTCCTAATAATGGGAATTGTGATATATGTGGAGCTAATGATCATTATTTTTACAATTGCGAGGTTCTTTTGCATTCAAGGGACTATAGTCAAAATTGGGGGGACGCTTCCACTTTTGAATTGCCTAGTGAAGAGGATTTTTGTCTAGCTTTTCCAAACCGATTTGAGGAGGAAAAGCGACATGATGAGATGGACAAGATGGACGAGATGATGAGGAAACAAGAGGAACAAGTGTCCATGGTCCAAGAGCTTCAAGGTCAAATGAATGATCTCGTGCAATTGATTAATGAGACAAACTTTGATGATCAAGCAATCCACATTGAGGATGATCATTCCGAGCACTTATGTGACATAACAGAAGAAGAAACTTGTGATTCACCCATGAGTTTAGAGGTAAGTGCGGAATGTGAGGTACCAAGTTCTTATCCCTCTTCTATTATGACAATTGATTCTCTATGTAGTGTTGATGCATTGGATTCTATAAGTGTAAATACTGAGTGTATAGTTTCAGAAAATAGTTCACAAACTCTTGTTGAGCCAAATCTTCCCATAGTATCCATAGAGTTGGCTGACAGATCAATTAGATATCCAAGGGGTACTATGGAAGATGCTCTCAAGAGAGGGGTTATGTTTGAATCTCCTATTGATTTTATTTTGCTAGACATCGAGCATGATGTCGAAATTCCATTTAGTGTGGGAGATTCATTTTTAGATTCTAGCAAATCAATCCTTTATGTTCAACCTATACCGTTGATTTATAAATTTAATGTTGAGCATAAAGTTTTTGACTCATTTGCTAGTTCTTATTTCCCTTTTGTGAGCTATTATTTTATTTCGGTAGATGTTATTGACCCTTTTGGGCATGTGCATTTTCCGATTCATGGGATTCATATCCCTCCCAAGCTTTGCCAAGATGAGTTCGATCATAATTATTATGTTAAGGCAAGCTTGATGATGTTGGCCTTGAGTTTGGGGTTTGTGCAGAACTCAAGGAAGAGGTTCATTTGTTGCATTGTGTTCCTTCTCCCGCCTTCACATCCACACTTGAAGAGGAGGACACAATGGAAGTATGAGGTTCTCGGGAGGCCTCCTGATTGAGCCTCCTACCCGTCGAGCTAACGACGTTAAACAAATGCGCTAGTTGGGAGGCACCCCAACAATGGATGGAGAGTAGGAGCGGTTTAGTCACATGCAATGGCGCCGAGCTTCATGGAAGTTCACTCGGGCGACAAGCTTTCCATCCATCCATGCACGTTAGGACTCCCACGTCAGCTCACAAGTCGAGTATCGGTTCTTCGAGGGGCAGTATCTCTTCCCTTCCTATTTTCAATTGTTTACCGCTATTCTATTTCTTATATGCTATTTGGTGGGTGCTGAGCACCTGAATTGTTGTGCTGATAGACTATGCATGTAGGATTTCTTGACTTGTATGTTGCCTGATTCTGAGTGTGGGGTGTTTATTGTTATCATCTATCGGGTGCATGTGTAAATATTTTTAAATATATGTTTAGAGTCGCACTGGGGATAGTGCTTAGGTTTAAAGTGTGGGGTGAGATGCTTTGCATTTATATGTTTGCATTCTATGCTGCACTTCATGCATTTTTGGTTTAATTTTTTTATGGGTCTTTATTTTGTGTGTAAACCTTGGATGTGCAATTTAGGCCAACATGAGCAAGCCGGGAGTAGATTTTTCATCATTGAGGATTTTTATTGAGGAATGTTTGGATGTTTTACTGTTGGTAGTATTAATGAGCTGTATTTTGTGTTTGTGCTATATTGCTTATTGGGTTCATGATGATTTTGTGATGCTAGATGCCTTAACACGAAAAGGCGGTCACACCAAATGTTAGGTGTGGTTAGGTTTCAATTCTTTTTATTGTCACCGGCTTGATTCTACCTTGATTTTGCATATAGTGGGCCTAGTTAAGGGAGACTAGTCTTATTTAACTTGTTTCATGTAGAGGAGGTTGAGCCCACATGCTTGTTGTCTTGGGATCGAACTATGCGTTTCGGTAGATTAGAAATCTATTCGAGTTCAAGTGGTTAGTCCCATTGTGCGTTTGTGGTACCAATTTTTCAAAATCACACACACTATGCACGGGGAATTAAGTATAGGTCCCGGGGAAAGGGGATCCAATAAAATCTGTGTATTAACAAAGGCTTGAGGGGCTGCGGCGGATCGCTATGCAGAGTGAGACCCTCATGTCCCGAGTTAATCATAGCGTAATAAAAGGTGAACCCCCCAGCCTATCTTAGTGATCCAAAGTTTCGACACGTAATCGTAAAAACCAAGCAAAACCTTGATCTACCACTTGACTTGTAAAGGAACTAGATAGGTTTACCACTCACGTAGTCCCAAGGCAACGTAATTGCATGACAACGTCCACTCATAAGATTTGTGAATGAGATTACGTTATTCTCTTGATTAGTACTATGTTATGTAGAATCGAGAGAGCAAAGGGCTAAATGACAATATTTAGGCTTGAAATCTTTCTAGTTATTGCACTTCATCTTGTAAACCACTACACATACACTCTTTATCTACGACATGTAAAAATTGGTTGGTGTAAAGTAGAAAAGAATGATGAGATATTTTATTTCTTATGCATGCTCTAGGTCAAATTGCCGATAAAATCCAAGTGTAAGCTCACACCTTCTTTGAGTCTTATTTTTTTTGGTCTTTAATTTGCTTGTGTATTTGCACGAGAATTTTGGTCTAGTTGAGTTAGCATATGCATATTTACTGCTTTAAATAACCCGGAGTCGCCAAGCTCCGCCTACGGAGATAGTATCGCGGGGTTTATCTTGGCATTTATCTTAGATAGTTTATATTTATTTATGTTTAGTTTTCTCGGGACGAGAAAAGTCTAAGTATGGGGTGTTGATGCGGGTGCATTTTAACACATAAAAGAGCCACTTTATATCGAGTTATATAGGCTTTTGGTCCCGATTTTCTATCATATATTTAGATTTAGCATGAGTAACTGATTTTATCGATATGTTCGGTGTTCCGATGGATTTTAGATGCATTTTGGGTGTTTTCGTGCTTGTGGACCGTCAAAGGGTCGATTTTGTTCGTTCTGAAATATATTCATGACTGGTCTTGTTTTGTAGGTCTTGAAAAGTGGAATTTTTTGGTGCAAGAACGAGATCAATCGGAGTTCAAACGAAGCCGGAGCGAGCAAAATAGCGAAAAAGGATGAAAAATGGAGCAACAAACCAGGAGATGACACGTGTCCCAGGCCCAGCCGCCGCTCACCCCAGCTCGCGACACGTGGCGCCGCCATCCCATCCGCCACTCCGCTCTGCTCGACACGTGTCCCCCCCACAGCCGCCACACGCCCTGCCTCCGCCACCTGTCCAGCCGGCCCCTCATCTCCGTCCGCGTGGCTTTCTCCTGCGCTTGACACGTGTCTATCCCAGCCGCTAGACTCTTCTCCTCGCGCCACCTGTCCGCCCCAGCCTCCAATTCTCCTGCAGTGGACACGTGTCCAATCCGGCTCTCCAGTCTCTATCTGCCGCGTGTCCCACCGAAACTAACCCTACTACCCCCACTTATTGCTGCGCCGCAACGAAGGGAGGGGGATCTTCTTCATTTTTTTTACACAGAACAGAGAGCTCTTGGAGACAGAGCACGAAACCGGGAGCAACAATTTCTGTACAGTGTTATTTTTTTTTATATATATATAGAATTAAATTGAGAGTCTATTATCTTGAGTGTTATTGATTGAGGATCAAAATATTTGAGATTAGATAACTATTTTGAGAGCTTAAATTTAATTGTTTTGGTTGAGGATTTGGAGAGAGAAGCTTCAAATCATTTGGTGGATTTGCAAGAGCATCAAGGCTAGAAATTGGAGGAGAGGAAGAACAAGCTTTGAACGACTAATTTGGTGATTGTATCTCAACTTTCCTCTTGATTATGAGTTTAATCGTTTGCTTCTTTTCATTCTTGTATTTTCTCACCATGAACACCTAAACCCCCAATTTCTAGGGCTATGGGGAATTAGAGTAGGGATTTCCATATTTTGAATGATTCGATTGCGATGATTGTTGATTTGCTTTAGTGTCTATGATTGATTTGTGCTTAATGTTTTACCTCCCGTGTAGGCTTGGTAATTGTTTTGAATTAGCATTCGTCGCTCGAAAGAGGAGGATTCTAATTAAGTCAAAAATCGATCATAGGTTGGATTTAAATTCTGGCTAGAACTAGCGGGGTTAATACAATTGCAATAGCTATAGACTTATTTGGTCGAAAGTTAGAAGTTGTCATAGAACTAAACGCTTTGGGTCTTCCTACATCGAGGTTCGAAAGAACTCGGTGGTTAGATTCCATTAGGGTCCGAATCGTTCGAAAGAAGTTAGGACTAGAGTCGAGACAACTCGTTGCCTCTAAAATAAATCGACATCGCTACAATCGAACGTGTTCAATTTTATGGAATGAACTCGATGAACCCATGCCCTTGATCTCTCTTCATTTGATTCAAGCTAAGAAAACACTCTGTTAAATTCTGTATTTTATTTTTAGTCGTTATAGGTTTATTTTTCAAACTTAAAAACTCGATGTTTACCGAAGCAGTTTAGCTACAAGCTTTGAATAGTAAGTGATTGTCTATTGCTCATTTGGGCTCGATATTCCGGACTTCAAATCCGATTACTACTTGACGGCCGGTGCACTTGCCGTGCTCAAGTTTGCGATTAAAACCCGCAGGGCGTCAAGTTTTATGGCGCCGTTGCCGGGGAGCAATTAGGTGACCCTTGCTATATAGTTTGTGCTACGTCTGTTTCATTCTTGTATATATTTTTCTTTTAGTTGATTCTTTGCATCGTAGCTTTTATGGAGAATTGGTTTCCTAATAATGGGAATTGTGATATATGTGGAGCTAATGATCATTATTTTTACAATTGCGAGGTTCTTTTGCATTCAAGGGACTATAGTCAAAATTGGGGGGACGCTTCCACTTTTGAATTGCCTAGTGAAGAGGATTTTTGTCTAGCTTTTCCAAACCGATTTGAGGAGGAAAAGCGACATGATGAGATGGACAAGATGGACGAGATGATGAGGAAACAAGAGGAACAAGTGTCCATGGTCCAAGAGCTTCAAGGTCAAATGAATGATCTCGTGCAATTGATTAATGAGACAAACTTTGATGATCAAGCAATCCACATTGAGGATGATCATTCCGAGCACTTATGTGACATAACAGAAGAAGAAACTTGTGATTCACCCATGAGTTTAGAGGTAAGTGCGGAATGTGAGGTACCAAGTTCTTATCCCTCTTCTATTATGACAATTGATTCTCTATGTAGTGTTGATGCATTGGATTCTATAAGTGTAAATACTGAGTGTATAGTTTCAGAAAATAGTTCACAAACTCTTGTTGAGCCAAATCTTCCCATAGTATCCATAGAGTTGGCTGACAGATCAATTAGATATCCAAGGGGTACTATGGAAGATGCTCTCAAGAGAGGGGTTATGTTTGAATCTCCTATTGATTTTATTTTGCTAGACATCGAGCATGATGTCGAAATTCCATTTAGTGTGGGAGATTCATTTTTAGATTCTAGCAAATCAATCCTTTATGTTCAACCTATACCGTTGATTTATAAATTTAATGTTGAGCATAAAGTTTTTGACTCATTTGCTAGTTCTTATTTCCCTTTTGTGAGCTATTATTTTATTTCGGTAGATGTTATTGACCCTTTTGGGCATGTGCATTTTCCGATTCATGGGATTCATATCCCTCCCAAGCTTTGCCAAGATGAGTTCGATCATAATTATTATGTTAAGGCAAGCTTGATGATGTTGGCCTTGAGTTTGGGGTTTGTGCAGAACTCAAGGAAGAGGTTCATTTGTTGCATTGTGTTCCTTCTCCCGCCTTCACATCCACACTTGAAGAGGAGGACACAATGGAAGTATGAGGTTCTCGGGAGGCCTCCTGATTGAGCCTCCTACCCGTCGAGCTAACGACGTTAAACAAATGCGCTAGTTGGGAGGCACCCCAACAATGGATGGAGAGTAGGAGCGGTTTAGTCACATGCAATGGCGCCGAGCTTCATGGAAGTTCACTCGGGCGACAAGCTTTCCATCCATCCATGCACGTTAGGACTCCCACGTCAGCTCACAAGTCGAGTATCGGTTCTTCGAGGGGCAGTATCTCTTCCCTTCCTATTTTCAATTGTTTACCGCTATTCTATTTCTTATATGCTATTTGGTGGGTGCTGAGCACCTGAATTGTTGTGCTGATAGACTATGCATGTAGGATTTCTTGACTTGTATGTTGCCTGATTCTGAGTGTGGGGTGTTTATTGTTATCATCTATCGGGTGCATGTGTAAATATTTTTAAATATATGTTTAGAGTCGCACTGGGGATAGTGCTTAGGTTTAAAGTGTGGGGTGAGATGCTTTGCATTTATATGTTTGCATTCTATGCTGCACTTCATGCATTTTTGGTTTAATTTTTTTATGGGTCTTTATTTTGTGTGTAAACCTTGGATGTGCAATTTAGGCCAACATGAGCAAGCCGGGAGTAGATTTTTCATCATTGAGGATTTTTATTGAGGAATGTTTGGATGTTTTACTGTTGGTAGTATTAATGAGCTGTATTTTGTGTTTGTGCTATATTGCTTATTGGGTTCATGATGATTTTGTGATGCTAGATGCCTTAACACGAAAAGGCGGTCACACCAAATGTTAGGTGTGGTTAGGTTTCAATTCTTTTTATTGTCACCGGCTTGATTCTACCTTGATTTTGCATATAGTGGGCCTAGTTAAGGGAGACTAGTCTTATTTAACTTGTTTCATGTAGAGGAGGTTGAGCCCACATGCTTGTTGTCTTGGGATCGAACTATGCGTTTCGGTAGATTAGAAATCTATTCGAGTTCAAGTGGTTAGTCCCATTGTGCGTTTGTGGTACCAATTTTTCAAAATCACACACACTATGCACGGGGAATTAAGTATAGGTCCCGGGGAAAGGGGATCCAATAAAATCTGTGTATTAACAAAGGCTTGAGGGGCTGCGGCGGATCGCTATGCAGAGTGAGACCCTCATGTCCCGAGTTAATCATAGCGTAATAAAAGGTGAACCCCCCAGCCTATCTTAGTGATCCAAAGTTTCGACACGTAATCGTAAAAACCAAGCAAAACCTTGATCTACCACTTGACTTGTAAAGGAACTAGATAGGTTTACCACTCACGTAGTCCCAAGGCAACGTAATTGCATGACAACGTCCACTCATAAGATTTGTGAATGAGATTACGTTATTCTCTTGATTAGTACTATGTTATGTAGAATCGAGAGAGCAAAGGGCTAAATGACAATATTTAGGCTTGAAATCTTTCTAGTTATTGCACTTCATCTTGTAAACCACTACACATACACTCTTTATCTACGACATGTAAAAATTGGTTGGTGTAAAGTAGAAAAGAATGATGAGATATTTTATTTCTTATGCATGCTCTAGGTCAAATTGCCGATAAAATCCAAGTGTAAGCTCACACCTTCTTTGAGTCTTATTTTTTTTGGTCTTTAATTTGCTTGTGTATTTGCACGAGAATTTTGGTCTAGTTGAGTTAGCATATGCATATTTACTGCTTTAAATAACCCGGAGTCGCCAAGCTCCGCCTACGGAGATAGTATCGCGGGGTTTATCTTGGCATTTATCTTAGATAGTTTATATTTATTTATGTTTAGTTTTCTCGGGACGAGAAAAGTCTAAGTATGGGGTGTTGATGCGGGTGCATTTTAACACATAAAAGAGCCACTTTATATCGAGTTATATAGGCTTTTGGTCCCGATTTTCTATCATATATTTAGATTTAGCATGAGTAACTGATTTTATCGATATGTTCGGTGTTCCGATGGATTTTAGATGCATTTTGGGTGTTTTCGTGCTTGTGGACCGTCAAAGGGTCGATTTTGTTCGTTCTGAAATATATTCATGACTGGTCTTGTTTTGTAGGTCTTGAAAAGTGGAATTTTTTGGTGCAAGAACGAGATCAATCGGAGTTCAAACGAAGCCGGAGCGAGCAAAATAGCGAAAAAGGATGAAAAATGGAGCAACAAACCAGGAGATGACACGTGTCCCAGGCCCAGCCGCCGCTCACCCCAGCTCGCGACACGTGGCGCCGCCATCCCATCCGCCACTCCGCTCTGCTCGACACGTGTCCCCCCCACAGCCGCCACACGCCCTGCCTCCGCCACCTGTCCAGCCGGCCCCTCATCTCCGTCCGCGTGGCTTTCTCCTGCGCTTGACACGTGTCTATCCCAGCCGCTAGACTCTTCTCCTCGCGCCACCTGTCCGCCCCAGCCTCCAATTCTCCTGCAGTGGACACGTGTCCAATCCGGCTCTCCAGTCTCTATCTGCCGCGTGTCCCACCGAAACTAACCCTACTACCCCCACTTATTGCTGCGCCGCAACGAAGGGAGGGGGATCTTCTTCATTTTTTTTACACAGAACAGAGAGCTCTTGGAGACAGAGCACGAAACCGGGAGCAACAATTTCTGTACAGTGTTATTTTTTTTTATATATATATAGAATTAAATTGAGAGTCTATTATCTTGAGTGTTATTGATTGAGGATCAAAATATTTGAGATTAGATAACTATTTTGAGAGCTTAAATTTAATTGTTTTGGTTGAGGATTTGGAGAGAGAAGCTTCAAATCATTTGGTGGATTTGCAAGAGCATCAAGGCTAGAAATTGGAGGAGAGGAAGAACAAGCTTTGAACGACTAATTTGGTGATTGTATCTCAACTTTCCTCTTGATTATGAGTTTAATCGTTTGCTTCTTTTCATTCTTGTATTTTCTCACCATGAACACCTAAACCCCCAATTTCTAGGGCTATGGGGAATTAGAGTAGGGATTTCCATATTTTGAATGATTCGATTGCGATGATTGTTGATTTGCTTTAGTGTCTATGATTGATTTGTGCTTAATGTTTTACCTCCCGTGTAGGCTTGGTAATTGTTTTGAATTAGCATTCGTCGCTCGAAAGAGGAGGATTCTAATTAAGTCAAAAATCGATCATAGGTTGGATTTAAATTCTGGCTAGAACTAGCGGGGTTAATACAATTGCAATAGCTATAGACTTATTTGGTCGAAAGTTAGAAGTTGTCATAGAACTAAACGCTTTGGGTCTTCCTACATCGAGGTTCGAAAGAACTCGGTGGTTAGATTCCATTAGGGTCCGAATCGTTCGAAAGAAGTTAGGACTAGAGTCGAGACAACTCGTTGCCTCTAAAATAAATCGACATCGCTACAATCGAACGTGTTCAATTTTATGGAATGAACTCGATGAACCCATGCCCTTGATCTCTCTTCATTTGATTCAAGCTAAGAAAACACTCTGTTAAATTCTGTATTTTATTTTTAGTCGTTATAGGTTTATTTTTCAAACTTAAAAACTCGATGTTTACCGAAGCAGTTTAGCTACAAGCTTTGAATAGTAAGTGATTGTCTATTGCTCATTTGGGCTCGATATTCCGGACTTCAAATCCGATTACTACTTGACGGCCGGTGCACTTGCCGTGCTCAAGTTTGCGATTAAAACCCGCAGGGCGTCAAGTTTTATGGCGCCGTTGCCGGGGAGCAATTAGGTGACCCTTGCTATATAGTTTGTGCTACGTCTGTTTCATTCTTGTATATATTTTTCTTTTAGTTGATTCTTTGCATCGTAGCTTTTATGGAGAATTGGTTTCCTAATAATGGGAATTGTGATATATGTGGAGCTAATGATCATTATTTTTACAATTGCGAGGTTCTTTTGCATTCAAGGGACTATAGTCAAAATTGGGGGGACGCTTCCACTTTTGAATTGCCTAGTGAAGAGGATTTTTGTCTAGCTTTTCCAAACCGATTTGAGGAGGAAAAGCGACATGATGAGATGGACAAGATGGACGAGATGATGAGGAAACAAGAGGAACAAGTGTCCATGGTCCAAGAGCTTCAAGGTCAAATGAATGATCTCGTGCAATTGATTAATGAGACAAACTTTGATGATCAAGCAATCCACATTGAGGATGATCATTCCGAGCACTTATGTGACATAACAGAAGAAGAAACTTGTGATTCACCCATGAGTTTAGAGGTAAGTGCGGAATGTGAGGTACCAAGTTCTTATCCCTCTTCTATTATGACAATTGATTCTCTATGTAGTGTTGATGCATTGGATTCTATAAGTGTAAATACTGAGTGTATAGTTTCAGAAAATAGTTCACAAACTCTTGTTGAGCCAAATCTTCCCATAGTATCCATAGAGTTGGCTGACAGATCAATTAGATATCCAAGGGGTACTATGGAAGATGCTCTCAAGAGAGGGGTTATGTTTGAATCTCCTATTGATTTTATTTTGCTAGACATCGAGCATGATGTCGAAATTCCATTTAGTGTGGGAGATTCATTTTTAGATTCTAGCAAATCAATCCTTTATGTTCAACCTATACCGTTGATTTATAAATTTAATGTTGAGCATAAAGTTTTTGACTCATTTGCTAGTTCTTATTTCCCTTTTGTGAGCTATTATTTTATTTCGGTAGATGTTATTGACCCTTTTGGGCATGTGCATTTTCCGATTCATGGGATTCATATCCCTCCCAAGCTTTGCCAAGATGAGTTCGATCATAATTATTATGTTAAGGCAAGCTTGATGATGTTGGCCTTGAGTTTGGGGTTTGTGCAGAACTCAAGGAAGAGGTTCATTTGTTGCATTGTGTTCCTTCTCCCGCCTTCACATCCACACTTGAAGAGGAGGACACAATGGAAGTATGAGGTTCTCGGGAGGCCTCCTGATTGAGCCTCCTACCCGTCGAGCTAACGACGTTAAACAAATGCGCTAGTTGGGAGGCACCCCAACAATGGATGGAGAGTAGGAGCGGTTTAGTCACATGCAATGGCGCCGAGCTTCATGGAAGTTCACTCGGGCGACAAGCTTTCCATCCATCCATGCACGTTAGGACTCCCACGTCAGCTCACAAGTCGAGTATCGGTTCTTCGAGGGGCAGTATCTCTTCCCTTCCTATTTTCAATTGTTTACCGCTATTCTATTTCTTATATGCTATTTGGTGGGTGCTGAGCACCTGAATTGTTGTGCTGATAGACTATGCATGTAGGATTTCTTGACTTGTATGTTGCCTGATTCTGAGTGTGGGGTGTTTATTGTTATCATCTATCGGGTGCATGTGTAAATATTTTTAAATATATGTTTAGAGTCGCACTGGGGATAGTGCTTAGGTTTAAAGTGTGGGGTGAGATGCTTTGCATTTATATGTTTGCATTCTATGCTGCACTTCATGCATTTTTGGTTTAATTTTTTTATGGGTCTTTATTTTGTGTGTAAACCTTGGATGTGCAATTTAGGCCAACATGAGCAAGCCGGGAGTAGATTTTTCATCATTGAGGATTTTTATTGAGGAATGTTTGGATGTTTTACTGTTGGTAGTATTAATGAGCTGTATTTTGTGTTTGTGCTATATTGCTTATTGGGTTCATGATGATTTTGTGATGCTAGATGCCTTAACACGAAAAGGCGGTCACACCAAATGTTAGGTGTGGTTAGGTTTCAATTCTTTTTATTGTCACCGGCTTGATTCTACCTTGATTTTGCATATAGTGGGCCTAGTTAAGGGAGACTAGTCTTATTTAACTTGTTTCATGTAGAGGAGGTTGAGCCCACATGCTTGTTGTCTTGGGATCGAACTATGCGTTTCGGTAGATTAGAAATCTATTCGAGTTCAAGTGGTTAGTCCCATTGTGCGTTTGTGGTACCAATTTTTCAAAATCACACACACTATGCACGGGGAATTAAGTATAGGTCCCGGGGAAAGGGGATCCAATAAAATCTGTGTATTAACAAAGGCTTGAGGGGCTGCGGCGGATCGCTATGCAGAGTGAGACCCTCATGTCCCGAGTTAATCATAGCGTAATAAAAGGTGAACCCCCCAGCCTATCTTAGTGATCCAAAGTTTCGACACGTAATCGTAAAAACCAAGCAAAACCTTGATCTACCACTTGACTTGTAAAGGAACTAGATAGGTTTACCACTCACGTAGTCCCAAGGCAACGTAATTGCATGACAACGTCCACTCATAAGATTTGTGAATGAGATTACGTTATTCTCTTGATTAGTACTATGTTATGTAGAATCGAGAGAGCAAAGGGCTAAATGACAATATTTAGGCTTGAAATCTTTCTAGTTATTGCACTTCATCTTGTAAACCACTACACATACACTCTTTATCTACGACATGTAAAAATTGGTTGGTGTAAAGTAGAAAAGAATGATGAGATATTTTATTTCTTATGCATGCTCTAGGTCAAATTGCCGATAAAATCCAAGTGTAAGCTCACACCTTCTTTGAGTCTTATTTTTTTTGGTCTTTAATTTGCTTGTGTATTTGCACGAGAATTTTGGTCTAGTTGAGTTAGCATATGCATATTTACTGCTTTAAATAACCCGGAGTCGCCAAGCTCCGCCTACGGAGATAGTATCGCGGGGTTTATCTTGGCATTTATCTTAGATAGTTTATATTTATTTATGTTTAGTTTTCTCGGGACGAGAAAAGTCTAAGTATGGGGTGTTGATGCGGGTGCATTTTAACACATAAAAGAGCCACTTTATATCGAGTTATATAGGCTTTTGGTCCCGATTTTCTATCATATATTTAGATTTAGCATGAGTAACTGATTTTATCGATATGTTCGGTGTTCCGATGGATTTTAGATGCATTTTGGGTGTTTTCGTGCTTGTGGACCGTCAAAGGGTCGATTTTGTTCGTTCTGAAATATATTCATGACTGGTCTTGTTTTGTAGGTCTTGAAAAGTGGAATTTTTTGGTGCAAGAACGAGATCAATCGGAGTTCAAACGAAGCCGGAGCGAGCAAAATAGCGAAAAAGGATGAAAAATGGAGCAACAAACCAGGAGATGACACGTGTCCCAGGCCCAGCCGCCGCTCACCCCAGCTCGCGACACGTGGCGCCGCCATCCCATCCGCCACTCCGCTCTGCTCGACACGTGTCCCCCCCACAGCCGCCACACGCCCTGCCTCCGCCACCTGTCCAGCCGGCCCCTCATCTCCGTCCGCGTGGCTTTCTCCTGCGCTTGACACGTGTCTATCCCAGCCGCTAGACTCTTCTCCTCGCGCCACCTGTCCGCCCCAGCCTCCAATTCTCCTGCAGTGGACACGTGTCCAATCCGGCTCTCCAGTCTCTATCTGCCGCGTGTCCCACCGAAACTAACCCTACTACCCCCACTTATTGCTGCGCCGCAACGAAGGGAGGGGGATCTTCTTCATTTTTTTTACACAGAACAGAGAGCTCTTGGAGACAGAGCACGAAACCGGGAGCAACAATTTCTGTACAGTGTTATTTTTTTTTATATATATATAGAATTAAATTGAGAGTCTATTATCTTGAGTGTTATTGATTGAGGATCAAAATATTTGAGATTAGATAACTATTTTGAGAGCTTAAATTTAATTGTTTTGGTTGAGGATTTGGAGAGAGAAGCTTCAAATCATTTGGTGGATTTGCAAGAGCATCAAGGCTAGAAATTGGAGGAGAGGAAGAACAAGCTTTGAACGACTAATTTGGTGATTGTATCTCAACTTTCCTCTTGATTATGAGTTTAATCGTTTGCTTCTTTTCATTCTTGTATTTTCTCACCATGAACACCTAAACCCCCAATTTCTAGGGCTATGGGGAATTAGAGTAGGGATTTCCATATTTTGAATGATTCGATTGCGATGATTGTTGATTTGCTTTAGTGTCTATGATTGATTTGTGCTTAATGTTTTACCTCCCGTGTAGGCTTGGTAATTGTTTTGAATTAGCATTCGTCGCTCGAAAGAGGAGGATTCTAATTAAGTCAAAAATCGATCATAGGTTGGATTTAAATTCTGGCTAGAACTAGCGGGGTTAATACAATTGCAATAGCTATAGACTTATTTGGTCGAAAGTTAGAAGTTGTCATAGAACTAAACGCTTTGGGTCTTCCTACATCGAGGTTCGAAAGAACTCGGTGGTTAGATTCCATTAGGGTCCGAATCGTTCGAAAGAAGTTAGGACTAGAGTCGAGACAACTCGTTGCCTCTAAAATAAATCGACATCGCTACAATCGAACGTGTTCAATTTTATGGAATGAACTCGATGAACCCATGCCCTTGATCTCTCTTCATTTGATTCAAGCTAAGAAAACACTCTGTTAAATTCTGTATTTTATTTTTAGTCGTTATAGGTTTATTTTTCAAACTTAAAAACTCGATGTTTACCGAAGCAGTTTAGCTACAAGCTTTGAATAGTAAGTGATTGTCTATTGCTCATTTGGGCTCGATATTCCGGACTTCAAATCCGATTACTACTTGACGGCCGGTGCACTTGCCGTGCTCAAGTTTGCAATTAAAACCCGTAGGGCGTCAAGTTTTATGCATGAAGTTCATGGAACGTGACTGGTGTATCACGTTGATTGATGGCGGATATGATCCCATGGTACTCAGAACCGATGTTCCTGTAAATGATAGCATTAAATTCAGCATCAGAAATCAATCTACCTGCAGCACCTAGTTCGTCAGCTAGGGCTTTGGCTTGTTGTAGATATTCAGTCACCGAGTTGTCATTACGTCGGAGAGATTGGAGCTCAATATGGAGCTGAAGTTTTCTGTTCTGAGATACAGAACCAAAAGCACTTGCTTGTGCTTGCCATGCATCAAAGGATGTTGTTTTGCCAATGATATGCGAGAAGGCCGTCTCGCTCAAAGAGGACGGGATCCATGACAGGAGTAATTGATCTCGTTGATTCCATGTTTCATACTCAGGATTGGGTACCTGAATAGTGAAGTCTGCAGCGGAAAGTTTGGATGCAGGGGGGCATCGATCCTCACCGGTGACAAGTCCGTTCAGCTTGTGGTAGTTCAGCAACGGGAGGAATTGTGTCTTCCAAGCAACATAATTGCGCGCCGATACTAGCTTGATTGGTAAAGTGTGCGAAACAGTTGGTGAGGAGGAGGGACCCGTGGAAGATGATGGTACAAGTGACATGTTGTTGCAAGAACCTGTAAAATAGAATTGACAACGAAACCAACACAAGATGGCAAAGAATAGAATAGAAAAAAAAATGCTTTTGGCTAGAGCTGTGGCTCTGATACCATGTTATGAATAATGTTTCACTTGTATTTCTGAAGTAATAGTACACGCCTATTTATAGGCTAACAGTAGTACAATGATATGCATTCTAAACATATGTAAATACAATAAGATATAGATGAGCATATGAACTGTATATGAGCTTTACAGAGAAAAGAGAGTTGGTGTAAGCAACTGCTAGCCCGTGGATGAGAGATAGAGATGGAGTTAACTTCTAACACTCATTAATGTTTTAAATTGGGCTTCCCAACTAGTAGCCCAAGCATTTGATCGAAAATGAAGTTTTCGGTGTTCCGCTTATAAGAAGACTTCAGTTTTTAAATATATTTTATGGATGGAGGATTTTATCGCTTCTTTTCGATTGTAATATTTTTTTTTGCTCAACCTTAATTATGTATTGAAATGTCTCGTGCCTTACAAAACTATTGAACTACATATATCCATAAAGCAATACAGATCTAGGACAATAAATATATAATTGTTGATTTTAGCATGTACGTATGTTTACCTTATTATTAGTAATGAAAGATAAGACAAAACCTATTATTTGAGCCACATTTCAACGATAATACTCTTACCCATGCTTGTGGTGACCGGAAGAACAACGAGTAAAATGGGTATATTTGATAATGTGATTGTCATTTTGGTTGACAAAAAAAACACGGGTGAATGAAGGCAGGCCAAACCAAACAAACATGTCCGCAAAACTTAATAGAAAGAGACATCATTGATTTTTCTCGTGTCAGTACGTGCCAAAAGAAAATGATGTATCTGAATTATATGATTTGAAAAAATTATGTATCGTTCATCTTCTTACAACCGAACAATTTTTTTTATGAAAAATGAATAGAAAATCTTATAAAATATAATCATGTTATTAAGAAAACGTATTCACATAATTAATAATATAAATTCCTTATCGTGTTAGGGTTTCCCTCCTCTCCTCTCCACTATGCCTTCTTCATTTCTATGGCGGTGTCGTCCCAATCAACAGACCCTACCTCACTTTCCCTACCCACCACACACGTAGACGCCCTGCCCTCTCCATCGTTTTTCGCGCCCTCTGCACAAAATGACTGACCAGGTGAGTTCCGAGGCTCCTCGAGTCATGCATCCATGCTTGTCCACGACCTTTATCAAGCCACCGAGACATAGACGGAAGCAGACCAGAGCAACCCCTCTCTCTACCACTGCTCCCAACTATGGTTCCCGATCCTTCTCGCCAATTTCCTGCTATAGGAACTTGCGACTTCCCGCCTGCCCACATTACTAACGGTCTCCGATCTGCCCTCACTGTCGTGGCCAGAACGCTGCCACCCAATCCCAGCACCAACTCCTCTATGAGAGGTCCATCATCCAGGAACCTTCCTCCGACGGATTGCCTCTGTGCGCTACAAGAGAGTTTTGACTCCCTCTCGGTGGAAGTATAAGAAGATCGCCTCATTGTCATCTTGAGAACCTTAGAGGGCGACCTCATTGCTGCCCAAACAACGCTCATCCTCATTGGCCGTCTCTTCACCGAAAAGGCTCTCCAACGCCCTATCCTAAAAGGCATCATGAGTAGGGCTTAGGACGATAAAGCTATCGTCATCCAAGATCTGGTATGGGGTATCATTATATTCTACCTCTCCTCTTAGGATGTCAAGAATTGGGTCTATCAGGGAGAACCATGGTATTTCTACCAGGCACCTCTCTTCCTAGAGTATATCACTCCTCACATCATCCCAATCACGGGCTTACTCCAACCACAGGCTTCACCATTGAAGAGGCTCTGGAAGGCTTTGTAAATGTGGAAACATACCAATGGTGACAGGGGTGAAGGGGCTACTTCCAAGGCATCAAAAGTTCACCCGAGTCGAATCGAGAGAAACGATAACAACATTTCAGTCTGAGAATAGAGATAGATTTTTTAAGATTTTATCTGGGTTATGTAGGGTTCTAGTCATAAGATCAGTGTTCCGAACATGTCCGAAACTTTGTCTCAACCTCCTTTCTTTTTTTTCATAATAGAATATTTACGATTATTTTGCTAAGAAAACAAAGTACTCACCGAGGTTTTCACTTCTGGCCCTAAGAAAATGAAAAAAACTAAAGAAGTAGAATTAACCTTGAAACAGTTTATGGTGCAATGTTGATGGTAGGGTCCAATCTCTTGATAGGCACAAGAGTAGTACAGAGTGGTGCATAAATAATTGTGAGATGTGGATATGGTAATGGCATAGGCAAGAGACAAATGGTGTGGGTGTCCATATGAATAAAGACTTGCTTGGGCTTTAAGGTGTTATTGGAAAGATGTTGGAGGATCTTCACTTAATCATATAAATAATAAAGGAAAGGATAAGTTGCACAAATCTAATGCTTCCAACAAAACCTCCATTCTCGTGTAAAAGCGAAAGTGAAATCATTTTTTGGGACCGTAACATATGTACACTGAACCATGTTGTCGCCTGTCGGTGTCCACTTACGATAATTGCTCCTATAACATTTTCTCTTTAATCACACCTCCCTTTAATATATTTCTTTATATCTTTTTCATTTTATTGTTTATTAGTCGGCCAAATAGTGCATAAATTAGATGTCACCTAGCCGGCTATTGCAGGAAAAACAACAATCGTGACACCAAGTTAACTTAGCCCACTTTAATAATATGTTAACATACAGTTGATTAACGTAATCAACGGTCAAATATGTTTTTATGTCTTACAAAAAGGATTTATGAGAATGATTTTCTTAAACTTTGTTTATTTATTATACATACTATTTACGTGTTTAAATCAAGAAGACGGAAAGATTGATTGAAACAAGTGACACTAATTCTTTAATCCATTGTATCAGAAAATGTATAATAAGAGCAAAATGAAAAGAGCCGGTTGAAAATTCTATCAATTAGTGGTTTATAAATATTATAATTGATTGGTTTTGTTTTGATATGTACGGTAAAGACGACCGCTTTACATTTAGACAGATGTGAATGATCTGTTAGAATATAATTATAATTGAGCCTTCAATTATCGGTTTGAGCTTTTAGTTGAGTTGGTCCTCTAATATGGTATCAGAGCTTGACACCTCACGGACCCGAGTTCAAACCCCACTCTCTACAAAAAAATTCTAATTTCTTCTAAATTTATCAAATTTGCCCCAAATGGGCTAGCTCTTATCTCTCTTCTGCTCTTCTAATAATTCACCTCTAAACCCGTAAACGGACTTGTCTGTGAGGGCGCGTGTTATAATATAACTATAATTGGGCCTTCAACTATCAGCTTAAGCTTTTAGTTGAGTTGGTCCTCTAATATGATCGAATTCTTTTTTATGTCTTAAAAAAGATTGATGAAGATCGATTTGATATATTATTTTCACGTGTAAATCAAATAAACATAAAAAAACGGTTGAAACAAATAACACTGTAATTTAAATCTTTAATCAAGTAGATCGAAAAGAATAGGATAAGACAGAAAAGAAAAGAACAATTGAAAATTACATCAGTTCTGATTGGATTTGTTTTGAAATGTAGTGCAAAATCGATGGCTTTACATTTGGGCAAAGGTGGTGCTTAAGTGCTTTGAATTTGAAGAATTGCATCATCATCAAACCAAACACTAAGCACCATAATTATAATTAAGTAGAAAGCTACATCCATGATCTCCTCCTCAACATACACCTTCCCTGTCCATTTCCCGTCACTCTGCAAGGGATTTTCAGTATATAAGTTAGGTCAAGGAATAATTTATTTATTTTTATATAAAAATATGCATTGAGTTCTGATCTTCATACATATAAATAATTCATAAATAACATATAAAAATACTCTTCAATTTCTCCTCATCTATTTTTAACTATTCCCAACATGTTAGTAATATAATTTATTTTCAAGATGATTATAAAATGTAAAATAAGTTATTCATTTTTAGCAAGTTGAAACTCTTGTTTCATAATAGCAAATAAACTTGATTTTTGCTTCATTTTGTATAAATTATTGAAATTTTAGATTTAAAAAATGGGAAGTAAAAAATTATCTAATCGTTTTTTTACCTCCGGTACTTCCCCTCTTTTGAACGTCAAGTTTTACTTATTATTTTATAAAAAGTAAAATCATTATTTCGATACAAAGCTATCTAAAAAATACAAGTGACAGAAAATGAAGACTTCGTAATACTTTTTGGAATGGTCCTTTTAAATTTTAACAGAAAATAAACAGCAAATGAAGTGATTATCAAGTCTTGAATACTGAGTGTATATTTATATGCAATTGTCAAAGCATGTATGTTGTTGAGGGTGAGGTAGCAAGTGGTTTTATTTTGGAAGGAACCATTATGAAATGGAGAATAGATATGAAAGGAATATGGAGTAGGAAGGAGTGATCTTTGGAATGTCTTGACAATTTCAAACAAATGGGAACTGATGCCAATAATTGATGCATGCTCAGCCTGTTAATGTAGAGCTACCATGTTTATTTCAATATACCAAAAATGGGAATTGATGCCAATAATTGATGTATGCTAAGCCCTGTTAATCCAAATGGTAAATTACAAATACCTACCTTAAGTTTGTAGCGTTTAACTGATACTTATCCTAAAGTTTTGTTTTTAACTGATACCTACTCAGATGTTTAGTTATATAACAAATAGCCCAAACTGCCAGCTAAAATGACGAAAATGCCCTCATTGATTTTTTAAAATAAAAATTAAGTGATTTTTTAAATAAACATGAAGTGATTTAATAAGTACATATATACCTAACAAAAATGATTTTTAAATATTTTTTTAAAATAATTACTGAAGTGTAGTTGAGGGTATTTTCGTCATTTTAGCTGACGGCTTGGGCTATTTGTTATATAACTAAAAATCTGAGTAGGTATCAGTTAAAAAAAAGTTTATGATAGGTATCAGTAAAACGCTACAAGTTTGGAGTAAGTATTTGTAGTTTATCCAAAAGATAAATATCATAAAACATTGTATAGATATACGTTATAAGTAAATAACAATCTAAATTACTACTTTATCATCTGATGCATGTATATACTAAAAAAACATCATCGTCAGATTTTTTTATTATTTTTTCTTGAAATACTTAAAGGCGGAAAAATCTCATTTTACCGTCCATTATATGACACTTGAGGTTATATGTTTAACCAGAATGGAATATTCCGTCCATTTTTACTAACAAAATCGTGTGACTAATACTAAGGTTCTGCATTTGTCACTTTGAGATTTTGGGTTGTGTAGCATTCGTGACCAATACTTAGAGTAAGTTTCGATATTTAACCCAAAAACGAATGTATTATTCTTTGTTAATCAAGCACGGATCATGTTTTAATTCAGTTTTTTATATCAATTAATGTTATTACTGTAATTTTTTTAAATATTGAGGGTATTTTGGTCTTTTTAACAAACAAGTAACAGAAAAACAGACGGTAATATTTTGGTGGTACATAAATATGCTAGACAAAAAAATTATAACTTAATGTACTATTTACAAATGACGAATATTTATGCGTTGTTTTATGATATTTATCTTATACCAAATTATAAATATTAAGAATAGAAGAAAAAGTTTTTCTTCTTCATATACAAGGCATAGAATTAGAATTTGCTTGCAAGATTGATTGTCCTTTTTTATGCTTGAGATTGAGACTTGATGCATATCTATCTCCTCCTACATTGTCAAACAATTTGGAAGACATGAAAGGTAGATTGTCATTTTCTAGATGTCTCGGTGGAGGTGCCATTGTAACCCAACAAAACAACAAGTACATGAAAATGAAAGTAACATCATATAAACCAAAAAAAGAAAGATCAGTTCAAACTTCATCTAATTATTTAATTTGTCAATGAAATATTTTTACTAAAATCCAAATGGTCTAAATTAATTAAGTATCTATGGTCTAAATTATTTATAATGTTATTTTTGTTGATTTAGTTTTCATAAGTTTGTTATTGCAGATGGATGTTATACAAAAAAAATCAATAATATACATAAAATTGTTGGTGACTAAGAAGAGCAATAGTAATAGTGTTGGGAGACAAAACTAGAATATAATATGTGTAATACGCTATTACAGTTCATCTTCCCAACTTTATGTTTGTATTGTGCGTGTGGATGGACACTTATATCAAACTCTTGATGCTGATGTTTATCTATGAACAAGTGCTTGATGATGATATAGAGTTGGATTTTTTTAAACATCATTTTCAATACTTGGCCCTATTTCCACATATTCATATTGGTTTCAAAATATAAATTGTAGTAATTTTTTTGCATCTGATCAACAGAAATATATATGGAGTGGATTAGATAGGTCTTAGTCAGGGCCGGCCCAAGCTTTAAGTGAGTTAAACAATCGCTTAAGGACTCAGATCAGAAAATGCCTCATAAAATTAAATAAGAAGCCGTTTAAGGCGTCAGATGAAAAAATGCTCTATAAAATCAAAGACCTATTACTATTTGATGAAAAGTAATCAAGCAAAGTACTACACTTTTAATTTTGAAATCAAATTTTAATACAAGTTGGGCCTAATTTTGATCTCTATTGAAATTTGTTTTTCAAATAAAACAATTTTCTTCCAAATGGAAGACAATTTTTCTTGATGGTTGAACATTCTAAGAACTCTGTAGATCTTTAGTTCACAATGAAAAACTATCGTTAATGAAACAAAACATGCAAGTTCAATTTACTAGTGATCAGTGAATTAAAAACATGGATAAAAAACAATGGATTAAACCAAAGAAAGAAAGTGTGAATATTTATTTATAAATACACTAGTATTTTTTTGAGAAATGACAATCAATTTATCAACTTCATTACGGAAATACGCAAACCAAAATAGTTTGGAAAAAGTAAGCCGTCAAAATTGAAAACAAAATCCGATATTGGATATAGATGTTTGATCATAGCAACAAAACAAATGTGATGCAAACATGTGATAAATCCATTAAGTGTTGATTTGATATTCCCTACTTCCCATAATATTTTGTATACCAATTTATTAGACATTCAAATAATGAAATTATGCATCTAAAGACGAATATTGAATAATATGAGTATTGTCTTATTGGAAGGGAAACATGACATGTATTAACATCTATTGCTAGAATGTCTTGGTTTTGTACTAAAATGTTTATTGAAAAAACAAGATCATTTATTGAAGAATAATCTATGAAGTTCATGGACTAGAAGCATGAGTCTCATAAAGTTCGAAAATATTGAAATTTAGAAATACTATTTACGCTATAAACTATGAAAGTATTGTAAGAAACCAAGAGTAATTTGACCAAAATACAAGTCAAAAGAAAGAAAAACTATTCCAAAAATATTACGATAAGAAGAGGTATTGCAAGATTTTCATTTCATGATCAAGAAAGACAATAAATAAAGTTGGATTTACATACCTATCACATATAGTTGTATTGTCCAAACTCTTGGAAAATGATTCACTCATATGAGATGGAGATGCTCAACGGAGAGGAAAGACTAAAGGTTATGAACATGAATGATTATTTGTTTCTGATTTCTTAGTTCTTAGTTTGTTTATAAACTTCTTTAACATTTAGAAAGCAATAACAGTTAAATGAACTTGGACATATATCCTAAGATAATCTAAAGAATGTGTTGGACTTGTCCTATCTTGTTTTATCGGTTAACCGGTGAGTTTCGATACTGAATGTCGTTAGTTTTTGAAAATTATCAGCTATCTATTATCTTGCGTCATTAGCGTCGGTTATGAATTTTCTTATTTTCATTTATATTTTATTGTTCCTAGTTAGAAATTATGTTTAGTATTTAAAAAACATTCTAAATGTGGAAATTTCTAGAACTTGATGATAAAGCGAGTCATACACGACGTCACATATAAGCTAACATAATTTGGTGTAACTATATCGAACTATCTTGAACCTATCGTATTTGAACTTGGCATGAATGTATCTTATTTATAGATAAATGTGAATCCTTAAACTTTTGAATTCTTGTATAGAACTTTAGACGGTAAATGTTATCCATGGATGTTGTCTTATTAGAAATTAATCTATATCATCCATTTTGGATTTTCAGTGTTATAAGTAGATGTTGAAGCTCATATTTGTAATATCATATAGTATAATCTTTCTATATAACAATTTTACTTATTTTTCTATTATATTCTTTCATAAGGAAAAAAAGACATCGATCAAACTCTCGCTTTAGGCCCCAATAATGGTTGGGCCGACCCTGGTCTTAGTTTTTGTTTTTGTTTTTTTTTATCGGCAAAACATATTGAAATCACTATATTGTCCTTGGACAAATCTCCACGTGGATTGATTTGTTGAGTTTGTTTCATGTTTTAAACTGGAGATCCTAAATTAACGGTGATTGTAATTCGAGAAGATAAAGGAATCTACCATGTTGGATAACAGATTTACTTTTTCCTAGTCCTAATCCTAAATGAAAACGTATTTACTTCTGTTAATGTATTTAGTTATTGATTTAAACACCACTTTGTGTAAAAATAAACACATTTAGAATCTCGTGGTGGTTGGAGACGTGTACAATGACGTGTGTATAATAACGTCTACAACAACTAATATTGAGAGCTCACAACCCTAGCCGAATATTTTTTCTTAATTTTAATAAATCACTAGTTTGACTCTAACATACTAGCATGCGTAAATTTTTTTCATTTTTTTTCTATTACTTAGGTCCAGATGTTGAACCCGAGACTAAATATATTCGGTCTTGTTTTAGACGAACATCTCTATTATAGATCTTTGCTTCATACTTAATTCCAAATGTATTCATTGTCATTCAGAATAGAGCACAAAGTATTGCCAATTTTTTTTTTTGAAAAGAAATATTTAATTCATCAAAGGTATGATTTTTTTACACATGTTTCAAAAGAAAAAAAAAAGAAAAAAGTAAAAAGAGTGAAAAAAGGAAGTGAAAGTGACAAAAGCAGGACATGTCAGGAACCGTTGAGAGTACTAATTTCAGCAATAAAAATACTCTTTTGAGAGAAAGATTCATTACAAGCAAGAGAGCCGTTGGTATTTGATTGGTCTCATTCCTTGAGATTCACGGCACCTCGGAGTCACACGCCTCCGCCGGCCGGTCACCATCACCGGCCGCCGGCGAGGGACTCTGTTTCAGTTTCACTAGAGTCCATAGAGCTGAGCTCATCTAGTCACTGTAAACCTCTCAAGACGCGTAAAACCAGGAAAGCAACTGATCATGGGGTTCACACAAACTTTTCCAATAGTGTAAATTCACATATGTCAGAGACTTCACATACTCACATGTCACTGTATGAGGAACCTCCCAAAACCCGCCATTGATAGCGCTCCTCGATTTCAGAACAGAGCAATATGGAGAAGAAAAATATTAAATGTCTCTGTGCTCGAGATATATATATAAATGGGTTGGTGGGTTTGTTCTTTAATCTCCAGTAGTGCTCTGTCTGGTCTGCTCTGTTTCGTACAGGCCATACCTCAGCTAAGCAGCTATAATAGCGCCAAAGCAGAGTTAAAAAGATAGGTTTCGGAGAAATAAATACTCTGTCCACAGAGAAAAAAGCAGAGGAGGTTTGTGGGTGGTGGGTCTGGCTCTCTGATCTGATCTATTCTCGTGTGTTGTTGTTGAGTTTTGATGAGATCGATTCGATACACACACGACACAGCGACACACCCATATCGTGTAGAGTTAAAAAGGTTATTAATTTATAGGTCACAGTCGATCTGAAATCAGAAAGTTTTGGGAAACAGAGCATCGTATGATGAAACGGACTTGTCCTCTCTGTTTTTTTTTTCTTTTCACCTTTACTATTCTCTCTGTGACACGCACCATTATTGTGTTTGTGGGCAGTGAAAAGAAGCCTGAAGGATCAATCCTCTGTTAAAACAATGGAGTTTTGACTGTCAGTTGGGAACGATTCATGACCCATCCTGCTCCTGTGGTCCCCAATTTGTGATTATTTATACATTTCTCTGTTCTTGGTCATGATCATGATGCTTGTGATCTTTGTTTAATCAATTGAGCAACAGACTCCTACCCTTATATATATACATATGGGTGGTGTGGTTTTGGGATTTTGAAGAGGGAACAACACTTGATTGGTTTGTGATATTTGAAACTGTTATGGCTGTGCAAGCTCATTATCATTCTTCTAATACTTTCAGGTTTGTTCTAAGCCTCTTCTCTCATCTCCTCTGTTTTGTTAATCTATGGAGTTGTAGCTGATACTCTTATGCTCTGTTTTGACCTTTAAACAAGCAGCTCTGGTGCTGGGATTGGCAATAGAATCGATAACATGCTCCAGGAGGATTTTCAGCCGTTGCAGCATAACCAGATCACTAGCAATCTATTGGGTCATCGAAATTTTGGTGAGCAATTACTTCGATTTAGTGTTTTGGAAAAAGTTTGAAGCAAAAGTTTTACCGTTACATTGCTAAAAGTTTGAATTTTGGGGATCATTAGCAGCTCAGATGATGAACGTTGCTGTGTTTAGCGAGCCCGAGAGCGAAATGACGTGTATTGCTTCCGGCGGCTGGAAGCGAGCCAGAGAGGACCAGATTGTCGCCGCCGAGAAGACCCGGCAGCTGTATCAGCATTATTACCATCACCGACAACCGGAGCAGTCGAGGTTTCACGTTGTTGCTGACAATCTTAATTTTTACGAGCCCGGAAAAGATTCTGGCCCTGCTTCGACCAGTGGAAGCACGGAGCAACTTGGTTCTTATCTCTGCAACAACAGAGACATTGAATTGGAAGCTTTGATCCGATTGCAGGTACCAATTTTTTCTCTGTTGTCTCGATTTTGTTTCGATTTGATTACTGGGTCGTTAAAAAAATTAAACTTTTCGGATTTGGGTGATTGATTTGAAGAATCAGAAGCTGAGATCAATGGTGGAAGAGACGAGGAAGAAACAGAGCAGGTCGTTGCTGAGCATGATAGAGCAGCAGACCCTGAGGAAGCTCGTGGAGAAAGAGACAGAGCTCGAGAAAGCGAAGAGAGCGAACATGGAGCTGGAGGAGAAGGTGAAGCAGATGAGCGCAGAGAATCAGATGTGGTTCAATGTGGCGAAGAACAGCGAAGCCACCATTGCGAGCCTCAGGTTGACCCTCGAGCAGATTCTCCTCCAGAGCGCCGGGAACCTGGTCGCCGCCGAGGGGTTCGGCGAGACCGACGGCGGCGCCGGAGATGAGGCTGAGTCCTGTTCGGAAGCGGTGCAGAGCGTGGAGATGAAGAGCTGCAAGGGTTGTGGCGGAAACGACGCGTCGTTTTTGGTGTTGCCGTGTCGGCACCTCTGCCTGTGTAGATATTGTGAGTTGGGTGTCCATTGCTGTCCTGTTTGCAACACCGTCAAGAACTCTACTTTGCAGGTTTTCATGTCCTAGCTAGAACTAGGAGATTATAAATTGGAAAGTTTCCATTTTTATTTAATTGGTTCAATGAAAATCATGTTGATTTTGTGTTAATAATTGACTTATATTAGTTATGTTCATGGGGAAACTTTGGTTCCTAACCTTCTTGAACGTTCATTATCACGTCTTAACTCAAGTCAACGTTTCGTTCCAGTTTTATACACGAAATGTTGGAACTTTTACAAAACCTGATATAAACCGTTTAAATTAACGATTTCGTTAATAATGTAAGTGAAAAGTCGAAACTACCCTTCTATTTACACTAACCTTTCAGCTCCTCTTTTCCAAAATAATGCATTATTTTGAAATTTAATGTTGAAAAATTGTTGAATGTGTATACTAAGTGTTCTAATTGCATGTTGAACAGGTATGAGGAGGTGAAAGGTTAACGTGAATGGAGGGGTAGTTTCGACTTTTCACTTCCCATGTTAACGATATCGTTAATTTAAACGGCTCATATCAGGTTTTGTAAAAGTTCCAACCTTTCGTGTATGGAACTGGAACGAAATGTTAGCTTGGGTTAGGACGTGATAATGAAACGTTCAAGAAGGTTAGGAACCAGAGTTTCCCCTATGTTCATTAATTTTTATTTTATCATCTGATTTGTTGTATATATAAAATCCATAAAAGGTATAAAACAACACCAATATACATAGTAGAAGGAAAAATACTAGTTTTTTTTTTTGAAACGAGTCATCTGGGAAATGTATTAATGTAAAAAAAAAATAAACAATGCAAGGTAAGGCGTATAAGTCCTGAGTTTCAAATATGTGTCTTGGTCGTCCGCAGACAATCCGACGCTCATGGACCCGTAGAAAAATATTGTTTATGCTCGCAAATACTAACTTAAGACATCCCCTTACCGACATTTCAAGACAACAAAACATGAAATAACTAGTCCAACCATCGAAAGAAACTAACCAACCCAATCTAAAGTAATTAAAAATATAATGCAAATCTGAAAAGAGTGCTCAGATTGCGGTTTTTCCCGAGACTTCCCAGCACCGGCAGTCCCGGGTCTGTGGGTATAAGGCCTACTGGATCCTTCCCACCCCACCGGGTCCTCTCATTGTTCCGATGGAGGATGTGACGTCTCCACCTGTGGCTCCTGGGCTCCCTCCTTGGCCTTTACCGTGTGCATTGTGGAATAGGTTTTCGACTTCTCTTGGGAATGTAATGTCACCCGATCCACTGCATCTGGATTTGTGTGATCCTGAGATTCCTTCTGCCTTCCTTGCGTCTGAACATGTGCATCAAGTTTGCCTACACACAAAACAGAAAAAACTTTGCCCCTATGCAAAGTCTGGACCCGGACGTTACTCCCGGTGTTTCCTGATCTCCTTCCCGCCGTACGAGTGCGAGGTCTAATCGCCGGAGTATATCGCAGTAATCCCCGACGATACCTCATCATATGTAGTTGCTTGTACCGGCCACCCAAGTCTCTGGCGGACGCCGACCGGTATTCCTTGGCTCGAGGAGCCGGTTGGGGGCCGAGACGACCCGTCTTCACTGAGATACCAGTTGCAGCCAATGGAGATCGGGAACGTCTCTGAGGGGGTTCATACATGTCTGTCGGATCAGTGCCGAATACCACTGTGTGATTGTTCGGGCATGCAAACTCTAGGGTGGGACTCGTGTGGTTCGGGTCCGAGAGGCTTCTCATGTTGAGGATGAGCATGTCGAGAAGGGGGTCGATGGGGACCCAGGCTGGGGGCGGAGTGCGTGGTCTCCTCGGGCTGTGGTGATCGAATTCCATGGAGGGATGCGTGGAAGAAAAGGCGGCGGAGAGAGGGTATTTCCCTTTGTTGTGTATAAAACCATACATTCTTAAGATGATTTAAGAATGTACAAATATTACTTCTAGTTATAGGACAACCAACTCAATTAAGAACAAAAACAGAGAGGTTAGAAGTTATATAGGGTATGTGCAGCTGTGATTTTTGACTCGACAATTTGGATTAACATAGAACAACCGGACTAATCACTGATTGCATTATGGGCGGTTTTATTCAAACATTATGCATTCAATTATATTTTCTTCCATTCTGTTCATCTATAACATTTCTGATGTTTTTTTGACGAAAAGCGGGAGGCAATAATTTTATATATCAATCAGCGATATACGTACAATCTGATGAAAGCGCACAAACAAACGATAAAATTACAGACTCCAAACTGACAAGCCTATAAATAATATTATCGAAATTCCCTACTAGAACGCACATAGGACGCTCTAGAACGTGCAACCACATGCACGTCAAAAGTACAACAACGTGCACACCGAACCGTGCCACAAAACGGGCACACCCAACAGTGCAACAAGTGCACACCAAACGTGCAACTAGTGCACACTCAATCTGCACCAGGTGCAGTTATTAAAAAACTGTAAAAAAAACGAAAGAAAAACCTAGCCGAATTAGAGTCGCCACCGTCTGACAAGGGACCTTGACCCTAGGAATCAGAAAACGCGAGCTCCAGATCCCCGCTAAAGGTAACCGTTCAGGCCGGATCTGCAGCGTGACGAGTCGCCGGAGCTGCCCACCACCGCTGCTCAGACCCACCTTGCGAGTCCGTTGGCACCAGAAACAACATCAGTCGGAGACGGACACAGACACCGGAACTCGAGAGTTCGACGCCGGCCCGGCCTTGAGAGGAGAGAGAGGGAAACGGGGGTACGAGAGGGCGGGTGGGGGCGGAAAGAGGAGGGAGAAGACCATGGCGTCGCCGACAGGAAACGGAGATTACAAGGAGCGGCGGCTAGGGTTGAAAGAGGGGGAGAGAGCTCGTAAATAAAAAAATACTAATACGTTACTAGTTTACGTTTTTACGGCATAACATTTCTGATGTCAAGAAAGCATAGTTTTTAGTTAATGCACAAACATGTTCCAAGAAGAAGATTGCGATGATATGCAATCATGAAGAAAAATCATTTAACCTATCCAAGAAGAAGATTGTGACCAAAACAGTTTACAACATGTTCAGCAACAATAAACACAATTAGAGTACAATACGGGTACAAAATCCTAGATACGGTTATCTGATTGTATTTAAGAAATATGCAAAATTATCCTACTGCAAGTTCCTCATCTTCAATATGCCTTTTACTCCTTATAAGGGAAGGTTGCGATACAGTGTGCTCTACTCCTGAAAAGGGAAGGATACAATAAAGGATTAGTCTACAAACAGGAAACAAGCATTGATGCACACTACCAATAATGCCAACTAATCAACTTATTGCAATATAATCACCCTGAAGTGCTGAAATCTTTGAAACAAGGTATATATAACGATGACTTCATGAATCACAACAAGTGAGAAAGAGATTGCCAAAACAAACAGGCAAGTGATTAAGTGCTTGGTTTCATTTGACCCAAGGTCTTGGGTTCTAAGCCCTGTAGGGAACGGTGCTGCTGAACAGCAACAAAAAATAGTCTATAGATCTTGAAGACCCACAACTTTTGGCAGAAGGAATCATATTTGAATGCCATCGTTAGAACTTCGAAGAATCACATGTTATGATTTTGAGAAGTACGAAGATTCTATCCTATGCAGTAGCAATCGATGCCGTCGTCAGGCTTATCATCATATCCTATACTATCATGCAAAACTTGATGTCCACCAACACATACAAATCACTGATCATATGAAAGTCGAGTGAATATGAACCAACTGGCTAGTCCTCTAAGCAGTCTTCCCATCTTATTAAACGCAAAAGAAATATATCCCTTATGTAACTACATTTCTTTATGGTTTTACCCGTATATGATAGATCTGTAACCCAAATTAATCTATCTTGCTCTAAGCGAACTCCCATACCATGTTTGTTTTGGGAGAACAGATCATTAAATTACACTACTATCTTGACTAAGAGTCACTTGCACGAAGTTAGAGAGGAATAAGATAGAATCTATAGATTTCCATGCCACCGAACAAAAATACTAATACCTGCTCCATGGGTGCAGGTTCATCATTCTTGGTTTCCTCATTGTTTTTGGGTTCAACATCAGACTCAATTTGATTACTAGGGATCATTTCCTCATCTTTATCCTCAACAGCCTCATCACGAGTATCATCATCTAGAGTTTGGAAATCAGCAGGCAGTTGGCCAGTCTTCAGTGCCTGCTCAAATAAAAGCAACAAACACCTAAGCAGACATCTAATGTGTAACAACATATTCTGATAATTAATTAACGAGCAACACACCTCCTCAAGTCTTGCAACCTCTTCAAGAGTCTGGGAATTCACGATGGCAGCCTACATAGAATAAAAGGAAGAACGAAATACCGAATGATGGTCATAAAAAATCATACTTATAAAAGTAATGTATTATAAATGGCCATAAAAGAACAAACTATCTTTATAAAAAAAGAAAATACAAAATCCAACTTAAAAGACAACCAGATGATCTAAAAAGAGCGTGTGAATGACTATTAAGTTGTTTTCTTGATATAGCATATTTAGCAAACAATCATTAGAACCTTATTATTGATGTGTTAACAGAGCGAACTATATTAACAAAATCTGGCATAGATTATCAATTCATGATTAGTGTTTTGATGCAACAAATGTGATACCTTGATAGCAGTAATTTGCTCAGGTGTTGGAGCAACCACTTTTGGAATTTTCTGTTCTTCTGCAGCTTCAGAAGCATTTGGACCCTCACCTGGTGAGAATGTCTTTGCAGATTCCTTTTTAATTTCTTCTTCAGCTTCTTTAGATGCAAATAACTTTGCTGCTTCCAGTCTCTCCTATCATCCACAAACGTCAATCATGAGAAATCGCACAAGGGATGCATAGACTGTAAAAGAACAAAACACTAGATCCAACAACAACCAAGCAATTTCCTAAATAAAGCTGAGATCAGCTACATGATCATTTAGCAAAAGTCATAGACATAAATTCCTAAAACAAGAGTAGATGCACAATTTCAATGAAAATGAGAATTTGGAAACACTACAAGTTTCTAATTCACTGTCAAAAATAATTATAGCTATTAAATCTATGGAGCTAGATTTTCAACGTGATACATAAAAGAGGGAATGAACTCCAATAAACACTTTTGATGGTTAGTTTTTTATTAAGTGGGGAACTCAAGTCCAATTTACCTTTTCAACCATAGAGAAATTGATATGCCCATAAAAATCATCTAGCAAAGTTAGGCACAATTACACAGGCTTACCTTGCTTTTGACTTTCTTGAAATCCAGAACACGAAGAGATTTTAGTTTGTGGATCACATACAACCTATAATTTGGTTTCTTTGTAATATTATTATCCAGAAGGCTGAGAAACTGCAGCTTTTGGAGAGATGCAAGAGGATCAATCTCTACCAAGTTGACAAGCCTGTTGTTTGTGAGGACTAATGTGTGTAATTTGGGCAAGAACTCTGCAAAAACAAAGCAACTATGAAATTCATACAAGGCCACACACAAGAAACTTGGAAACTGAGCCAAACGATATTTTGTGTACCTCCAATATTGGGATTGATACGAGTAATTCTATTATTATTGATGATCAAAGTTCCCAAACGATTAAGATATGGCAAGCTTTCCAGCTTCACAATTTCATTATCAGATAAATCAATGGTGTCAAATTGGTCCTGCAAAACAGTGCAAAAGAGGGCATCTGATAAATCAGTACGTTTATTTAATCAAGCAATATCAAGTTAAATAAAGATCGCTTGAAGTTGAAAAGCATATGACGAATAATCATCACATGAACATGCGATCGTATTTTTTTTCTCAACATGTGCTTAAAGCCATGTCATAGTGACTAATATCTGATTACTTGAGCAACATCAGTCAATAAGAAACCACCATGAAACAGTTACAGACTATTTTTCCAGCAAAGAATCTCGGGATTCATCCCCAGCACATCAGATCACTATAAGCTTCTTTATTGGAGATGATTTATAGTTTCCCAATACCTAAAAAATGTGGTGCCAAAGCCTAGAACTATCTCAATCTCATCCATAGGTAGTCCAAAAGAAAGTCATATCCTGGATGGATCCAGATCTTAACTTAGATATACATTGTCAGAAGCTAATAAATCCATCTGACATTGATGTTTGAATTCTGCCAAAACATAGCAGGTAATGTTCATTCACAGCACCAAGGATTCTTTCAGAGGAAAAGAAAAATCCACAAACCATTTTATCCCATCTTAGAGTAATCCCAGGTCAAGTACTACTGTGTGCTTTTACAGGCTAATTTGGTGAGAGGTTAAGGAAACATAATTTAAGTGTTTAGCTTCAGTTCGGAGCTGATAACTCTCAAGATACAAAGTCAGAATATCTTTAGCCTAAGAGTTTAAGTTGAAGGGATCAAATGCGGACTCTGATAGGATATTTTTTTACAAAATAGCATTAAGTCAAAATGACTACAAAACTAACAGATACTCCCACAGCAAAAAAAAAAGGAAAATTAGGGGACCCTATCACAATCTGAATGGCCTAGCCAAGTAGATGAAATTCACAGTATTAAGAAACATATCCACTGAACTATAGAATACGAGCACCACATTCTAGTGACTATAAATCAACTAAAAAAGCCTCATTAATAGTGAATTTCGGAAAGTGAAGGTGAACCAATTTCAGCCTGATAAACCCACAATTTCGAAACACATAGTCAGTAGACGAACTTCATAATTTTTTAGAAACATAACCACTGAACTCTACAGCATGAGCACCATGTTCTAGTGACTACAAAACCAACCCAGACCAAAGACAATAAGAATTGAGAAAGTTAAAAGGAGAACCCAGCTCAGTTTCACTAGTCTACTGTTCTGAAGTTCACATTTTTAAGAAGCATAACGACTGAACTATATAGCACAACATGAGCAACACGTCCCAATGACTACAAAGCCGACTCAAACATTCAGTAGCATCAATTATAAACTTGGAAAGTTAAGGTGAACCCGTGTCAGCCTGATTAGTCAGCAATTAAAGCATTATGAAGTAGATAAACCTCGAAATTCAAACAAGTGCGACACTGAACTCACCTCAGTGGCACCCAAGTTCTCGATCACAGCAATCTTATTGCCTATAAACCATAGGGAAAACAATTATTATCAGTGAACAATCCGAGCACAGACCAAAAAAAACAACAACTAGATGTGTGTTCAAGGAATGGCAGGGAGGCTGAAATTAGGGTTCGGGAAAGGGCGAGGGAAAGAGTAGAAAAGCTACCTCGAAGATCTAGCTCGCGCTCCTTAACGGCATTGAAAAAATGAGGGCTTTTCCAGATCAAATCGGCGGTGAGTCTCACCATTTCTTCGCCGGATTAAGAAGAAGAAGCGCTAGTGGAATCGGCTTTCGGCAGAGGACGAGGACGAACCGAAAGACGCAGATATGTTTGGGTTCTGGAGGGAAGCAGAGAAATATCGATTCTTAAACCTATTGTCGTGAGCTCTAGAGATCGGCCCAAGCCCAACTAATCAAGATGAACATAAAGCCCAACTCACTACAAGGAGGTGGGCCTGACTGACCATACATTATTTCGATCTCCTACGATCTAAAGAACAATGGATTTTTAAAAGGGTTAACTCATATGTTATAATCTTAATTTTTCGTTTATTATCAAATCATAATTCAAACAAAAGTTGGTGCTCATATCATAACGGTAACCGTAATGTTTGTCATTTTCCGTCCTCAAGTTTAACGATTGTTTAGTGAATAATAAGAAAAGTTTATTGATCAGGGTTATGATCGGAGGATAAACGAAAAGTTTACGTTATGATATCAAGTTTTCTCATGCCATTTCAGAAATATTTTAGAGATACGTGACAACCATGTGGCTGATATTTCACGGAGTCAATCACACTTAACAGATTTTGATATATTTTAATAACTAATTTATCAAACTTGTTACTATATAAGAAAATTGATAGGTATAAGTTATGATACGAGAATTGATCAACGTACAACGAAATTATATAGGGTTTTCCCTTTTATAAATTAATGTGGAAAATGTCATGGTATTGTAGTTATTTTGAAGGAAAAAAATATGGTAATTTCCGCTTTATTATCCTAATTTTTTTATATTTTATTTAAGATATTCTAAAAAAAATTATATTATCTCAATATCCTAAACTTTCATTAATTCATTCAAAATACTCTAATTTTTTTATGTCAATTAATTCTATTTCAGTACCTTAAATGAGATTAAAAAATACTGATATATTTAAATTGGACATTTTTCTGAAACCAGAGTGTCCCTGACTCATTATCTACGATATGACATTATGAATATATTAACTTGTTTAAAAAAACTACATGATACATCCTCTGTCCATAAATCTGGCAGGGAGTCGGTAATATTATAAACTAGTTAGTTTGGAGTCTGTAATTTTATCGTTTGTTTGTGCGTTTTCATCAGATTTTACGTATGTCACTTTGATTGACATATACAATTGATGTCTCCTGCTTTTCTACAAAAAAAAATAATTGTTTTGTTCCTCGAAATCAAGCGGGCCATTGTATACTTGTCAACTCACGCATTGCCACGTATCCGAGCTACTACAGCCACTGGATCGTTAATCAGCGGTCCTTATTGTACGAGGTGACGTGTTAGCATACCGTCACCGCCGTTATAAATACCTTAGCCGCCGTTTTCTTTCAAATTCCTTGAAGCTCCTAGATCCTCTGTTACTCGTCTTCTTCCAGTCCCGTTCAGACCCAAACCCCAAAGGAATCAGACAAATAATCGGAGAAGCTTCCGAGTGGAATGGAGCGGAGGAGCTCAGTTGGAGCTGTGCCATGGCTGTTGTTGTTGGTGGTGGTGGTGGCGATGGCGATGGCAGAGCGCGAAAATGGATCTTCCGCGGCATGGCTATTTGGATCCAACTCGAAAGAGGGGGATCTGGTGATCGGCGGTGACGATTCTGCTGCTGCGATTGTCAATAATCACGATGAGCTCGACGGCGGTTTCTCGTCCTTGGAAGGAATGCTGCAATGGGCCATTGGTATTGTTCGTTTGCTTTCTCATGAATCATTCTAGCTATTTAATCTCTAGGGTTTGCCCATTCGTTGCTATTCAGTTACTGGCTGAAATCAGCTGATGTTGATTTGCACACCTTGATAATTTGGTAGTTATTGGGTTGGTTTTATACCATAGCACATTGATTGAAATTATTCTTCTCTTGTTGAAGATCATGATATTACATTAGTGAGAATTGGTAGCATGTCAGGAATAGGATGTTACTCTCTCTTGCATCAAATCCATGGCTGAATTGTAATGGCAAGGATGATTGGTTTCATCTGTAAGTTACTTCAATTCAATCTCGTCTTTGGAAGGATAGAGATTCTAGTTGTTTTTCTTTCCTTCTCAAATGTTATATGTGATTTCACTGAGGGAAAGGCTTGGTTCCTATTACTGGTTCAGGTCATTCTGATCCGGAAATGTTAAAGGAAAAAGCAGAAGATGTTCAACGCTTATCTCCTAGTGATATTGGGAAGCGACAAGGTGAAATAAAGGTGAGGACCATGACATATTTATTTTGAGTATCAAAAACTTTTGTGATTCACCTGTCCAGATACAGGGAATTTTGAATGGTGATGATGTGAATTTTCTTCCTCCTCTCTTTGTTCATGGGTTTTCGTTTTGACTTGTTAAGAAGTCAATGTTAAGTATCATAATAGGCCACAAAATGGAGGGTACTCCTCCTTACCTGTTGATGGAACCCTTTTTCTCCCCTCTTTTTAAAGGTGGGACTAATACCACCATGCCACAGAGGCAGGATGCCTTCCTATATATATACTGAATTTGATATTTTGCATGCACAGGAGTTGATGGAGAAGTTAAAAATGCCTTCAGATGCACAGTTGATGCAGGTTGCAATTGATGACTTAAATAACTCTTCTCTCTCTCTTGAGGACCATTTCCATGCATTAGAGGAGCTGCTGATACTGGTTGAGCCAATAGATAATGCTAATGGTACGCTGAACCTTTCCATGTTTTCTAGAATCATAACGTATCATGGCAATGGATACATTTTGATACGTCCTAACATGGTACTTAACATTGAATGGCGAGCCTATTTTAAAATATTTTTTCTAGAGATGATATCACCATATATGTTGAAGCAGCGAAGCTAATCAGACCTTGCCGATACCAAAGGATGTTTATTGGGACTGAGAGTGCTAGATTTGGTGGCTACTCACTCTTTATTATCACACTTGACTTCTAATCCTTGGTTTTTCTGTATTTTCACATTGATTAAGGATGAAAATTGCCGTGGTTAGCTTGCTCCTTAAGGTGGTGGTAGAGGGAAAGAAAAAGGGTGCAAGAAAGTTTTAATTTTATTTCTGTATTACAATATTTTTGAACATATGGTACTTCACAGCCTTTTTTACTACACATTGCAAGTATTTTGAATCCCGCTTTTTGGTATCATAAGGCTGTAGTTTTTTTCTTCTTTTGTTCTTCTCTGGCTCTATATCCGGAAAATCTTAAGGCTTGCTGACGTAATATCCGCTTTATTCTGACCATCTAGTGGCTCATGTGTGTCAAATTTGAACAAACTAGGGGGACTTGTTGTGCTTGTACAAGAGCTTAGTCATCCTGACCCAAATATAAGGAAAACTTCTGCTTGGATTCTGGGGAAAGCGAGTCAAAATAACCCAGTTGTTCAAAAACAGGTTAGCTATGTTTCCAAGTTCATTTTGTTTTGGGTATTGTCCCACTATATTCTACTCCCTCAGCTCCAAAATAAGTGTTCTCCTTTACTAAAATGAATGTTCCAAAATAAGTGTCCACTTTTTTTCTTTTTTTTCTTTTTTGAATAAGTGAATTATACATGGATTATACATGTATAATTATACATGTCCTTGTATAAGTTAGTTACTACCACATGAGTGTCTTAGCAAGTGAGGTACATGTATTCATAATAGTAAAGTGGAGCACTAACCCTACTAAACATTAACTTTGCTAGAAATCAAAGAGGACACTTAGTTTGGAACGGATGGAGTACATGTGTTGTGGAGACTTTTCTTTCATGAATTTTTAACTTTAACTGACGTACACAACTGCAAGTGTCTCAGATACTGGAACTTGGTGCACTTACAAAGTTAGTGAATATGGTTAAATCTAGCTCTGCCGAGGAAGCCAACAAAGCATTGTATGCTGTATCAGGCTTGATAAGAAATAATTTAGCTGGTCAGGATCTGTTTTATGCAGAAGCTGGAGACCTCATGGTTCAGGTAACCATACCAAGCATAAATAAGCCATTTCTATTTCTTACACCACTCACTAATGGATCTAACAAAATCTGTTTATTGGAGATATTGAGCAGCAAAAGCATTGATATCAGACTGCAAAAGAAAGCTGTGTTACTTGTGGCTGATCTGGTGGAACAACAGCTAGAAACTAGTACGGATAAAACCAAGCAGCCCTTTTTTAGCAATCGCGTGTTCTTAAAGTCCATGGTTGATTTAATAGGATCTACAGACCTTGATCTCCAGGAGAAGGTATTTCCTTGGCATCAATTATATAATTTCAACGTCCCTCAGTCCCAACATAAGTGCTCACTTTCTTTGTAGGCAATTGTAGATCATGCACTTCATGGTCAAATCTAGAATAGCTGGGATAAAATCTTATAGTATGTTGATAGCAGACATTGCTTTGTTTTGATACATGATTGTTTCTGAGTCTTATCTCAGGCCCTTGTTGCGGTTAAGAACCTCTTGCTACTGGGATACACTGAAGCATCCATTTTTGAGGACTTTTGTGGTTTGCGAGCTGCATTGGAGAAAATGCAACAACAACTACAGAAATTAAGTCTAGACGATAATCAGAGAGATTATGTTATAGACATTGTGAACCTCAGCAATGAAGTGGAGCTGATCTTCAACCAAAAACAGGGAAAGGTAGGAGGGGCTGGGTCTTGCTTTGTATCTAGATATGATTTGGATTATAGCTTTGGCAATCTTTCATCTAACAAAATTGTAGTTGTGACCGACTGCCAGGTAACACACCACATGAAAGCTTCCCTCGCCTCGCCAGATGGGCACTTGGGTTTTGCCTCAGAGAAATGAAAAGGGCCATGATCGGCAACATGCATTTTCTGAACCATAGGTCACATGTGTATTGTTAGTTGATGTGTAAGAAAGGAGAATGCTCAGTTGTTGAATGTGTAGTTTCCCCCCTTGTTGAATGTGTAGTTCCCCCCCATAGACAGTATCAATTGATTCTTATTACACCGGGGATGATTCAAGATTGTTTCATCCCTTTTAGGGTTAATTGTCAAAAGTTATCTTTATGTATTGGTCACGTGCAAAAAAACTACCTTAAGTTATGGTAACATACTTTTACTGGACAAAAGCATGTGAATGATTTGTGACCCAAAGTGTATCTTATTGGTCATTTTTAATCTTAGGGTAGTTTTCCACACGTGATAAATACATAAAGGTAGCTTTTGACAGTTAACCATTTTTTAATGATTTCAATCAGTCAGGGATAAGAAAGTTCACAAGATAAAGATAATTTTTTTAATCACAAGATCAAGATCATTTCTATCAATCACAAAACATTTCTCTTCAAACACGAGACATGAATCATTTGGAGAAAAGCTTCAATCTGTGTTCTTTAAACAGACCGGTACATCAAGTAGCATATGAAAAATGTTCAGTATCAGAATTTAGGCAAAATTTATATGACAGCCATGGTGATTCAAACTTCAAAGAACAAAACTTCCACAAGTGGAATGGAGTAACTCTAGTTACTCCATCTCTTCACAATTACATAAGGACTCTCTCTAAGACAAACAGTGTACAGTCAGATTAAACCCGAAAGGGACAAAAAGGGAGAGAAGCCTCCTCGAACTCCAGGTAAAAGAACTCTCCATCGCACAGAAGCAATATACAAGTGTGTTTGTTATGTAACACTCAAAGCCATCCAAAATTGTGAAGCTCCTTCGCCTAATGCAGGTTTGCAGAACTCGGAAGAAAACCCAAAAAAGAATCAGAACAACAAAAATGGGTTTTCTTTTCTTCTTTCCACCGCCGGATGATTGGGGTGGACATAATTTAGTTACTCGGTCATATTATAAGGTTAGCAGCCACAAGTTGTAGCTGGCTTAGTCTGACTCCCTCCCAGAGCACGAAGACGAGTCTCCATTTAACGAATCCTCCCCATTTGCCAAGTTTGATGAGCTTCCTTCATAGTTCTCATGAGTGGTAGATCGGTTTTTTCCAGGTCTTGTTCGAATGTTGACCCCCATGGGGAAGGGCACCTGCATGTGTCAAGATAAACATTACATTTGACTTCTCAAAGTATCTGTCATAATATAAGTGTTGTATTTGACTTTTTTGTAAGAACGAAAAACAATTGGAATTGGCGCTTGACTTTCCATACACCCCTATTAGCTCCTACAACACTAGGTGGTGATAACTAACTCACATCACATGAAGGATGATGTGCATACATTATTTTATGCACATCTAAGTTCATAAATTAGATACTTCAAAAAAAAAGTTCCTGAAATAGACTGTGAATACTTATTTGGAGGCAATAGAAGTATAAAATAGGTAGCTGATTGTATACTGGGCTTCTCTCTATTCCGTCCTTTCTCTTAGTTAGGATCAAGCGGTATTTCGAGTTCCCTTCTACATAAGGGAGGTCTCAAGTCCACACTTACACATCAAATTTTAAAAGTTCTTTAAGAATAAAAAACCACCTGACTTAATCGATAAAAAAATATTGTATACAAGTGCGTGCCTGAAGTCTGAAACCATGTTCTTACCTGATCGCCTGCATTGGGGCCATTGGTATTGAAGAGAATGGGTCGGCATCTTTTATCCTCATTCATCAAGCTTGAATTTTGGAAATGGGCAATGAGGGCAGATTTCCCTTGTATGCGAGCATATGCAAGTGATGCAACCTTTTCACTATTGAACTTCTCCCACTTCTTTCCATTGAATGCCTGACAGATATAAGGTTTTCCCTTGTTTTTGTTAGTGTTAGTCACAGTAAACTACTTATTCTGTCTTAGAGCTTAAACGAGTGAGACAAACCTGATAGAATGGAACTATATGTAGAGGATCAGTCAAGTTAATGAATGCATACCCCACATTGCACTTGTTCTGCAGAAAATTTACAAATCAGATGAACAATGCATGCAGAAAGGTTGAAGTAATTAAGTTACACAGGTTCAGTTCGCCAGAAGATACATACCTTGAAGTCAATTGGAAGATAAAGGAAGTCATATGTTCCTCGATGATTTTCGTCAATAGCAGCCAAGAGCATCTTTGATGTATACCTGAAGTTACAGGAATAATATATCGCAAATCAACAAGTGACAAGAAATGAAGAGTCACTGAGGTCTATACATAGTCAACCAACAAAACAATTATCACATTGTTATGGACATTTGGGGTTGAGAGAGTGGTGAGGTCAAGCGAAACTATTACCTGACCCGCTTATTTGATAAAATATCATTAACAAATGGAAAATATATATAAACCAATTTTTGACTGAATTGAAAAGCCACATACTTGTTAGGGATATTCTTTATCATCAATGTTGTTCGATTATCCTCCCCCCGCTTTATGCGTTCAATATCAAGCTCATACTGCTTCTTGTTATCTGCCTGGTTAGAACCGCCTTCATTTCTCCGGCTCCTAACTCGTTCATTAGGGGACTCAAAAGAATTCATCATCGGAAGCATTTGTGCTCTTCCAGGAAACATCATGGACCTCTGATGGTGAGTTTGCAAGCCCACATTTGTAGGAGGAATTGACAAATCTATACCACTTCCAGTACGAGGAAAGATGTTCTGAGAAGCAAGATCCATAGAGTGCAATGAGTTACTGGACATTCTAAGATTCCCAAGAGAACCTGGATGAAAACCAGAAGCCTCCTGAGATTCCCCTCCATATGAATGCCGCCTATCCCAAACAGAAGGTGCTGATCCAACATGGTGGTTGTTGGTGGGTAGAACTGAATTCAACATATGGGGATGAGATGGTGCTCTAGGAAGTCCATGGAGTCTTGGTGGAAGATTATTACTCATTCCATTGGCAAAAGATGGTGAAGGCGAGTTTGGCCACATCGGTCCTGGGGCCTGGGGGTGATAGGAGTTGTTCCATGCATAAGGATGTCCAGGAATAGGGCAGCTTCCATTACCAGAATAACCAAAAACTGAGAAAGCAAAACAGTTATGCATTAAACCAACTATTCAAAGAATTTAAACATGAAGATAGTGCTTAGAAATCATATAGATAACTGTGTAACAGTGGCTAAGCTATTAGCAGACTATAAACCTTCATTTTTTTTACTATAACTGACGTTACAAGCATATACTGCTCTCAAAGACTGACAAAAGTACCATGCACTGATCATATGCTTTCAAGGCTTAAAAGAACAAGGCAAAGCAGCTTCTTATGCACAGTGCTCGCTACTGTTTATGAAGTTCAGGGTAAATTGCATACAAATACCTTTATATATTTCCACTGACACATAACCTCATAGTAAACTTTCCAGACACATGACTACCCTTATGAACTTTCACGTGTCACCATGGTACAAACTCGATGAAAATTAAAATACTCCTTGGTGACACATGGAAATTCATAAGGTAGTCTCATGTGTTCGTGGAAATTTACTATGTGATTAGGTGTTTTTGGGCGATTCATAAAGGTAGTAGTGTGCAATTGACCCTTAAGTTAATAACAAGCTTCAAAACATTGAAAGAACACACTCTGTCCGGCAGAGCAGGCAATTGAAACATGGAAATAATAAGATCTCCAAGAGATATACCTTCATTTAGTTCCACGGAATGCCCATTCGAGCTTACTCCACAAAATTGCCTGTTAACAATTCTCTCTCCTGGTCTAGGACCAATATTAGAAGTCATGAGGCTAGTAGAACTGCAATTGCTCAAACCATCTTGGTACTCTGGAAGTGAATGAGGATGAAAAGAAGGGGTGCTTCGGATATCAAAATTCAATGTGCCTTGTGAGTGACCAGACTCAGCAAGACAAGATTGATTGCCAACTGACCGTACTCTCACCAAAGAGGGTAAGCTGTTAGGGACGCTAGAAGATATTCCCTGATGAAAAGCAGTTTCCAGGTATGAACTAATTGGGGATCGTATAGCAGAATGCATTCCAAATACGGTTCCATTGTCCATGCTACTAGATGTGAGTGTTCCATGCCCAATCAATCCTGTTAGCAATGCTTGATGAGAAGTTGAGATAATAGAGTTTACTCTTGAGTTGAACATCATGGGAAAATATCTATATGGCAATAATCATACCAGAGAACCCAGATTTAGAATTTGTAGGAGGGCTGTTCTGCTGTAGATAAGAGACATCTTCATCTTGATCCAATTCCGAAGGAAACTGTTGCACCAAACTGAAGCCGAAAGAAAAAGAGTTCAATCAGATACCAAGTATCTACGACCCAAAGATATACATGAGAGAAACTAAACCTTGAGTGACACATTAGCAACAGGTTTTTTAGCAAAGTGAACAGCTTTAAATAGTTAGAAAGTTACTCAACTGAAAACCAATAATTAGTAACTACTAGGAATATTTAGTCCTACTAACTGAAAACCAGTAAAACTTGTTCTTTTCTCAACTGCTGAGGTTTGAGTATCATTTCAGCAGGATTTAGGATGAAACTAGCATGACAAAATACAAATGGAAAATGATTTTAGTGCTCACCGTCTACCACCTCCTGGCCCACTTGGCTCAAGTTTAATCCGTTTCCCAGCAATATCACTATTGCTCAATCCATGGAGGGCAGCTTCCGCAGCTCTAATATCGTAAAATTCAATGAATTTGTGAGGACTTCTGTGTGGGGTTTCACGAATCTGTATTTCAGGAACAAGAATAAACCATTATATAAGTTCCCTGGTTTTCCTTTCTTGAGTGAAAAAGATAAGAACTGATAAGCTAAGGTACCTCTTTGATTTCTCCATAGACCCCCAAAATTTGAAGAAGTTCATCATTTGAAATGGAATTATCAAGGTTAGATGCGAAAAGAGTGCCTTGATTAACAACCTTTTCAGAAGGATTGTCCTGATAACATATTAACAAACAATGCAGGGAGTCAAAAATTGAGATGTGTGCACATATTCACAAAGCACGTCAAAAAAAAAAATACAAAACATAGTGCAAGCGGATGATGATAATCATACTCATAGTTATGACATTCATAGAATAACTGCAATGATATTAGTTTGCCAAGAACAGATACCGTAGCAGACTGGATGAAACCTAAATGCTAACCTTTGGGATCGAATAATGTATGTCAAGCTTCCTACGCCTCAATGGTCTATTCTGGAGTGCTTTCATTGCATTTCGGGCAGCTCTTATGTCATAATAAGAGATCATGACAAAACCACGATGTTTGCAGGCCGTATAAAGAGTGTGAATATCTCCATATTGCTGTTTTCAATATATGAAATTTCTAAAATAAGGGCATTACTTAATTACAAATAATGTATTAGAAAAGCAACTCAAAAGAGATACACAAACCTCAAAAAGAGTCTTCAACTCAGAATCTTCGACGTTGCTATTAATATTTCTCACAAACAGTGTTCTTGAAGGATGTTCACCATAAGGGTGTTGTCCAGCTAACGGACAGCCCAGTTGATAATTTGTTATTCCTCCTGGAAATTCTGAACTTCTTTGTCCTACAGAGGAACTGTCATCTCCTAAATCCATCCCCCCAACACTGTTGAAGAAGTCTAGTTCCTCCAAATCATCTCCACAGTTGGGTTGAACAATATAATCAAGCCCTTCAGTCACACCAGAAAACAAATCATCGTCATCAGGTAGAAGGTTCCCAATGGTTTGGGCCTCAATTTCTTTAGTGGATTCTAGAGGTTCCTCTTCCTGACAGTGGGAGCCAACAGAGTGGCCATAGGGAGCATTGTTTAGTGACAACTGCACTGCAAAAAGGAAATACGTATGAAGCTATGGAGATATAATAAAAATCAGAAGCCAGTATGTAGACTAGAAACCAAATCCCTATATAAATGTAATAAGAGGATTATACATGGATCGGTTCTAGCACATCAGCCAGCTCCAATTCAAACTTCAAATACATACGAAGGGGGGACTTACACTTCTGATTGAATAAATCCGCCAATGAGCTTGAGAACATATTATTCTCATAATGAGTACCCATCATACTGCTGCTGTCAGCAAAGTAAGGCATTGGATGTACTGCATTATGGTCTAGAGATCTTGACATAGTAGAGGAACGATTGGCTGCTCTCTCTGCTCCCACTGCATTCCTATCAAAACCAGCTCTTACTTTTTGATCTTGCATCAGGCGAGACTCGGAATGACCAAAGGAGTTCATCATTTGACCTTCCTTTGGCATAAATTTTTCAGTGGGGAATGAGGCAACCGACTTCTCACTGCCTGTTGTAAAGAAGTTCGGATTTAAATCCTTAACGAATCCAAAATGGCATAGATTAAAGACAAACTCCTATTTCTTACAGTTTAACTCAATACACAATTTGTGCATTGATGATAACTCCCATGAAATCATCATAAATCACCGTGGACAAGGATGATACAAGTTACACAATTCAATACCAACTTTGCCAAACCTAAATGCCACAATATGTCTATTAGCGTATTTATGTTACCTTTTAAATTTACTAAATCAGTTCAATGCAGCATAAACCTAGAGCAAACGTAAAATCATATTAAACTAATGTTTTATGCAGGCTAGGTATTTCTCAAAATTAATCTAGTGGGTAATGGAGAATGTAGGTGGATCTAGTGTTTAATGTGAATGATGTATTCTTCATTACAAATCTTTGTAGAAGATGAGCAGATTCCTTTGTAATTAGATCGAATTTCAGTTCTTGTTCCAAGTTTCAATCATACAAGTGTTTATGATGTTGCGTATAATCATCCTACACTTTCAGTAGCTATCATTCCTACTATTTTTCTTATTTTTTACATCCTTCAAACTTTGCTGACAGATCAGTAAAATTCACGTATTTATCCAACTTAAAGATACTGACCATAGTGGCTGGCCGATGTGTCTGACTTCCAAAACCCAACTTGCCGCTGCCAAATAGAAAATAAAGGGAATAAGGACAATTGGAATGAGAAACACAGAGAACATCTTAATCTTGCATTGAACCATTTAGAGCGTTCCTGATCAATTCAATGAGCATAACCTCGGTTCCTTGAACAACGTAGAAAACAAAAGGATTTCAGTGTAATCGAATACCTCACTGGGCAAACCTGCATCGTTAGAGAAGAAAGATGGTGAGGAAAACACCTTCCTGTCCGTCATTTCCGATGGCATGGTGGAACTTGCAATCTATTCACCAGGATTATTTGTATAGAGAAAATTAACAACTCCTGCAGCAGCAAATGCCCAAACACCTCAATTAGAAATGAAAATTCAAAAGTTTCCCTCCAGTGAAGCAAATCTATGAAGAAAAATTCACAAATTGGTTCAACAAATATAGAGAAGGAAAAAAAAAACTAAGCCCATAATTAACAGCATGTGTGGATTCAAAATTCAATTACTTTACAAATAAAAAAATATACCAATGATATCAACTCAAGATCTCATCCATAAAGCATCCAATCATTACAAACAACACAGGAATTAACTAGCAATTAATATTCATTTCGGAGGCATGTTTCTTCATAATTCCACTCCCATCCAACCAGGTACAAAATCAATAAAGAACCAGAAATTGAAAATTATTAACTTCTCATAAACTGCAAATCTACAATCTAATTTCCAGGTAGATCAGCAAGATCACCCACAGCAACAAATCAGTTCGAGCTCAAAACATGCCAAGTTCCAACAGAAACACCAAAATTGAGCTCAACTCACCTCAAAATCGCCATAAACACAAGAGCACCACCGGGATCAAAACGCGACACGCGCCTCAAAACTAGAACAATTAACAAGACAGAAAAACAAAAGGACGGTCTCAAAATTGAGGATCGATGGGAGGAAGAGAACCGAGGCGAGGACGAATTTAAACAAGCCGGAGATCGAGCAGACAGAAAAAATAAATAGAATAAATTACGGCATAAGGCAAGGTAAGATTGAAGAAGGGATCACCTAGGCATCTGTGCCGTGCAAGATCCTCCGAAGCTACTTCGATTCCTTTTTCCCTGCATTGCACGTTAACGCCCTTCTCTCCTCTTCCTCTCGCCCAAATTTTCGTGGCGATTTGTTTACAATTTCGTAGTCGCACACGCTTCCGCTCCCTCTCCTCCTGCCGGAAGCTATGGAGTTTCCGGCGAGACGAGAGAATTCTCCGGCGAGATTGCTAACAGTGCTAGCGTTCTCTCGCCAGAGAGGAATTAGAAACGATGCTTGTGGAGGAGCAAACGGAGAACGATAATATAAACGGTGGCGTTGGGGAAAACAAACCAGAGATCAGCTCCTACAAACACGGGATCATGAGATTGGGGTTGCGAACCGTGACCGGTTTTAACGGCGTTAAGACCCGGTCCGTTGTGTGGTCTCAGTAAAGGCAAATGGAAGTCTTTGTTGGTTGGGCTGTGTTGATATCGCCACGCTGGCACGAGCAAACCCGTTAGCTAAACAAACTAGATAAAACTACTGTAGATAGTACTTTTTCGTCATTACAACGAACAGACATTACCTTAATTACCCATCATCTCATGTCTTTAACTCATAAAAAGCGAAGGTTGTTTTCGGTATTTCACCCGGTTTAAGTTTTAGCCTTTAAATATTTTAGTGGGCCTTGAGATACGCGAGCATTTTAAATTCCAAAGATAAAAGTTCCAATATTTGGATTTTATATGGTAAAGCTCGAGTGCGGTTGAACCCATGGTTCACAGTAGTGATGCTCTGATTCGGCCGGTTGCTTGTGCCACGCGTCGGTACTCCATTGGTGGACAATGTGGTTGGCACTAATCACACTCGATGTGACGTGGCTAATTGGACGAAGATAACATGATAAAACCGTAGTGGTTCCAAGGGAGAAGATACACAGCGACACGTGTTTCAACCTGCACTTACCATATTGCCCATGCTTGTTTTAATTCCTACCCAACCAGATGGGCAGGCCGAGTTTAGATAGGTACGTGTCGTAAACTCAGCGGGTTCCTTAACTTTAGTGAGACAAGCCACATTTAAAGGCTATTCTACTTTTGGAAAATATCATTTTGAGGTGTAAATTTAAATATTTAATCTATTTATAATTGCAAAAAAATGAAGGTATTCATTTTTATGTGAGGATGCGTCTGTACTACCTCTTGTTCCGTTTTTATCACTCCGTATGAGGAAGGGTTATTTTTATTTGTTGGATTTGAACCATTCTATAGGTACAAACTCGGTGCATCAACTATATCCATTAGACTAGAATTCTGACACCTTTGAAGTGTGTCTGGGCATGTGGGGACACACACCTCGCCCTATCGAGGTCAGTGTAAATCCGACATGTTGGTTCTTCCGTTTTTTTGTGTTCTATCTTAATGCTCGTTATCCCTTCAACCGCCCCATATCAGATACCCCGAACATTTTCAGATCAAGACAAGACACGAACCTCATGACACTCACGTCTACCACTACACTCAGAGTCAACTAGAGCCATCCGGGGTGTCTTTGAGGAGGCACACCCCAACCCTTACGAATCAGTTGCCCTCTGATTTCTGGCCTCCTCCTTTCTTTGCTATACTCTTTGACCGAATGTTACGACACAACATATCCGATCAAATTGACACTGGAAAAGTCTCATGGATATATAGAGCTCAACACAGTTGAAATATGGAACCACCCCTAGTTTATCCCTGGTCTATATCGGGCTCTTAGTTATGGGATTAATGTTTCGGTTGTCACCGAAAATGTATCACGGCCTCGTATGTTCTTTCCAATTATGTATGATCATTTTGTCTCATTTTTATTACATAAATAAAAACACTCTTGATTACTAAAAAAAAACTTTAATTTTTAAAGATAAAATCGTAATTTGAAACATATTTATGGAAGTATAGTACAAAGACGAATACATAATATTTTTTTCAATTATCACATAAAAGGCTAGAAATCACAAAAAAAAAATATGAAAATAATTATCCAGCTGATAGGGTTTTCAGATTTCAGTTAGCTAGAGAGATTGAGTATTATTAATTAAAAAAACTAATTATTAATAAATAAAAAGGAAATTAGAGTTTTGTAAACATTTATTGATACATTTTTAGGGATCATGTGAGATATTATTAGAAATGGAAACGGCATTGATGAGAAGTCGCAAGGGTGTTGAGCACATTGTTGTGTTGTTGACACTGTCATGCAAAGAGGTTGGTGCTGAGTCAATTTGGTCTTAATTTTGTGTTGGGTGATGAAACATGACCAAATGGATATGTTTGGGAGCTTTGATTGGGCTTGTTTGGACTTTTCTAAAATGCATGCAATTTTAACTTGGTTTCACTGAAAACGAGCTTCGGTGCTGAAACTCCGTAACTTCTGAATTTACAAAAATAGCCTGCGCCGGAAAGTACACTGAGCTGTTGTTGTGGTAAGAATGGAGTGGTAAATTAGTAAAATGGGAAGATAGAGATAGATTGTGAGAGGTACGAGAAACATAAATGGCACATGGGACAAAAGGGGAGGTTAAAAATAATAAGTAAAATAAATAATGGGAAGAAAAGCAATGATTGGAGGGGATGACATGTGAGAAAGGTGATAGGGTTAAGGTTGCTGAGTGTTGGGAGAAGTGGTAGATATTTAGCCGCCCTATGAGATTCTCCCTACTGTTTTTATTTGGGATAATTATAATATTTTGAAATACTTTTATTATAATTTATTATTTCTTTATAATTATAAAAATTATTTTTGGGGTTAAATATCGAAACGTACTTTTAAGTATTAGTCACGAATATTAGAGAATCAATTCAACTAAAAACTTAAGTTGATAGTTGAAAGTCCAATTATAGTTATATTCTAGCACGTGCTCTTACGGAAAAACCCTTTTACGGGTTTGGAGGTGAATTATATATAAGAGGAGATGAGCCAATTGAGAAGAATGATAAGGGCTGACCCATTTGGGGCTTGATAAATAGAGTAGAAATAGATTTTTTTTGTAGAGAGTGAGGTTTGAACCCGGGTCCGTGAAGTGCCAAGCTCTGATACCATATTAGATGACTAACTCAACTAAAAGCTTAAGCTGATAGTTGAAGGTCCAATTATAGTTATATTCAAAGAACGAAAACTATATTATCCAACGTTTTAAAATAACAAATCCACTATCTTAAGTATTGATCATGCGATTTTGTTAGTAAAAATAGACGGAATATTCCATTATGTTAGTCATATGACTTCAAGTGTCATATAATGGATGGTAAAATGACGTTTGTTTTCCCTTAAGTATTTGACTTTTATACATTGTATAAGGAACAATAACGAGGGTAGAATAGTAATGTGTTAGAATATATTTAATTGGGTTATTAAATATAATTATTATTTTCGCTATTATGTGGGCAATTAGAAACTCATCCCTTTTAGGAAACGTGTTATTCTAATTAATGGTAATTACCAATTGATTGGTAAAGAAGTCTTTCCTAATTCAATCTCTACTTTGATGGACGGTAGAGATTGAATCATAACGAAACCCTAATAAGGAATCTTGGTCCTCTCTCCACCTATAAATGCATGTGGCTTATTCCATCATAAGTACTACACAATACACAAACACCTGAATGAGTGTATAGGAAGGGGAGAGAAACCGAAGTTCATAAGACGAACTACGTGGACTTTAATCTCTCATGTAATGTTGTGAGTACGTAGGCAATCCGAGTACTTTCCGGATACAAGTCCCTTATGCCCAACCAAGATCTACTACAAGTGCATCCACAACCATGAATGGAGGTATTCTTGAAACTCTCTACATCTATATATTCTGTGATTGATTGTGATGCTCACGATTTAGGGTTCATGTAAATTATGACTTACATGTGGTATCAGAGCACGGCTTATGGCACACAATTTTTCCATAATGTGAATATAATTGTTTCATGATTTCTGATGCATGTTTTAAAGATCTATAATGTTTATGATCAAAATATGTGTTAATTGTTCGGATGAATAACAATTTTCGGGATGAATAGTGATTTCGAGTGAACAGTGTTTTCGGATGAATAGTGTTTTCGATGAATAGTGATTCGATGAACATTGTTCTGACTTAAGAAGAATTTTTTTTTTTGAAGAACAGTGGTTCCGACTAACAGCGTTTAAAAAACGAATTTTTTTTCGGGTGAACAGTACCTTCCGGTGAACAATATTTCAAAAAAAAATGAAAAGTGATTTTCCCGATGTACAATGACTTTTCGAATAAACAATGTTTTCGGATGGACTTTAATTTCGAAAATCATGATTCTTGCATTTTAATTTCGAAAATCATGTTTGTTGCAATTTTATTTCGAAACTTATAATGCGATTTATTTCGAAATTGATAATCCAATTTTATTTCTAAATTTATGATGCAATTTTATTTTGAAATTATGATGCAATTTTATTTCGAAAATTATGAATAATGCAATTTATTTCGAAATTTATGATGAATGCAATTTATTTCGAAATTTATGATGCAATTTTATTTCCAAACTTATGATGCAATTTTATTTCGAAACTTATGAATAATGCAATTTTATTTTGAAACTAATGATAAATGCAATTTTATTTCGAAAATTATGATTATTGCACCGTTATTTTGAAAATCACATCTATGACTATAAAGTTTCCGCACTTATGTTTTGAGTCTGAAGCTTTCCTGAATATAAAAGACATTCATCCAACACATAATATTTTAAACATCATATGTATTTTTTGTAACAATTATTGTATATTGTATAATTGTTATTGGTTTTGCAAAGTTCAGGTTAAGAATCACCACAGTGATCTTACCCTATAACAGTCTGCTAATTGCATGTTAAACTAAAGAAGTTCTATTAAGTCTTTTTGAACATAATGACATGCATGATGTTTGAAATATAGTAATCCTTGTAACAATTATTGTATGTTGTATGATTGTTACTACAAACATTTAGGTTAGGGATCACCGCAGTGAACTTACCCTAGAATGATTTGCTATTTGCATGTTTCCACCATAATTATGTATGCAAAATTGACCAACATGTGTAGTATTTAGTTACCCACATGTAGACTATAAACATGTGATTGAGTCAATACCTTATGGAGTTTTGTATATGCTTAGACCAAGGATATCCATAGATAACTTGATAGTCTAATTAATTGATAATACATCACTCAATTGCGTCAATTTTGAATATTGCAACTATGGTATAATAGAAATATGTTGACTACCCACAGGAGCACCATAATTTCTTGTTGTAATATTTCAATTATGTTTACGTGTGTTTGTTGCCTACTTAAATGCTTGTTGTATCTCTATAAATTGTAGCATCTTCATCTGCTAATTTGGCATCCTTAATCTCTATCGTTCCAATTCTCATTGTGACCAACTTCTCAGAATGGAAAGAGAAAGTTGAGTTCACTTTAAAAGTACTTGATTTGGATCTGGCATTTCATTTAGAATAGTCAGCTCCTCTTACTGTATCTAGTACTGAGGTGAAAAGATTTTTCATAAATTTTGGAAGACCTTGAACATATTGAGTTTATGTTCTTAAGGATGACAATTTCTGAGCAACATTAAGAGTTCTCTTTTACCATAGAGAACGTTAAAAATTATCTAGAAGATATGAAAGAACGGTTTAAGATTATAGGCAAACCCCTTGCAGGGAAACCTATGACATCTTACAACCATGAAGTTTGATGGCTCACAATCTATGCATGAATATTGCATTGAAATGACCAATCTAACGGTTAAATTAAGAAATTTGGGAATGACAAGTGGACGAATAATTTCTCGTCCAATTCATCCTAAGTAAATTACCTCCTCGGTATGGACCATTCCAAATTCATTATAATGCCATTAAGAAACAATGGGCAATGAATGAATTGGCTGATGAACTGGTACAGGAGGAAGTCATACTGAACCGTGAAGGTATTAAGGTTGCCCATCATATTCAAGAAGTTGGACATAAAGTTGGGTACATACGACATTCAAGCCATAAAAGAGCACCACCTAGGTTAAATGCCACCAATAAAGCAATCGAGAAGGAAAATAAAGTGGACAAATGCAATTTTTTGACTACTTTCAGAAGGATTGTCCAAAAATGGAGGGATAGTTCGAAATGAAAGGTAACATTTTGGGTTTCGTAAGATTTTTTGAATCTAGTCCCACTTGTGCTTCAAATTGGTGGATTGATATCGGTGCAAATGTCCATGTTTCTGATTCCATGCAGGGACTTTTTTTAACGACCAAACCATAAGGCCAAGCGAATTATTTTTTTTAATGGAAAACTGAGACGGACCAATGAAAGCTATTGGTATTTATCGTCTCATTTTGAAAAATAAAATGGATTTTGCTTAGATTTATTTCAAAATCTTTAAATTCCATCTAGTTCTCATAAATCATTTTCCGTAAGCGAACTTGATAAAAATTGGTTTTAAAATGTATCATGCAGATGGAATTTTCAAATTTATTTCAAAATTCTTGTGGCATTGGTTTGGAATTCTAGTTGATGAACTTTATAAACTACGTTATCCTGCATGTTTATGGAGAAACTGAACGCGAGTCATAAAGTCACGACTCTTACTTCTTGAAATACACAACTTCTTGAAATCATCCAAATAAACATTTGTGGACCTTTCGACATTCCTACTTTTGGAGGTGAAAAATATTTTATTACCTTTATCGATGATTATTCTCGTTATTGCTACTTATATTTATTGCATGATAAATCTCAATTGTGGATATTGTACAAGTGTTCATTACTGAAGTCGAGAGGCAATTAGCTACGAATGAGAAAATCATTATGTTAGATAGAGATGGTAAATTTTATGGCAGATATGATGAAACAGGGAAACACCCTGAATCTTTTGCCAAATTACTCCACAAACTTGGAATTGTTGTTCAATACACAGTACCTGGATCTCCATGGTAGAATGGTGTAGCCGAAAGACGTTAAAGAAATCGATAATGTTAGATTTTATGAATGACGATATTAGTGGGAGTGCTAAAGTGAAACATGTAAGCATTCAAGCAGTTCGGGTTCATATTTCTTTACCCCACTTCTGAATGTTGTTAAGAATCATATCATTGTTGAAACGTTAGACAATGATGATTACCTACACATGAACGTTCACTTCATGAACACAATATAACCAATAATGATCACATCAAGTACATTCTAACGAAAGGAATATTAAAGATTCGATTTCCTTTTCACATGCTATTATTAAATTCGCTCGTTATGACCTCGAGCTACAATAAATAGATGTGAATGTCGTCTTTCTTAAAGGAGACTTGGAAGAGAAAGTCTACATGTGTCAACCTGAAGGCTTCATAATCGAAAGCTAGAGAAACATGGTCTGCATATTTAAGTAATCAATTCATGGACTTAAGCAAGCTTCGAGGTAATGGTATCTAGAGTTTGATGAAATCATTACAGTTATGGATTTCAAAGAAAACATTGTAGATACGTGTATATACCTCAAGATCAGTGGGAGTAAATTCATATTTCTGATTATGTTTGTTGATGATATCTTATTGAATGTCATGTTCTTCTAGTACAATCCAAGGGATTGCTAATTGGCAAGTTGCGAAGAAAGTGTTGAGATACTTAAAGGAAACAAAGTAATATATGCTAACATATAGAAAATCAACACATCCACAGATGGTTGGATTTTCGATTCAGATTTTTTGGTGGATAACATGGTATATACATCTACCATGAAGGCTGAATACTTAGCATGTTATGAGACTTTTCTTTAAAGGTCATAATTGCATAATAAGTTTGAGTTTTGGGGCATTATTTCGTCCTCAACTCTTTATTATGATAACGAATGTGCAATTATTTTAGATATCTAAGGTATTAAAGCGATGACCTTGCATATCCATCATTGTAACAAGATGTTAAAAGAGGAAAGATTGTCATTGAACACATAGGCACGTATGTTATGGTTGCAGACATAATAACGAGAGAACTACCTTACAAAGACTTTTCAGAAGCGCACTGAAAGTATGGGTCTTGACGATAGTTCCTACTTAAGTTTTCTGTCAGTAAGTATGCCTATATTTTACATTTATATTATGAGCTCTTAAGTTATATTTTACATCTTACATTCTGTTTTCCTAAGTACAACACATTATCGTGGGAAATTATGATAACAGAATGTGTCTTTTACAAACACATTATGGGACCTGTATGATGACTTCTGATTATGGTCTTGTTCTGGAGGTAGAAAATGTTTGTAGTACATGGAAGGAATCACGTCGCAAAGTGGATTTTCTACTTATATATGTGCCCGCCATGACTCTCATTGTCTATTGGATTAGTTAAGACACTTATGACTACCGTATAACGATGTTAAGTTTAGCACTGTATGCCGGCCTTATGATCTCTAAAAGGATGGATAAAGACCGTTTCTAAATGACCAAGTGGGAGACTGATAGAATATATTTAATTGGGTTATTAAATATAATTATTATCTTCCCTATTATGTGGTCAATTAGAAACTCATCCCTTTTAGGAAACGTGTTATTCTAATTAATGGTAATTACCAATTGATTGCTAAAGAAGTCTTTCCTAATTCAATCTCTACTTTGATGGACGGTAGAGATTGAATCCTAATGAAACCCTAATAAGGAATCTTGGTCCTCTCTCCACCTATAAATACATGTGGCTTATTCCATCATAAGTACTACACAATAGGAGCACTAGATGTAACTACATGATAAAATCTCTCTCCTGTGTTGTTCTCTCTCAAACACAGACAGAAACCTAACGCTTTCTCGTTTGGCGCCGCCACCTCCGGTGGCCACTGTGGCTCTGGCCACGGTGGCTGCCGGCGGGACTCTTCCCTCACTCGGCTCTGGAGGTACTGTTATCATGTCGTTGTCTCGGTTTCTCGCCATCATCATCTTTCGCCGCCGGCCACCCCCTTTGGCCACCGCTTTACACCGCGCTCCGGCCAGATCTGGCCCATGCGCTGCCGCCCCGGCCTTTCCCCTTGCTCCGCCGCCCTCGGCCTTTCCCCTTGCTCCGCCGCCGCCAACCCTTTCTCCCCGGCCAGACCAGCCGGCGTCTCCGACCCCACTACCACCCATTTCCCTCTCATTTTCTCCCAGCCGTGGTCCTCCGCCTTCAACCTTCCTCACATCCCTTCTGCCACCGACCAGATCCGGCCAAACTCGCCCTCAACAGCTCGTCGTTCCGACGAAACCTCCCCTCTACGGCCAGCTTCACCTTCGACTCCCCCAAACTCCTCATGACCAGATCCGGCACGCTCTGGTCAGCCCCGCCCCTCGCAGCGCCCAGATCTGTAGCCACGACCAGCTATTCGGCCAGTCACAGCCCACCTCCCCTCCGTCATCTTCCACCGGCGATGACCAAGGCAGACGGACAACACCTCCCCTCCGAAGCCAAATCTCAGCGACAACGACCCGACTATTTCCGATCGAGTCTCTTCGCCACATTCTCTTTTCGGCCAGACGTTCAGATCTGCACCCAGCTTCAGTCGGAACACCGCAGTCGAAGCCGTTCAGATATGCTCCTGCTTTTCATGTTTACCCGACCAGTCCCGTGCATCAGCCCCTAGTGGATCGGATCTGCATCCGTCGGCGCCGCCCACCTCGCCCCGTTCTCACGCTCACACATTGGAGACCGGTCGAGAGTAGTTATTTGGTTGTCGTTGTTGTTTATTTTGTTGTCGTTTATTTTATCTGTTGTTTATTTGGTCTCTGTTTGTACTCCCTGCCGGAATCTCAGATATCTGGCAGGTGTAGTTGTTGCTTTTTGTGCCATGTCCGGTCGGGATTCTTTATCGGTGGATCTCTCCGGAGAGCCGACGAGGAAGACCGATCTGGTAGTAGTTGTTATCTAGGCGTTGTGTCGCCCGTCTCGAGAGCTATACATCTCATTGGTCGTCTTTCGGTTTTCCAAAAACGATCTGTGGATGCAACGCTTGTTTGGTTTGGTATGATTTCGGTTTGTAAGATTTATTAATTTATTAATGAATCTTTCTTTCAAAAAAAAAAGTACTACACAATACACAAACACCTAAATGAGTGTATAGGAAGGGGAGAGAAACCGAAGTTCATAAGACGAACTACGTGGACTTTGATCTCTCATGTAATGTTGGGAGTACGTAGGCAATCCGTGTACTTTCCGGATACAAGTCCCGTATGCCCAACCAAGATCTACTACAAGTGCATCCACAACCATGAATGGAGGTATTCCTGAAACTCTCTACATCTATATATTCTGTGATTGATTGTGATACTCACGATTTAGGGTTCATGTAAATCATGACTTACATAATGTTCCTTATAAAATATATAAATGTCAAATAATTAAGGGAAAACATCATTTTATCATCCATTGTATGACACTTGAGATCATATTACTAACGGAATGGAATATTTCGTCCATTTTACTAACAAAATCGTGTGACCAATATTTAAGAGTAAGTTTTAATATTTAACCCATTATTTTTTATCACATTTTTTTAAAGTTTATTTGAAAATATTAATTTTTTATCCTTTACATTTTAAAATTTTAAAAAAATAATTTTAAAAACAAATCATATTTTCGTATTTGTATGCAACATATGTACCATTTTTTTTATAATTAATATTAAAAAATGAAAATAAAATAATAAATTCCATATAAATTACAGTAAAAAAATCATGATTAAATGTAAAAATTACAAGGTACAAAAAAAATTACCTCACCCATTTTTATTTTCATTTTGTTTTATCAGCTCAGAGTCCACTTCTCATTGGCTCTCGTCCCTTTACTGTTCTTTTGTCCTCTCCCCTTTTTTTCACCTCGGGAGTATAGAATATCAATAAATATAATGATATTATAAAAAATAAAAATAAAAAAAATAAATTGTTGTGTCATGCACATGGAAAGATAATCTAATCTCCAAAAATTACTATTATTAATTGAAATAATCGGTTAGTAAGAAAGTAAACTACCGTGTGTGTACACTTTTATGAGAAAATTTCATTTTACCATTTGATAAACATTTAATTTCAGTTTAATACCCTGATATAAATTTTTATCACTTTCATACCCTAACCAAACTTTTAATTTCACTTTCATACTCAGTCGGATAAAAAGACCATAATACCCCTAACTATTACTAAAATTTTCAAACTCATGCCATAGGTTTAGAATTTGAAAATAAGTAAAATGACAATAATACCCTTCATTGTTAGGGTGTTAAACTAAAAATTTCACTATTTTAAAAATAAAATCAGTTTATTTTCTATAAATTCAATATTCATTTATGAAAATTTATTTTTATTTTTTAAAAAAATATTTTTATTTTTATAAATTAAATTTTTATCTTCAAAAATACATAAAAATAATTTTTTATATAAAAATCAATAAAAAACATTTTTTTATTATAAAAAACAGTTTTTTTATAAAATCAGTTTTGATATTTATTTTATTTATTTCAGTTTTTATACAAACAGGTGCCAACCCATCTTCATTCTAGATCTAATTTCATTCTAGATCTCTGTACCAAAACTATCTCTATCTACTTAATTTCATTCTTATACAACAACAGGTACTGATCTTCAACCCATCTTCAACCCATTTTTATTTTTTCTATTTCTATCTACCTAATCTATTTATATTTGAAAACCCAATCTCCAACCTCATCCAAGATCCCAAATCTATACCTCTTATCCAACGAAAACCTCTCATCTCTCACATGGTTGCTGCAGATTTTTTTCTAATCTCAACCCATCTTCAACCCATTTTTATGTTTTCTAATCTCATTCTAATCAATTTCATTTCAAAACCCAATCTCCAACCTCATCCAAGATCCCAAATCTATACCTCTTATCCAACGAAAACCTCTCATCTCTCACATGGTTGCTACAGATTTGGTTCGAGATATGGTCGATGTTCGCATGCCGCAGATCTGGTCGGACTTCGCCGAGATCTGGTACGCCGCCCTTGAACATCTTCCTCTCCAAGTTCTCGCCACCGTTCATCGCCGGAGAAGACGAAGGCGTTGTGCGGGAGATGACGAAGGCGTTCTTCTTCATCCAAACCTTGACCTCGCTCTTCAGATTTTAACTGATTAAATTTGTGGAGATGAAAGAGTTATGACAAAAAAGAGAGTTTAAGACTGGTGTAGATGAAAGGGTTCCGAAATTTTCCAAAAAATTTCCAGATTTCAATTGGATTGGTGAAGATGAAAGATCTCTGAAAATTAATAAAAAAATATGGAAATTAAAAATAATTAAATAATTAATTAAAATCATTTATGAAAATTAATCAAAAAAATATTTAACAAAAAATAACATTTTTTTATATAATGAAAAAGAATTAAAATATAAATATATCTGATTTTTTATATTAAAATATAATTATTTATATTAAAATATGATTTTTATATTAAAATATAATTTTTTATATTAAAATATGATTTTTATACCTTTTTATACTCAAATCTGAATTTATATATTTTTAAAATAAAAATTGAATTTTTTTAATTAAAAAACATTTTTCATAAATAGAAAATGAATTAATAAAAATAAATAGTGATTTTCTAAATTTTGAAAATGTTGAAAGAGAATTTTCAGTTTAATACCCTAACAATGAAGGGTATTATTGTCATTTCACTTATTTTCAAATTCTGAACCGATGACATGAGTTTGAAAATTTTAGTAATAGTTAGGGGTATTATGGTCTTTTTACCGGTTGAGTATGAAAGTGAAATTAAAATTTTGGTTAGGGTATGAAAGTGATAAAAATTTATGCCAGGGTATTAAACTGAAATTAAATGTTTGTCAGGGTGCTAAAATGAAATTTTCCCAACTTTCAAGAATACATTATTATAATTTGTGGGGTGTTAAGTGAGTTTGTGAGATTGCTTTTATACTTAATTACTATTATGCTTGAGGGCATCCCTATCATACAAGCTTTTGATTGAGTAATATTATTTATATATTGTAAATTTTAAATTTCCTCTTCTGTTATTAGTGAGGTTATTAGATATTACAGTGTAATTAGCTACTGTTTTGCTCATTTCAAAATTACTGAATTAATAAAAATGAAAAATGAATAATTGAAAACAAGAAATACACAAGGAAATGAAAATTGAAATGAAAAAAAATGCTAAATATATAGTATTATTTATCCAACATCTCCAAAAGAGAGACCATGAGGGATACCTGACGGTAATGACTCGGTGTTGACTAACCATTTTGGGTTATTGTGTTGGTTTCACCCGAGTCATGGCGCCTTCTAACGGCATAAGTTTCAGCACTAATGCCATCAAACCAAACATGTTCGTCAAGATAAAAAACAGGCAATCAAAATTTTGCTTGACTTAACCACATCGTCAAGTAATTTTCGCTAATCTTGCAACATCGAGCATTGGAGATGCTCCTATAATAGAATTTAGGGAAAACTACAGATACCTACCCAAAACCATGGCCATTTAACCAATGTTTACTCTGAAGTTTAAATGTAACAAATACATACCCTGAAGTTTCGAAATGTAACTCAGACCCCCTTCCGTCAGTCAACTCAGTCAGTTTACTGTTCACTTTTTCAAAAATGCCCAAAATACCCTTAACCCTGTTTATTTTTTATATTCTTTAAATCAAAGTTAAATTAAGGTTTTCAAAAAAAAATTATTTTACAAAAATCAGATTTTTATTTTACAAAAATAATTTTTTTTTATTAAAAACAGTTGTATATATCAAAAATCATTTTTATTTTTTTAAAAAATTAATTTTATTTATATAAAAAATATAAATTCAAAATTTAAAAATAATATAAAAACATCTTTTTTTCCTTAAATCCTTAATAAATTTTTTTTATTTCCTTAAATCATTAACCAAAATCATTAACCATACCATTTCTTCTTCATTATCCAAACTGTTTCTTCTTTGTCCTTTTTCAATATTCTTCTTCGTCTCTTTTTTTTCAATCATCTTCACCACAAAGATGAACAACTCTCTGGTTCCAGCTTCTATAAAGCAATTGACGCCAGTCGGCCGCCAGATCCGTCGAAGTGAACGCCGCCGCCCGCCAGATCTGCAACTCAGAGGAGGATTTGAGACCGGAGGGGTAGTGGAGGGACTGGAGAAGAGGGTCTTCAGGGGAGGGAGGGAGGAGTTCACGTCGGCGTCGCCGGGGGATTGGACGAAGATCGAGCCAGGGAACTGTGGGGTCCTTTTCCTGACGAGGGCGAGTTCCAAAATTTTAGCTTTCTCTTGGGGCTATAATAGGGTTTGAGGTTCAATCGGCTTGTGAGTTTGGAGGATGGAGGAGGATTTGTAGTTTTGTTTCCGCGGACCACCGGCGACGGAGGAGGCGAGGGGGTTGTGGTCTTCTGGGTTTTGGGGTTGTTGTTTGTGGTGGGGGTGGTTGTTGACGGAGCAGATGTGGAGAGTGGTGGTGGTGGAGGAGGGGAAATGGAGAGGATGGTGGTGGAGTTGGAGGATGGGGGGTTTTGTTTTTGTTTGTGGTGAAATTGATCCTATTACTGATTTTGTTCAATTTGTTTAGATCTGATGTGAAGCCATGGGAGGATTGAAAATGGAGGAGAGAGACGAAAATGGAGGAGAGAGAAGGGTAAAGAAATTAAAATAAAACCAATTTGTTGTAAAATAAAACTATTATTGTAAATAAAAAGAATAAAAAAATTAGGATTTAGAGTTGGAAGGTAGGGGGTGTAAATTTGAGTAATAATTAAGGGTATTTTGGACATTTTTTGAAAAGTGAACAGTAAATTGACTGAGCTGACTGACGGAAGGGGGTTTGAGTTACATTTCGAAACTTCAGGGTATATATTTGTTACGTTTAAACTTCAGAGTAAACATCGGTTAAATGACCATGGTTTTGGATAGGTATATGTAGTTTTCCCTAGAATTTATCCGGTGCATGTCTGAATTTGGATCCAAAACACAGAAGCCACTCAATACGAGCTGAACAAACTTTCATAAAATTAGTCCATACTTGTCTTACAATCTTGCCCATCTAAGCCCGCTATCAGAACACAGAGGCCCATTCTCTTGCCTTATTCTAAAATTTAAAACACCACATTTTAATGTCCTAGAGGTAATATAAAATAGTTTATAAATTAACAACTATCTTAAGTTCATTAATTTAAATAGTTTAGAAATATTGATGGTTCATGAATCATTCTAAATTTTGTTATTGTCACATTAAGATGTTTAATTATTTCATTAAGTTTTGATTTAACATAAATATTTGGGTTAAATATCGAAACTTGCTCTGAAGTATTGGTCAAGAACATTACGCTACCCAACGATTCAAAATGACAAGTGCACTACTTTAAGCATTGGTCACGCGATTATGTTAGTAAAAATGGACGGTATTTTGACCCTAAATATTTTGAGTCACTTCCCAAGTTTTGAGATTAAAATAAATAAAAAATGACTAATAACTTCTTTTAAAAAAATATGATTGAAATGTATTATATATGGCATAAGCAAAAGCAACTGCCACAAATTTTATGTAACAAAAGCTACACAATTCATTTACCCAATCTACTAAGGACGACAATGTTGGATTATACCTTAAGTCTAATCGGATTTAAAGTCCAGTCAAATCTTTTGACTCAATTATAGTGTTTAATATATAAGGATAAAGATTAGGGTTAAGAGAATAATTAATCTTATACTCTCTAACCTCACTTTTTCTTCTCTCCTATACACTGAAGGAAGATTCGTTTTTCATCCATGACTATGATCAGTTGGTTGAAAACATCAAAAATTACTCGGTGTGGATACACTAGAGGCTTCGTATTTTCGGAATTAAATTGGTTTTACTCTACATATAAAGTAAAGTAATCCAACAATTTTATCATTGATTTAGATGCAATATATTTGATTTTGGATCGATTATCTCTTTCTACTGCGAACATATGATGTTTAGTCGGTCCTTCAATTGGTATTAGAGCATGATTTTTTGCGTTTAAATCATATGATAAATTGGATTTGTTGTTGATGTATTTTTTGTATCTGTATATGATGATCAAGTACTGTCATTATTTGCTTGACTTTTACATACTTGTTTTTGGACAAAACCTAGCCACAAATCCTAATTAGTTGTATCAATATGTGAGTTCCTTGAACAATGTGGTCATATGACTAACATAATGGAATATCACGTCTATTTTTACTAACAAAATCATGTGACCAATACTTAAAGTAATGTATCTGTCATTTTATAACGTTGGGTAATGTAATATTAGTTACCAATAGTTAAGAGTAAGTTTTAATATTCAACCTTAAATATTTTGTCTCACTTTCCAAGTTTTGAGATTAAAATAAATAAGGACAAAAATGACTAATAGTTTTTTTTAAATAGATGGTTAAAAAAACTATGATTGAAATGAATTATATTGGTGTAAGCAAAAGCAACTACACACAAATTTTATGTAACGAAAAGTTGCGCAAAAAGTACGCAAAAAATATTTTCGTGTATCCGAATCTCCTTTAGGACACCCGACGCTCATGAACCCGTAGAAATTTTCTAATTTCCATCCTAGACAACAATAACTATCCCTACGTCCTACCCTATGCTGGGAAAGTAAGTATTGAAAGTAAAGGAAATAACATGCAACAAAGTAATAGAAATAAAGTAACTAAACAACAGAAGAACGCCTCATGATAGATCTTGTTTTCCGGATCAGCCTGAGATACTTCGCACGAAAAACTCGATCGACATGCCGTCTTGAAACGCCGGGCACTAATGGGTGGAGGCACTAATATGCTTATCAAGCGTTCAATTTGTCCACACACTTTCTATGTGGGACTTATACTTCAACAAAAAGGGGTGTCGTAGACCAGTACACAATCTTACCGTCCCACTCCCGGATCCCAAACCCACCTTAGCCATCTGGTAACTGCCACGAAGAAGACGACGACAAACGAGAAGCATAAGGCTCATACCTTCCGTGCACCTATAAGCGTCCGTTGAACCGTGGACGTTCAATGAGCCGAGGACGAGTGGAATTGTGGTGAGTAGGACCAGTGCTGTAGCAACGGCTAAAAGAGAAGCATGGGAGGGGCTGGTGGTAGTGGTCGGTATGACCATAACAACGACAACGATTGAGATTACAAGGAAAAAGCCTTAATCTCTCTTAGAGAGAAAGTCTCTTAGGACTTATTACAAACTTTGCAATTTTTTATTTTAATTTCACTGCACGGTAAAAAAAAAATTAGACAGTCAAATTGGCACTAATTTTAAATTATTTTCAAAAAATAAATAAATCAGTTGACCCTCGATTTGGTGTGCTCCCACTGCGTGCTCTGACCCTATTTTGAAGCCAGCTACATAATGCTAAGGTTATTAAACCAGTTTAACACAGTAACTGCATGTTCTGTTTCGCGCCTCACACAGCCCTTCAAAATCACCAGGCGTTAAACCCTAGAAGTCTGTGGTGTGTGCTCGTATCACTCTACCAACTCCTATTATCGCAAATTCTGCTCCAAATCCCCAATTTCGACTCGTTATCGCTAACAAGGTTTGTTTACTTTTACCTCTATTTGCATTAACGTGTTTTAATCTGTAAATTGTGGAAAAAAAACAAGAACGATCCGCGAATCAGTGTTTTCAATTTTGCTCTCTCGATTCCTGTCTCAAATGATAATTTAGTGCAATTGTGATGATCTTTTGTTGGGTTAACAATGGGGGAAGTACATGCAACTAGAGATTCGATTCAATTTTAGTGTGGGGTTTGTTAGCGGATCAATTGAAATTTGGTACTTTTTCCTGCCGATTCGATATGGCTGATAATGTTGGTGATTTAGGTTCTGATCAATGTGAGAGTAAATTGAAAGCTCCTATGGTGACCAACAATGGTGCTAAATGTGTTGGAAAGAATGGCTCGAAGGAAGCTGTTTTGGGGGGAAGATCGAGCCCTAGACTGAATAACACCGAGAAGAGACCTTCATCTGCTCTAGAAGATAGAGGGAAAAGCAAAGTATCCAAGGTTAGAGACTCGAAAGACGAGGACTTGGCTAATTTGGGAACAAGTTCTGTTTCTGATGATTTTGGTCAGAGTAAATTGAAAGCTCCTACGGCGACCAACAATGGTGCTAAATGTGTTGTAAAGAATGGCTCGAAGGAAGCTGTTTTTGGGGGGAGATCGAGTCCCAGACTTAATAATGCCGAGAAGAGACCTTCAGCTGCTCTAGAAGAAAGAGGGAAGAGCAAAGTATCCAAGGTTAGAGACTCGAAAGATGAGGACTTGGCTAATTTGGGAACAAGTTCTGCTTCTGATGATCTTGGTCAGAGTAAATTGAAAGCTCTTACAGTGACCAACAATGGTGCAAAATGTGTTGGAAAGAATGGCTTGAAGGAAGCTGTTTTGGGGGGAAGATCGAGTCCTAGACTGAATAAAGCCGAGAAGAGACCTTCAGCAGCTCTAGAAGATAGTGGGAAGAGCAAAGTATCCAAGGCTAGAGACTCGACAGACAAGGACTTGGCTAATTTGAGCACAAGTTTTGCTTCTGATGATCTTGGTCAGAGTAAATTGAAAGCTCCTATGTTGACCAACAATGGTGCTAAATGTGTTGGAAAGAATGGCTCGAAAGAAGCTGTTTTTGGGGGGAGATCGAGTCCCAGACTTAATAATGCCGAGAAGAGACCTTCAGCTGCTCTAGAAGAAAGAGGGAAGAGCAAAGTATCCAAGGTTAGAGACTCGAAAGATGAGGACTTGGCTAATTTGGGAACAAGTTCTGCTTCTGATGATCTTGGTCAGAGTAAATTGAAAGCTCTTACAGTGACCAACAATGGTGCAAAATGTGTTGGAAAGAATGGCTTGAAGGAAGCTGTTTTGGGGGGAAGATCGAGTCCTAGACTGAATAAAGCCGAGAAGAGACCTTCAGCAGCTCTAGAAGATAGTGGGAAGAGCAAAGTATCCAAGGCTAGAGACTCGACAGACAAGGACTTGGCTAATTTGAGCACAAGTTTTGCTTCTGATGATCTTGGTCAGAGTAAATTGAAAGCTCCTATGTTGACCAACAATGGTGCTAAATGTGTTGGAAAGAATGGCTCGAAGGAAGTTGTTTTGGGTGGGAGATCAAGTCCTAGACTGAATAACGCCGAGAAGAGACCTGCAGCCACTCTAGAAGATAGTGGGAGGAGCAAAGTATCCAAGGTAAGAGACTTGACAGGCGAGGGCTTGGCTAATTTAAGAACAAGCTCCGCTTCTGATGATCTTTGTCAGAGTGAATTGAAAGCTCCTATGGTGACCAATAGTGGTGCTAAATGTGTTGGAAAGAATGGCAAGGAGGAAGCTGTTTTGGGGGGAAGATCGAGTCCTAGACTGAATAATGCCGAGAAGAGACCTTCAGCCACTCTAGAAGATAGTTGGAGGAGCAAAGTATCCAAGGTAAGAGACTCGACAGACAAGGACTTGGTTAATTTAAGAACAAGCTCCGCTTCTGATGATCTTGGTGAGAGTAAATTGAAAGCTCCTATCGTGATCAACAATGGTGCTAAATGTGTTGGAAAGAATGGCTCGAAGGAAGTTGTTTTGGGTGGAAGATCAAGTCCTAGACTGAATAACGCCGAGAATAGACCTGCAGCTGCTCTAGAAGATAGTGGGAGGAGCAAAGTATCCAAGGTAAGAGACTTGACAGGCGAGGACTTGGCTAATTTAAGAACAAGGTCCACTTCTGATGATCTTGGTGGGAGTGAATTGAAAGCTCCTATGGTGACCAACAGTGGTGCTAAATGTGTTGGAAAGAATCGCACGGAGGAAGCTGTTTTGGGGGGAAGATCGAGTCCTAGACTGAATAACGCCGAGAAGAGACCTTCAGCCACTCTAGAAGATAGTGGGAGGAGCAAAGTATCCAAGGTAAGAGACTCGACAAACGAGGACTTGGTTAATTTAAGAACAAGCTCCGCTTCTGATGATCTTGGTGAGAGTAAATTGAAAGCTCCTATCGTTATCAACAATAATGCTAAATGTGTTGGAAAGAATGGCACGGAGGAAGCTGTTTTGGGGGGAAGATCGAGTCCTAGACTGAATAACGCCGAGAAAAGACCTTCAGATGCTCTAGAAGATAGAGGGAAGAGCAAAGGATCCAAGGTTAGAGACTCAACAGACGAGGACTTGGCTAATTTCGGAACAAGTTCTGCTTCTGATGATCTTGGTCAGAGTAAATTGAAAGCTCCTACGGTGACCAACAATGGTGCTAAATGTGTTGGAAAGAGTGGCTCGAAGGAAGCTGTTTTGGGTGGAAGATCAAGTCCTAGACTGAATAATGCCGAGAAGAAACCTTCAGCTGCTCTAGAAGATACTGGGAGGAGCAAAGTATCCAAGGTAAGAGACTCGACAGACAAGGACTTGGCTAATTTGAGAACTAGCTGCACTTCTGATGATCTTGGTCAGAGTAAATTGAAAGCTCCTATGGTGACCAACAATTGTGCTAAATGTGATGGAAAGAATGGCTCGAAGGAAGCTGTGTTGGGGGGAAGATCGAGTCCTAGACTGAATAATGCGGAGAAGAGACCTTCAGCTGCCCTAGAAGATAGAGGGAAGAGCAAAGTATCCAAGGTTAGGGACTCGACAGACGTGGACTTTTCTAATTTGGGAATAAGTTCTGCTTTTGACGATCGTGGTCAGAGTAAATTGGAAGCTCCTATAGTGACCAACAGTGCTGCTAAATGTGTTGGAATGAATGGCACGAAGGAAGCTGCTTTGGGGGGAAGATTGAAACCTAGACTGAATAATGCTGAGAAGAGGCCTTCAGCTTCTCTAGAAGATAGAGGGAAGAGCAAAGTATCCATGGTCAGTGACTCGACAGATGAGGACTTGACTAATTTGGGAATAAGTTCTGCTTCTGATGATCATGGTCAGACTAAAGTGAAAGCTCCTACAGTGACCAACAATGGTGCTAAATGTGTTGGAAAGAATGGCTTGAAGGAAGCTGTGTTGGGGGGAAGATCGAGTCCTAGACTGAATAAAGCCGAGAAGAGACCTTCTGCTGCTCTAGAAGATAGACGGAAGAACATAGTATCCGAGGTTAGAGACTCGACAGATGAGGACTCAGCTAATTTGGGAATAAGTTCTGCTTCTGATGATCTTAGTCAGAGTAGTAATTCGGCCCTCAATCAGTATAGTCTGAAATGGGAGGACAATGGTGGCTCATCAGCTAAACCAAATGCAGAGATATTGAAAGTATTTCATTCACATTACTTGCGCTCCGTTCAGGTGATTGATCTCATCAATAATTTTCCTTATCTAATTGAATTAAATGGTGCATGTTTTGTGTATATCCATGGAGTTCTGGATTCTTTGGTGAAATGTAGTACATGGAACAATAATTTTTGTTCTTGTTGTGTTTGTTCCTTGAATACACATTTAAGTGTGTTAAAAAGGTTGTCTATGCTTGACACAGGAAGAGCAGAGATGCACGAATGGGGTGATTAATGATTCCCAAATCTTTAAGGGTTCAAAAAATAATGTAAGGATGTTCATTTAGACATATTTCCATTTTTTATTGCTTCATTAAAGCATGCATATATTTATCCTATCAGTTTCAGAAGAGGAAAACAGTCTGTTGCAAGTTTTCTGTATAAATTATATTTTGCTAGCAAAGTACTAGCTAGATGCTCTGACTATCAGTGATGGGGATATATCCAAATGACCCCATTACAAAATCGTACTTATTTATTGCCATGAGACTTTAATTGCGTTTATTTTTCTCCATTTTGAAAACTTCAGAAAAATAAAAGTGCTTTAGAGTTTTGGATATAGACATGTTATTATTCCTTGTTATTTTGTTGCAGATGTTGAAGAATAGTGCAGTTCTATATCCCAAAAAAAGATCTCACAACTTATCAGGTAGTTGCAAATGCTATGATTGATATATGTGGTTCTATTACCTTGATAAAGAAGTTCGTTTATGATATATTAGTATTTAGCTTCTGTTCTGTTTATATTTAAATGTCTTAGGCTGCTCTATTAAGGTAAAAAGGTTTCATCATATTAGAAGTGTAAAAGTATCTTTTAGCTAAGAGGATTTAGTATGGCTTTTTTTATTATTATCCAGGTACTAGAGTTGGGCGACAACTTTTTTCACAAGATGAATTGATGGCTGTAGGTTTTCGCGGTCATTCATTGGAGGAAATTGATTATACGGAAACTCTTTCTCGAGATATGGTAATGTATCTGAACTTTTTTCACTTGTAGTTGCACTTTTTTTTCCGGTTTTTGCTGTCCCGTGCTCGTGTAGAGCTACTTTGAAGAAATGAAATTGTATCATTTGTATTTGCGTGGTTCTGAAATTTGGTTCCAATTACTTGCCTGACATGGTTCTTTATCTCTTTTTGCATCTTACAGGAGAAATATAAGGGTTATAAATTCCCACTTGCATTTGTGCTAGTGTTGCCGGATCAATATAGAGATCCTGATAACTCCGAAGATTTTGTGTACATAGCTGAAGGTGGAAATGATGCAATAAGTCGCGGTGATTTGGCTCTTCAGGTGTGTACTTTGGAAATATGGTTAAGCTATTGAAGAGTATTTTATTTCATTGTCAAATTTCTCTGTGATAAGCTTCTAGTATCTTTTTTTTTTAATTCCTTCAAGAACTATGACGATATCGGTTAAGTTTCAGCGCTGATTTACTGGACTTCCTGCAGAATAATAAGGAACAAGATGTACCAGTTAGAATCATTTGTGAATACAAATGTGATAGCAGTTATGTTGACAGGGTTCCCACGGATGAAGGTCTATTCAAGGTGCTTGTCTAATCTACTTCTTTTCTAGTACACAATTTTACATGTTCAAGCTTGTTTATGCACATTGCGATTGTCAAAGAAGTTAATCTACTTATTTTTTTCTTCTGTTCTTACAATTGATTGGTATGTGCATGTATTAACAATTTTAACAAGTTGATTACCACTACTTATTTGCACTTGAGTGACTGGTTCTTCTGCCAAACAACGAGCAGCGCAGGGAGATACAAATTTATAATTTTCAATCCTTTTTTCTAATTCACTTTACCTTTAATAAATTCTCTTTGCGAAGTGTCTATCTTTGTTAATTGTGTAAGCCATTAATTTTTCACTCCATGCAGGTTGTTGACTTTTGGACTGAGGAAGGTACACTGAAATACCGAATGCAGCGGCTTCCAGGACAGTCCAAGTTAGTCGCAAAGCAGGTTCACAACTATATCATATTTACTGAATTCCACTCATTGTTTCTGCTATTTTCTTAAGAAAACACAAATTTAAAATTGGTAAGAAACAAGTATGAGTAGTAGATAATGCAGCATAATGTTATAGTCCCCGATTTGGATCGAGTTATGGGATAGGTGATGTAACATTTGTTGGAGAGAACACAAAATGCAAGATCTCATATAGCACTCGTTAGAGAGAACGCAAGATCTCATGTATCATTCATTAGAGAGAACGCAAGATCTCATGCAACATTCGTTAGAGAGAATGCAAGATCTCATGTAGCATTCATTAGAGAGAACGCAAGATCTCATGCAACATTCGTTAGAGAGAATGCAAGATCTCATAGTAGCACAACTACTCTAATTACTCTGACTAAGAACTTACAATAATACTAATTTTAAGATTAATTCTTGTTTGCCTCTTCGTTAAATGACCAGCTTGTCAATAAGCTGGATTTCCAAACTAACATAAAAATCATGTAGCTTCCTATGATCACACCACCTTAAATAACTACCCACGATCACTTAGTTATTAATAACTACTCATGACCACTACAAGCAAATAATAATAGCATTATAGGAAACTTCTATTAGACTCATGACATCACTCCCCACTTCAAATGGTGCTTGACCCCTAACACCAAATTATGATGGTGCAAAAAGATGTTTTTAACTGGCGGGGGATCGGGCTGTGGTCGTGGAGGCTTGGAAACACGAGATTGCTGAATTCGGCTGGCTATTTCTTGTTGCCACGTCTCGATGGCTGCATTGTCCTCGTACATGTGAATGACCTCTATAGGTTGTTCCCGAAAAGGCCGCATTTTTGCTATAACTCTCCGCTCTAATACCATTTTTTAGTCCTCGATTTGGATCGAGTTATGGGATAGGGGTTGTAACATTTGTTGGAGAGAGCATAAGATTTCATATAGCATTCGTTGGGGAGAATGCAAGATCGCATATAGCATTCGTTAGACAGAACGCAAGATCTCATGTAGCACAACTAATCTAATTACTCTGACTAAAAACTTACTATAATACTAATTTTAACATCAGTTATTGCTTGCCTCTTCATTAAAGGACTAGCTTGTAAATAAGCTGGATTTCCAAACTACCACAAAGATCATGTAACTTCCCATGATCACAGCACCTTAAGTAACTACTCATAACTAATTAATAACTACCCATGATCACAATGTAACTATTAATAACTACCCATGACCACTACAAGCAAATAATAATAGTAATGCTATTAGGAAACTTCTATTAGACTCATAACACACAAACATATATTTTTTTTGTTGGCCATGTTTCTATACTCACACACCTAGTTTGCCTTTCCACATCAGGTTCCCTCCTCAAATATATGCTTGCCTAAAGCTCTTTCTGCAATTCCCGGGTACGAGAATCGATATGTGTCCTTAAAACCATCTATATACTGATGCAATACCCTTAATGTATTCTAAACTTGTGGGCATGTTTCATTTCCAAAGGTTGGTGTGCAAGGACATCTCTAACGGTCAAGAGCCTATTTGTATTCCTGCCACCAACATTTACGATGATCCTCCTGTTGGGCCTGCAGGTAAGCTCATTGTGTACCTTTGACTTAACAAATTGCAAAGTGACAGAATTTATGCCATATTATTGACAAACCCATAAAATTGCAGGCTTTACGTATATTAAGTCTGTTCAAGTCTCCGATACGGTGAACTTTCCCCCTGATGCTCCCGGATGCAGTTGCAAGGGAAGCTGTACTAACAAGAAGACTTGTTCTTGTGCTCAACTCAATGGCTCTGACTTTCCTTATGTGCCCACAAATGGCGGCAGGTGAGAGTTTGGTTTTGGCGTTGTGCTAACTAGAAAAACCTCAGTGAAAGATTTCGCATTTAATGATAATTTCTAACCATTTTTCATTGCCTGGTCAGATTGTTTGAATCAAGCGATGTGGTGTTTGAATGTGGCCCAAGGTGTAACTGTGGACCTAATTGCATCAACCGTACCTCCCAACGAGGATTGAAATACCAACTTGAGGTTTGATTAACAACACTGCTTTCAAAATTTGTTGCCTTCCTATGGAATTTGAACTATCTACTTTGTGGCCTTAACAGGTGTATCGTACGCCGAAGAAAGGGTGGGCCGTGAGGTCTTGGGACTTCATTCCATCCGGTGCCCCAGTGTGTGAATATGTAGGTATTCTTAGGAAGACAGATGAGCTAGAACATGCTTCAGAGAATGAGTATATATTTGAAATTGATTGCTGGCAAACAATGAATGAGATTGGAGGAAGAGAGGTAGGCACCATTACCAATCCCTATTTTTTTTTTGCACGTGTAGGTCTTCTTAAACTAAAAACTAGAAACCACTTGATCTCACTGTCGAGATCAAGATCTGAATGACGCAGCAGCGTGTGTGCGCTTCTGCTTTAAATTCAGAGGAATGAGGGGATAGAACAGTCATTGTGCACCGTTCTGATATCGGGATTTATAGGACTAGAATTGTTACATATCAGAATTTATCAGACTAGAACCGGACGAAACTACCCTCGTAAACAATAGTAAAAGGAAAGTTACCATCACAATGGTCGCCTTATTTACAAAAATGTCACCAAAATGTCACCGCACTTTTTGAATCAATCTCAGCTATGGTTTTTTGTTTTTAGTTTAAGGAGTGACGCTTAGGTTCCAATAACTATCATCGGTATGATGTTTGATTGAAACATAACATGTAGCATTGTTTCCCCTGCAGAGAAGATACCGTGATGTATCGATAAGCTGGGACGAGGCCTCTTGTTCTGATAAGGACGGCGAGGAGATGCAAGAGAGTGAGTACTGCATAGATGCAGGGTCGTTTGGGAATGTGGCAAGATTCATCAATCATAGCTGTGACCCCAACCTGTTTATTCAGTGTGTATTGAGCTCTCACCGTGACATTAGATTTGCTCGGTTGATGTTATTTGCTGCAGATGACATACCTCCCATGCAGGTACGTTTGGTCCTGATGTTGAGTAACAAACAGGTTTGGATTAACAAGGAACAACTAATAAGTTTTGGTGTGCAGGAACTGACGTATGACTATGGTTACGCACTTGATAGCGTTATTGGTCCGAACGGGGAAGTGAAAAAGTTGGCGTGTTTCTGCGGCGCAAAATGCTGCAGAAAGAGGTTGTACTAAGTTTACCTCGCATTGGCTTCGTTATGGCATGGGTAATAATGCTAAGAGCATCCACCATGGATGGAGTCTAGTATTGATTCGGTGAAAAAGATGGTGACATAGTGTTTTTTTCTCCTTGGGTTCTGCAATTTGCTCTCATTGCGTCTATGAATTCATAGACGCTGAAACTGTATAGAATAGGGGCAGTTTCTTCTTCTCAGCAAATTCTTCTGAGGTATTTTTGCCGATTAGACTGCAAAATCAACTTCTATTGTGGATGGTCTAATAGTTGTGATTATTAGCCCTTGTTTATATATGCATGAAGAGAGTTATTATGTGTCACAAGTTGTAAGTGTGATATTTATAATTTAGGATTGTAACCCCATCCCTTATTCTCCAAACAGTCTTACTTTCTTTACTGGATGTCCATGTTCCCTGCTAACTAAATTGAATATTTTAAATATCAAAATCCATATAAAAGTATACATTATAGAAATTTGAAAAAAAAACAGAATTTTGGAATATTAGTTTAGAAGATTGGTGGTCTCAATGTGTAGAGTGAGTCTATGGTATAAAGATGACAAATATAGCTCCCAGGCCCAGTTATACATATAGATATGGAAGAAATAGGATAAGGGTGAAGAGAAGACAGAGGTGATAGATTAGGTAGGTGTGATATTTGCACCACAAAAGCACAAGGTTTCACTTCACTCAGTAACAGCTGTAAGGTAGTGTGTGTGGCAGTAAGTAAGAGACAGTTATGTAATGTTGGTAGCCCATACCTTTTGACATTGCTCTTTTGTTTTTTTGAGCATCACATGTCAATGCCATGCTATCTTTTTTCTTTCTTGCCAGTCTTTTCATGCTCCCAAGAGGAATGGATACACTTTGTCACACACCTTTACTCCTTTACTCTTTATTGTCAATTAGTAGTATTATTATTATTTAAACTCTTACTTTCATAGTAGCAATCGCCAATCAGGGGTCGGATAAAGCAAAACCGTCAAATCAATATCAACCTAAAATCGACCGTTTCTTCACGATTTTCGATCGTGTTTTTGGGCGGAAACTGAACAAAGAATCAAAAACTAGTTGTTTGCTAAATTGGATATGCATCTGAAAATTCTGAGTGAAATCTATTTCTTTTGTGTTAAGCCAATATTCTCATTAAACCCGTTTATTGTAAGTTGAGTTGTTTTTTTAACGAAGTACTATCTTACTTAATATGTATTGCATGTGATTTTTTCCCATGATATTTGAAAAAAAAACGTTGCAATTCTTTTTATCCAAAAACACCCGTTTTCGATTGGGTTTGTTTTGATCCGTTTATGGGTGTTTTTTTGTCCGAAAACTGAATTTTAATTTTAAAATAGTAAAAACCCAAAAAATACAAAGAAACCCTATTTTAGCTTAATCTAACCCACCACCGGTACATGTTCTATGCAAGTGTGCCCATTGAAATTCGAACATGTAACCTTAACAAAAAAAAGTGAGATGTGAAGAGCTCTTTACCATGATACTCATGCTGGTTTCAAATCACTCACAGAAATAACCAAAGCACTCCCTATAAGTAAATAATTAAGTTAGTGGTCAAACACAATACCCAATTCATAATTTTGCACTCACATTACGGTTAGGTCAAACAGCAAATCAAGGAAGAGAGTAGGAGTAGTAGTAGGAGTAGGAGAAGAAGAGAGAGTTGTTTCAAAGAAAAGTTGTCCAAGTAAAGAGAAGCAATACAACCCCACCACACAACACAATAATTCACATGTTAGCTGCCAACAATTGCTTCCTACTAGTTAGAATTCAATCCTTCATGTACAAAATACCGTATTTCCCCGACAATACGGCAATCAGATACAAAATGCCCCTGGTGAGAACCCAACACACAAAAATGCAGCAGTCACAAGAATCACACCATCACAAAGCTACCCCCGAAACCAAATCCCCGACTTGTATAATCATCGAAATACTTACATTCTGTTCAGAAACTATGCAACTGTGTAAGCATGGAAACGAGCTCATCGCTAGAAGGCCTGTCTGCAGGCAAGTCGGACAGGCACACAGCAGCAATTCTCACAGCCATTAGCATCTCATCTTCCTCCATTTCTTCTCCTAGAATGCTCTTATCTAGGGCTTCCCGTGCCTCCCCTGCTTGCTGCAAGTGCCTCAGCCACTGCCCCAAGCTCCCTCCATTGCTTGCTTCACCAAAGAACGGCTCCCTTGGGTCTCTACCCGTTAACAAAACTCCCAGTATCATCCCAAAACTGAAGATGTCACTCTTATCCGTATACCTGTACACAATGATCAAGAAATCATCTTCAACAAAGGCACATATAAAGAAAGCTACCAGAAGAACAAACTCAAGCTAATCATCTTCATCACTTAGGTCTTCGGACCTCACTTCTGATTTATTTCTTCGGTTCTTCCCAACTTTTGTTGGGTTTCTCTCTATCAGGTCCTTTGGACCTCTTTGTCTCTATTTAGCCTTCACAAAAAAATTAGAGCTCCCTTCTACATAAGGGAGCTCGTGCTCCATACATCAATCTTAAAAAGTTCTTTAAGAAAAATTAAAAATGTTTTGTGCTCCTTTACTTCTATATAAGCAAGGTCTTGAGACCTTACGTTTTGATACACCTTATTTAGCCATTAAAAATATCTTCTTCACTTATTTATTCCCTAAATGACTGATTTAAGTATTAAACTAACCCCAATAGCTATTTATTCCCCTAAGCAACCCGAACTATTATCATTCTTCATGCAAGATTACAATTAATACAACCTAGTACAAGTACAGTTAAAAATAAGCATATTCAGCAACACATAACATAGATTCAATTTCAAGGTCCAACAAGTTTCCATAAGGCAGCAATGCATTATTTGTTGAGACTAAGCAAAAAAAGAAAGTCAACTTATTAAAACCAACTGGCAAATTTGGTAAATTTTATATGTAAATAGCTGTATTGTAAGTACCTGCAGTTTTGGAAACATTCTGGAGCACTGTAGCCAGAAGCAGAGCCATCTGAATTAGGCATGAGCTTAGCCAAGCCACAATCAGCCAACCTTGGTTCAAACTCAGCATCCAATATAACATTTGTAGGCTTCAAATTGTAGTGAAGAAGTTGAGGAACACAACAAAAATGGAGGAATTGAAGACCCTTTATGACCCCAACTGCAATCCGAAGCCTAATCTCCCAACCTAATTGCAACTGATTCTCCTTAACCCGGTTCATTGCATCTTGGAGGCTTCCTGTTGGGACATAGTCATAAACCAAAGAGAACCTATCATGGTCTCGAACATAAGCTCTCAGGCTCATCAAGTTCCTATGCTTCAAGCTAGCAAGCATTTCAAGCTCTTGCTGGACCCTTCTCTTGGCTGACTTGCTATGGGTATCGGGAGAGCCACTCCCGAAAGGCTCTAGCTTCTTCACAGCATAAGTGAGGCCATTGTCGAGAACCGTCTTGTAGTACTTACCATTGGGGCTAGACCCGAGAAGCTGGTTCTCATTTCCCAGAGCTGATTGGAGCTTCTTGGGGACTATTTCCGGGGCAAAAATGACTGGCCCTTTGAGAATTGGGGTGCGGTTCACATACCTAACAAAGTTCCTGATCAGAAAAGCAACAAAAAGGGCTAGAGCTAAACCTGTTATTACTCCTAATACTATGCTCAACACAATCCTCTTAACTCCAATTTTGAATTCGGGCTGTTTAGAAGGGGAAGGAGGCTCTGAGGAGGAGATATGCTTGACTATGCTCTCCTGGCATTGCACACTGGTCTGTGGAAAGCACAAAATGGAGAGCAGAAGCAAAGTTGTGACATTTCTGCTGAAATGGAGAACCAAGAGTTTATTCTCCATGTGAAGCACAAACCCACGAAGCTCAAAGCTTCTCAACTCCAATCTTCAGCCGTTCCCGGCACAAAACGGCACAAAACCCCCGAAAGCTCCAATTTTTACACAGACCCAGAAAGCAGAACTCAACTAAAGTGAGCTCTCTCACCTTCAATTCCCATTAAAAGCCAAGCCAGACCTCTCTTCTCTATGGGAAGCACAAAACCCACAAAGCTCAAAGCTACTCAGCTTCAATCTTGAGTGGAACCAAACTAGTCCCAGCACAAAACCTCAAAAATCTCCAAGCAAAACTCAACTCAAACAAGCTCTCGATCAGCTTAATTTTGGTTAGAATCCCAGAAAAAATCACCAAAAACATAGGCAAGCAGACCCGGGAGAGAAGCTGAAACGGATAAGATATGAGACAAAACTCGCATTTGAACTCAAAATCTTCACAGTAAAGACATAGAGAATCATTTCGTCACCGAATCCCATAAACCACAAGCGAGAACCTCCTTTTTCCGAGACGAATCTAGCACCTGCAAAATGCTCCCCCACCACTCACGGTCGCATACCCATTACCAATACGCTTCACCATTTTCAAAATACAGAGAAAAATCGCAGAGAGAAACAAGAGTTTCCCAGAAAGAGTAGGCGATTCACGAAATGGGGTCGCTTTCTTCACCAACAGCTTCCATTATTGTCCTCGCACGGAACCAAACCCAGGAAAATTAAAATTGAAATAAAAACCCAAAAATGGTTCAGTAGAGTACTTGCTTGTGGTTTTTTTAAAAAAACAAAACCGCGAGTGAATACAGAAACAGAGTACACAGACTACAGACACACACAGGACGAGAGCTGCTGAAGCGTGACCCTATCACAAATCTGGGTGGGTTCCCGCCCTAGAGATCCGCTCCGACCCGTACCCGACTGAGGTGGGGTCCACGTGACACGTGTGAAGGAGCATTGCCCGTGTCGCTGTCACGCGGCCGAAAGCGAAACATCGAACTGTGCGACGGAAGATCTCAGCCGTCGGTTGAGTGAGGGCTTTGATCAGGACCGAACCACGGGAATTTGTGCGACCTGGCTTTTGCTTTGATTTTGAATTTGATTATACAAATGCAAAGCGTCTTGTCGTCAGATAAGTGTTGTTTTTTCCTTGGAATAATCTGCTTTTTTGTCTTCCGAAAAAAGAATTTATTTATTATATTTTATCTCTAAATTTATTCCCTTTTCACAGCCACATTTCCTTTGTTTACACGTAAATAAATGATTACCAATGTTTCAAATTCATAGTATCCGTACGAGGCGTATCCGATCCTAGAATGTCCCGAAAACACTTGTGGGAATTTGAATGTCCCGATAACCCAAGGATTCCTCGGCAACGGCTAAGATTGGGCCAAAAGCAAAGAGAGAACACAACCTTAATAACAATTCTTTTTAACATTTGTCCCGACAACAGTGTTTTAAAAATATCAACTCAGTGTTGTCTAAGCGTCCGTTTAGGCCTCATTTATGCCTAATCAAGTGCCGTCTACGCGTCCGTTTAGGTCTCATTTTATGCTTAATCGATCCGATTGAAGAGTTGTATTTATGAGTTATTTGGTGTTATTTTTATATATTTTAAATATTTATTATTATAAAAAAAAATCATATTTTGTTTTTATATATAGTAATATATCTATTAAAAATAGAAGAATACAAATCCGATCAATCTCCGAATACCATAACCGTCCGACTAACGACTTTTAGAACCTTGCCCACAACACAAAGATTTACAGTCGAAAAGAAGCTTGAATCCAATGCCCAAAATACCCCTATCAAAAGAAGGAAGTAAATAAATAGATAAACAGAACACATTACATTGCAAGGAAGCCAAGCCACTCTGGAAACAGAGGATGATGACAATTTACACATGATATGGCCAGCCCAGGCCCAGGGGGCAGGCAAAGCCTAAACCTACCACACTCTTCTCTCAAATATTTTATCAACATAATTTTATGCATAAATCAACACCTTTTTTTTGTTATATATGACCCGACCTCAGGCTTTCAGTTTCAGGAGTACAATCCATTTGAGTCTGACAATAGAGAGAGGACTTCATGGTCCACAAAGTTTGACTTACTAGCAAGATCCATAGGAGTCTTCCCCTCCACACATACAGCCCGTGGGTCTGCTCCCCTGTAAATCACAGTTGAAACAGATATTTAAGAGAATGAAAATAGAAACACAAAATATCCAATATTGAAAAGCTGAAATTGACTATGTGATGTGATCCAAGCAAGTTTTCCGGTGATGAGCAATCAGTGGCCAATGTTCAAAAATGGTGCCCAAGACATTTGGGTACGCAAAGTACGGTCACTACAGTACGACATCCCGCTGGGGTTTGCCTAGTGGTCAAGTGAGCTCTCTTACCTCCTTATGGTCATGAGGGGTTTGAATCCCAATCGGTTACCTGTTTGGGAGCAGGTGTGGGGTCCAGGATTAACCTTTGGTTAAACTAGATTAGGGTTAGGTTAGATTTCCCGCTTTATCGTTGATAAAAAACATAACACCAACACGACAGCGTCATGTTAGCAAATTAATAGTGTCACAACAGAATGGACCAAAACTAAATAAGATGGATATTTTGGGCATCAAATTTGATCGACAAAACATTTAGACATGAAATTCGAACAAAACTGATACTTGGGGCATCACTTTTAACAGTATCCTATAATAGGGTCAAACAGAATATGGTTCCTTCTTTTTATGGACTTTATGGCCTGTTTTATTAGTCCGGTACTAAAGTATCTTTAGGTTGCATAAGAAAGTAGATAGATTAGGAGGAACATGTACTCAACTGAAACATTGTGATAGGGGCCTAATCTATCTGACAAAAATGCTACGAACAGAGCCATGATGCAGTAAGGGTAGTGAGAGTCACCTTGCGAGAAGCAGCTTTACCAAAGCAGCTCTGCCTCTGAGAACACAACGATGGAGCGGGGTTTGACCTCTTGTATTCCTTGCATTTACATTTGCACCATACTGTAGGAGGAGCTCAACCATACCAATGTCTGCAGTTTCACAAGCAAGGTGAAGAAGGGTGCACCCTTCTAGATCCTCCAAGATCTGGCCATCAGTTGTACTTGAGAGGTCCAAGGGGCTAGTAGAGGAACAATTGTCCAAGGAGTCCCCTCTTAAACAGCTAGTGCCGTGTTCGAGGCTTGGTTGATCTTGCAGTAACATTACTTTAGCAAGTGTTAAAGAAGAGCTAGACAATGCTTGCTCATATATTGTATTGATGTCTGCTTCAGAATTGACAATGTGGCGGTATAGGGCTTTTTTGTCATTCGAACGAACAGCCTCCCAGATCTGGTGAGTTACTGATTGAGGATAATTACTGCTCTTCAGCTTGCGAACAAATAGCTTTTCAGCATACTGTAATCAAACAAATTGCGCATTTAGTTTTATCTTCTGAAATAATAAGCAAGTCTCAAGGGCTTATAGTATTAATACAAGGTCAAACCTTGGCGTGAATGAACTTCTCCTTAACTGATATGGGATCAGAGTGGATCGGTTTGCTGAGAAAAACAAGTTGCGGCTTCTCAGACTTGTATAACCTTCATCAGCAGAATTTAAGGTGCATTTTAGGAACCACATGGCTAAATATCATTGATTTTGAAGGAAAAATAATTTTTCATCTTGATCGTAAGTGAGGACTTATTAGTATTACCCACCCTGAATGAACTAATTCAACCTGAATGGCACTTCTTGATTGAAGTTGTTCCTCCCAGACCGAGTTTGCAAAGGTATTGCCCAAAGACTGAAATAAACTTATGACAGAAGGCTCCCAAATTTTGACATCAAGGGTAAGTGATCTTACCTGAAAGACAGATTACACAAGAGCCCGCAAAAATAGCATCATATGCATATTTAAAACAACGCACATCTAGGAAAAGATATGGATATCCTCTACCATAGTTCACATGACTTGACTTAAAATGTTATTAACCAAGTTCGACTAATTCTAATCTATTAGTACTACCCCAGTTATGTAGATTACATATAGCTCAATTATCTTTGAGCACTTTTCTTTGTCAAATTTGAAACCTGTTGTCACAACAAACACAATGTGTAGGAAACCAAATTCACCTAACCGGAGGAACCAGTAAAGGCCAGTTAGTCAAATATACAGAACTTACCTTTGATATATGCACACCAAGATTCCGATGAACACCAGAGCATTCAATGCAAACAAGAACACCAAGATTCAAAGATGCCCAATCTGGTTCAGGAGCACCACAATCAGCACATCTATCGTTCCCACACACTGTATGCAACACATCAATTGGCTTCTCAGTTTTAAAACCAGATCTCTGCTGTTGTGAACTCCTTGAGGGACGTTCATAATGTGCAGTAGAAAGGCTCCTCTCTGATGTGTATTCTTCCGTAGCAGTGTGATCAAAGTCTGAACTTTCAAATGAACTACTATCACTGGCAGACCGATGATGACAACCTCCCATAGCACTAGCGAGGCACTGAAATATAACAAGATTAAATCACCAATATTACTACACAAATTAATAACAATATGGTTCTGTATGAGTTTTTGATAATTACCCTCTCAGGAGCCTGAGAACTAAGTAACGAAGCGATCACCCCTGTTATCTTCTCAATCCAATCCATTTGATCTAGTGCACTCTCTGCCTGCACTGACAATGCATAAACAAACATTATTTCTGTCATCCTGCAAGTAGTTGGATAAATCAATCATTTGAACTCATAGAAGTAAACTACAACCTGTAGAGTGTAATTCTTAGTTGGTGAAATGATTCTAAAGCAAAACCTCAGATCTGACTGGTCAGCATCAACCTTTATAGTAGAAGTTAAAAGGTTAACCGTGTGATGAGCAACCGCTTTCTCATCATGCACTCCACCATGATGATGAGAAGAAAGCCACCGGCTTAGCAGTCCAGATCCAAGTTCAGAACTGTTCCTTTGACTAGAAAGTTGATTACCAGATCCCTATTTTAGTCAATATAAGGACAGAGGCAGGATCAGGTTTTAAGCACTGAGAGTGAGAGCATTCCAAACTTGCTGCACTACATAAAAATGAATTCGTTACTTACAGATTTATTGCACTGTTTACGATAGTAATATAGCATTCCTCGGCTGTCAAGAACAAAGAATCTTCTCTTCCAGTCACCTCTCAAATTTGAAGAGCGCTTAGAGAGATAACCTTGTCGGAGAGTTTGCACCTGAAGTAAAGCCCTTGGGTTTAGATACAAGGCATGATGGAAGAAGAAGAAAAAATAGAATGGGGGAAATGAAATGAGAATATGCCCTAGAGATTAAAATTTTCTTTTCTACCTTTCCCTTCCCTGCCGATTGCATCACTGCCTCTATCATTTTGTGTGAACTTCTACCAATAGCTTGTATACCATCTCCATTGGGAGACCCATTTGAACCATTGGAAGACCATCTGCTCTCTCGATCAATCTGTCTTTTGTACTCTTGCATCCTCTCATTAAGAGCCGCCTGCTCATAATTGGCCCTTTCTCTTGATTGTTGTGCGTAAGTTAGTACCTGCAAAACAACTAACATCAGGAACCCAAAAAACTGTATGATGACCTATTAAGTGGAATAAAGCCATAAAAGCTCATTCATGTGAAGATCGATTTCTTTTGTTTAGCACAACATTGTAAACACCTAATTAATTGTATTCTAGTTGATTTTTTTTTGTGCTATGCCAACATTGGCTAAAGAGTTCTTTTGCAAAAGAGCCCATATGTAACTTTCTGGCATATGATAATGCACATGTACACACACCCTCCTACATGCACACATATAGATTTGCTTCTAATGTACAGCTCATACTACAACGAACCTGATTGATGTATGGCTCCATCTGATGCAACAACTCATAACCCTGAGACGTTGTGAGGTTTGCAAAATGAGTATATATGCACATATAATTATATTATAACATCCAGAATTGGAAAAGGAGCTCAATCACATAACTTACCTGTTTAAAGTAACGAAGATGTGCATCCATAGTCCCACTAACTGCTTCCAAAAATTCAAACCTCTTTTTTGCTTCAACATTTGAAAGAGCACTTACCTAGATGAAGAGAGGTCAATTAAAAGGCATGGGCATAGTAAACAATTTGATGACAATAATATCAATCATAAAAAAAGGGTTAATATCATAAAGCACCACACAAGTATACACGTTTTTCAAATAAAACACTAAGTTGTGATTTTTTCATGTGGCACACCTATGTATCAACTATTTTTTCATGTGGCACACATATGTATCAACAAACTTTGATAATTTGTTTGTACATAGGTGTGCCACATGAAAAAATCATAACTTAGTGTGTTATTTGAAAAATGTGTATACTTGTGTGGTGCTTTATGATATTAACCCTAAAAAAAACTAGAAGCACAAAGTTCTACTCACTAGATCGAAACGAGTTTGCTCAAATGTAGACCTTGCGTTATGAAGCTCCTGGGATATCATTGAACTACATAAGAATTTAAAAATAGGAGGGTTTCTATATACTATGACATTAACATAGATTTAAAGGTACAAATATATCATCCCAAGCAATATATCATAGTACCTCTTCCAAAACAGAAGCTACATCAGATTTTGTGCCTTTCCTTAGCGATAAAAACTTCTCACGTGCCTGAAGGAAGGAAACTTTGATGAGTATTATAAGAAGCATACCTCCCAAATGAATATCTGGTTAATTTGAAACACTACGCGACACAAATTTAACCATATGAACCCAAAACCTGGTTTAAGATATGTGTAACTATTATATCTCTTGCTTGTCATTAATAGTTGGATTAGCTTTCTTCCAAGACAGAAGTTATAAGGCCATTTATTGAAAACTTCAGCTGCCATAATGAAAAAAATAAAACCATTTCCATTAACATGGCAATTTGTATACCGTAACCTATAGCCTTACATGCCACAGAGGCACACTAAGATTCACTTTCAATGTTCCAGTATTTCCTGGATGCAAATTGGACACTAAACACTTGATTCTTTAAATAGAAATAAGATTGTCCATCCACCATTATGTTGGAGGGAGTTCTCAACCTCTGAGCCACCTTAAGTTGGTATATTCCAGATAACATTGATAAAGACTTCATACAAATTATATCCATGAGTATGAATGTAACCAGGGATAATGTAATAACGCATCTACCAAGTCATCCAGAAGATGCTAGTCAAGAGTTTCAAACTGATCATAGCCAATCAGGAAAATAATAGTTATATTAAAAACAATGAAATGCACCTGATCATATAGAAGGCTTGTCTTATCAAAACGCTTCCGTGCTTCCTGCACCAAGTCAAGATTTCTTAAAACATACACTTCAGGGAAAATAACATATACTTAAAAAGTAATTAGTTATCTTTCAGGAAAATGAACTCCTTAACAGCTTAGCTGGATAAGAGTAAGACAGTTCAAGGTGGTAGATAAGTGACTACTGCTAGACAAGGAAATACGGAAATTTGTAGACATTGTACACTCAAGGCTTCTGTTGGACTGATACAGAGTCACATGCAGTTGCAAAAAGCAGTTCCTGGTACCTTGACATCAAGCAGATCAATATTGGCAAATTGTAGAAGTCGGTCATTTAGGATGTGCTCAACCTGGAAAAGGATACAAAAAGAAAATGGAGTGAATCACAATCCAATCAATCAGTGTCAAGAAAATGCGCATAAACAACACACAAGGCACAACAATGACTAAAGGGTCAAAAGCATGCAAAGATGCTACTTCAAATCATAGCCTAGGAATGGCATTCTAAGAAGACAAATGGGTTGCTTCATGAAAATTGAATTGCAATACAAAATAGCAGCAATAAATATCTTTACCTGGGACCGGAGAACTTCTTTATATGTACCAATTTCCCTCAGAGCAATTGTAAATTTGGTCATAACAGGACCTAAAGAAGCAAGCCGGGGTTTGAGTGAAATCAGAAAGCAATTGGCATTATATTCTCCATGACTTGTTAAGGATCACAAATAACAATTGCAACTAAGAGATTCCCATATAATGTAAATATGATAACACAAAAAAAAAAGTTTAGGACAACGTAGAAATTGATTGCAGATTCATAATCGTAAGAAGCATTGAAACAACAAACAAAGATAATTACTGTTTCAGACTTTTCCAGAGGCACAGAGAAATCAATATATCAAGAAACATGCATCGATGCTGCAATGACAACTACAGCACAAGAAAGCAGGCATACCTCCAAAAGCCACACTAATCGGATCATTATGACCTCCACCAAAAGTTTCAAGGGAACTCGCAAAGGCAATGTCCCCGTCATATCCCTCACCAAGTCCTTCACTGCAAGTAAAGAAAGTATGCAATTAAATCCTTCACAAGCCTAAGCCACGAGAAAAATTGATAGTGATCCCACAGTACATGAGCACAGCAAGACCTCATAACAAGATCACTAACGAACAAGAAAAGGTAGAGTTAAGTTTTTTTTTTAAATGTTTTATAGCAACACTGTATTATCCTGGGACAAAAATAATAATATAGAGCTATCTATTGTCCCACACGCAAGCAAAACCATCATATGCCAAACCTTTGACTTTTGACACAAAAGTGAAACAAAAACAGAAATTTCCACCAACTGTTAAAGGGAAAGTTCAGCATGTATGTAAACGAAGACGTACGTATATTTTCGACATCCTTTATAAAACTTTAAGCTTCTCTCTCTTAATGATTCTGCATTGTCCTCCATGGATTGTATCTGTATCAACAGATAAGCTATTAAAAACTAAATTCAAACATCACAAGTAATCAATCAGTTAATAACAGTAGAACAAATATGATGTGTTTGACGTGTCAACTTTAAGAACTGAAAATTACACACATAATGCCCATGACAAACTGCAAATGCAAAAAGTAAAATTAAAACAGAAGTATTTGCAAGTAAATATTCCTACGTAGAAATTCAAACAATGGTAAATAGAATGCAAGTCTTGGACTTTGCTAAGATGATGAAAGACAAGGGACTAAAAGGCTATACGTCAACTTTTGAACTCCTGAAGGAGTTATAATACATTGTTATTATTTATGATATGGATATTTAAACCTCTCTTTTTGGGCAGCACTTTGAGACTGATTATTAAATAGGCTTAACATGATCCACAGAAGAAGCACCTCAGCCATCTTCTTGAGACAATGGTGGACTAATTCAAATATAATCTGTGATTTTGCAAACTGAAATGAACAAATACAGACTGTAGATATATATGGCTAGAGGTTCATTATCATAAGTAGATTGTGCTAACAATTTTTCTAGAAAATTAGTAATGTATTCAGATTGAGTGGGCAACAAGACCAGATGGCACAAACCACAAACATGTTCTCCCGAGGATATATTATCGTGCATTTTGCCACAACCTTATTAATATTGAAAACTATATTTTTATTGAGCACTAGCAAAGATGCATACAATTTGCAATTTTAGAGTACAGGAAGAACAGCAAGAGTATTTATATCTTACATTGCCATCTAAGAGTGCAGCCATTTATGGCCAGTAAATAGTCAATAAATTTAAAATGTCAATTAAGATTTCCCTAAATAAATTCAGCTTCGACAGAAAAGGAAACAAATATCAGAATCGCACATAAAGATCCTCATTTGGTAAGAGACTTGTCAATGATTCAAATGATAATTATCTTAGATTTCCCAAAATGCCACACTAACTCCATTAATTTCGTGACAAATCATACTTCCGGTTTTAAAACACCTGAATTCTCAAGTATACAGCATAATGAATCACAATAAATACAAATCAAAATAAAAGAACAATTAAACGAACTTCGGTCTTCAGAGCCTTAGACTTGTACCCAAGGCACAGAGACAGTAACAGTGAGAGAAAAAGCTGACCTGCTTGCGAAACATAGGAGAGTCATCGAGCTTTGTGAAATGCATTTTCGAAACCACAAATTCGTCTACTCCTCCACGGATAATTTCACATCCACAATGCTTGATCTTCCCAGTTCGAGACTTAGTTCATCAAACAATCACAGCCGAACCATCAAAACCAAGCACGATCTCTCATTTCTCACTGATCTTCACCGCCATTAGCACCAGAAAAAGCCAGAAAATCAAGTTGAAAACAGCAACAACCTCCGAGAAGCCGAATATCGGATCGTCAGAAGTAAAGCAGCTCAAATTCCGCAAATCTCAGGTAATTGGGGCCGAATTCCAAACTTCAGTTTCGTTCTCGTGAAAAGTAATTTTATAATTCTTCACAAAACCCTAGAAGAAGTAGAGAATGAGAGCGAGAGTGCAGAGAAACCCTAGAAACTTAGACCATGTTTGGATTAAAGTAATTAAGGTACAGAAATGTTGAGAGCATATGTTCTGGGACCAGATAGGTAAAAGCGAAAACACAGGCACGCCCTTTTTCTGTTTTATCCTTTCTTTTGTTTTAATTTCTTCAGTGTTCGCGGGAGAAGAAACTGTGTCGTTTCGAACTCGACGCGCGTGTGTAACGTGGTTAAATATGGCCGTTGGATTAGTGTGGGGTCCGGACGATGTGATGGGTTGGTGGGTCACGCTCCTGACATTGGATGTGAGAGTTGCTTCTGTAGAGTGTAGACACACAACTAGCGCTTACGAGGAGTGGGACCGAAGCTTGGTTTCTTTCCTTTCTCCTGCTTGTTATCCGAAAATGGATTATCTATTATCCGATTCCGATAATAATAAATCATTTTATTATTTTATTTTGTAATCGATAGATCTTATAAATCTGGTCTTTAGTCACAACACCCCGGAGCATAGGCGGTTGGAAGGAGTAAGTACAAATCCTGGGGATACCAGAATTGGATACCCTGTCCCCTTATTTGGGTATCCCGAACATGATGAGACGGAATCAGAAGCAGGGTTTGCAATATGTGCTGGATAGGGTTTTTCGAAGGATCAGGAGGTGGGATGAGAAATTATTAAATGGCGCGGAGAAGGAGGTGTTAGTCAAATCGGTGCTACATGCAATACCCACCTATACAATGAGTGTTATGAGGATACCTCGAGGGATCCTAGATAAGATGAATGTGTCTCTTGCTCGGTTCTGGTGGAAGTCGGCAGGACCGGAAGGGAAATGGGTTATTTAGCAATCATGGACAAATATGGCGCGGCCGAAGGAGGAAGGAGGATTGGGTTGCAAGAACTTGTATGAGTTTAATTCAGCTCTCCTGGGTAAACAGTTGTGGAAACTGGTAACGGAGGAAGACAACTTAGTGGCTCGGGTACTGAAGGATATGTACTACCCGAGGTCCGAGGTGTTGGAAGCAATCCGAAAACAGAATCAGAGCTACGTCTGGAAAAGTATCTAGTCTGCACAGGAGATGGTCAAGAGCGGGGCTCGGAGGTCAATAGGGCCTGGTACGCAAACATCTATCTGCGACCATCCCTGGCTAACAGGGGTGGTGGCAAGGGTGCAGTCGTCGGGCCCTGGACTGGTTGGGAAGTTCGTGTCAAACCTAAAGAGACCGAACGAGAGGAGATGGGACGCAGAGACAGTTGGTACATTGTTCAGCCCGGAGGATCAAAGGGCTATAATGGCGGTCCCGATAAGTAGGACGACAAGACGGGACTCCTGGTACTGGGCGGGGGACTACTTAGGTCAATATACGGTGAGGTCGGCTTATGGTATGGGCCAACAAGACACGGCGACCTTCTAAGCCCAACTAGAAATCTGGCCTGCTATTTGGAAAATGGAGGTGATGTCGAAGGTCAAATCCTTCCTTTGGCGCACTTGTTCAGGTTGTTTGCAGGTGGCTGTCAATCTGAGGCGACGGCACGTGGATATGGCGGCAACTTGTCCGGTTTGTTCAGGGGCGGAGGAATCGACTCTTCACCTGTTGGTCCAGTGCCATGTGGCGGCAGAGTGTTGGGCGAAGTCGGGACAGAATATACCCCAAGAGGCCCAGACAATAGTTGAATGGGTGCAGAGGACTCTTAACATCAACCCCCCAACAAGCGGAGGACTGAAATGATGTCTGATGTGGGAGGTGTGGAAGGCGAGGAACAAAGTGGTCTGGGAGAATGTAGTCCAACCAACAGCCAGTATTTTCCAGACAACATTCCACCTACAGACAGGGTGGTTGGAAGCCCGAAGGAGGAAGTTACAGGCACAGGCTGCTCCTTGTCACTCAAAGGTACAGGTTGCAGAGGTGTGGGAGCACCCCGCTCAGGGCGCGTGGGCTATAAATACTGATGGAGCTCTGTTTGCGGCGGCAGACAAAGTGGGTACAGGATGGATATGCAGAGATAACAGGGGCCACCTTAGGGGTGCCCGGTCCACATCATTCCATGGAGCCCAGAACCCGGGGTTAGTGGAAGCCTATGCGATCCGAGAAGCGCTAACATGGCTACAACAATATCCTTGCCAGAGGGTCGTAGTTCGGAGTGACTACAAGGTCATAGTGGATATGATCAGACGAGGTGGGAGGCTGCTCTCTCCTCTGGGAACAATCGTCACGTATTGTAATTCCCTTTTATCTACACTCGAGTTCGTGCAGCTTTAATTTGTAAAACGGACAGCGAACAAAGCAGCTCATTGGCTTGCCAGGGCGGCTTGTTCTAACCCTGTCTGGAATTGGGAAGGGGGTCATGTCCCCGAACCTCTTCAACACATCATCATTGCCGATATTTAAATAAAGTCTCATATTATCTCAAAAAAAAAATAGATCTTGTAAATCTATTTATTAAAATAAGTTTCGTATAAGACCTTCTACAATGGAGATTTGTGCGTGTCCAATAAGGGTTATTTTCACCTCAATACCCCAACTATTTTTTTGTGGCACATCAATACCCTATAATTGGATTTTTTTTCACTTTCATACCCGCCGTTAGTTTTCCATCCAATTTTGGACAAAAAATGGTCATGTGCCTGACACATGACCTTGACGTTTAAAAAAAATACCTAAACTACCCTTATGACTTTTAAACCCTAAAACTACCTAAACTATCTCAAACCCATTTCATTTTTCTCCTTTATTCTCTCTCCTCAAAGTCGTGAGTCAAAGGCCAAATCCCCAAAATCTTACCTCATCATCTAAATTACAACCACAAATGTTTTCTTTTTATTTTCTTTTCACCATTTCCTCTCTTCTTCTCCGGTATATACCGGTTCATATTAGCAGTGTACCCAAATCCAGTACCATCTTGTTTGCTGGCCAAAATTCTACTTATGAACCCCAAATCCAAAGAGGCTTCAAAGCCCATAACTATCTGGCGGCTCTCCTTCACTCTCGGCCTCGCTCAGCCCCACTATCACCGCACCGGCCGTTGCCCAGTTTCCAGGCAGCGACGAATAGAACGTGTTTATGTCGCAAAACACATCGGTGTCGAGGGAGGCGCGAGAGAAAGAGAATCAAGGGAGACGCGAGAATCGGGTATTGAGGTGAAAATAACCCTTAAAATAAGTTTCGTATAAGACCTTCTACAATGGAGATTTGTGCGTGTCCAATAGGGGCGTCGATTCAATATCTTTTTTGGGAGAAAAGTTCAAAACCTACGATTCTGTCGATTAAATCGTGAAGAAAATCGATGGATTCGTCAACCATCTATTCGGGTCTAAGCCACGATTTTCCTATGGAGAATCGTCACGTGGCTCAAAAAATTTAAATATACTTTCGGCCCATTTTTTCCCACAAATCGGGCTCATCTTTTCTTTCTTTCCAAGGCAGCCGGTCTTAATCCTAATACGTCCATATGAGTTTGAGTATTGATTGTTCTTGTTTTTGAAGCTTTAACTGGTCGTGTACACTAGTAGTGGCGCTTCAACCCGTTAATGTCGCCGTTGTCGTGCAACTAACATCAATGATGTCCAATCTCTTCTCCTGGGCTTCGTCCCGTCTCCCCGTCCATGTGGGCGTGTCTCTTCTCTGATGTCGTTCCCAGCGCAGTCACTGGTGTCGCCTCCCTCTCCCACCATCGATCATGACCTAACAGCACCACCACAACCGTCGCCGCCACCTCTATCGCCAAAGTCCCCCCCCCCCACTTCTCTACTAATAGAGCCACCACCGTCCTCGCCTCTTCTACCACCAGAACCGCCATAACCATCGCCTCCTCGATCAACAAGCTTCCGTATGTGCCTCGTGCCCCGCCTCCACAGTATACCAGTTTACTGCCCTTTGCTATGAATCGACTAAGATGGTGCAGCCAGTCATTCGGAGAATCCGTGCAAAAGTGTGTCATCCTCATCTGCTATATCGAGACCCTGACACCCCTACTCGGAGTCAAAGAGAATGGAATCAACAGTTGCTTATGTCGGCGTCAACTGGTGGAATCTCGACGCTCCAACCTCATTCGCTAGATCAGGACTCTCGAGGTGCGTGTGGGGACGCACATCTTGTCCTGTAAAGGACGGTGAAAACCCTACATCCTGGTTCCCCCATTATCTGAGGTTCTCACTAGATGCTCGTTATCCCCTCGAACACATCAGATCACTCATAACAGACATTTTCAGGTCGAGTCAGATAATTATCTTCTTGTGCTGCAAGCCTGCAATTGAGTGGCCACCAGTGTAGAGTCTATCCACCATTAAATTGTTCCTAGAATAGTCGGGTATCTAGTTATAAGGTTATCATCTAATACCTACGGGTCAGGACTTCAGTCTCACCCTTTTCTTTCGAGTTTCTTTCAGTATTATTATTGGTCTTATGCTTTATGTTTTTTATTTGTAATTTAGATTTTTAAGTAATAAAATAATCTATCCATATGTTCAAAAAAATATTTTCGTATAAGTTATATATTGAATCTTCAACGCAAGCACGAAAATACTATCTTTATTCAAATCATTACACGAGGATATGGTTTTATTTTTTTCTAAGTGATGTAAGGATGTGTTGGTTATTTTAAGACAATTTTATATATTTTACTCCAAAACTAGCCAAATTATATATTAGTGGGAAGAAAAAAATCTCATAATTAGTTTTTTTTTCTTCACGTAGGACAAAATCTGCCTATTTTTGAAGTCGGCCTTAGCCATTCTTGTCGTCAGCGGCACCAATCCTTCTTCGGTGAATCTATCTAGCTATCCTTTATTGTTACCGCCCACCCCGAAGCTCCATCATCTCTTTCATCCATGATGTCGAGCTCGTCAGTCACCTCTAGCTCCCTAAAGGGCTCTCGCACAGATCTGACGTCCATGCCCACATCGTCTTGGATCTCTTCCCCGACTCACAACAACAATGTAATTAAAATGAAACCATAGCTCCACAAGTTTCAAACCAAGGTGGGCGATCGTGGTTGCATGAGCTGCTTTGAAGGTTTCAGACATCTCGGAGGTGTCTCTCACTAGACTTGAGTTGTATATCGCCCAAATGCGCTCCTGCTTGGACTCGAATAACAATCACTTTTCAGCCTTGACATTGTGAATGCTCTCACCAACATTTCATAGATCAAGCACCTGCATCACATTCATCACCATCTTTCCTATGTCTCTAAGTCTCGCCTTTGCCTTCTTATGGCCTTCAAGACGTACTTCTCGGTCAGATGTGAACTCGACATCGGTCCAACCTTGTTCATTTGTTTGCTCCACTTTCAACATTTTCTTTTACATCAGGGTCGATTATACCGGGACCGACATGGGAGTATGAAAAAACTTAGCTCTCCATTTTGGTTGGTCCTTCAGAATATTCTAGCAATACTTTAGAGTGAAAGGAAATTTATTGAGGTCGTTCTCATGGTATTTGATTTCCGCCTCCTCAATCAGTTAGGCCTCCGACCGATCACTTTTGTATATGCCATCAAGTTGGACAAAGTGGCCTTGGAACCACGTTACCTTCCAATTCATCTGCTGCAAATGGTCATTGCAATTCCTTGGTTCCCGTGTCTAATGTTCGGGTTTGTTCATCGCAGTGAGCTCTTTGTTGACGTTCCTCCAATACTATTATGTTTTCTTCCCCTTCCCACCGACACTATCCACAGAGTTATTGAGCCATGCTTGACATAGTCGTTCTTCCTCGTCAACCATCCACTTGATCTTCGGCTTACCGATGCTTTTTCCTTTCCTTAGCGGAACACTTGGTTGCGCCGCCTAGATGGTTTGGGTTGGTGGAAAAGTTGAGAAAGATGACTCGGTTCGATCATATTATCTCCAATGAGTGACCCCTAACATTTGGATATCCAATTGAGTTGGGTTTCATCGGACTAGTTTTCTTCATAGTCATCATCAAGTAATGAGATATAAACTATCGATTTTTTTTTGGGGAAAATATAAGAGTAGAAGAGGGTAGAAAAGTGAACGAGAGGTGTTAAAAAAATGTTGAGACATAAGTTATATTTATAGAGATAATTTTTTTTTTGAAATTTGAGGGTTGGGGAAAGAAATAACTTACGCGACTTAGTAGCTTGACGCAACTTGCTCATCTCTAGTACGCTAAGAGCATGTATAGTGAAGTGATTCACATATGAGACTCATGTGTGAGACTCATGTGCTCACTGAACATAATTGTGAGTTGAACCCCTTAAATTGAATTGTGTTTCACAGTGTGAGACACTGAGACTCATGAGTTGAGTGGATGCTGACATTGTTGAGTGGATGTTCCGACGTGTAGTCTTTGTTTTTTCTCAGTGAAAACGGTAGTTGAATCGAGTCGTCGAACATTGTTGATCTAATTTTTTAGAGAGAAAGTGGACAATTTTAAAGTGGAAGTTGAGAGAAATGTTGGTGGTTTGATGAATGGGATGAGGGTATTTATAGGTGGGTAAAAATTAGATTTTTTGAATTTATTTTATATTTATTTTAATTAAAAAAATTAAAAGTTATCTAACCATTGTGACTAAGGATGGCAATGGGGCGGGGTTAGGGTGGGGACCTCAGTCCCCATCCCCGTCCCGCGTCCCCGACACTCGCCCCGTCCCCATGTTGACCCTGCCTCGCGGGGACCCTGCGGGGACGAGGCGGGGAACGGGGATTTTAGTCCCCGTCTCATTCTCGTCCCGCGGGAGATTTTATTCCTTACCCCGTTCCCGTCCCGTTCTCATCACCCGAAAAAATGAACGTTTGAAATAATAATTCCCGATCCATAATTTTAAACAACATGCATAGTTAATCCATAATTTTAAAACAATGTACATATAAAATAACGGTTTTGAATTTACTTACGACAATACATAGAAAGGACCGTGCACAAAAAACTTGTGTTTTATGGTATGCATATAACGTAGAGAGAAGGGATAATTATCATTCCCAACCCTCAACTTTACGTCAAATTCGTATCCTAACCCCTCCTCACCTTTCGTTTCAAATCCTAACCTCAACTTTCATTTTTTTTTCAAAATCTATCATTTACTGTTCAAATTAACGGAACGGTTAATTTTCCGGTCACGTGCACAATAAGTGACCCCATATTTCGAATGTATTCTCATTTTTACCCTTGCCCCCTTTCTCATTGATACCCTCCTAAATCCATTCACATTCACAATCTTACACTTAAGTAGTAGTTTAAGGAAACAAAATGCAGCAGATTTGTGCATAACATTGCATCATCATAGTTACCAGTTCATAATCATTAATTGTTCCGTTAATTTGAACAGTAAATGATAGGTTTTGAAAAAAAAATGAAAGTTGTGGTTAGGATTTGAAACGAAAGGTGATTAGGGGTTAGGATATGAATTTGACGTAAAGTTGGGGGTTGGGAATGATAATCATCCCGAGCTATGTAGTATGTCTAATGAATATCATCCGAATAAAATGCATTGAAGTCGACAAGACTACAAGTGGGTCAACATAAAAATACAGTCTTATTAAAAGGTTTATATCAACACCATTTTTCCGATACAGATTACCTTATCCCCTTAAAGTATTTTGCATAAAAACACAATAGATGATTGATCATGAACACTAGCAAACTAAACTGATACATTCCAACCATTATATGCATAATGTTATATTCATGTATCACAACAGTAATAACACACTTTTCCCCTTGACTAACTTAAACTAGAAAATGTTCATAAAAAAGACATTGTTTTATTTCTACCAACATGACCATACATCGAAAGTTTAAACATAAGAAAATGTTCTTAGACAATTATATTGTTATTATTATTATTATTATTATTATATATATATATATATATATATAAATTATAATATTTTATTGTAAAATAATGGTGCGGGGTATGGGCGGGGAGTGCTTGCCCCATCCCCGCCCCGCGCCCCGCCAAAATCCCCGATTATTGCCCCGTACCCCGCCCCGCTTAAAAAATCCCCGTCCCGAATCCGCCCCGCATGGAGCGGGGACGAGGATCCCCGTGGGGGCGGGGCACTTTTCCATCCCTAATTGTGACAATGGTCCGATTTTTTTCTTTGGACGCCACGTGTCGACCCCTGATTAGCGAGTTTGCAACCTGCAATTTGCACACCAACGAGTATTGTCGCAGACCATAAACCTAGGGTTTTTTGCGTTTTTTTTCTTCCTTTGCTCGCAAGCGACGTCTTCTGCTTATTCTGAGAGGATGACGGTGGCACCAGGCATGGGAGGGTGCGAGGCAGGCGAGGAAGGTGAAGGGGTCAGGGAGCCGGGGAGCCCAAGTGTGGAGGGGGCGACTCTGGAGGTTGATCAGCCGCGGTCGGGCGAGGTGGCGGTGGAGTCGTTCACGCCGACGGAGGAGCTCTCGCTGCGTGGGGTGGAGAGCCACCACATGACGTTCTCGGCGTAGAACGTGGGAGTGAAGGACAAAACGCCGTGGAGAACGGGGAGGTTCCATGGGGCGGCTAGGGGCTCCACAAGGCGCGTTCAGGCGGTGGGACCGCGTCTGAGGAAGGTGCTACAACGGGTGGCCGATGAGGAGTTTGACGGGAACTTGTTGTCGGGGTCGGTGGGTGAGTCGATGGGGTCGTTACGGGAGGGCATGAAGTTGATTCCGATCGTGGTATCATCGGATACGAGTTCTTAGGCGTCTGAAATGCCGGAAGCGGTGAGGTGGTGGCGAAGGAAAGGGAAAACGCATGCAGTCGACGATGCTAGGGTTTTAGACGGGGGGCTGGATCCAGGAACGGGTGCTCGAGAGGTGGGCCTGGGCCTGCTTGCGGACGCGAGGCGTGGGTGGAGAAATGGGCCGAGTGGGCCTCACGGGCCGGGTGGACAGCAAGACCCAGGTTGGCAGCCACCGGCGGGCTCTTGTCCAGTGGATCGAGACAAGGGACCCAAGGTCGGTTGGACCCGGGGTGGCCCGGGAGACATCGCCTGATGGGCGGCTCGGTATGGATCCGAATTGGGTCCGGGTCTGCGGGCAGCCTCTGTACAGGGAGCGGATTCAGGTCGTAACCCGACCCACGCGGGTCAGTCGGATCCGGTAAGCGGCTTTAATCCATTTGGTGCACGGGGGAGTGATTGGCATAGCCTGGGGGAACAGGTCGGGGACTTGGGATCACAAATGTGTTCGATGAGGATCAGGGAGGTCGTGGTGCCGGTTCAGGTGGTCACAGGTCGGGTGAACCTGTATAGATTTGCGCTGGCAGCTAAGGTCTTGACATCTAAGAAGATTTTCTAGAAGTCTGTGGTGGCTCAGATGGAAGATGTTTGGGGCATGAAGGTCGAAGCCAAACCACTGGAGGGGGGGGGGGGGGGTCTGGTCGCTTTCTTCTTTAGGACATCGAAGGAGAGGGAGAAAGTTCTGATGGGGGAACCTTGGTCCTTCTGGGATTCACTCGTACTATTTACGGACCTGCGTGCTCATATGCAGGTACGGGATCTAGAGTTCCATCACTTCTCGGTTTGGGCGCGAGTGTCGAATTTACATGTGGGTGCGTGGACGAGGGATGTGGGATTCCAAGTGGGGAATGCTTTGGGTGTATGCCAAAGGGTGGATGTGGATAAGGAGGGGCTGTGCTGGGAGGATTTCATGAAGATCAGGATTAGGGCGGACATTAGGGTACCGTTGTAGAGTCAGTTATGGTTTCAATTATCGGTATCCCAGGTATGAACTCGTCTGTTTGTTTCTTATGAACATCTCCCAGAGCACTGTTTTGGGTGCTGCTGTGCGGGCCATTTGTTTCCGGTCTGCCCGGTGGTCAGAGGGGTGAAGGGACCATCGCTGAAGGCGCCGGCGGATCCGAGATCCGCTCTGAAAAAGGCGAAGCATGGGAAGGCTGCTCTGGGAACGAACTGGACATATATGGGGTGTCTGGGGAGAGGGGTATCCAAACCGGCTGGGCCACGGACGCCACCACAGAATCTGGAAAAGGAGATGTACGGGGGGTAGTCGGACCATCGAGATGAGGTACCGGTAGGATGGCTACAAAGGGACCCTTCACCGTCGTTATCTGGAAAAAAAAAGGGCGGAGAGGGACGAGGAACCTGAGGAAGAGGAAGGGTCGTCGGCGTTTGATGGGGCGTCACAGATAGCGGCGGGGGCTTTAAGCACCCCCGCCTCCAGGAATGAGTGTCTGGGGGCCCAGGGAGGGGTTGGTCGACTGTACGATCTCCCTGACAGTTTGATGGCAATGGTTCTGCCAACAGTCGACAAGATGCTTTCCTACCACTTCGGGGTCAGCAGTCCCGCGTTCAGGAGCCCTACAACTATCATTTAAGGGAGGACGACGCACACGACTTACTGGGGGAGTTATCTGTCCACCACTACAAAGTTTCCACCTGGTCTGCTCGATCAACGTCTTATGGTTGGAGCATGCTGTATCAGTGTCTTTGGATGCTACCGCAGTTTCACCCCTCCGACCGCCTCTATGTCCATGAGCAACATTTACTATTCAATATTTGTCTTTCAGTTTTATGTTAGTTTCTTGGTTTGTATGGTGTTAGCCGCTTTCGCGACCAGCAGAATGCTTTAGTTAATAATATTATCATTCAGTTCAAAAAAAAAAAAAACTTTACCGCAACATCACCCCTACTGCGCCGGATCAATTTTGCCTGTACACGCTTTAAAGAAGGCAGAAATTAAATTCTCTAACACCTATATCTCTTTAATAACAAAAAAAGAGAGAGTTTATTATTCATATATGTGGGAGGGATGAAAGGGACAGGTAGGGGCCCAGGTAAGGTTGGCCCATGTAGAGGCATGATGATAGGAGTTTTGGGCCTAATATAGCCTAGTCTGATTACATAAAAAAGTGCAAAAGAAATGATAATCGTTGCTGCAGACAGTCAGAGATCGGATTGTGTGCGATTTCCCCCCCCCCCCCCCCCATTTCCTTCAAAGACTGCACTGAAATAATTTAGATGCCAAAATTTATATATTCTTTTTGAATCTTGAGATTTGGGCTAAAGAGATTTCAAATTATTGACATTATTGTGAGTTGTGTCCCCTGAATGTGTTCAAACTCTTGTTAAACTAATGCGTGCGCATATATAAACCGAGCAATCGGAGTGAAAACTAGGTTAGAGAATAGAGATTAACAAGTAATTAATTAAGACAAATAAAAAAATGGTTTTACAGTTGATAAAAGGAAAGGGAAAAAAAGCTAAAATGATGAAGGAGATAAGATTAAGGACAATGGTGTTTTTGCTTTTTTGACTAACTTGCCATTTCTTTTTGGGTTCCATGATCAAGCAGCCTTTTGGAGTCGGTGAGAACGCGGCCCGGTTCTGTGTCATCGTTAAATTTATGCAACTACACAGAAAGAGTGGGAATGTACTAGGCATATTTCGATTCCTCATATGATGTTGAAACTTTTTTAAGGTTTCGCCTTTGAGAACTACTATGATTCAGCTTCATGAGTACGGAGTTTCGATACGCCACTAGATATAAGAGAGATGTTCAAAATGTCGTAAGTAAAAGCAGATATTAAATCAAGTTTTTTGTTTGATAATATAAACGCTCGGATGAATAAGAACTTTTATTCGGCGAATGGTTTTGTTAGGGTTTGCGGTAAATCGTTGTTTTCTCTTCCTTCAGTCTATAAAGTTCTATTTCGCTGTTCTGTGCGGCCTCCTTCTTATAACCTTGTCCCGTCCACCACCTCCACATGTGCATCAGTTCCCTCCATTCTCTCTGCGTTTCGTTATCCCACAACCGAAAGCGATCAAACCCCACTACTTCTCCAACATCATCTTCCTCCACCATTTCCATGGCTTCTACAGATCTCCCCCGCCTCAATGCACCCGACAACAACATCCCTTCCAACGTGACAATCGGTCCTGATACACAAATTGCCTTCCACGCGACCTCACTTTCTGAGATGCACCGCCCCGTAAGCCTCCATCATCGTTGCCGCCTCCGCCTCCTGAGCCACCGTCTTAGCTACTAATGCTTTCGTCGCTACCAGCGCCTCAACGACCACCAGCGCTTTCGCCACGAGCCCGTCTACTACCCGCGCTGCCTCTATTTCCTACAATGCCTCCGTCACGAGCCTGCCTAATACTTCGTTGGTATGCGCCTGCGCTACATCCTGTGTCGCCTCCACCACACCGTGCGAGAATGCACCATCCCCATCCGTTGGATCGGGACCCTTCCACCGATGCTGACTCGGTGCACCAACCCTATATCGGGATTCTAACACCCCCGAGGTGTGTGTGGGGACACACAACTCGCCTTGCAGAAATCGGTCTAAATTCGACATTCTGGTTCTCCCGTTTTCTGGTGTTCTCTCTGGATGCTCGCTATCCCTTCAATCGTCCCATATCAGATACCCCGAGTATTTTCAAATCGAGACAAGACACGAATCTCATGGCACTCACGTCTGCCACTGCAACCGAGGCACTGACCTTCCACCAACTATCTCTGGTATAGTCGAACATTTTCTTACAGAGTTAGTGTTCGATTTCTACGAAATAGATATAAGTCTCGCTCTTTTCCTTTTCTATTTTTATTTGAGTTATGTATGTTTAAATTTTCCGATCAATAAAATTTCTCCTGTATGCCAAAAAAAAAGGGTTACTAAACTTATATCTCAAAAAAAAATAAAAATTTGTGGCTATCCCGAGCTATGATGCTCCATATTACCCCCAGAGTGGCCCATGCATAGTTTCATTAATTAATTTGTATCACTTCTTGGTAAGGGAATCCAGAGATTATGGGCTAGATAAGCCCAACTATAAGATCATGTTGGACGAAGCCCAAATAGGATCGAAGTTCAACTATGAATTCAAATTTCAAATCTGTTTTGGCAGTAACCCAAAACCCAGAAAAGCTTTTCTCCGTCAAATCTGTTCGGGCAGTAGGGCTATCCACATTAGCATTGAAACGGTGTGTATTTGTGCGTTGAAGTAACAACGAAAAATGTGTCGAATCTGTGTCGCAGAGTCGGAAAGTTTTGCAGACTCAACGTACCGTCGAATCGACGGATTCAAGGCCCAGTCGAATCTTGGACCGACGAACGGGAATGTGCCGCGTGGCACGATTCGGGGCTTAAATGGTGTCAACGCTTCGGCTTCCTCATGATTCTTCTTAACCGCTTCTTCTGCATCCGTTTCTTCGATTTAATCCACTGCCGCGTTTTTGTGAACAACATTCCCACTTCCGACGATTCGCCACCGCCTTTTCTATCACCGACGAGGCCCCATCGCCATTTCTCCCTTACATTTCCCGACCTCCGACATTGTGCCAACACCGTTTCCACCGAAGTTTTAGCTGCACCGTTCCTCTACCACATGTTCTCTAGTGTTGTTTCCCCACTGTTGGGGCCACCGTCGGAACGTAAACACCGTCTCTCCAGCGTCGTATCTCCACCACAGGAACAACACTACCGTTTATCCACCAGCATTACGTCGACATTGTCGGTTGTCCACCTCCCGTTTCTCCGACGTCTGATTCTCCTCCAATGACCGACAACACCCTTGTCGAAGGGTCTTACACGGTGCCAGGGTCGAGCTCTACCCCCCCCCCCCCCCTCCCCACTCGTACCACGGTCAACATGAACCGAAAACGCAAATCCCGTCGATGATCTTGTATGGACGACTTACCGTTAACCCGCCGAAGATGCTACACATGTATCAGAAATAGAATCGCCCGAAAAAATCACGTTAGTGTGTGTGTGGCTCAAAATGACATAACAAAGGATTGAACCAACATGAATTGACCAACATGTAGATGACTGAGCAAAGAACTTGTGCATATGCATGTATGGAGAAACAAATTTGCAGTGATTGATAACAAGTACAACACCAAGGCTTTATATGATATGCGAGTTTTATTCAAATATACTTAAAGAGTTCACATTTGAGAACTTCTCTACTTATTATGTGTCTATCAAACCTATAACATAGCAAATCTGTGAAACAAATAACTGTGGACATCCCTAAAGAAACCAGTTTCCAAATCTATTCGATAAAAAAAAAAATTTAATCCCACCAATGCTTCATCCCCCTACTCTTGTCTCTCCCATCAACAGTCTCACTTCTGTGTTATATACACTAATTCGACCGTCCTTCCTCACAACTTATCGGCTATTTTCTCCATAGCATCTGCAAGCTTACCTAGAACAGCAACTAAGCTATCAGCGTGGTCTTTTCGCTGCTCTTGTTCCAGTTGGAAATTCGTGGTCTGAGCTCCAAGTTGCGCCTTTAGCATTTCACCATTCCTTTCCATTAAGTCAACTAACCTACTCTGGAGTGTGGCTGCTTCCTCGTCCCCATCTGTTGCGACCCTTTTCCTTTTCCTTCCATCTTGAGAAGTGGATCCTATTTCAGGGGCCGAGAATGGTAGCTTCTGGTTCGGTGTCCCTGCAAAAGGTGTAGATTCATTCTCAATTAACTCTTCTGATACCATTGTCAATTGTGATACTCACCCACACAGCTTTTCACTTTCTAGGAACCTCAGATATGACACTTCATCTTTGCTAAGTATACAAGTCACAAGAGCTTGCTGTTTTCTTCTCCATCTAATGCCAATCTGATTCTATATATATAATGTTTCTGGTTTGGATGTCAAGAATAGAGTAGCTAAACATTCTATGAGCAATGGAGTCATAGTATTGAAAACATCGTGACCAATCTCAAACTGCAGGTATTAGAAGGAAAGACCAGCCCTGCACCAAGAGCTATATGCACAAAAAGAAGAAACGCTATGAACATTTATAAACACTTATCTATTTAAGGATTCTTTAGCTATGTATAGTCTCGGGTTTCTAGCTCAAAAAATGGAATTTAAGACAAGTCCAAAGTACATTCAGAAACAAAACCAAAGTGCAAGTATCCAGCAAATGGTTGAAATATGTTTGAGGAAGGTAAGCCAAACTAACAACAAATTGGCCCACCAAACTTTGGTCATCCAAGTCATGTTGACAACAATGTGCAGCAAAACAAACCATTGAGAACACATCTCAGGATCCATATCACCAGAACAGAGAGCTACTAAACTCGAATCCTTTAGATTATTTCCAAATGCCACATTTAAGTACAACAATACCTGGTAATAGAGAGGAGAAAATAAAGGATTAACATGGTAGCATTACCTTGAGCTTGGGAAGGTGAGGGTCTTGGGTCAATGTGAGCTTGAGAGAGCCTTGGAATCGGTCGGTACTGCTTATCTGCTAATGCAAAATATAACAAGTAAAGAACTCAGTGACATGGAAGATATCACTATGAACTACTAAGAGTATCACTTGTCACATTTCACTATTCTTCTTCCTTTTTCATACCATGAGATATAACAAATAAGGATTACTAAATTGGTACCCAGCATCATATTTATTGCAAATCCCACCACCGACTTTACATCAAACGCATATAAATCTTCATATTTGAAAAAAGAAATTCAGCTCACTATCCTAAAACTTTCTAATTCCCAATTAACTATCCTAATTGTACTTTCTTCCCTGCTACCTCAACGCTTCAAGTTATTCTTTTCCATCCAATTTTGAATATGAAGACAGATAATGATTTAAAAATTGGATTTGAACTTAGACCAGCCGTTTTGAATAAAATAATATATGATTCCCATGAGAATTATAAAAACACAGATTCCAATGAATTACAATCCATTATGATGATTAGAAAATCATAACAAGTTAAAAAAACATCCAGTTTGAAATAAATCACCTGCAAATGAAATTGGCATTGGCATAAGAGCAGGAATCGGGCTCCCATCACCATCTTCCTGGTCCGAGAACAACCCATCCTCCTCCGCCGCGCTCCGCCCGCTATCGAACACCACCTCCTCCTTCGCCGCAGCCGGCGGAGGAGTAGCCAGAGCGAGAATCGGCTCCGCCAGAGAAGCACCGGGAGCTCCGTCGAGAATATCATAAACCTCCCGATCGAAAAACCCCGGAAGCCTCCTCTCCCTCCTCAAATCGCTCCTCATGACCCAAAACGACTCCGCACCGTCCTTCCCCTGAGACTCCCACTCCTTGATCTTCTTATAGTCGCCGGAGAGATTGCTCCACCGCTTCCGGCACTGGACCGGCTCCCGGTTCACCCCGTGGCGCTTACAGTAGGAGGAAACGGAGGCCCATTTGGGCTCCGCCGGACCCGACCCGATTTCCATCGCCGCCGCGCGCCCCCTCCGGACCTGGGTCTCCGCCACCCGCTTCCCCTGTATGAGCACCATAATCTCCTGCCTCGTCCACCGAGGGAGCCTCGGAGTTCGGCTAACGTCATCGTCCACCGGAGACAAGCGGGCGCTGACGGCGGCGGCGGCGGCGCCGACGGGGTTGAGGCGGACCTGCTCCAGAATCATAAAGTCGAAATGCGTTTTGATGCACGTGACGGGTAGGTCGATCTTAACGGCGTTTGATAGGAAGGCCCGTTACAGAGGCAACCGCGTAACGGTGGAGGGGAGCGTCATCGGCTCTCTGCCTCGTGTTTCTCACCGAAAAAAAAACCTAGAAGTAAAAATAAATAAATAATTGGGGAATCAAATATCAATCAATGAGGAAAGAAGAGTTTAGGGATTGGGGAGAAGATTTGTAGTTTTGTGTAATGTGATTAGAAAACAAACAGTCTTTAAGTACGTTAATTAATTGGGTCATAACGTCACAATATGAATGGGATTTTTGCTTCTTTTGTATAAGAGAGCTTACTTGTTGATTTTGGGCATCTAATCTGCTAAGGCCACACCCAATCTATACGGGTCATTTTCTAGACATTTATTGGGCCAACTCTTTCCTTTGCTTTCATTATATATTACCCAATCCTAAACTATTAGGTATAGTACTGCCCTTCACCTACACTCATTATGTAAACAAGTTTAGTTGTTTAAATGTAAAGTGGTCAAACCCTCTAAAGTCATATTTTAGGACTCATGGTTTGTTTGTAGTCAATCAAAGAATATTTATGGGGATGGATTGTTTTTTAAAGAATGGCGATTTACAATTACAACTTATGAACTGTTTCTGAAACATACCACCTGGTTCTGCAAACCAAAGGAACATTGTGTCAGAAGCCAAAAGCATTACTAGAGTATACGTTATTTTGGTAATGTAAATCATGCGCAACTATAGAAACATACTCACAGTCAAGATTGTAAAAATCTTCATCTGAAGGTGCTTAGGTTCCGTTTAAGCGCTAAAATAGGTTATGTTGACCTGATTTATTCTCTTTGAGAGCTCCAGACCGTTTGGGTAGAATATAACCGTTTAATTTTTTATTCGACCCATTAATCATTGTTTAGCCGATTAATTGGACAAGTCAATCAAGTGTGGGGTCGGATTCGTCATTAAAAGAAAACAATTTCTAATCTTTTACAAACTAAATGAGAGTATAAAATTATACTAGTGATACTTTTAGTTTAGTAGAATATTTATGTTTTTTAATATATTTAATGTTTGATATTATTAATATTTTTATATCGTATAATATATAATTTGATATTATATATAATAAATATAATAATATAATAATCCGATTAATCCCTGCCTAGTGCCTATGACTCTTTTCCGTCCGACTAGCGCCTAACGTTTTTTTACAACCTTGCTCATAGTGTATTACTTTCATTATCATGTAGACATTTGATAGAAAGTCAATAACGTATTTATGTTTTTTTTTCGGACAAAAAATTTTTTTTTCCACGAAAAAACATCACTTATTCAGGAGGGGTTTTATTTCAAAATAAACTAAACTATAATTTTGTAACTTATTGACCTTCTATCAAGTGTGTACATGATAATACATTGGAAATATGTTTGGTAGTTTCCCCCATAAATTAATATGTACAATACAACTTTACTTGAAGAAGAAGCATAAGCATCACTGGTCGAGTGCACCAGTCCATCTCAACCCCTTGGGACTGAATTTGCAGTTATAGTTGATAATTGCTTTCCTGATTAGATAAAAAAACTGAAGAACAAAAGGACAAAAATGGACTGGATACTTGTTTGGCTTTCTCTCACCCATTTTAATCCCACTTCTATTAATTAACTGTCTTCTCTGCCTCACAACCAACTAACAACAAATTTTATCTAGTTGAGAAACAGACAATTTTTTCTAACCCTTTTTCTAGTTTTGACATCTCATTGAACATGGTTTGTCCCATTTCAATGGACTGGACCTCAGTTTCCACCCCATTACTGTTCTTTGATTTCATACTTTGTCACCTGAAGATTATTATCCATTTTTACCCTCTTGACTAGGGTATGCTATATAGTCAAGAATCGGGTCTTGAAGTGCAAGGATAAATGATCCTACTTCAACCAAACCGGGTCATTTGTAAGTCCGAATTGAGATGCAGGTCCCCATATGATGGGGGATCCCGTCCGCTGCAGGGATAGCCCTAACCCAATATTTCATCCCGACTTCTATATCTTCTTGGTATTAGTTTTTACCACAGAACGGGGTTAAGACTGTCAACACGGGTATTGATTGTGACTGTTTTAAGGTTTAATGGAAAAATCTTGCTCATTCGCCCTCCTGTATAGTAAAGCTGATGCTTCCACCCTGTTTTGACACAACAACGATAAAGAATGTCAAGTCCCAAAGAGCATCATCCAAAACTCACACAACTACTATATAATGAGTTCACTCACCAGCATGGAGAAACAAGAAATCTTCCTGTGGAAAGAGCCCAATTCACCTGTTCAAAACCAATCAAATTCATTCCCACACTTTTAACATCACATAGAAAAATCACAACATTCCATGTGAGGCTTTGGATTTCCCGTGCTTGTAGGTAGGGAATTGATTGAGCGCACGCATCAAATTAAGATTACCTTATCAGTCCCGAGAGAATTGGCAACTATATGGGTGACCTGTTCATCTATTTGGTTGGTGCACACAGCACCAAACCGTTCAGCAGTCTGCCACAGGGGATGTAAGTGAGGTTTGGCTTCACCAACAGGAAAAACCCTGCTAAAGACTATACGGCAGTTGGCCAAAATCTTCTGTTGTTCCGAAGCCAAGATTGCTCTAACATCCACCTCCTCTAAGGATGGATGTGAGAAGAAGTTCTCATGGATTCTCTCAATGACCTTTTGTAAGAAGAAAAAAAAAGCACAAATAATCAGGAGGGGAGATTATAATCGTGACTTTTCAAGAGCCAGAAGTCTCACCGCTAAACAGGAAGCTATTGTCCCTTCTTCGGATCTTTCATCATGGTCAATCTCAAGAAGTGAAGGACCCGGAAGCCCAAATTGGCGCCTGCTACAAGGAAAATAAGTATACCTGCATGTACATGTTCCTAGATGAGCTTCTAGAGGAACACGGAATGTTGCATATCAAACTTTCAAGAGATATAGTGGTCTTGCCTTTCTACAACTATCAAGTTGAGTTTGTGATGTGGCCAGACTCTAATGGAATCATCTATAATTAGGACACCTGACTCCATACCCAAAACCCCTTCCATATCCTTAGTCTTGGGAACCCTATCATCACCATCAAGAGAGTCCCCATCATCACCCTTCGAGATAACTCTTCCGGCAAACAAAGTCCCTTTCGGATCGAGTATTTTGGCCATTTCTTTAGCGTATACTTTGTTTCCCATCGTGTAAACATGCAGCTCAAAATTTTTACTTGCCTACAATCCCAACAGTAGTTGTATTAGCATTTCACATTCAACATGAGCACCAAAAGAGCATTAAACGCTAACAAAACGAATATATAACAAAAAAATACCCTCTCCAAGAAAGTCCATATCCCGGGCCGCAATTTGGTCCACATTCCCATGTGAGGAAAGCGGAACAGATGTCTATGCGGCTTTTCACGATCCAGTTCCTCTTTCTTTCTTAAGATCTCGTCATGCACAGGATCTACTTCTCCAAACTGAAAACATTGAAGTAATTTAGAGTGATAATAGTAGCAAAGGGTTGGTCACTGAAAAGTCCAACTCTTATATTAGTACAATAATACCTTTGCTGAATTTAGAAGTGTGTGATCTAGATCCAAGACAAGGCAGAGTTTGCGCGCAGCAAACATTTTCTTCTGCTCCTCTATCCTTCTTGCCCTTTCTCTCTGGATAGCTGCTTTTTGTTTGTCATCATATCCTTCAAATAGAAGATCAACATCTCCCCACGAGTTATGTGGAGAGGGAGCTGATACCATGACAGGAATAGAACCATCCCCATTTTGTTGGTTTTCAGAGTTTGCAACTACAGGTTTTGCATCCACTCTATCCCACTTAGTTTGCACTGGTTGGGCAGAAAGATTTTGAGGCATTGCTGGTGGGCTTGGGCTTGTTGATGATCGAGAAACAGACACAATATCAGCTATGTTTTTCAGATTCTTGGTAAACTTGGGTGCAATATCTGGCGGAGCAACATATGTGTGGGGCATTAGCTTCATATCTGGCTGGTCCTCTGGCTTTTCAGTAGTCAAACTGTCCTTGACAGGTTGAATATCTAATTTAGGTGATCCATTTGCTGTTAACTGCTCAGCTCCCAAGCTGCCACTCTTCTTAAGAGTGTTACCATGGAGAAAGCGACGAGGATCACGGGGCTTCATACTAATTATTCCAGACTTGTTCTGCAGGATAGACAGGAACATGAGTATACAAAATAGTTTACGTAAGTAGCCACAAATACTTATAGATGCAAATTGAAATCCTTAAAGCGCCCAATAGCTCTAACGCAATAATGTTATTTTACAAATACAGCCACAGAGGAGGCAAACAGATCAGAGCTTATAGACGCGCATCAGTCATAATAGCCCAGACCTCCAATTAAAAAGTCATAGACCTACAAGCAACCCATTATAATACCGGCATACAACACCAAGTGTTTAGCTTCATTACAACTATTGCATTCTACAAATAACAATGCAAAGGCAAAGGGGAGAAGAACAATGAAGATGGAAGATGCACTATCAACATTCACAAATACTGTACTGAATGAGCTGGTGTCGGCAGAATTAGCACAAGAGTAAGTGATACATTTCAGCACCTTTAAATATCAATTATGCTAAGTGCTCACCATGCGAGATAGTTGAGAAGGAACCTGAGGTGATTCTGCTGGTTTCTGCAAAGGTACAGATACCTTTGAGGGTGTAACATTTACCAAAGGAATTGCTCCCAGTATAGTTTTTGCAGGGTCAGAAGGCTTTTGTTGGGCCTCCTCGGCTAATTTCTGTTGTCCCATTTTAAGTATATTTAACAACATGGCAGGATTCACTGCAATATCCTTCATCAGTGCAGGCAAGGAAGCTGTGGTATTAGTACCCATAGCTGGCCCTTGACCATTTGCACCAAATGCCTGCTCTGGATACCCACTTCCAGTAGTAGAACAGGTTATTCCTTTATCTATTTTCCTGGGATCAGTACCTACCTTCCCTGCTAAAAGGTTTTTACTCGTAGCCTGAGGCCCAACTGTATCTGTGTCCTCCAACCAGCCACCGGCTCCAGGTGAAGATTTTATATTTGCTGGAAACCCAGAATTTTCTAATCCATTCTTCTGCCTTTTCAGTGCAGGACCATCCATAATAGGCTCGTCAGCAGTCTTTTGTTTTCTTAAGTTCAAATTTCCAACATCACTATCCAATTTGGCAGCATTACATGTTGCACCAAAGGATCTTTGGTTGAGATTCACATCAGAGTTAGCAAATCGCAGCCTAGGATCTCTACTCTTTGCTAAAGATTTCATTGTTGGGTTAGATAAAGAACTCAAAGGTGCAACATTTCCAGCGGTCACTTGTCCTTGATTGCTGAGATTTTCCATGTTATTAGAAGAGACAACTGGTCTCTTCATAGTATATGGAGTTGGAGTTTTGAAGCTACAAACAGTGTACGAACTGGAAACTTCCCCAACAACATCACCGCCCACATCATCACTTTCTTCTGAAGGTGTTGGGCTGGGAAGTTTGTCAAACATATTGAATGAACTCCGGTTGAACTTTTGCTGATAGCTAGAAACGGCTTTGACAGCATCAGTCTCGTAAGGGTGCAATATAGAGTTTTGTGGATTATGTGCCACCTTAGATTTGGTTGGCTCCATCTTCTCTATTCCATCTCCAAAAGATAATGTTTTGTGCAACGAAAAACTTGGTGGTGCCTCCCGAGTCGGAGATGGAAGACTGTCTGCATCATGATCCTTGTGAAGGTCTAGAAGGGGTACCAACACCCCTCTTCCCCTAAAATTAGATGATCCTGGTGTCTGAAGATCTGATAACATGTCAGGCTTCTTACCAACCAATGATTCCATGGCTAAAGAACGTGAAGGCAAGTTACCACCAGAAGTTAAACCACGGGCTTCATTACCCATACCAGCATTTCTCATATTCACCCCATTATTGACTTGTGTCACTTTATCTATATCAGAGGTTTCAATATTCAACAAAACATCCCGAGATTCCAAGGAGGTCATCATAACTTCTATCTGGGAAAAAAATGAAATATTTAGGTAACAAAAGAAACTCAAACAAAGCCTCATATAAAAGGTATGTGACATGAGACAACACCTCTTTCATCTGGTCAGGAGAGAATAAAGGAGGACTTTTGCTCTTCACAAAAGAAAGTAACCTGCAACAAGAAGAGCGACAACAAGCATGATTAAACCAATTGCATCAAAAAATTCAGAGGCAAAATACTTAGCAGAGGACAGTTGAAAAATAAACCGTGAATACACTCTTTTGTTCTGTTCCTTCTGATGATGGTCCATGGAGCAAAATACCTGCAAACAACAACTGTTAAGCCTCTAGAACACAAAAACCTGCAATACCAAACCAATGTGATTCCAGGGCAAAAACTGGAGAGGTCTTAATTGTGCCTTACTGAACTAACAACTTCAATAGCAGTACACAAAAGTTGAATGAGATGCTCCTTTGGGGAAGCATTACTTCGAAAATCCAAAATTTGAAACTTCTCCAATGAATTGTACAGTTGGGAACAGACACTCTCAAATGATCTAAGACAAATAAACCACAATATAATATCAGTCCAGCACACAATTTTCACAATTTAGTCAGTCTGAACTGCGCTCTTGAGACCCTCCAAATCACACAAGAATTTGTATCAGTTTCACTTACTTCTCTGCATCAATTGCAGTGACACTCTCCAGTTCTTGTCGAATCAACTTCACCTGCTTCTCCCAATCCTCTTCCTCCACCACACAAATCTCTGAAACATCCAAATTCACTTTGTTACCATATTCAATTTCTTCCTCAACAGGCTCCGAATCCAAATCAATCTCTCCCTCTTCCAACTCTCCTTCCTCCTTCTCAACATCCATTTCATCACCACTGTCATCAATCACCACAACCTGAACAATTTCCCGACCACCGCTAACAGAAGGAGCCTCCGAGTCCTCATCCGCATCCACATCCATTACAAAGATATCATTCAAAGGCTTGTTCTGCACAGCTTGAGCCCACGCCAGATTATACAAACCCGAAGCTGCCGGAAAATACTTGTACATGTTCTGCGTCGTCCAAACACCCACACCATTACCGGACTCAGCTCTAGGTTTCGAAGAAGCCTTAGCTTCCTGCCTAAAATCCTCCTCAGTAATCTCCTCCACAGAAGCCGTATCAGAAATCTCACCCTCTTCTACATCTTCGCCATTGCTCTCATACTTCACCATCTTCCGTAGGGTTTCGCTCTCTCCCCCTTGACCAATCTCTTCCCCAAAACTCCACACAGAGCAATTTGATGCAGATACGAGCATGAATACGAAATCAATTATTCAACTCCACTAATAAGAATCCGTTCAAGATATCGCAACAGCAAGAACAAAACTAATAATTACAGTAACACGATTTCGTTCCGTTTTCTCGGCGGAGATCTGATAAAATTAGGGCGAACGTATTGAAGATCTACCAGAATCAATTATCGACGAAGAAATCAAAACTCGAATACAAATTGATCGATCCGTGGCCTGAAACTAGGGCAGATTTAATTCCTGGTGGAGGAAGGCTTTACTTTGGAGGAGAACGTTTGGGAGGACGAAGAGCAAAGGAGCGATTGAAATAGGAACGGAGCGGACCGAGGATGGCGCGGAGTATGAATCTGGACCGTACACGTCAGCGAACTTGTGGAAGGTACGTCACCGGTAAGTAGGAAATAGGAACACTACTTGTCGTTGGTAGGCACTAGGCAGTCAACTGGCACTGGGTGCGAAGTCGTTGCAATAACTGCCATTTTTTACTGGCTCATCTAGTTTCCGGTTCACCTCGCTAATAGGAAATAAATAAGGACTTCGATCTAAATTGGGCTTTGTTGGGCCAATACGAGCCCAGTAGTCAAACGTCATATAACAACTTAGTGGGCCATAAGTTTATTACATCGCTACACTTCTCCTCAGTGTTCTAAAAATCCCGACGGGTCTTCGCCTAGGTGTCCCCGTCTAGACATATTTTTGTGCCTAACCGACCTGACTAGGCGTATAGAACAATTTTACATGTTATAGTGACTAAATTAAAATAATTAGACAGTTGTTCATAATTGTTCGGTGTTGATGATATTAGAGGTTGTGCTTCTAAATTGTTTGATGTTATTTTTTAGGTATTTTAAATATTTTTTTACCATTATATTTTGTTTCTATATATAATTATATATCCATTTAAAAATTTAAAAATAGAAAAATACAAATCCGATTAGTCCCCGATTAATTAACGTCTAGTCCCCGATTAATCTCCGAAGACCATAGCCGTTCGACTAGCGCCTACAAACTTTTAGAACCTTGCTTCGCCTCATTGAATAACATTGATATTGCAACTTCAGGATATACAAAAAAGGTAAAATGGGTTCATCTCGATTCTCACCCCTAAACAAGGGATTTAACAACTAGAGTCGTAAAAGAGAATTGTCGTCATCGTTATTGTCATCATGAATATTGTGTAACTCTCCCCCTTCCTACTTTCTCTACCTCCTTTCTCCCATTTTCCTCATTCCGTTCTCCGTTCCGTTTTGAGCATTGTATCCCCTACCCTAATAGATGAAAGCCTCGCAACTCTAAAAGGACAGATGAGACTAGTTTCATTGGATGGGAACAACGATTATGAGGTTTTTTTGTTGTATTGGTAGGAGTGTTCTCGACACTGGACGACACCCAAGTATCGGTATGTCCTTGCGGATCAGTTGTTGTATCGGACACATTACAACTAGAAGGACCTCTGTGGGGTTATGACGGTTACGTATCAGACGAGGTATATGAAACAGCCTTACCAATAGATATGATTCTCTGAGTAAGATATAGAACAGTGGGATGAAGGATTGTTCTACACCATCTTTGCTCGGACCCTATTAGTCACCCTCCACTAGATGGGACATCCCTTGTTATTTCAAAGGAAAACGACTACTACGGGATACTCGAGACGACCCTTGCTACACCTATATCGGGTTCTTCTTACAGGACCAAAATGCTCTTTGGCACACTCGAGCTAATGATCATCTTTTTCCTTTGTTTAGTTTTTTCAATTGTTGTGTCAAGTCTACGTTTATGATAAAAAGTAGATATATTATATGGGTCCAAAGCGTCAATACACTTACTTCAACGTAAGGTAGAGACTATAATCCGGAACCCAAAAATTAATTCTCATGCGTATATAATGAGTGTTTTGACACCACCTTTCAACGATTAATGTATTGTTTTGTCACTTTAAAAATGAAGGTTTGGCACCAACTCATTACACAAATTAAGAATTTATTTGGATCATCGTACCAAACTGTTCCATAAATTTGAGGGATTTAAATATAAAATGAATTTATAATATATGTATATTATTAATGTAATTAATAAAAAAATAATCAGAGCCATTCCTTTAAATTTGATGTAATGGTTCAAATAAATTCTTTGTTTATATTATAAACTGTGGTGTTCACTTGGTAGTGCTCCTTTGAACAGACTCAATATAAACATAACTTGTTAATTGTTATACATGTACAATAAATACTAAAATTGTTTAGGGGTATCCTCCAATATACACTCCATCAACTACAGTAGCCAACAAAAATGGAAACCCAGAAAATGGTTTGCATAACATAATCAACATATTGGTGCAACTTGTGGCTGTGGATGGAGGAAAAAAAATAGATAATTAAATCAAATAATTCATCAAAGAGACCTAGCATAGTGGAGGACCATGAGATGATAAAGATGGGAGGTGGTTGAGGAAGAAGATGATGATGAGAGTGAAAGCAAAGTGAAATCTGTTGATGAAATTGGAGGGTACCATATATTATCTCTTACATGCTGCAATGTCAAGGAAGGCTCTAGCTCTTGCCCTCTACATCTTATCTCTACCTGCACATTTCTCAATCAATCCCAATATTAATACCAAACACAACATAATTAATATGATTAATATTAACTCAAACATGATTAGAATTGCAAAACCCTAAGGCTATTCACAATAGCGTCGAATCTGTGGGTCTAAACCATGTCGATTTTACAGTGGAATGTCGGATTCGGAGGGTTGTATCTGACCAAAATCATACGTGTAAAGGACAGATTCGTTGAAAGATGAGAGAGAATCGTGAAGGATGAGAGAAGAGTGGATCGGAGGATAAAAACGACGGTCGATAAATCTACAGATTCGGAGGGCATCGATTCGCCAGAAAAGAGAAAATCAATGTCCAAACATCAGCAATATCTTTTTTTCCATCATTTTCGACGATTTCTTCCAACTTCCATGGTAAAAAAGTCTAATAAGACACTAAAAAATGGTCCCAAAACAGATCATTTCATGCATGTACACATGTCCATGCATTGCCACACCAACAACAAATCTATCAAACGCTTCTTAATATTAAATTTGCAAAGTAAGTGGGTAGTTTTTAAGTCATATTATAACAAATTAACATACACACATCAATCACAATCGTTACTACACGTGCAACAGCAACAAATAGTTTCACTTTGAGTTAAAGAAAACTGAAAGTGTGGACTTGAGTCTTTTTTCATACTTTTTTATGCATAGAAATCGAAGTCATGCTTTGTCATTAGCTTTTTGTACTCATCTTTCTCTTTGTAAGGATCATATATATTTCAATCATAAAGCAATGAATCAAAATTATAATGTAATATGTACACGTATAATCATACACTAACATGCAGAAGATTCTTGTGTTATATTTAATATCTCACCAACTCATGCATGCCTTCTTCACGTCTCTTTTTTCTTCCTGAACGAAAAATATAAACCCTATTTATGCAACAACTATCGGAGCATCTTCAAAGCATCTATAATAATATTAGTCTAGTATGGACTATTAAAAGGTTATAACTTATATTTGATATGAGGAAGAAACTAAAGAAAAAGTAGACTATTAAAATTATCAGAGTATGAAAATAGTTTAGGCCGTATTAATATATAGATTTTGTTACCAAAATTTTATAAATGAGGACACATGATGTATGGCGATTGTCCCGGAAGCGTTTATAACTGTTAGGCTTTCACCAAACATTAAGAGATACGTCTAGATGACAAATCATCGTCTAGGCAATGCACCTACGTATTAATTGTTGATTCACTTAGATGTTCTTCTAGCCCTACTCACCCCTTCACATGCTCATTAGTCAGATGTGACCATATGGTTCCAATACCTTACAAAAACTTAGTTACATGATTTGTCTTCTTTTTTTCCTACTGAAATTGTGGGTTTATAAATTAAACACTATATTCATATACTGTAATATAGTGCACCGTTGAGTAATATAGTGTTAATCAGTTCAAACAATTTTCACAAAACAACATGGATAGCTTACATGATTAAAATGCATTTCTAACATAACTAGGTATTAAAAACATATCACTCATATTTTTATAAAACGTAACTGGTTCATTTGTGGGTTCTAACTAATTATTATTGCTAAATAGCATTTATCAACGGCAACTTAAAAATTAGCAAGAGGATGACAATATAAGTTGCGATATGTTCATGTCATTGTTAGGTGCCTTCCATATATATCCTTAATAGTTTGGATATTTTAAACTACTCAGGTGGTTGTTGTTTGTTAATATATATGCGACGAATCTTAATTATCTGTCATGGAATTTGAGAGATAATTAACAAAACAAAACACACACTACATGCATCCCAACAATGGTTCAAGGGTTGACTTAAAATCTGATTAATATGCTAAGCTTGGTCTCCATATAGAGTCGTGCATATCTACCTAGCTAGAGGCATATATGATACTCCATATGCCAATTCACAAAGATTGAGTCTTAGAATTAACAAATGATTAGTGAATGTTGAGATGTTTGTGTCTGTAGCTTTCCTCCAATACTGATGGGAATGAACAGCTAGATTAAAGGGACATGAACAAGTCTTCCTATCTAATAAATAATGATTGAATACACACAAATTGAATTCGTCCAAAGAAATATATGTGCATCTATAGTCTGAGGCTATGCACCCACAACCGTATACTAGTATTTCTTTGTATATGTTTTGGAAGCAATGATCGAGTGACTCAAAGTTACAACGTTCAAATCGATTTGACTCAAACAAGTACTAACCAGATTAAAATTTCAAATCATTGAACCATTTCACTTAAAAACAAGTGTATATTATATATGGTTAATTACTAAAAAATGTACTGGGGTTAAAAATGGACAAAAATATATATATAAGTATTGTCACATTCTTTTATTACAATAATGAATAATATATTATATTTATTATTTGTAACCTAAGACGGTGGAAAATATTTATTATATATCTTTGTTCACTTTTAAACTCAATATAATTTTTATCATATGGATAATTTTTTATTTATAATTTTGAATAATTAACCCTATTATATAATATACTTCAGATTACTACCATTTATGGTATACTCTCTTCTTCTTCTTCCCATATGTGGTTGTAGATATTATATATGATTAATTATTTAGTTTGCTTTGAGTTTGGATGTGCTATTCTCATCTAATTTGTCCACATATGATATATCGAGTGGAACGTTACTTTCATAACAGCACATCATGATTATGAAATGGTGCAGCCAGTTTTAATTATACTACAAAAATATTCTGGGGGTTTTTAGTTGGTGAATTTCTAAATTTATCTTAGATTTCTCCTTTTGAGCCCTACCAAATCCTAACACCTCACCAAAAAACATCCTTAACAGACAAGAACACATGAAGAAAAGATTAAGACTCCTTAAACTCCATTAATCCTTCTTGGTTAGACATTAATGAGCAGGGCAGATATTCAATGTGGGTATGCATCTAGAAAATCAGAAATGTACTTGTCACCTACTAATCATGCACATACAATGTTTTTGATCTATGACAAAAGAACCGATAGTATTATGCATTTTCGGGTCGAAATGGGCTCCCAAACAAAAATCATAGATTTATCATGATGTACGATGTTTTTCGGCTATCCGAGGTCGTCTGAAAGAATAAAATTATACTTTTAAAAGTTTGGTTCGTTATTTCTTGTTTTTTTAGGATTTAAGATTCTTTTATTCGAATTAAAGTTATGATATTTAGTTTCCTTATTGTATTAGGATTTTGGGAATTTTAGTTTTCTATTCAATCACAAGAGAGCTTTTGTTGTAATGCAGATTTTGATTAGTAAACACAAAAACGAATTTCTACTCAACCTATCTCTTTCGGTATTCTTTTGAATCAACCAATTTGACAACTATCTTATTCGGTATTCTTCGTGAATCAGCGAGTTCGATAAAGAACTCTCATTTCCGCTACGCACTCTACATCATTATGCATCTACCCAATCACAAGTTTAAGCGTTTGATCGTCTAACCATTTAACTGAACGATTCACTATCACGTTCAAACCAGCATTTCAATAAATGATTTAGTTGAAATAAAAGATTGAACGGGCTCGAGAACACATACCTCCAATTCGCTATCGAGATTGAGTTTATTGACCAAATACTTCACCAACAATCTAATTGTGGCTCTCCCATCCCTGAAAAAATCACAAACCAATCAAATTAAGATGTTGTGCCAGCAATCCTTCAAAACATATATAACAAAAAAGAAGAAGTGATTAGTACTTGATTCTGAGGTAGCTCTTGGGTATCTGAGGAAGCAATGGTTGTTTAGCTCTGCGTTCATAAACCAATAAATATATTAATCAAAGACTCAATAGTAATGATTAATTTTCTTAATTAAAGTAGTAATTAAATTGTGATAATAAAAATGAGAGAAATTGATCCTACATACTGAATGGGTGATGCTTGGAGCATAAACCAGACGCCAACATGGGGCCTCCGTGGATTAGCGACGACCCTGACGCCGGAGCTGGTCCCGCCGGCGAGGACCGGGAAGGGCCGACAAAAATACGTTCCCATTAGAGAATGACGTGGAGGAGACCGATAATGATCCGCTACTGTAACGTGCATAGTAGGTGGCGGTGGAGCCGCGCCTCCTCCGGTGGATAGCAGGTCGAGTTCGATCGATCCGCCGCCGCCTGGTGGTGGCGCCGTCGTCTGACGAGCATTTTTAGACCCGTTGTTGAAGTGGTCGCCAATGCTCAGTCGGAGCCACGAGCCGCTCCGATCACCGTCTCCTCTGGAGGAGCTTGAACCTGCTTCCTCTTCCTCGCTAACTTCGCCGTGGCCGCAAGTTCTGGAACCTTCCTCGTGATGATCGGACATTTTTAGGAGTAAAATTGAACTCGAATCCGAGTCGGTTCATAAGAAGAAAGCTGTGAAATTACAGAAAGAGCCTCGGAGACCTGAACCGGCAGAGACCGTGGTCATGGGCGAAGACCGGGAGCTAGAGGTAGAAGAAGAACGCAGCCGGATCGTCTATTTCTCGGAGCAGTAGTTATCGTGGGGACGCAAGCCATTGATCAGCGTAACTATACTGGACGGTTAAATGATGAAGCTAGAGAGAGAGAGACGATATAGGTTGCAAATCTCACTTTCCATGGATTCTGTTTATTTGGAAGCTTGTGGGAGAAAATAACAACAAAGAGAGGAGAGAGAAGATATAGTGTCGTGCTTGTTGTAGGGAGAGAGTCACATGTTATCTAAGGAACTAAGATTCGATCTAACGTGTTTTAGATTAATTAAATTGAAATATTAAAGATAGACTAATCTATAGCTATAAACATAAAAATTGTTGTAATTGAGTAAAATACGCGGCTCTGTTTTCTCTGTAAAATTAGGGTTACGTGAGAAAATGACGACAATTTTTTTCGTCTAACACATGCAACTACCATTCATCGAGCAACGAGGGGGAAGGAGCAAGGTCGTTTAGGGCGTCGTCTCCGGTATCTCCGTTCTCATTGTCTCGGACAACAAGTCGATCTCCGATGGTCTCTAATGGGAAAGGGGCCGAATGAACCAGGCCAGTATTGTTCGTCGATCTCCGGCGGTGGGTCCTAGGCCTCGGCAGCGGAGATTCGAATAACACCCGGTGATGAGATTCTCGGTGGAGGTAGATAAGTCGGGCCCAATCTCGTCGGAACGACTTTGGGGGCTCGGAGTTCCAAGAGCGTTTCAGTGGAGGAGATGCTCAATGGATGAACCAGATTCAAGGAGAGATGAGTCAGATGACAATAAAATACTGGTGGTTTTCGGGGGAAGCTTGTTGGAAGTTGTCTCGACATCGGTGAAGAAGCTTCACGGTTGCCCGGTTAAAGCACCGGCTGGTCTCAGGGGGGATAAAAGATGGCGGCGACGTGAGTGAAAGGAGGCGACTAGGGTTCCGATACATTTGGGCCCTTAGTTTCACCCATTGGGGCGAGCCCCAGTGGAACTAAGTAACTTGGCCCAAGAATCTCAGCACTCGAACCATAACGGGGCGGGGAGGCCTAGATTCTCTTCGGGTCAGGGGGGTTGGTTTGATCCGAGACAAGCAGGGTATAGGGGTACCCAAGTTCACAACCGGGTCGGGTGGGACCAACCCGTATTTGCAATTTAGGGAATGTCGTTAGGGGCCTGGGTCGGATGCAGGCTTGGAGTGGGAGATTCACCGGGTCGTGGGTCGTGCCTTAAAAGACAACCCACTTGTGGGTTGGGTTTGGTAGGCCCACCCACATGTGGGCCGTGAAGTCATGGAGGCCCATTGAGATCTTCACGCTCCGTTGGAGCAAACTGTTTAGTGGCGAGGGGTTATAAGAACCCTCGCCTCACCGAATAAGTATGAAGCGGTCTAGTGGGGGGTTGGCAAGTATCACTTCCTCACTAGATGTAAGGTGGCACATGTTCCACCAAGATCTGACACAGTACCCCTCTACTTTCTCGGAGGCCAACAATTTCGCGTTAAGGAGCCCTATATCATGCGGGAGTATCAAGTCCACCGCAATACCCCCCGGAAATGGGTCCGCTCTACCCTAGCTTACATGTCAGAATTATTGTATCGGTGTCTCTCAGCGCTATCGCAACACACCATTCTGAATGTATCAGCGAAGCGGTTCGGTTCAAAAAGTTAGATTTCCTTTTCTTTTGATTTATTCTTGTTAGACTATCACTTTCAGTACTTTTGTTTTGGTGTTTGGTAGTTTTTTGTCATCAACTTGCATTTATAATATCAAATCGTTTACCTGTAAAGAAAAGCTATAAACATAAAGCTTTTGAGTGCTTTCAGATAATAATAGTGTTTTTAAGAGTATATGTCGTTGGAGGGTTGAATACATTGGTCTTTTGACAAAAACAAATGGTGTTGATTTGGTGAACGTATGTCGTGGATAGTCGAATCCACAGGATACATGTAGAGAGAATTCTACGGAAGAGAGAGTGAAATCAGATATATGAAGAGAGAGGATCGACGTCGTCGATAATGAGAGAGTATAAACTATTTTTTCATCAATAATCTTTATTTTCTAGCCTATTCGATCTCCACTATGTACCAATACTACATGCTCTAAGGTTTCTCACAAATCTTATATGGTTTATTTTTTTCAGATTCGAAGTTCTCAAATAAGAGGGCTCAAAGATGAGCTTAGTGAACAAATTCATCTATTTGTTCATAATGTTTAGTAGCGATGACATGAGATATACAAATCTGATGGAAGATAAGACCATCAATGTATGTTAATTACTTGTAAAACTAGTTATAGACAAGCTTAAAAGTTTCCTTATATCATGATAATGTTTTTACACGGTTGTCTCGCTTATAAAAAAATGTTTTGCATAATTGACCTCTATTATAACATATTATTTTAATACATCAATACGCTATTCTAGTTCTTAAATCTTGTTCTTCATCAACATAGGATCTAGATTAAGGAGTCATAGTTATGCATAACAAATTATGGAGCAATAATAAGTTAACAACAAACAAGGGAAGAAACTGAAATGGAACATGATATTTGGTTAACTTAATTAATTGTAGTTGGGTCAACCTTAAACAATCTTCTAAAAGAAGAAAGTTGAATCTCACATATTGTAAGTTTCCAAGTCCAACCTGGCCTTATCTCTCATGTCCAAGACACATTTACAAAGGACCAAAGGGCGAGTAAGTTTGGTGTTGCTCAATTCGAAAGCAAGCACAAGTATAAGAATTAGAAATTACTTAACAAGGAAAGGTTCCTACTTGAATCGACTTTCCTAGTAGTAAGTCAATGAAGTCTAATCCAAGATGTGTATTAAGAGATACAGAAACTTGGTAGCTCAATTAGACAAACTTTATTTGTCACGTCTCGTTCTCTAATTTTAGTCACTTACAGTATTTAGTGATTGAGTTCAGCTTGTTTAGTCGATATTCATTGGATATAGGTTAAGGTGAATACACCGATCAGAGAGTGAAATAATTATTTCTTATTTTCTGAAAATAAATAAATAAATCTTTATTTTTTTCATTTTCTTATTTTCTGAAAATAAATAAAAAACAATATTTTTTCTGAAAATAATTTGTGGAAAATAGACAAAAAATAATTTTTTTAGGTGAATTTTTTTTCTTCTTATCTGCTGAAAGTAAATAAAAAATAATTATTTTTTCTTATTTCTGAAAATAAATAAAAAAATAATTTTTTCCTTCTTATTTTATGAAAATAAATAAAAATTAATTTTGATTTCTTATTTTATGTGTAATGACATTTTCGTAATTACGTGAAAGTTATAGTTGATATTAGGGTTTATAAGGGTAGGGGTACTTTCATCATTTCTGAAAAAACTAACAGAAAAACTGACAGAATATCAAACAGTGATAAAATTTGAATAGTTTGGGGGCCGTATGAAATAAAAATAAAAGTGTGCATGTAGGTGATAAACGCGTATAGTTTTATGCGGCTTTTTGAAGTTATCCCTTTAACTAACACTAAAAGGAACATTCTACATTGGCACTCACCAAGATTCTTGTATTTGCTTGGTAAATCTTATTTGGGATAAACCTCAAACATCAATTTTGTATTACTCGTTTTTTCCATCTCAACGTTTTTTCCATCTCGACGTTTTTTATTCGTACAAACTAATTATAAAACGCTTTATACATACACAGACTAATTATAAAATACTTTTCACTATAACTTCATCAAAATTTAGACATTAATTGTCCACAATACTACTGACGATTTTGTAAAAACAACTCTCTCACTACGCATGTTTTGTAAAAACCATAACAAATACATAGGAAAACATTTAGATTTGACGGAATTATGGCATATGTAAATGAAAAATATTTTATAAGTTAATTTATACAAAAGAAAGCGTCCACGATTTGAAAATGCAAAAAACATGAGACATGTGATTGATAATTAGAGGTATTTCGATTCTACAGAGTTTTATCATGCGCTTTAGAAGGGACAAGCATACGGAGAAGTCCACGTTAACCTGCATGGCATGAACAAAGGCTGCTGTTATCAACAACACTTGAATTTTTTTAGTGAAGGTTTATACATGAATAAAAATGTTTTATAAAATTGATAATTTTACTCTTCAGTATTTTTCATATAAATTCCTTAATATCACTTATACAAAGAGGTGACGTCATAATTAAGAGAAAATAAATAAGAAAGACAAGAGAGTGTAGTGTACACTAAACGAGAGAAGAGAGATAGAAGTGTTGATTTGTATTTATAAGATAGGTTCTTATATTAGCTATTCTTAATCATTGTTGTAAAAGTTTTCGCCGTCTTACCCAGGCATCAAAATCTAAAAATGTCTGATTCGTCGTCTTACCCAGGCATCAAAATCTAAAAACTATTCCATTTGTCGTCCCGTCCGATTAGTCCGAAACTTGGGACTCTGCTTTGTAAAACTAGACCTTTAAAACAGAGATTAAAATGTGAGAGACACAATCGAGTTTTAATGATCTTGAATTTCTTGATTAAAAAAGATGGGACGTGTTCTTCTTTAGTGGTTTATAATTTAGAGTAAAATAAAAAAGACAGTATTATTTGGTTTAGTTTTTTTTGTATTTTGATGCTAGATATTGTTTTATATTATATAGATATAGTATATATTTTGAATTTTTTTATTATATTTGTGTAATATATATTTGAATAATATTAAAAAAAATTAAATCCTTAGGCCTCGCTTAAGCCGAGACTAGTCTCCGCCTAAGATCTAAAAGTCATCACCGCCTCATTAACGCCTAATGCTTTTTACAACCGTATTCGTAATTAAACTTAAATTCTATAAGATGAAGTCACTATTATCTTCCAGAAACATGAATTTCATTTTCAAATAAAGAAGCTAGAATACTGAAAAGAGAATAGCAAGTAGCAGCCGCTAACTAACCTCTCCTTGCGCTTCTCGATGAATTTCTGCAGCGACTTCTTACGAAATATTGGCAGATCTGCGGCTCACATCCAAACATTCTTCAGGTTATGTGTTTTGGCGGTAACCAAATTCTAAACAATTACAATTCCCTCCAAAACAACTTAATGCCCCAACCAACCTACCTCCGCCGTCGAGACTCTCCAGAAGGTACTTTTGAGATTCAGCCGCCGCTCCTCCGCCTCTTCCTTCCCCGGCCAGTTTCAATATGCTCTCCCCCTGCACAAATCGTCCAAGGCTTTTACATCAATTTACGAGAGAAATGCGAATTTGGAATCAATTTTGTTTTGACGAACCTGATGGCGAGGGACGTCGTAGACGGCGACGACTCCGTTGTAGAAAATGGTCATAGGAGCTGTATCGGGGGAGATCTCAGAAACTGATTGCTTCATCGAATCCGAAGAAATCTGATCTTCGTTTCCACTCTGATTTTGGTTCTGGTTCACAGAGCCATATGCAATCACGGTTTTGAGCAGCTCCGGATCAATCTTAGAGATGGATCCTTGACATTCTGCACCAAGCAATCACAAATCGGTCCATCAGCAGCAAAAACAAGAGGAAGAAGAAGAAGAAGATAAGCTGAGATTTGAAATCGGAATCAACGAAGGGACCTCGGAAGCTTTTCGGGCGGTGGAGAAATTTCTGGAACTGAGATTTGGAGGAGTTGGCCTTCTCCAAGCCAAAGAAATCGAGCACCACAGCTCTTGACATGGTGGATCGATCTCCAGCTTCGCTATTGGCTCTCCCTGGTTGATCAGAGAATGTGAAAGGTGAAGTGAAGAATAGAATATAAAAGATATATAGAGTGAGGGAGAGAGAGTTGGGTAGAGCAGAAGCAGCGGCTGTGTCAATGAAAAACACGAGGTTTACGCCGATTCAATAAGTACTGTACTGATGATTTAAATGTGAGACACGTTAAATGCGAATTGTATTCATATTCAATGAAAGAGGCAACTCTGATACACTATATAGCCTTACAAGTTACAACACAAGCCATAAAGAAGTTTGATTCATTATATAATTTGGCATCTTCAAGAAAAAAAAAATCTGATGCATTATATAATTTGGCATTTTCTTTAGGGATAAGAACTCTAGCATATTGTGGGTATAGTTATGATTTGAAAGATCGTTATCGAGACAAATATGTACCATTTTTTTTGAAAAAAATGTGACGTGACGTTCATTACAGAGAAAGATCACACTTTGCATTAAAAGCAATGGATGGAGGGATACAAATCTCACTCTTGAACCATCGAACCATGAAAAGCAAATTAAGCTAGGTTACATAGGCGACTTCTTTACAATACCAAGACAAATAAAGAATCGTCATATTTCCTAAAACATGTCAAGAAAACCAAATGTCCTTCACAACAAACCCTTCTATCGTATCAAACCATCAATCGTGGACAATCGAAACTATATTCGAGGCTTCTGATTCCACTTCCCTGACTTGTTGCTCCTTATCCAAGCACCACTAAAGGCCCTCTCTTAAAGCCAAATACTTTGCAAGATGAGGGAAGAAAACTCTCGCCTGAAAAATAGGTCCTCGCTCCAATGATTTCTCCTAGGTGATTCCTAACCACCAGGCTTAAACCAATCCCTTTTGATCGAACCCCAGCGTCCACATTCAGCTTCAAAACTCCACAAGCAAGAGCCACCCAACTTAAGGCCGAACCTTTAGCCTGGCTACCCGCCTATCACTGATGGAAGAGGATTGAAACTCCTGAAACCAACCTTGATAAACCGCCACCAATTGACCGGGGTCCCTTTCAATCTCTCCCATGAAGAACCTAGATCCTCTCACTCAAAATCATATAGGCGGTCATAACTCATGCTGCAAAGTCCTCATCTGATAGCCTCTCAGCTAGAAATAATAAGACACCACGACTACATAAAGACCTAAATAATCAACTCATACATCAAGGGGAGAGGCGACCCACGCCGTGTCCGCTGATATACACTCAAAGAACGCATGAACAATAATCGCATCCCCTAAAGCAAATCTTCTACACACCTGTCTCCCAAGGAGTAGGAATGCATTGTAACCAATATGTGATCGCACACATCCTTATCTAAGTGTAGACCTTATTATCCCGTTTTTACGATGATCTTGGGTAGAATATTAATCATTAGCATATTAACCTCTTAATAAACCCCTAAAGCGTTTTCAAAACGAAAACCTACCTGAGGGTTCCATTTGTCGCTAATGAGTTTGTTGACACGGACTCCACTGAAATGCGAGTCACCCTGGTCGACGTCGATCGTTGAAAAGCGTTCCAGAGAAGAGTGTTTCCGCGAGCACATGGCAATGATATGCGTCTCCATCATCCACAATGTTCTTTGGGACTGTGATCTCCGTTGTAACCATACCGGTCCTTCTTTCACAAGCATCTTATCCTTTTGAAGTGTTGTGAGCAAAGTCCAGCCTGCCTCTCGTCTCATCCGAATAGGATTAGCGCTAACCGCCCCATGAGGGCCAAGGGGATATACCTCTCGTGGGCCGTGCCGCATCGCTCGCCGGAAACTGTATCCAAGCATCGCGCACTAGGTTGTCGATTATGTATTATGGAGATGTTGTCGTCATCGCCACGACCAATCTTTTCACTACCGAGAACATGGGATTGATCCGTCCTAACCATTCCACCGTTGTCACCAAGACATGGAAGAACCGAAATAACGTAGTCACGAGAAACCACATCACCACTACAACATGAGGCCGCACCACTTAGTATCCTAGTGACGACGTCGGCAACTAAAATACAAAGCAAATCTCTTTAATCCTACGCTCTCCCTTATAACGAAACATATAATAGAGCTATTTTGTGGAAATATGAAATATTTTATAAGGCGTAGTACATGATTGACATGTAGGATTATACCTAAATAAACTAAAAAAACGTGTCCGAATATTGACAGAAGGTGCCCAAGTCAAGAAGACCATATGGCGCGCATGAAAAAGTTGTCGGGAGACGCAAAACAAACGTGATGAGAACACAACAAACACGTGACTATCCTAGTTGTTGAGCTACAGCATCAACAATTCACTCCACCTAATTGGGCCTTCCTCTACATCAGTTGTAACTTGTAAGTAATTACAATAAGTTTTTAACAACCAGTATTATTACATAATTATAATCGATTTTCAAATGATAATATTGTTACACCATAACCATGCAACAGAAGACGGAGCATACCACTCCATACTCCATAATTTTCGCCATGGCCTCCACGCCAGCCTTATACACGTGGCACACCAAACCATCCCATACAAAACCATCTATCGGATCAACGGTGGGCTAGCATTTGATCACGCACCCTACAAAAACAATATTAATTACATTTAACTATATCACTATATATAACTATAGAGTTTGTCTGAAAGAACCCCTAATCATTTATGATTTTCATTTTATTTAAGAAGAAGAAGGAAGTAATATGATGATCAAGCGTCATCCAGACGAATTTTGATAAATTATGTATCCTTTAGAGAATTTTATAAGGGAAATTTGATAAAATATGCTCAATAATAACATGAATATTTTTTCTATGCTAGCATAATCCAAAATTAGAAAACTATGTCTTTTATACTTTCTAAGACAAAAATAACCTTCTTCTCATTTAAACAAAATTCTTATTTTTAAAATATATTTCTCATCTTGTTCACCTATCTTTCGAAAATAAATTATAAGTTTAATTAATTTAATAAAATATATTGTCGAAATAAATATTAATATTTCATATATAAATTTTTTTATTCAATTTTATTAATTATAAAATCATATATTTATTATTTTTTCTTCAAATAATCAGGTTATATTGATAAACATTTATAATAAAATAAATAAAAATCTGAATTTAATAATTAATAAAATTTAATTATATATATATATATATATATATATTAAAACACGAATTATTCAAATATTTTTTCGAAATAAATATTAATCTTTTGTTTAAAAAATAATTATTCATTTTTATTAACTACTCAAATCAGATTTAAAATTATTTTAAAAAAGAAGAAGATTATTTTCATCACTATTTTTAAATAAAAATAAATTAAAATCTGAGTTTCATAATAAATTATTTTTGAAAGATTAAAATTATTTTTATAAGTATTTACGGAAATAATATGATTTTTTTTAAACTAAAATAATATATTATTTTAATAATTAATAAAACTAAATAAAATATATTTTAAATACAGTCAAAAATTTAATGATTAATAAAATTGAATAGTTGTATTTTATGAATCAGAATGAATATTTATTTATATAATGTGAATATTTATTTTAAAAATATATTTGAATACAAATTTATCTTTAAAAGATATGTAAACAAGATTTGAATTTAAATACTTATTTCGAAAATATATTTGAATAATTTGGATATATAAATTTTAAATTTATTAATTATTAAATTCAAATTTAAATTTATGTTTATTATAAATGTTTATCAATATAACCTGATTTTTTTAAAATATAAAATAAAATCTGATTTTACTAATTAATAAAATTGAATAAAAAGCTTTTTATATATAAAATCTTAATATTTATTGAGAAAATATATTTTATTAAATTAATTAAACATGAATTTATTTTGAAAAGATATTTGAATAAGAAGAGAAATAGATTGTAAAAATATGAATTATGTTGAAATATCAATAAGGTTATTTTTGTCTTGAAAAATATGAAAAGCATAGTTTTCCAATTTTGAATTGTACTAGTATAGAAAAAAAATTCATGATTTTATTAAGCATATTTTATCAAATTTCCCTTTTATAATTATACCTAATTAACCCAAGAAAATAGAGCAAAATAATCTACTCCCTTTAAGGTTTTCTCTCAACTTTTTCGTCTCCTCTTGCGTTTGTAGTTGTCGTACCTTCCACCAGCCTCGTCTCTCTAGTTGTCGTTGTCATCAAGGCCTCTTACCAGGTATCGATCCACCCCAATCCTTTTGCTACCCACCATGTGATCCCATCGCCCGGGACGCATTGGAACAGGCCCCCGTCCTCACCGGTAATGACACAATATGTCCTTCTTGGGAATCGTCCGGGAACACCTGTCGAGGAAGCCTATTGGCCCGTACCGGTACCAACGTGCATGCATCCGTTGTCCCCGCACCGTCTCCCCACGACTTTCGTTTAGGGTTGCCACCTCCGAAGGATTGCCACCGTCAGATCCGCCTCCTCCACATGCGATGTAGGCGGAGGAAACCTCCGTCACGGACGGCGTGCCCGCCGTGGCCTCTCGGAGGTTCACGATCTGCCCTGCCCCCGATACAATCTGAAAGTAGAGGCCCTGCTGTCACGAGTCCTTGTTTTGGCCGCCCAATTCCAAGGATTTTTGTTCCATTGGGACATATGCGAGCCCTGTCAAGTAGTCTCGCTGGTCTCCATGAGGCCATTAGGGCACCGCGAGGTGTCCATAAGGAGTCACACCCCGACCTCTATTAGAAAGGCCCAACCTATTTTCCCGCTTCCTCCTTTCCCTGGTATACTTCTTGGAAGACTACGAAGACAAAAGAGGCCAGTTTAAGTCGAGACAAGGAAAGTCTCTGAGAATTCATGCACCGCCCACCATATGAATAGGGACCCACCCCCTACAATTCTCCATGGTTTTACCGAACACTCAACTATAGGACTAGTGTTTCGATTGTCAACACAACTGTATCTCGTCCTTTTCTCCACTGTTGCATGATCTTTATGATCTATACTATTTCCATTCAATAAAATGTTACCTATTATGCTAAAAAAAATCCCCAAGAAAATGATTTTATTTTGTGTTGTATATATCAAATAATTTCATTTTTCTTTGAGCTTTGAAATAAACTAAACATTAGAAGAAGTAATTAAATGAATAGAGCACAATACTCACGATACATTTGTTCAGATTACATTACATAATATCCCAAACACCATATTGATGCAGTCTCAAGAACACACCATGTTATTCAATAATTTTATTACTGCAACTAAGGATCGAGCTAATGATCCTATAAGCAGCACTCCTCCATCACAAAGCAGCAACATAACATGGCCAAACTGCAATTTAGTAGTACCACAGATGAGAACATATTAGCACAAACTTCATTATACCAAAGTTGATACTTGATATAATAAATAAGGACTATTGCAAAAAAAAAAGTATATTGTGGAATCATTTCTTTCTTGTAATTTATAGTCCTTTTCTTTGGTAATTGCAAAAATAATAATATCATGAACTTGACCTTTTCCTATACTATATGTAAATTTGTTTTGAATTGACGGTTTAATCTTTGAAATTTTAGTTTTAAAAAACAGAAAATCCAAAATTTTCACCTCTTAGTTTTCTTTCTCTTTGGATATACAAAGAGAAAGAAATTTTTTTATTTTTTACTTATTATTTTTAAAAGGGTAAAATCGGTATTTTGAAACAATTTTACAGAAAGTGCAACAAAAAAGTATGTTCACACTATATGTTACTATTATCCCTAGAAAATATCAACTAGTTGGTTTTTTATCCTCCTACTTGCCTAATGCATGTAAAACAATTGTAATTTAGTGTTACATACAAAGAGAGTGTTTGGGCATAAAAGTAAATTTGAAATCACTATATTTCACTTCATTGCAAAAGGGTTAGAAAGGTAGAATAAGTTAGGTGAAAGAGGTAGGAAAACATGTGAGAAAGTTAGTTGGGAGATAAAAGCAAAGGGGTCGACAGTTAGGCAAGCAAATGGCATTAGAGATGTTCTGCTTTATGTTCATATATAGGCTCTTCTATTTCAGCAATTTGTTTTCATACAAAGCAAAGGAAGATTACCATTAGGCAGCTGACTTAATACTTAATTACTTTGAATTCATATAATCTCGCAAGCTTCAACCGTAATTGTAAGAAGGTTCATGTGATTGACACATTTTACAAGATAGTATCTTATGCTAAAAAGTATTGTAAGTTCGTATCGTGTGATTTGAAATTCTGACACTGTGTCAAAATGAAGGAAAATACCCCATTAAAATAGCACAAGTTATGATAAAAAAATATTTTGTACTTTTCAGTTTTTACTCCAAGGGTAAATTTAACCATTTTCTTTAAACACAAGTACACAACTGCAGGTGCAAAAAAGAAAAAAATAAACCACACGGTACCAACCTGTAACACTTTTGCACATGGGTATCGACTTATAAAATGTGTCGATCACATATTTGAAATCATCCCAAACATCAAGAATATGAAATTCTAACATGCAAATGAGGAAAGCACCAAAATAAGAAGAAATGGTAACATACCAGCCTTTAAGGAATGAAGTGCAGCCATGTTGGTTGTCCTGCTGTTGAGGAGGCGGAGGAGGAGGAGGAGGTGGAGGGTACCCTTCGTAGAAGTAGTCCTGATACCCCGGAGGTGGAGGGTGAGGGTGCCCTGGCGGCGGAGGTGGTGGAGGGAAAGGAGGAGGCGGAGGGTAGTCCGGTGGAGGGAAAGGAGGCGGCGGAGGATAGTCCGGTGGATGTCCTACATTGAGAGAAAAAGAAGCACAATTTAAGAGCATTAATCACATCCTCAGAACTCAAATTTCAACCAAAACCAACAAAAATATAATAGCAAAGAAATAAGTGATCTTAGGAGAAATCTAGGAGCTTGCCTGGTGGTGGGTATGGATCATGAGGAAGTCTGATATAACTCATGCCTTGGTTCTTGTAGAACACAATGATAGAGCTTCAGTATCAATATGCAATTGGCTTATATACAATGGAAAGTTTCAATCTGTCAGTCAAACCTCTTCAGTTCACGGGGGAGTCCCCGCGTAAAAACAAACATTCAACTTCAGTTTTCACACACCTTGGCTGCAAGTCAAATTGAAGCTGCTAGAAGCCAGCAATAACTGCAGAGCAGTGTTGATTTCAATTTTTTTAAAAGGCTGAAGAAATGTTTCTAGCAAATAAAAATATATATTCAGACACTAAATTCTCAAAGCAATACAATGTAGGACACAGGAACATAAACATATCCACATAACTCAACTGGAACATCAATATATCGAATTTCCAGTTGCTTGCAATATATAACCCAATTTCTACATTTGGAGATTGAGCTACAAATTTGCATATATTTGCATGAACAAGCAAGTTCTAAACGGATATTCAAAGAAGAAAGCTACTGGGACAAGATGTAAGTAACCAAGTACAAGCAAAACTGGGCTAGGCATTTCATCGAACACCTGGTAGGCAAGAATGGTTGCCTACCAGGTGTTTGATTAAAAAAGCATCAGAAGCGAGCACATAGACAAATAGAACCATAACATAGTGCAACTTTGCAAGTACAAGCCAGAAACAATTGCGAGATGCTAAAAATGAAGCTTGGTTGAAATTTTATTCAAATGTAAGATCAAAGTGTGTGGGTGCTTGCACTGGATAATGGTTATCAAATTGACAAATTCAATACACCCAGGAGCCGGATGCAAACTGAACGCATAGCTACATGCAAGGTTGTAAAAAACGTTAGGCGCTAGTCGGGCGGGAAGGGGTCTTAGACGCTAGGCGGGATTAATCGGATTATTATTTTATTATTTATATATTATATATTATCAAACATTTATATTATACTATATAAAAATATTAATAATATCGAACATCAAATATATTAAAAAACATAAATAGTATAAAAGAATATCAATAAGTATGACCATCAACTAGCATAATTTTATTGTTTCACTTGGTTTGTAGAAGGTTAGAAACTGTTTTTTTAACTACGAATCCGACCCGACGTCTGATCGACCCGCTCAATTAATCGGTCAGACGGTAATTAATCGGTGATATTGCGCCCAAACGGCCTGGAGCACCCTAGTAGAATATATCGGATCGGCAGAGCCCAATTCAACGCCTAGGCGGAGCCTAAGCGCCTCCAGGCGAGGATTTTTACAACCTTCGCTACATGTTACTGAAGGACCAATTTGGGCCCTTCAGGCCCGTCTCTATTATTCATGAATTGGGCCCGGATGTTGTGCATGGCTTTATATTTGGGCCTAACATGCATAGGAAAAGCAGTAGTAATACTTCCCCCTCAATTTCAATTTATTTACGTAAAATACAAACTCAACGACGTGAGGAGTAATTCTCCGTATCATGAGATTAAATTAAAGTCTACACATTAACGGTACGAGATTCAATTAATCTCATCTAATCATTACCTCTCACGTCACGGAGCATTTTAGATAAAATAATTGAATGTGAAGTTGACTTTGTTTTGAGGGGATAAAGACTGATTTATTATTCCATGCCACAACTTGGTTTTGTTAGGATTATTCCAAAAGGAATAAAACCCAAGCCACTAGGGAGGAACCTTTTTTTAATTGAGCTGTCCAATCAATAAACTTCATTTTCTTGTCATAGTTCCGAATAATCATCCTAAGCAATCCTTGTCCACTACGAAATTAAACTCATGTTAATTAATATATTCCATACTTCATACTCTTAGCTTCCTTGTAATCATCGACTCAAACCACACTCATCTTGTGATTCAAGGTTCCTTGGGAGGACATATTTGTCTATTTCATCAGAATGATAAGAGGGTGTTTTGCACGATTTGATATGATAAATATCACATTTTATCATGATGGATGATATCATGCTTAAATGAATGTTAACTTAAATTGAGTCAACGGTCCAACAACTTCAGTTATAAAGTGAGCCAAGTATAATTTAAATAAGGCAAGCCCCCAGTCAAGAATGTTGTATGGGAACCCATCAGAGTCAGGTGTATCGGACTTTTTAAGTCATGATATCAAAATCTGATTAAGCAACATAAAATACATTATAGGAACCGGATGGTCGGAAACAAGTAAGAGACGCAAGGAGCTCAAAACTTTGTCGGGTGGTTATCTTGAGTTGCTAGGGCTTTATGGGCGACTCTTGCTCGAGAAAGACGAACCGAAAGAACGGCTCATATCGAGTCCAATGAGCTTCCATTCCCCATCGGAACCCATGTCCCGAGACTCATGGTTTTCGGTATGGTTGAATGGCAAACCTAATTGGTAACATTGAATCTTCCTCCTTTTACTAAATTGGTTGGTCTGATCGGTCATATCGTCATCATATTCATCATTGTTGATCGACCACGCTCATCATGCCTTGGATTGAGAATAGGTTGGCAAGCATCATATTGGACAAAGGATGACCCCTTGCCGGTGACAACACATCCTTTTTCTTTCGGAACCTTTAAAAACTCTAGTTTGTGACAAAGAAGATGTGTGATATGATCGCTGACTGCTTCCAATGATGGACCATCTGTAGGTACAAACTCGGAATAACCGAGACAAAGAAGATAAAAGAAGAGAAGAAGATCGACCAAAAAAGAAATGACTACTCTATACAGCACGGTGTGAACGGTACCATTAAAGCACTTGCTAAACACCGTCATTTTTTATTTGTTTTCTTATGTAAGTTAAATAACTTAAATTGATTTTGATCTTATTATGATTATGTTTTAAAAAAACAAATAAAACCCACTATCATGAGTTAAACTAACGTCTCTTATCGTCGTATTTAAATAAGATTTGCCAATTATAAAAAATTAGCACCCACTCATCAACATTTTATAAGGATTGTTTGAGCAATCCTTGTTAACTTGCAAGCAATCCAAACATACCTTAAAAAGCATCATATCAAGTGATTAACATAAGAGAGGCTTTGAAATGTAACAAAATAAAAGACTTAACAAACTAAATTGGAAAAAAAGTGAATCTTCCAACCCAGTTGTCTACAAGAGTAATCAAATATAATTCACTCTAAGAAAATCTATCATTGATTTATGATCAAAACTAAAAACAGATAAAAAAAGTGAAAAAATAACAAGAGAAAATTAAGAATTTTCTGAGAGAGGCGAGCGATCAAAATGAAGGAGGTGACCGAAACATTTGGGGCAGTCTCCGACCCGTCTCGGGACCATGAAATACATCAAACACCTCTTGCACCCAACAACCACCAACACATTCTCCTTCTCTGTCGTACGAGGAAGATGATCATTCTCTCTCGCCAAACAAGGAGACGACTCCGACGATGATTCCTCACTGTCGTAGGAGCTCTCGTCGGTGTCGTCGTACTCCGGCGACGCCACCTCCGACCTCGGATCTTCCTTAACTCTCATCCCATTTCTCCAGTTTATGAAATAAACCTCACCTGTCTGCATCAGTAGAGGATCAAATATTTTCACAGAAAGTGAATCAAATCAAAAGTCTCACAGAGCCAGAAAAAAAACCAACCCTGGGATTGAAACCCAGAGAGAAATTAAAGTTGGTACCTTTTTCACAAACAAAACATACCCATCATAGAAATCGCCGAGATTATATAAACCCAGCTACAGATTTGAGTTTCTGAGATGCAAAACTGAAAATTCAAGGAAAAAAAATCGTTCCCCTTTCATGGGATGGGTCTGCAACCCTAATTTTATTCCAGGAAAGTGCAGGGAAAATGGAGACCAAATATACTTAGGACATTAATGAATAAAAGAGACCCACCCGTTCATCTATTAACATCGAACCGAAACAAAAGTAACAAAAACCAAAATAAATTAAAGAGGGAGAGAGAGAACGAGATCTGGTCTGTTGCTTGCATTTATTGAAGCTGTAACAAGAGAACAAAAACGGGGAGATATAAACGGACCTTTAAGTCGAGACATTGCTCATAATGGTAAGGGAGGGAGATGTGTGAGTTGAGCTCCAAGGTGGCGCCGGAGCTCTCTTCCTGACGGTGGTGATTCTCCGACGAGTCCATGTCGGAGCTCGACGACGACCCTTCTCTCTCAATGCTCTGTTGCTGCTGATTCAGAGAACAGTTTTGTAGCGATCTCTCCAAAAACTCGGTGACGGTCGCCATGTTCGGAGCTTCCATTACTTTCTCTCTCTAAACCTCCAAAATGCGATTCTAAATAAACAGAGGACTCTGAGGAGAGAGAGAAGAGATTGGGGAAGGTGTGAGTTTGAGTTTGAGAGAAATATATAAATGAAAAAAAAAATGGGAGAGAATAATATACCAGCCAGGGCATGCGTTGTTTCACGCGCCAGGAACTGGGAGTGGTGGTGACATGCAGAACGAAACCTTGGAAGGGTGGGCCCACAAACAGGGAACCCATTCACCGTGGGCACAGGTACAATTTGTCTTACCTGCGCTTAGGCGTCTGGAACATACGCGCGGTGTAGACGCTTATCGTGGACTGATATACACGAGATTAAGATGATCACGATCTGGTAAAAACGCCGTTACCGAGAAGAATGCCGGGGTTTTTGTTTTTCATCGACACTGTTTCTGATCTTCTTTTAATATAATCAAAAACACAATTTTATAACTTTGCTATTTAGTCCTTAACTCTTACTTAATTTCCCTGGTCCCCTTTAAAATTGCTGATTATGACCTTTCAATGAAAATTTGTGGGCTCAAATTCCGTTAAGGCCGTTGTGAAAACGGACTCACATGTGAAAGTTGTGAAGCATCAAGTGATAATATTGTTGAAGCACCAGCAGGCCACTGGTCACAATCAGTCTCCAAATATACTATGTTTCACATGCTCCACTTTTGTATTTATATTACTTACCACCATTTACGTATTAGCGTAACTCATAAGTGTTTGATTTTGATTCAATAAATTTGGTCCATCCACCATGATCGCCGGATATACTTGTACTGCGTAATATTGTTGTGTTTCTCGAGTTCAAATAGATACATATTTGTTTGTTTTTTAGTTTTCTGTTTTAAAATAAATCAACAGGTTTTGACCTTTTATTAGATCAGACAGTTATCCGAGTTCAATCGACAAAAACAAGTTACCTTACTTATTTTAAGAAAATGATTCTTTCGTTATGTTGTCAAAAGTAGGAGAAAGTGTCTGGTTCTTTCAATCAAGCGATAGAGACAGAGACTTTACTTAAATCGCTAAGACGAAGGTGTTGTCAAGTGACGATTGGCCGAGGGGGGTGCCAACATGTAGCAGGATACAAATAAGCCCGTGAAAGAGGAGTAGACAAGGTACTAAGAAGAACATGTGGTACGTAAGCGAATACAAATAACTTGGGTTTTTACTGATCCGTTTTCGAGCTGTCGAGTGACGATTGCTCAAGAGAATGCATGATGGAATATTTCATACTTTTACCTAAACCAAACATTTAGATATTATCTCTCAAACAAGAAACTGTGAGTTTTTACTCAATTCTCAATGCATTAAGGAAAAGAACTTAGTTTAAGACACCTTTGACTCCAGACATAGAAGGATTCAATTCTCATTGCATTAAGAAAAGGAAGCCACTTAAGGCACCTTTGACTCCAGACATAAATTGACTGGATTTCTGATCTTAAGCTATGGTCGTGCCATTTTATCCCTACCTTTATCATCTCAGATTTGGTAAACGATCCTAATAGTGGGATAAGCAAATTCCTTTCTTACCAGTTCTGCAAACTTAGGGTTGAGTGATCTCTTTCTTTACTGTATAGTGGGTGAATGTTACAAGATTGGAACGACCTACGCTCTTAACCACTCCCGACCCAGTGTCTTAGAACTAAGTAAACTTGTGGCTCCCGACCCGAAGATTGAAGACACTATAGATCATTTTTTGATTTATTGGCCTTTTACATGTATAGTCTTATGCTCAACCCAAAGCAAGTTGATGAAATTATAAATTCATAAATAAAAAATCATTCGTGATATTAATTGCCGTAGTGGGTTGTTTGGTTGATGGGAAAACACACAGCGGGCTTAACCCAAACAGGCCCAACCTGTACAGTCCAAGTAATTTCAGTATGGCCCTTTGGTATATCCAAATCTCATATTGGGCTGGTCTTATATTCCCCCAAAAAAAATGTTTAAAAGAAAACAACAATATCCTAGAAGCTTCACCTAGGACAATTTTTCGTCTAGAACAATAAATGCAAACGCGGGTCGGCACCTTCCATGAAGCGCAAGGAAATGGATTTGTAGTCAATAAAAATAATTTCTGATTTAGAATTTGTAAAAGGCGACCAATAGTCATAGATTTGTATATTTATCAAATAAAATCAGCTTCTGGCTCGCAAAAGTTTCGGTCCCATTTTCGTTGTGCTTCATCTTCACGACTTGCTCTCTCCGATCTCTGAATCCGATCGCCGCCACAACCACCGCAGGGTTGAGAAAATGACGAAGAACGACGAGCCTGTCCTCGGAGTTCCGTACTTCGTCGCCCAGAATCCTCACCAGAGCGGAATCATCCCGCCGAACGCGGTCTACTCCGATCCCAAGGGGATTCCTCTTCAGCAGACGATCTACAGAGACACCCCAGCTCCTTTCAACTGCGTTTACTGCGGCGACACCGGCCTCACCGTCGTCAAGTAATTGCTCTCCTCTTCTCTTGATTTCTACGATTTGCTCCGTCTTTTAACTTGCTATTTTATGAATTTTATGGGGTTTTATTGACTCGGAGCATCAACGAGTTTTAGAAATTTCAGCTAGCGCTTTGTTTGATATGTTTGTTAGTTGGAATTCAAGTATCGATCACTGCCTGTAACCTTGGAATTGGATTTAGTTCGGATGAACTAGTTTTGGAGTGTCTTTCAGCTAGCTGTGAAATTTGTGGTTATGAATCTTAAAATTGATGTTGTGTGTGCAAATTGTTGGTTTCTTGTGGGATCCAGAGTCTTGATCAGTGTCTGTAAATCTGGTTTATAGCTAGTAGAGTGACATACAACTGTTGGATTGGTAGGGGATAGAATCTTACAATCATTTTGTAGTGTGTTAACTATGGTCATAGTAAATTGATGGAGTGCTCCATTTTATTGGAACCTCAATTGAACTTTTGTATTTTATCCCTTTCTACTTTGGGTCTTACCATCATTTTGAAGTGTCTTACAGCTAGCTGTGAAATTTGTGGTTATAAATCTTACAATCGACGTTTTGTGCGCAAATTGTTGGTTGTTTGTGCGATCCAGAGTCTTGATCAATGTTTGTGAATGTGAGTTTAGCTAGATACAACTGTTGGCTTGGTAGCGGATAGAATCTTCGAGAGATACTCTTAGAATCTCAGCAACACTTTGGAGTGTGTTATGTCAACTATCTCATAGGGAATTGATGGGGAACCAAGTGCCACTTTTGCAAAACTAGAATTGAACTTTTGTATTTGCATTTTTTTTTTGTTCTGTAGATTCAGTTTTGTCACTCAGTAGGTATATTTTCATTTTGCTTTTCTCTTTTCTATTTGCCATTCTAATAATGACATCTTATGTCCTATCCAGATCGAAACCAAGTCTAGCTGCCGCTGTTGGTTGCATGATGCCAATGATGCTTGGATTTTGCTTCCTTCTTCCTTCGATGGACTGTCTTTGGCATAAATATCACTATTGCCCCGCTTGCAAACAGAAGGTATCACCCCACATTTTATATATGTATATGCATATATTTATCTTCTAGTTTTACTATATCATTTCATTGTATGCTTTCATTTAGTATACAAATTTTCATTGTATTCTTGTGCTGTAGGTTGCTGATTTTGAGAAATCAGATGCTTGTGCTGTGATGGATCCTCCAAACTGGGAAGAGCCGAGCTTTGCACTGCCTGCTTGATTTGATAAGTCATTGTTCACATTCTCGATCCATTGCATTGTTTGCATGTGCATACTACTTGGAACTTTCTTAGCTATTATATTCTATGTATGGAGCTGAAATTGACACATGTTTTCTTGAATTGCTGTTAAAAAGCACTAATTCTCTCCTGCTTTTGCCACATTTATAAATACATAGCATTCTATAGCAATAGAACTTGTGAAGATAATCTTATCTGGGTTTCAAATGTCATGATACTTCCAATACTGCAGCGACTCTTAGGGCTTTTCACATTCTTCTGCAAATTGGACACATGAATATTGTCTTTAGATGTGTTAGTTTAGGCTTATGTATTCATAGAATACTTGAAGCACACAATAGCCAATAGTCACTTAGCAGATGCAGTAGTAGGAACTTTCTCGGTTTATTTCCCTAAGATAAGTCCTCCAAGTCACTGTTAAAACCATACTGAGTATGCAAGGTCAGCCAGGGTGGGTGTTATGGAGTATGATTTAAACTCCTACCAGTGGAAAACATAGTGAATGCAGAAACTGCAATTCAGTTGGTAGAAACCCAAATACTGAAAAAGATGCAACAGAGAATGTTAAAACTGATAATCTTCTGTAAGTAGTGTAGTGTGTTCACCTGAATCTTCTATATGATGCCACTAAGGTTGCTGCATGAAAGACATAGGCTGACACATCCAGGCCCCAAGGGAAGAAGAAATGATCCAGCATGAAAGATAAGGATCTGTCTTGATAGCCCAGGAGACTGCCTGAATACCACACGAGGAGTCAAAAACTTATCATCAGACTGTGGTTTCTAGAGACCCCAAATTCTGTGGTTGCAGGCAAGTCATCCTTGGCTACAAAACAAGGCCCTTTATCTTCATGTAGGACCTCTCTTCCTCTCTCGTACTCTTATTTGCATCTTCATGTTAAGTGCACTGCTCTTAAGCCTTTATTTATAGCCAATTATTTGCTTCCGTTCGGTTCTTATTGCCACATGAATAGAACCTTCATCAGTTTAGGAATATATTCTAAGACTTTACATGGCTCAAAATATACCTCTCATGCTCACTGAAATTTAGTCTGGATATAATGAAAGAATTTATTTCGTAGTGAGACAGACCTATGGTGATATTGCAGCTACATGTTCTTCCCATTGCTCTCAAACTTGACTCTTGGTATTTCCCAAGGGTTACGAGGAATTGGATACATGTCACCCTCTCAATCCAGTGGATGGGAAAGGGTTTTGACCTTAGGTTTAGGACCATATCTCTTGGTATCCCGATCAAGTTGGCTTTTAGTCCTGTAATGAAATGGACTTATAATCCTTTCCTCTATTCCCACTTGATTGTAACAATATTCCAATTATCTGGAAAAAAGGCACTAGTCAGAACCGTTAATCTTGTAAGAGCATCCTGATTGGGTAAAAAGATTATTTGATGCTGTCATGTTTCTCGGCCACTTTGCATTCTTTGATTGGTCTTATGCAAGGAGAAGAAAGAATCCTAGGTAGTGAGTTTTGACTTGTAATCTTAGTTGTGTGGAAAGAGTCCTATGAATGGTTGAAGTTCCTTGTGCCATGGCTGTGCTTGTTTGATGGAGCGACAGATAGAGGACAAAACATTTCTTGTCGTGAAATTCCTTGGAATAACAACAAGGGACACGAGGGTGAGTGTACATGTGGGATTGCTATTGATCATTCTCATGAACATGATATTTCCTCAACATCATGCAGTTGGAGAATAATTCTCTCTATCTTATTGTTTTGTTCTGATTTTGACTCTTTAACTTGCCACTCTCTCTTCTTCAACTGCATTCGTGTCTCTCACAACATTTTTAACCACTGAACCTAATTTGTTTTAGGGATAATGTTGTTAATATCATACCCTTTGTGACCTTTTGATTGCAAAAATACACAGTATGGATGCTGGTTGAAAATTTGGAATACATTGTTACTTTTCTCATAAATACAAAAGAAATGCGGATTCTGTTAATTTTCAAACAATTATGTTAGTTTGGGTCACATTTTTTGCACGCTACTTTACATATTTGCACGGAGTCTGATGTCGTTAGTCAAAATTAATGAAATTCGTGATTTTATGTATTTATGAGAAATGTGACAATATGTATGTGATAAGTCACACATCGTGTTTTTGGGGGGTGTTGATAATGTCTCTTTGTTTTAACCAGTGTTTTCATCAGCAGAAATGGAGTGATTAATTAATGAAGATCCGAAATACTTATTTATTATGTTGAAACTCCGAACAAGACAACGAAATTACGAATACTTAATGAATGTCACCTTATATATGATGAGTAATTATTACTACACATGAACTGCAAGTCTATTGAAACCGTGGTGCAGATTTAGGTAGGAGTAGGTAAATCTGGTCTCTCCATTTCCAGAGTTTTCATGAACTCATCCCACGAATCCTTAGCCTTCTTGACCTGATTAGCAGTAGGTTTATGTTCGTCCATAGTCGCCGTGTATATAATAGCCTGTACGTGCAAAACAACTTAGGCCATTAGTGCAGGGAATTAAATAATAGTTAATGATAATTTTAAAATGTACAAAGTCACGATCAATTCCTTTCTCAAATATGGTTGTAGTTGCACGAGCTCTTCCTACGTACCATATCGACCTAGGAATAGGAAGAACCCTCCTATTATATTATCTTCAATGTATGTAAAAGTTAGAACAAATCCTCAATGACAAGTGCATCTTTTTATCGGGCAACCCATCTTTCACCCGAGATTTTAATTTTTTTCACACTAGCCCTTAAATCTAGTTGAAAAAACAAAAGAGAACCGATGAATGTATTTTCTATCTCCAAGGAAAATTACTTTGATCTCCTATTAGAAAAATTCATACTCGATTCTGGTAGAAAAAGTAGTTAAGGAGAAACCTTGTAGAGAGGAAGGCGGGGATCGCTTGGGCCTGATGGCATGCCATAATTAATACAGTCATATCCACTGGCCTCTTCATATTTTCCCTGTAAAATTTTGAGCAAATTAACTAATTGTAGTAGATGAATATAAATATAAACATAAATGATGAGATAATATATGTATGTTAAAGGGAGGTGACCTGAGCGAGGAGAATCTCTACGATAGCCATTTCCATGTTAAACTTAACTTCAGGCCCTCCCGTGTCCTTCCATCTGTTGTATTCAGCTTTTAGCAGCTCTTCTGCTTCTCCACTCTTTTCTAATTTTATTAAACGCATTGCCTTCTTCTGCACAAGTATAACAAATGAGCCAACAAACTATAATACAATAAATATGATAAAATTAAAATTTAAAACGACAATTATTTTCAAATCAAATAAGATTAGCATTCAATGATTAAGCTTAGTCAAATCGGGTGGGAAATACCCGGATAGGTTTTTACTAGCAGCGGCTGGGGTATAACCATCATTGTCTCGCCGAAGGAGTACGAGACGATCCAGAGGGGTTTAGCCAGTTCCACCACTCCACTGGACATAAGGTAGCAGAGGTTCCACCAAGAATTAGTAAGGTACTTCCATACCCTCTCGGAGGTCAGCAATCCTATGTTTTGGAGCCCTGCTCTTATCATTCCAGAGAGGACGACGTACACTGGCAACTTTGGGAGAGTACTCAGTCCACCACAGTACTTTTCCGACAATAGGTCTGCTCTACCCTAACTTCCAGTTTGGATTCGTTGTATCATACCGCAGTATTCCTTCCAGACATTAGAGTGAGGTGGTTCGATTTTTTGAGCTCTTTATTTTTCTGTTGAGGTCCTCTATGGTCGAAAAATCATTTTCATGTATGTTATTTAGGTGTTTTATTACTCTTTTGTTTGTAAACCCTTTTTATTTATAATATCTCCCCGTTTATATTTTTTTTTTTTCTAAAATGGACTTGCATGCCAATGATATTGAAATTTAAATTTAGGATCGAAAAGAACCTTAATCTCGCCGATTTCTTTCCTGTCGGGCCCCCTTTTAGGATCGGCGATGGTGATTTTCTGTTTCCAGTAAGCCATGTGACGGCTCCAAGAGCTTTCTTCGGTGGACGACAGGAACTTACTCACTTCCATCAACGCTTCTACGGCGCTTCGAGCATCCAACCCCATTGTCTTCAGCGCCGGCACCGCCACGCTCCTGGCGTCGGGGCTTATCGCCAGCGCTTGGTTCACAGCGCTCATCGCCCTCCCGTTCCTGTTCAAACCCAAGCTCATCATTCCCACCACGCACGCCAAAACCACACTCGATGCCACACCCGCTCTCTCCACCTTCCTCGCCCACTCTTTATCGGCCCGAACAATTATTGGGACCACCTTGTGGCATTGCCTGGAGGAGTAGTGCCGGCCATGGAAGGTGGGAGAGTAGTGTAGTGTCGTCGCTTTCATCGCCGGTGGCCTGACCATGCCTCGGAGCAGGGCCGTCCGGCCGTAACCGAGGCTGAGGGAGGTGGCACGTTCCATATATAGATGGGGTTTGTGTGTGGTGACTGTTTGGGATTTTTTTAATATTTTGACGATTGCCAATGTCCGAGATTTGTGCCATTTTATATGATATTATTCTTTGCTTACACTTTAAAGGGTACAGCTAAAGGAAGGTACTACAGACCATATATGTTCCAAGCTTTTCCAGGACGATATATAGTTCGGTTAGTTTTGGGGCAAGGTATATTTTTGGAATTGGCTTGCACTTTAGCTCAGATTTACATATTCAATTCTCAATTACGTCTCAAAATGAATAATATAAAGAAAAACATTACATTTTTACCTTTAGTTGTCAATAACTCATTGTAAGAGTCAATGTGCAACAATTATCACGTTTCACTGTCATAAAAAAACCCACTGAAAGATGTGGGTTTCGTATAAAAAAAAACTTTGAATTCGGATTGAAACACTCTGAAATATCAACCGTGATCATGGTGTTTTTGGTGGGTTTTTGGAGATAATAAAATATGACAGTGTAATATCAATACACATTGATTTTTATAGTGTGTTATTGATAAGCAAGGTTCAAAGTGGTTGTGGTAGTAATGAAACGACCTAGCTAGTAATAAAATAAGGCTATATTTTTTTAAAAAATATGAATATTTCAAATCAAGTTTAAACCGACTAAATAAGACTTGTCTTGTTTCAAATGTAGTTAACTATTAGTGACCTAAAGAAGATCATAAAAAAATTATAATTAAGAATGCTACATAATATGAGACGTTAATTTTATTTTTTAAAATTAAAATCAAAATTTGAAGGGGTAACACGTGCCCTGGATCCATTTGACTCTACCCCTTAAGTTAATGGATTTTTTGTTAAATATTTTGAAACAATACATTATATTGTTGGAGAATTACAATTGAGAGCATGTGGGTCATTCAGTGAAACCTTGGAACATGCATGGATCCTTAATTCCTGTCCTGTATCTGTATATGAGGAAATCAGATTCTAGCCAGAGTGAAATCTTTTTCATTGTCGTGTTGTGAAACATGCACTGTCCTATCCAAGCACAAACTTTGCTTCCAACACTACATTTCACAAAGGAAAAGCTGAGAGAGTTCTTCAAGGATACTCTTCAAGTACAAGGACTATGTGGTCATTAATTATAGATTATATATGAATGAACATTAATTTTCCTGCATTTTGTTGATCATAAAATCAAACCTACACTGCCTTATTACTACGATGACTTACTGATTCCAAATTCCAATATAAATATATAATTGAGTCTTTAATTATTAGTTTGAATAATACGATATTCGAGTCGGACATCTTAAAAACATGGGTTTACATCTCATTATTTACTAAATTATTAAAAAATAATCTCAATTTATCAACTTGCCCCTTATGGATAAGCCGTTATCTCTATTCTTAATGTTTTTTTTATCAGCAGATTTCTTTGATAAAAACCAACGACTTCAAAGTGAAGACGAAGGTCAAGGGCGAAGCCCTCAGAACAATTACAACAAACTGAGCATTTCACTGGAATCTCAAAACTAAACAAATCCAACAACACGGCCTGGTCTAACAAATGCCTATACCCAGATTTTCCAAACATGAAGCAAAAAAAGGTAAAAAAACAGGTCTGAAAACCCAGAACTTGCTAACTTTAAGCGAACAGACTACAAAACACATCTAAGAACACCAAGCTGGACTCTTACCAAAGTAAATCAACCAATAAGACAATAGATGCCAACAAGGGCAAAGCAGACGAAACAAGCAAAAACCGAAAAAGAAAAGACACCCTGAAAAACAAACCTTCCAAACTCCAAACATAGCTCCAGACCACACGAACCGGATAGGGGCGAAGTTCACTCATTCCTCCGTTACCCGATAGGTAACTCTCCTCCCGCCAACACGAAGAAGAATCAACTTCTCAGAAGAAGCTGAGTGGAAAAAAACCCCAAAGTCTCTGACCCTAAAGCCTCTAATTCGACCCCTTATGGCGCCGGCCAACACAGGGAAAACGACGGGTCGAACTCTCTGAAGAGAGAGACAAAGGATTTGAGGGGGGGATGATTAAACTTGGACAATGGTTAGAAAGCCAACCCAGCAAACCGCAGTCGCGCGACCCGAACCAAGCAAACGTTGTCGCCCCGAAGAAGGCTCCTCCACTGCACGAAATCTTCGTAACCAAAGGCAACTTGTCAAACCCCTCGCCGGATGACCACCACTCCGACGAGGCTCGGAACCCCAACAACCGAGAAGAGAGGAAGATACGACAGCAGATCTGGGGCTGGAGAACACAACGGACGAGAAAACTTTGAATTTGGAATAGATCTGAGGCGAGGACACCGGATCTACGACAATCCTCACCTGGACGGTGGAGAAAAGTCTCCCACAAGAAGATCTGGAGATGCCGTGTCACCGGAGAAGGACGATAGGGCCAGGGCTAAGATTCCGAAGCCGAAACAAACAAAGAAGAAAAAACGGAGAAGGTGGAAGAGGGGGAGGGGAGGAAAAGGGAAGGAAAGGGGATCTGCCACTGGCGACATCGAGATCGAAGGAGACAATCTCAAACGTCACCGGCGGCAAAGAACAGAAAAGATAAGGTTTGGCGAGACGAAGAAGAGTATAGAGAGAGAAGCTCTCGAAAATCTATGCTTAATGTGTTTATCCCTCCTAAACATTTAACATCCAAACTTCTAAGCAAGATTGTCCACAAAAAGTACATGTTAGAATATAATAAATTCTTTAATTATATGTTTGAGGTTTTAGTTGAATTAATCATCCTATACAGTTACCGAACATATAATACGTGAGTGTTGCTTATAATTAAATTCCTATTGCAGAGCTGATACAGTTCGGACATCCTTATCACGTTCTCTATATGCTTTGCCACGGTTCCTTTGCTGAAAATGACAGAAAAGAACCAAAACTAAGGCATTGTGCCTTCAAGTCCAACACAATGTCTTATAATGTTGAGGTTATAAAACATTCTTATTTTCCGTACAAGACCATGGGCTGCAGGTTTAAGTGATTGGGCTTTGAAGGTAGCCTGGACCCTCAGCAACTGTTACGCAGGAGTAGGGATGCCAATGGGTTGGGTCTGAGCTGGGTTTTGTAATACCAGCCCGGCCAGATTTTCCAACATGTGTCCCGAGCTCGCCCGAGACTTGATAGTGGCTCGTTGCTGCCCGGCCCATTTGTGCCCAGATCGAGTCAGGTATTGCCATACCCGTTTAGTATAAGAGTTGTATTTTTTTTCTTCCAAGACATCATAATTTTATTTTACTAACTCAATTTATATTGACAAATCATGTATATATGATGCGTAAAAGTTTCATATATTTATATGAAACATATAACATGTCACGCCCCAAATCCGGTTCTTGCCCGGACCCGAGGCATGACTAGTAATGAAAGATTAAAAAGATAGTAATTCAGCATTTAGTTCCTGAAAATCTCCAATAAGAAAAACGAATCCGCAAAACTCAGTTCAAAACACAAGTAACCCTCCAGGGGTGTAATAATAATCCTCCACAAGGTTTGTTCAAAACAGTAAAGTGATAAGAACGAAGTCTCTACAATGCACCCACACCGAGAAGCTCCCGAGCTTCTACTCCTCAATCAAGTCTGTAAACACAACAGTAAATTCATAGGGGTGAGCTTACGCTCAGTAGGGAAAGCACATAACAAGGTGGACCTTAAACTCAATAAAGTCAACAGCAAACCAACAAGATAGGTTTCAACAAGCACAAGTAATAGGTAAACAAGCCAATGCCGTGGCACATGAAGTCTCCACCCTCCGATCCACATATGATGTGTCCTCTCGGATTTTCCCTCAAATCCAGAGGAGACGCATAACATTGAGGCGACCGGAAACAACCCTTCGGGGCGCTTATCATCGGGATTCTCAGAAACGTCTCCAAAGGATTTTATGTCCTCGGGAACCAAGGTATTACTCCCATAGGAAGCATACACTTGGGCAATTCAATAATAAACAGTTAATAATTGAATAACGCACTCAAAACGAAACACGAAATAATCCAATCCCAACAACCACCAAGTCATTATCACACATAACTCACACATCACCAATTCACCACAACACACAGTACACGAATCACATAACCACAGCACAACAATCACACAATCGCAACTTGCCGTTCACTTACCAGTCTCGAACCAACGGGGCATCGATCACCTGATTGCACCGCTCGGTACAACCAGTCATACTCGATGCTCCAAGCAACCATTTAGTAAAACAAGTAATCATTCGAATACAATCAACGATCAAGTACGAGTTTAATCAACCAATCATAAAAGCCTTCAAACGAGCATTCACACATGCAATTCCACTAGTTCCGTTAGACTCATTAGCCTATCCACTAAGCAACCAACAACCAAGCATGTGATCCTAACACGCAACTAATCCGAGGGCTTTGCCAAGGCTCCTCTACCAGACAAACAATTCCCAAGTATTGAAAGCGAATTACACTAGTGATCGGCATCCTAATCGTTCACAACTAGACACTTCCTGTTATTAGTAATTGAGAGACAATTATGCTAGTTATTCGCATCCTATAGGTATTTCTAGGACCTTTCCGATTTTATTAACCTAGCATGCATACTAAGCATTTAAACGAGAAGTTAAGACTTTCCCTACCTCGAGGTCTTCCTCTCAACACTCTGATGATAAGCCCGGTGGTCACCACTCCGTTCTTCACTCGGGTCCCGGCGTGATAAAAGCTCCTCTAACTCGTGTCCACGTTCTTCCTTCTTTCCTAGCTTGGTTCCAAGGTTTTGAACCACCAAAAGACCACAAATTAGTTTCCTCAACCAAGTGTTCTTCTCCTCAAAACACACAACAATTTTCAGAAATGGATCAAGGTTTGAAGAGGAAATGTGGGAATCAAATTGAGCTAAAAGGAAGGGTTTTGGGCTCTGGGGATCTGATCCGGAATGCCATACGGACCGTGTGGCCTGCCTTGCCGGAACATGGCACGGACCATGTCACAGGCCGGCCCGGAATCCAGCGCGGAACGCGTCACAGACCGGCCCGGAGAGCGACACGACCGTATCAGGTTCCGTGCCGGACTCCCGCCCGTCCCGTGCCGTGTGCCGTGCCGGTACCAGGCCCGTTCCGTGCGGCATGCCGTGCCGGTACCTGGATAGTGTTATATATATAAACATGTAGGAAATTTGTTTGTGTTAAGTAATAAGTAGTGTTTGTGAAAAAAAAAAGAGTATGATATTAGGTAAGTGATCGGATGTAAGTTTTATATGATGTGTAGTCACGAAAATAAAAGCGATTAGTTCGATTAATAACTGAATTGGTAAGGGGAACAAATCCTTTCTTTGAGGATTGTTCTTTCACATCGTTCTATTTTTTATACAACATATGCTTAATAAAATTTCTGAGCCTATCAATAAAAATAACTGAATTGAATGAAATATTTCGGTAAAAAAAATAAATTAGATTAGTATAATTTGATAATCAATAATTTTTTTTGTTAGGTTATAAAACCCGATAATAACTAGTCGATTAGCCGATTGCCAACCTCCAATCTCTCGGGAGAAAGGAGTCCCACTGTCAGACCGAACGGGCCGCACCGGCGAGGCAGGGACACAACCACCATGAAGAGGGGAAGAGGCTGAGTCAGGGTTCGGAGCAACAAGCTCCGCCCGGAGAGGGGGAGACAAAGGACGTCGACCGATCGAAAACTTCTCAAATCTATCAGTTGAACAAACGAAGAAGAGAACCCATCAGATCTGCTGTCGAGAACCGTCGAGAGCCGAGGCCGGAGCGAACTGAAGGCGTCAGAGTAAGAACCTGCCCGGCGTCGAGGCGCTGGAGTAAGAAACAGCTCGACGACGGTGAGCCGAACCAGACCGGCGGCGGAGGAAGTTTAAAAACAGTTATTGAAGCATAGGGTAGGGCAAAAAGCTTGGATATGTGGAAGAGGGGTTAGGATCTAAGGGTTCTCGCCGGCAACAGCTACATCCATAGTGGTCGTGGCCGTCGCCGGGGAGGGAGAAGGGGCGACGGACGGCTGGGCTTAAGGGTAGGCGGGTTTTCAAGTTAGAGGGAGTTTTAGGGTTTTCAAAAGAACCAAGTTGGTCCTTATTATATTACATACTAGGGAAAATTTCATTTAACCACCCTGTCAAACATTTAACTTCAGTTTACTACCCTGACATAAATTTTTTTCACTTTCATACCTAAACCAAACATTTAATTTCACTTTAGTACCCAACAGTTAACTTTCTGTTAGTTTGGATGGAAAAAGGTAAAAAGACCATAATACCCCTAACTATTACTCAAATTTTCAAACTCATGCCATTGGTTCAAAATTTGAAAATAAGTGAAATGACAATAATACCCCTCATTGTTTAGGGTGTTAAAATGAAATTTTCATTATTTTTAAAATTAAATCAGTTTTTTTTTTCATAAATTTAGTTTTTATTTATGAAACTTATTTATATTTTTTGAAAATTCAATTTTTTTTTATAAATTCGGTTTTTACTTATGAAAATTACTTTTATTTTCAAAAATTCTGTTTTTATTTTTATAAATTCAGTTTTTGTTTATAAAAATTATTTTTTATTTTCAAAAATTCAGATTTTTTTTATAAGCTCAATTTTTATTTTCAAATTTTAATTAAAAATTTAGATTTTATTTTAAAAAAATATTTAAAAAATCATAATTTATTTTAATTACTATATTTAAATCAGATTTTAATAAAAAAATTTAATTCTTTCTATTTTTCGTTTTAATCTCTAATTGTTTTAGGTTATCAAACTCTGCCAACAACTTTGATGATGCTAAGAGCACCTTTCGATTGGTTCAATCTCAAAAAGAAACCATCATAACTTTCTCAACATTACCATTTGCAGAGATGAAGGCATATTATGTGACTCATCAACCATTTTTGTAACCAAATCACAACAGGTTAATTTTTTACGGATCTAGAGAGACACAAATTACAGATACAAATTTTGCAGATACAACCAAAAGCCAGACCAAAGTTGAAACTCAAAGTTGAGAACCCAAAAGCCAGAAGATAGGTAAATCCCAAATTTCAGATCTGTAAAAAAAAACTAAATCCCCATTACCAAACCCTGAACGGAGTGAAATTGACAGAGAAATGGAAGGTTGGAGGAGGGTAGGTCGGGACGTCCATGGCGGTTGGCAGCAGCGCTCTAGAGCCGACACACGGCGCTCCAAACCCATTGAATCCCCAACCCACACCGAGTCTTCGTGGCAGATCTGGTCGCCGGAGTTTGTCCAGATCTGCACCTCTTGTCGCCGGAATTCACCCACGACCTCAACGAGGAGCTCGATGGCGACGATGGCGGCTTCTAGTTTCAAGCGAGGAAAGCTTAGATCTGGGGACTACGGGATCGAGCTTCAACGAACAGAGACCGGAGTTGGGTGCCTCGGCCTCTTCCTCGCCGTGGTCTCGCTGGAGACGAAGCACAAATGAATTGCGAAGAAGATGAATGATGAAATAGATACAGATAGTCAATATATTTAGGTTTAGTTTTTTTTTGAGGAAGTAGGTTTAGTTTAGATATGTACCGATTAGGTTTTTAATTTTTAATAACTTTATAAATTTTCAAAATTTTAACTTTTTTTATTATTATTTTATATTAGTTTTTAAATAAAAACTGAATTTATAAAAAAATTGAATTTATAAAAATAAAAACTAAATTTATAAAAAAATCTGAATTTTTGAAAATAAAAATAATTTTTATAAATAAAAACTTAATTTATAAAAATAAAAACAGAATTTTTGAAAATAAAAGTAATTTTCATAAGTAAAAACTGAATTTATAAAAAATAAACTGAATTTTCAAAAAATATAAATAATTTTCATAAATAAAAACTAAATTTATGAAGAAAAAAAACTGATTTTATTTTAAAAATAATGAAATTTTCATTTTAACACCCTAAACAATGAGGGGGTATTATTGTCATTTCACTTATTTTCAAATTCTGAACCAATGGCATGAGTTTGAAAATTTGAGTAATAGTTAGGGGTATTATGGTCTTTTTACCTTTTTCCATCCAAACTAACAGAAAGTTAACTGCTGGGTACTAAAGTGAAATTAAATGTTTGGTTTAGGTATGAAAGTGAAAAAAAATTATGTCAGGATAGTAAACTGAAGTTAAATGTTTGACAGGGTGGTAAAATGAAATTTTCCCTACATACTATTCATTTCAACTCGTTCCTTGTTTTTCATAATAAAACATTATATTTAAAATTGACAACTCCAATCATCAAATTCAATACTGATTTTTAACCGATGGTATTTGACCATTCAGGCATAGGTCAACTAAGTTTGAATCTCCTGATCTTTTTCGGTTTCTAAGTTTTGGAGATGGACATGTCCATCCATTTCATAAATGAAAAACCAAGCTTATCCAAGGTCCATCATTTGAACATTCATACATAATTAAGGATCCAATTAACCCATTAGAACAAGCTTAATTAGTCAATACAAGGAGCGTTTCTTTCTTTCAAGTCCAGTGTTTAAACTATAATGAGTTATTCATTTAGAAATAAATATCAAAAAGTAAGTTAAAGTTGAATGAAACATAGTTAATAAAAAGAATCCAATGAAAAGCTATATATACTTTGACTTGTTCTACTGTCTCCACACAAATAATTACTCCTTGAGTCAAGCTCTCAATTAATAGGCTTTTAGTTCACTAGAGTAGAGGCCATGACCTGTATAATTGATGACTCTTCAGTTGGTAGTTAACCGACTTAACCATCCTATAATCACAGGACACACAAATGCGTGTGCTTCGTCGCACATGCATGCATCGTCACCATTGTCAAAAAGCTCCAACAATACGCCTAGCTACCCTCACCAACCTCTTCTTTTCCAGATGGACAAAACCTTTCATTAACTTTATACTAATTATACAACTTTCGAGACAGTTTATGTTACAGACTGGTAGGGTAAATTGGATGATTTATGTAACGGAACTATATGATGAACTGAATCTAACGTCAGTTCTTCTTTCAAATCGGTTTCCTCTGTTTCTCTAGGTTAACATTGCTGATGCTGTTTTGTTACGCAATTAGATCATGTTTATTTGGGATTCTCCTCTATATTGGTCGATGGACGTATATAAGTGAGAAAATTATTTGCACCATGACAATGTTTGTTGACCCTTGAGGGAAAGGTACAAAAGGTTTGATTGAGAAAGACTTCATAAGCAAATTTTGAGTCCTTATTGTAATAGTCAAGTTCCTTATGTTTCTCTATTTTTAGAGTTTTTGTATTTTACTGTTTTATGTTCGACTCCTTTCAAATTACACATTAATTATCTTTAAATTTGTTGTTTCATTAATATATATATTTTTCTCTGATAAGAAAAAGTAAACACCAATACGAATCCTGAGTTCATGAGATTGTGGTGTGGTGTCCCTCGACCCCACATGTTAGCTACACCATCCTCGTCAGTTTCAGCCATGTCTGAGCTCACGTTGTCTCCAAATGTACACATAAAAGTAGTTGTAATAAAAATAAAAATAAAATAGAAGAAAAGGCTTCTTTAAGATGGAAAAAAGGGCTTGGCGGTGACCAAGTGGTGACGGGAATAAAGGAGGGTCTGGTGATCATGATCGGTAGAGGATAAATCGGTAGAGGATAAAGAGAGATTGGCTTTATACAAACTTATAAAAATGGAATTTATTTATTTATTAAAGTTGCCAGAGAGATTTAACAATTTAATTACTTGTTGCAGCCGATGAACTGTGACAATTTAAGACATATATACACATGATTTTAAATGAAATGTACATCGACCAACAAGAATCCTCCTACATAATACACATAAAATTAAATATAATATTGGATCTTCGACCTCTCATCCTTCACATGTTCTTATATTTCGGATACTTGTGTCGTTAATTGTTGTAACTTGGATTAGCCACAAGCTTTGCCGAGAGAGTGCCCTCATTTTAATATGCTTCTTTGAATTTGCATGTTCGTAATGAATTGAGATCCTCAAATAAATCTTCCCTCCACAAGCTTTCTCGTACGTACCATGATATTTACATGAATCTCTCCACCATTTTGCCTTAATGTAATCTTCTCATTACAACTTGCAATGTCAAAGACACAAACATCCAATAAGCAAAGCTTTGATGCTCCTTATTTGCTGCCTGTTTCAAATAATTTTAGATCTAATTAAATTAAAAAAAAATATGGAAAAAATAGAATGAGTTCATTTTTTTTTCAACAAAAAGTATGGGTATCACATTTTTCTCATTCCAACATTATGTATAGATTCTTTCGGAACATTAAATGTGTTTTTATAATATTACGTACTGATACATTAGTTCTAATAATATAAGTACAAGTACAAGTACAGATTAACCCATTGTTATTTTAACGATCAAAATTCTGTATAAAGAATATTAACATGCAGAATTCATGTTGTCATTGGGGTAATGATCTATAATATCATCTAACTATACATATGTGGATGTCGCATAATTACGTCTAAATATGAAATATTTTGGACAATATGTGAAGTACCGAAAACTTGTCTGGCCGGTATCTAATTTTACGTCACTTCTCTAACGTGAAAATTGTGGAAATTATCCTTGAGACGAATATTTTAGTTAGGATAGTTAGATGAGTGTACCTTTGTTGCGGAGGATGCAAGAAAAATAGAAGCGGAGTTAGCGCCGGAGGAAGACGAAGCGGTGGTTGCGACCGACGGCGACGACGTGGCGGTGGTCGCGGCGGCGGAGGGGTTGGAGAGGGCGGAGAGACCCACATTGTAAGCCATGGTCCCGTCGGGCTGAAAGAGACCGTAGTTCCTCTCGGAGGTGGGTCCGGGCTTCAAGTCCTCGTTGAACAACGCGAACAAGAACACTTCGAGCCTCAGGTTCGGCCTCAACGGCGTGCCCTCGCTCCTCATCTGCCTCCTCACCAGGTTCCTATTATACGCCGCCGCATTCTGCACGGTGGCGCCGTACTCGTCGGCGTCGCCTTTCGACGGCCACCCCGTCTCCGACACCCTCACCTCCACGCCGCCGTACCCCATCCTCGCCATGCCGAATATCACGGCGTCGACCATGGCGTAGAGCATGTTGTCGTAGTGTAGCTTCGTGTAGGGGTCGACCATCCCCGAGTTGGGACTTAGGAGGGCGTAGTCTAAGGGGATTTTTGTTGGGGAGTCCTTGTAGGCGAAGTAAGGGTAGGCGTTGATCCAGAAGGGCGATTTCGTGGCGGCGAGGAAGCGGAGGAGCTGTGACATGATTCCGGCGACCTCCGGCTTGAAGGTGCCGGCGGAGGGAGGGTAGGAGTTTTGGAGGATGGCGAGGGAGCTCGGGGTTGAGACGTGGATGAAGGGGGCGAGGGAGAGTTGGGTGAGGGCCCTTTGGAGGCTGATCATGGCCGGGACGAGGTTGGTCATGAGGGAGGTGTCCGGGTCGGTGAAGATCTCGTTGCCGACGGCGATGCCGGTGATGTTGGTGGCGGGGTGGTAGGGCTTGATCCGGGTGGTGACCCATTGGAGGGCTTGTTGCGGGTCTGCTAGTTGGGCTAGCATCTGGTTCTCGACGGTAACGATCAGCTCGATGTTGGAGTTGGCGAATGCGGTTAGGATTTGTGGGTTGGTGTCGTAGATTCTTGCCTTGGTGACCTTTAGTGAGGTCAATAGGGTGATCACCTTGTCTGGCTCCGGCAAGTCGTTGGCTACTTGCCCGTAGTTGATCCCGAAAGACTCAACTTTATCTGGAACAGATTGATCGAATAAATGTCAATCATAACACCAGCTTATACAATATGCCAGACATTTAGCTGGTCTCGAATAAATGTCAATCATAACACTAGCTTAAATAACACTATAATAGGTCAGACATTTAGGTGGTCTGACCTTAATGATCAAATAAAAAAAAAGTGTACACGTACCCGAAAACAACCAAATGAAGACGAGAATGACGCCGATACTACTGAAAAACGAGGACATGGCGTCGGGGGAGGGGGAGGACGGAATTAGGGAGGGGGGGGGGGGGGGGGGGGGGGGGGGGGGTGTGTGTGAATTCGTTGCTTGGCTTGTTTGGGTGAGTTTGGTGGAGGTATAGGGTGAGGCTTGGTGTGTTGGCAATGTAGAAGATGATGGTGTTGTTGGGAGGTTTTGAAATGGAGTAAGGGGGTGGTGTATATATATATGCCTTGGAAGGGGGAGTCTCTTTCGAACCCACGCCAACTTCCACTTGGTGTGAAAGACCAAAACACAAGATGGCCCACTTTCTTCCTAGAAAAGAAAAGGCATGTCCTATTTTGTTGGTTAATTATCAATTTGGCTTATCCCTCTTCGATTCCATCCTCACTTACCTTGTTTCTCTAGGAGACTTTAGGCCCAATCCTAATACATCTTGTTAAGACTATCATCTTCTTTTTGATAGGTTATGTATGTATCAAGGTTACATTTTGCTTTTTAATGTAAAAATATATGACAGTATTAAATTAACGATTCATCATCTCATCTTAGAAATAGTTGATTTACAAAATATAATCCTTATTTGAGTTGTTCCTACAGAGATAATCTTTTTCTTCTATTCTATAACGTAAATTTACGTCTTTATCTTTAATGGAAACTCAATCGACCAGATCTTTGTTTTTGATCGGACCTAAATTTAGATCGAACAAGATTTCATTAAAGATAAAACTAAAAAAAAAACCTTTGAAAAAATGTCATTTTGCAAAGATTTTCAAATAGAAAATTACTTAACAAAAGAATTTATCATTTTAAAGTCATTTTGTAAATTATCTCTCATAAAAGGCTAATAATCTCTCCTAGAGGAGGAACCAATACCTAAGAGCATTTTAATGTTGGGTGATAAGACTGGTGGTAAATATTTACTATTAGAATAAAAACAAAAATATTTTAGCCTTATTTCAGTATTAACAATCAATGCCCTCTAATGCAAATTTTTCTACTACTAATTGTTAGCCGTTGATTGTTATAATTAAATAATATTAAAATAACACTTTTATTTAAAAAATAGCCTTTAAACAAAAGTATATGAAAGTTAATAAAAGAATTATTAAAAAATATTAATGAAAATTATTTAAAATAAAAAAGAATTAACAAAAAAATCAATAGAAAATTTCATAAAAGAATTAAAAATAAAAGAAGTTAATAAAATAATTAGAATTAAAAATATTAAAAGTGTATATAAAATATAATAAAAGAATTTTAAAAAAGAATTTATAAAAGACGAGTTAAAAAACTGGAAAAAAAACATTAACAAAAGAAAAAAAAAGTAATAAAATAATGAATAAAATAATACTCACCGTCGGGGGTGAGTGCTGATGGTGGAATCAGCGTCGGCCCTCACCGCCAGCGACGAAACATCAGCTCCCTGTCGTCTATTTTTCACCGCCAACAACTTTCCGCCAGCGTTAGAGATGCTCTGATTGTTGGATTTGCCCTAGGCCCAATCGGATCTCAAGCTCAATTGAGTCTTGGACCCAATATTTAACCTTATATAAAGAGATAATTAGGGTTAAGAGAGAATTAATCATAATATTCTCTGCAACCACTTTTTATATATTCTCTCCCAAACAACCAAAAGAAGAATCGTTCTTCTCCATAGCCGTCTCAATCGTTGAAAGCATCAAAGATCGTTACTCGGTGTGGATACACTAGAGGCTTCGTAGTTTCGGGGCTAAATCAATTTCGGTCTACAAATCAAGTAAGTGATTTCATTATTTTTAACGATGATTTAGATGCAATAGATCAATTTTGGATCGAATGATTTATTTCCGCTGCGAACATATGATGTTTATCGATCCTTCAATTGGTATCAGAGCCTTGGATTTATTGCATTAAAATCATATGGTATAATTGCTTTCTTATTTTGTATTGTTGCCGTGAGTGACCTGTACACCATTGGGTTGAATATATATGTTTAGTATATCTTGAATAGCTTGTTATGGTTCACTGTGTGTACATGGATGACAAGTTTTGGGTTAAATTGATGTATATGCCGTATGTATATTGTTGATGTACATGTATGACATGTACATCTATATGCATGGACATAATTTACATGTGACAGGTTATATGATCTATATAATAATACTTGTATAAAAATGCTTCAATACATATAATTTTTGACCTTGCTATATATATATATATATGTGCCCTTAGAAATGCTCATCTTTTTTTCTCCACCAAGTTTATTAATTTAATTTTTCCCGCTTCGTTTCAACTCCGATTTAATTTTTTTTTGCGCCAATATTCTTATTTTTTCAAGAGTTTTCTAACAAGTAGTGGATTGCATATATTTTGATGTGTTTTTGAACACATGTGTGGATGTGTGAATATGAGTGCGAAAAAGTGTGATGTGTTTTGCAAATTTAGTGTATATGGTTTGCGGATTTAGTGTATATGGTTTACAGATTTAGTGTATATGGTTTGCGGATTTAGTGTATATGTTTTGCGAATTTAGTATGTTTTGCAAATTTAGTGTATATAGTTTGCGGATTTAGTGTATATGGTTTGCGGATTTAGTGTATATGGTTTGCGAATTTAGTGTATATGGACATTTTGCTCTATTCTCATCTAATCGAGTCAAGACATGGAAGTTCTTTGCTGGTATGTTGGGAGCATTTTTCAAACAAATCAATGCACTGAACATCAAGAAGATGAAGATATTACAAATCAACATAATATAGTATATATATTTATATATGGTATTAGACAATTAATATGATGAATTAATATGATGATTTAAGTAACTGACTTGGTGTTACAGGGGTTGCCAACTACAAGCACTTTGACATTTAGAGATGCAACAGCATTGAGAGCACTGAATCAATAAAGATACAATTTTGAGCAACACACATATAATATATATATATATATATGGACACACTATAAATAACACTAAATTCACAAACCATATACACTAAATCCGCAAACCATATACACTAAATCCGCAAAACATATACACTGAATTTGCAAAACACACTAAATTCGCAAACCATATACACTAAATCCGCAAAACAAATCACACTTTTTCGCACTCACATTCACACATCCACACACTTATTCAAAAACACATCAAAATATATGCAATCCACTACTTGTTAGAAAGCTCTTGAAAAAATAAGAATATTGGCGCAAGAAAAAATGAAATCGGAGTTGAAACGAAACGGGAAAAATCGAATTAATAAACTTGATTATAAAAAAAAAAAGCATTTTCTGAGCGCGACACATGGCGCAATCTGGTTGAGTTCGCATGTTCACAACGTAATTCATGGTTCGCACCTGATTGCTCTCTTATGTATATATATAGGGGAACAATCAAGTACAAACTTCATCTTAGATCAGAACATAGAACTAATCTACACCATTCAATATAGCAAATCAAGGGCTAAGATTTTTGATAAATTCTGATCCCAAAATATGTTCACGCGCATTGTTTGTGGGTATTTTCGGGAAAAAAAATAGTTGGAATCGTAAAATACAAGTGGGAAATCGAAATTGGCTGCTATTTTCGTTTTTTTTTTCACCAAGTTTACTATTTTGATCTTTCCCGCTTCGTTTCAACTCCGATTTAATTTTTTTCTTGCGCCAATATTTTTATTTTTCCAAGAACTATCTATCAAGTAGCATATTGAATATTTTTTGAAGCAAGAAAAAAAAAGATTTACTCAAACAAACAAAAAAATAAACGAAATTAATGTATGTTTTGTAATTTTCAGTTGTATGTGTACGATAAACCTAATGTATGTTTATAGGAGCTAAAACTCAATGTATGTTCTTGCCATTTTCATTTGTATGTGTATGCTAAACTTAATGTATGTTTTTATGTTTTCGCAACTGCATATGTGTAAGCTAAACTTAATGTATGTTCTTCCCATTCTCATTTGTATGTGTAAGCTGAACTGAATGTATGTTTTTTCAAATGCATTTGTATGCATATTACCCATAACTTTTCACTTTACAACATAAACATACATTAAGTTTAGGGTACACGTACAACTGAAAATTACAAAACATACATTTATTTCGTTTCTTTTTTTTGTTTGAGTAAATCGTTTTTTTTCTTGCTTCAAAACGTATTCAATATGCTACTTGATAGATAGGTCTTGGAAAAATAAAATTATTGGCGCAAGAAAAAATTAAATCGGAGTTGAAACAAAGCGGGAAAGATCAAAATAGTAAACTTGGTGGAAAAAAAGTCGAAATTACCCTCAAATTCGAAATTAAAACCAATTTCAGCATATTTTTATGCGTTTTTATGCGCGTGTAGTTAAAATTGGAAAACAAATCTCATCCATCCAATAAAATATTTTAAAGGATGAGATAAGTTCTACATTCTGACCAATTTGTGAGGTTTGTACCTGATTGTTATCCTATATATATATATATATGAGAACAATCAGGTGCGAACCATAAATTACGGTGTGAACCTGCGAACTCAACCAGATTGCGCCATGTGTCGCGCTCAGAAAATGCCCCCTTTTTGTTATAATCAAGTTTATTAATTCGATTTTTCCCGTTTCGTTTCAACTCTGATTTCATTTGTTCTTGCGCCAATATTCTTATTTTTTCAAGAGCTTTCTAACAAGTAGTGGATTGCATATATTTTGATGTGTTTTTGAATACGTGTGTGGATGTGTGAATATGAGTGCGAAAAGTGTGATGTGTTTTTGCAAATTTAGTGTATATGGTTTGCGGATTTAGTGTATATGGTTTGCGAATTTAGTGTGTTTTGCAAATTTAGTGTATATGGTTTGCGAATTTAGTGTATATGGTTTGCGGATTCAGTGTATATGGTTTGCGGATTTAGTGTATATGGTTTGCGAATTTATTGTAATTTTCACACTTTTGTATGCAATAACCTAACTTGAATTGATTGCTAGATACCATGTTACAGCTTGGATATTGTTGATATTATTGATTTCAGCTTTAATTCATGTTTTTATGATGGTAGCTTGATACCGTGTTACAAATTCATCTCTTGGAACTAAACACAGTTTTAGTTTCTTCCTAAACTAGCTTCTTTTGGAGTCTTGGATTTGCTTTATGTTTGTGTTTTGAAGACTAGAGTCTTTTGGTACTGATTCAATTCACAAATATGACTATGTAGATTTTGGTATAACATGATGGACGAGTCTGTGGGGTTGCTGAAAGTAGTTGTTGTCCAAGGAAAAAGGCTTGCTATTAGAGATTTCAAGAGTAGTGATCCTTATTATTAGCAGTTATATTATAGTTATTGTAAGTTATAATTGTAGTTATGTTGGAGCATTGTATAACTGCTAATATATATAAATATACATCCTCTGTGTCATTATATGACAATGGATTACACTACATTATATCATCTAACACTAACTTCTTCTCTGGATTATTGATTTAGACTCCATATCCCATTTTTGACTATTATTGCTCAATCTATAATGTTGGATACATTCAGGTGGCCAAGACCAAGGTTATTGCATACAAAAGTGTGAAAATTACACTAAATTCGCAAACCATATACACTAAATCCGCAAACCATATACACTAAATTCGCAAACCATATACACTAAATTTGCAAAACACACTAAATTCGCAAACCATATACACTAAATCCGCAAACCATATACACTAAATTTGCAACAACACATCACACTTTTCGCACTCATATTCACACATCCACACACGTATTCAAAAACACATCAAAATATATGCAATCCACTACTTGTTAGAAAGCTCTTGAAAAAATAAGAATATTGGCGCAAAAAAAAATTAAATCGGAGTTGAAATGAAGGGGAAAAAATTAAATTAATGAACTTGGTGGGGAAAAAAAAGATGAGCATTTCTAAGCGTGACACGTGTCATGTTGTTGTTGAGTTCGCATGTTCGCATTTTAAGAGGGGTTCGCACGTGAAAGCCTCCCTATATATATATATATATATATATATATATGTATAAATGATTCATATATATAAAAGAATATGATTCTTTATGTCATTACATACGTAAATATATTTATATATACATATTTGAATGATATGTTGATGATTTGGGATGATTGGATATTGATCAACTTTATTGTTAACGATTATATATGATATAATCGTTAGTGTTATTAAAATTGTTTTAATAACATAAAATTGATTATTTTAAATTAATGAGTTTTAATTGATAAAATATGAGATATTTTATCAAAGGCTTTTCCATCGAAGTAGATAAATAAAGTTGATATTCGTTTACAAGGAACGACCTGACAACCAGGGGACTTGTAGTTCGGAATAAAATTATCTTTGTTTACAAGGAGCGACCTGACTACCAGGGGACTTGTAGTTCAAAGATAAATGTTATTGTTCTCTATTGCATATGATGCAAGTATACAAGTTTATTTTTGTTTACAAGGAACGACCTGACTACCAGGGGACTTGTAGTTCAAAGATAAATGTTTTTCTTTCTCCGTTGTATATGATACAAGTATAAAGTGTATAAATTTTATTTTTGTTTACAAGGAACGACCTGATTACCAGGGGACTTGTAGTTCAAAGATAAATATACATTTTTTTATTGCATAGGATGGCATAGGATGCAAATGGAAATGAAAAGTTATCTAATATTGTACATATAGTCTGGACTATCTAGAGGCTATAATATTAATTAACTTTGGGAGGAAATGGTATATTCTGTTGCATATGATGCAAGTGAAATTAAAATTATTTAACATTATACTTATAGTCTGGACTACCCAGAGGGTATGATATTAATTAATTTTTTTGGAGAAAATTAATTTATTCTACTGCATATGATGCGAGTATGAAGAAAAAATTATTTGATGTTACACTTATAGTCTGGACTACCCAGAGGGTGTAATATTAACTGGTTTTATGTCACTAGGATGGATAAACTCAAATATACTAATAGGACCGACCTGACAACCAGGTGACTATGTAGTATATAGCCTGTTGTGATTTTATGTAATAAAATCAGGGAAAACTTTAATTATGTATGAGAAACGACTTGACAACCAAGGGGCTCATTCATGCTTTAAAGTTTGTATTATCATTTTGATGAAGTCCATGTCTTAATGATGTATGCTTGTGCTATTGTTGTTTTCCTTCATGGTTAATTTCTGAAATTACTATTTTTTCTCTACGTGGCATACTAAATGCTAACAAAATGTCTGGTAACAGTTTTGATATGACTGGTACCGGAACCCTAGAATTGTTCTCATGCATAAAAAGCTTATCGATGTGATCGATAACCCCACTATGGAAGCTCCTACTGAGGGAATGACTGTTGTAGTTGCATTAGATGTATATTTGAAGTACTGGGAACGAAGTACTACTACTCAGTGCATCATTTTGGCTTCCACGAGTCTTGTCCTTTAGAGAAAACATGAAACTATGAATCCACCACAGATAATAGAACATCTTAAGAAGATGTAGGAGTATCAGAATATGAATGCTAGATATCAGATATCTAAGTCTCTATTCATGTCTGAATTAAAGCTCTATGAGCTGGTGCGTATCCATGTTCTAAAGATAATTGATCTTATAGAATAACTTAAGAAGTAAGGATGCACACTTATAGCAGGATTTGATCTTGCAGTCTCTTTATGATACTTCTGTTATGTTAATTTTAACATGAACATGGTGAATTGTGATATTCATGAATTTCTCAATATGTTGATCAATTATGAAATACAATTCACATCGAGAAAACGAAAGTATCAGGATCTGTGCATTTGATTGATGAATCTTTAAAGAGTAAGTGGAGAGGCAAATGGATGCCTGAGAGAAAACCGCTTGCACTTGAGAATGTTGTTATGAACACATTCAATAAATTAAAGATGAACATCGATCAATAAGATGTTGGACGTTTCTTTTGTAAGAAGTAAGGACAATGGAAGAGAAATAATCAAACAGATCGAGGTTACTTTTGGCTTTTTAGGCTTGGTCATATCAATGAGAAAAGAGTAAACGAGTTGTATAAGGCAGTGTGTCTTAGGCAATATGATTATGAATCATATGATACTTGTGAATCTCGTCTCATTGGGAAACTGACAAAATCTCCTTTTAATGGAACTGGAGAAAGAGCCAGTGAACTTTTGGGACTCATACATAGTGATGTATGTGGACCAATGAAAGTTCAACCAAAAGGTGGATATTCTTACTTTATCACATTCACTGACGATATGTCGAGATATGGTTTCGTATATCTCATGAGACATAAGTCGGAATCTTTTGAAATGTTCAAAGGGTTTAAAAGTGAAGTTGAGAAACAAACCGGTAAAGAATATCAAGGCACTGAGATCTGACCGCGGGGGTGAGTATCTCACAGATGATTTTATTGATTATTTATCACAAGATGGAATTCTATCACAATGGACTCCTCCTGGGACACCACAACACAACGGTGTTTCTGAGAGGCGAAATCGTACCTTATTAGATATGGTACGATCGATGATGGGGTTCACAGATCTTCCTATCTTCCTATGGGTAGAAGTTGTTGCATATTTGTTAAATAAGGTTCCCACTAAAGTAGTTGTTGACCTATGTTAAGCGACTGCAATCAGACAAGCTTGAGGCTAAGTCTAACAAATGCAGATTTGTTGGTTATCCCAAGGAGACTATGAGATACTATTTCTATCTTCCTTATGAACATAAAATGTTTGTGTCTAGGAACGCGACTTTTCTTTTAGAAAATAAGTTCCTTGATATCGGAAGAACTGGAAGTAGAAATAGATCTTGATGGAATACAAGAAACTAATGAGTCAACACCGACTCAAGGGCATGAGATGCATATTGAGTAACCTTTTCTTGATGTCTTACAGTTTCCACCGAGGGTTCCAACCTCAAACGTTGAGGTAAATGATTTGGTTAATGAACCAATTCAGGAACAATGGTAACAACAGAATCAAGAAGTACAAGAGCCTCCTAGAAGATCAATTAGAGAACGTCGTGCACAAAATAGGATTAATCTATTAGTGTGCGATAATGAGGACAATCATATTGATGATGACCCTATTATTAAAGACGATCCTAAGTGTTTCCAAGAGGCGATGGCTATGTCCAGACCATGAGAAATAGCTTGCTGCCATGGGATCCGAAATGGAGTCAATGAAAATCAATAAAGTATGGACTTTAGTTGATGACTCTAAGGACTTAAAACCTATTGGGTGTAAATAGGGTTTTAAGAGATAGATTGGAGCGGAGGGTAAGATTGAAACCTTTAAAGCCCGTCTGGTTGCTAAGGGGTATAATCAAAAGAATGGTATTGATTATGAAGAAACGTTCTCCCTTGTAGCAGTACTCAAATCTATTCGGATTTTGCTTGCTATTGTTACATACTATGATTATGAGATTTGACAAATGGATGTGAAAATGGCTTTCCTTAATGGTGAGGTCAAGGAAGATGTCTATATGACTCAACCTGAAGGTTTCACATTGTCATCTGCTCCTAGTAAAGTATGTAAGCTACAACGATCCATTTATGGATTAAAGAAAGCTTCTCATAATTGGAAAATTCATTTTCACACGACAATCGAAAAGTTCGGTTTTGTGCGTTGTGAAGAGGAGTCATGTGTGTACAAGAAGGTTAGTGGGAGCGTTATTATTTTCCTAGTGTTGTATGTAGATGACATATTTCTAATAGGAAATGATGTGTCAGTCATGCAAGAAACAAAGATTTGGATATCTGAAAAGTTCTCCGTGATAGATCTGGGAGAAGCAACTTATATTCTTGGAATAAAGGTCTATAGAGATAGATTATGGAAGTTGCTTGGGATCTCCTTATCTATGTACATTGATACTATCTTAGGAAAGCATCACATGGATAAATCCAAAAGGGGTACTTACCTATTGGAATTGGAGTTTCTCTTTCTAAGGGGATAGTACTAAGACACTGGAGGAAAGAGAACGCATTAGTAGAATCTCATATGTTAACATAGTGGGAGCTATCATGTTTACCATGACATGTACGAGACCGGATGTTGCCTATACGCTAAGAGTAGCAAGTAGGTACCAAGGAAATCCGAGTGTATTCTTAAGTTCTTGAGAAGAACTAAAGACCAATTCCTCATATATGGAGATCATGAGCTTAAATTGTTAAGCCACATCAATGCAAGTGTTGCATCAGATAAAGATGATAGCAAATCTAATTCTAGTTAAGATTTACCTTGAATGGTGGAACAGAAATTTGGAAGAGTTCCAAACAAGCTTCTATAGCTAATTCAGTAACCGAAACAGAATACATAGCTGCATGTGATGCTGCTGAGGAAGGTGTATGGATAAAGAAGTTCTTAACTGAGCTTGGTGTGGTTCCTTCAGTAAAGGAAAGTGTTCCTTTATTATGTGACAATATGACCGTTATTGCACAAGCCAAGGAGCCAAGAGCACACAAGAAATCCAATCACGTTCTTCGGAAGTTTCTTCTGATTATAGAAATAGTTGAACGTGGAGACGTTCAAATTCTGAAGTTGGAAGAAAAGGAAAACGATTCAGGTTTTTTCACTAAGGTGCTTGGTTCAAAGGAGTTTGACAAGCACAAGTGGAATATAGGATTGAAATTCATGAATGTTTGGCTCTAGTCAAATGTTAATCTTCATGAAACATTTTTTAGCACATTTCATATCGTGTTCTTCTTATTAGTGGTGACTAATATAATGACTTTTTTTACTGTTATCATATATGAATGTTTATTGACATTAGATATGATAAGTCCTTGATTAAACTGATATATTTGTCATCACAATAGGGATTATGATAATGAGAGTCAAGTATTATAGAGTTTGATCTAAAAGTGTTCTTGGTCATAGGATCATCCTACTAGGACTAAGGTGATCCGGATAGACCAATATATGTGTAACAGTACTCATTGGATGAGTATTAATTGATCTCATTCATTAAGTTATAATATAGATGATGCATATAGTGGATATGATCATTGAACTGACCAAACGTGAGATTTCCAAATGGTTGATTTTACCTATACTGTCAATGTGGAAATTCTCTTAAGGAACAAATGTATATTGTTTTGTCCTTTGACCTGAGATCACCATAGTGATTAATAGAATGCTTGTTATACTTTGATATCGGACACCTAGTGTGTAAAAATGCTAGTTGAAAGGTCATTGGATATAATTGAGTACCTATATAATCAATGGCGAGTCAAGAAGGGATCCATCAACTCAAGGTAATGAGTTTGAACTCTATGTTGTTATGAATCTTATGGTTGGAAAAGATCCTTGGCCAAGGCAGAAGAATGATTTAGGAAAGGAGTTTCTTAAAGTCATTCAACAACCAATAACGATCAACATGAAACATAGTGGTTATCTATTAGGGTTTGATAGTCAAACCATACCCTAGGATAATCCGGAGTTGGAAAGATGGAAGGAGAACAATTCATCGTCCTTAAACCAGGTTCGTCTTTATTGGATATTTGATATTCACGTTATCCGGTCGTCGGGGAGTGTTGTTAGACGCCAACCTCGATTAGTAGTTAATAAGATTAATTACTATCGGTTTAGCGTTGAACCTATGTGGTCACACACTTACGAGTGACGTTTGATGTTTAAGATCATTTAATTTATTATGAGATAATTTATTGAAATGATCTAGATGGCGTATTTTTTATACCTTCTGCTAACACAGAAGTGTAATAAATAGTGGAGTTCTTGACAGATTGGATCTAGGTCAAGTGGGAGATTGTTGGATTTGCCCTAGGCCCAATCGAGTCTCAAGCCCAATTGAGTCTTGGACCCAATAATTAACCTTATATAAAGAGATAATTAGGGTTAAGAGAGAATTAATCATAATATTCTCTGCAGCCACTTTTTATATATTCTCTCCCAAACAACCAAAAGAAGAATCGTTCTTCTCCATAGCCGTCTCAATCGTTGAAAGCATCAAAGATCGTTACTCGGTGTGGATACACTAGAGGCTTCGTAGTTTCGGGGCTAAATCAATTTCGGTCTACAAATCAAGTAAGTGATTTCATTATTTTTAACGATGATTTAGATGCAATAGATCAATTTTGGATCGAATGATTTATTTTCGCTGCGAACATATGATGTTTATCGATCCTTCACTATTACATATTCAAATTACTTGATTGCTTCAAAATTTCCTCAGACGGTTTAATTATAGGTAAGGAGGTTTGAAGTAGCCTTACCTTGTTTTAGTTGTAAATTGCATCCTTCTCTCCTTTCTTTTTGCTCCTTTAATATTGTTCGGATATGCTACTTTTTGAATCTTCATTATGTATGTTGTGATAGCCAAACGATACTAAACGTATCAAACTATCAATATTGGAACAAAGTGCTGGCTGTTGTAGCTCCTATATGTCAACTTTTATCCGTTTTTGTCCGGAGTGCTTCGTTAACAATATTTGTAGTAGCCCGGTCTTTCGAAAACAAGCTTGTTTGCGAGTTTGGGTTGATACGTGGTTGAATTTTTAGCGTTCACCAATAAGAAATGCATAAGTAAGTGTTGGCCTTAGATAAAAACCAACCTTTATACTGCACTATATGACTATTATATATTGTGTTTTCGCTCGCAAAACGCATTATATTTCCAATTTGTTGTATGCTCTTAATTTACATCACAAACTACCAGTATGATGCTTCCGAACAAAAGAGGTCCAAAAATTATCAGAGGATGTAACATAGTGATTATGAATAGAAATTGGTGAAGAAACGAAGAAAGAGAGGAAGGAGGGAAAGAGGGGGAATGAGAAAAGAGTATGGATTGTCTGACACTATAATTAGATAAAAAAAAGATCCATAAAAATGTAATTAAGGGAGAGAAATTAACAAGGTGTGAACAAATAATACTTGTATAGTCAATTAGACGGGATGCAGTCCATATAAATATTTTTTTTATAACCGTTGGACACATTATTAAAAAATCGTTTTTCGAGAAGGAAATGAACAAAAAGACTCGAATGTAACACAATGTTCACAAATGAGCTCCCATAATAAGGAGCTAATCAGCTAAAACAGAACCATCACTCAATTTCCAATACATCCCTGATTACCGAATAAGATTCTAAATATAGGATCATGGGTTACTATTCAAAAATATTAAAGATGATTTTTCTTTGGAGAGTATTGATAGTAAAGAAACTGCTCGAAAACAAGAACACATGTAACTCGCAAGTTACTTAACAAAACTGAAATAGTAAAACATGAATCAAGACTAGTTTGGACTGCTTGGTGGTGGAGTCGGCAAGACCAAAGTCCGCTGCTAATCGTAACCCCTGCCGATCGAACTAGTTTTCCAGGCATGCTGGTTCTTGTTTCCTCCGTGTGTTCCGGTCTTCGGTATGGCAGGTAGTCCCGGGCCATCTTGGACGGCGGTGGGACTTGCTCGAAGAGGATAGAGGCACGGCGGCCTGTGTTGACCCAAATAACTGAGACTTCTCCTCGGAACCCTTGGCGAGCTCTTTTCAAGAAGGAACACGGCCGGGGACGTCCTTTCTGGATGGGGATGGGCGGTGGCGGCAACAAAGGGATCCGATGAGACCTAGGTTTCCGTTGTCTTGAATGGAATCGGGGGCCTTTAAAGGGCCGGGTCGTGATAGTGCCCCGGTGGGTCGAATGGGATACGGTTTGACTATGAGAGGCAAGGGAGTTAGCATACAAGCAGGCGTGAAGGTCCTAAAGATCTGGTTGAAGGAAGCCCAAGACTTAGAGTACGAGGATTCTAAACGGTCTGAGGTGGCACAACGAGTAGCGGCGAGGGGCAATAAGCACCCTCGCCTCGATCAATAAGGAGCTCGTGGTCTAGTGGCGAGAGGCAATAAGTACGGTGTTCTCGGAGGTCAGCACTCTCGCGTTTTGGAGCCCTACCTCTATCATTCAAGGGAGGACGACGCACGCTGGCAGCTCGAGAGAGTTCACAATCCGCCTCGACGCTAACCTGGAAATGGGTCGGCTCTGTCCTAACCCCCAATTTAAATCTGTTATATCAGCTTCTTCGGACTCTATCGTAGTATCCCTTTCCAAACATTTAAGTGGAGTGACTCGATAATTTGAACGCTTTTATATTTTATTTTATACTTTGTTTTATGTCACATGACGTTAGGACCGGTATTATTGCTACTCTTTATTTTGTGTTTGGATTGCCCATTTTAGGTTAGACACATTACAATCTATAATATATTCGTGTTTTCCTTCAAAAAAAATGTTTTTATTATCTATGAATATTATATTGTAAATTGTAAATGCGTAATTTACATGTGTATATATTTTAAGGTATTCGTATGTGAATTTATTTATAAGATTAGGTCATTAATTAATGAAAAGAAATATATAGGTTGTTAAGTGGATAAGGAATGGAATACGTGGGAAGGATGCGAGGCACACTAACGTAGCCACAACAAATAGAATCCCAGGCAAGGCAATAGCAATAGCAATGGCTACTTCAGAAGATCGTCAGAAAGTGTCCTTATCTCTTTTCTCTCTTTTTCTTTCTACGCTGATGCAAATTTTCCAATACAAAACATCCTTTTCAATTTATTGACTTAACGAGGAAAAAATAAAGTTAAATTAATTCCCATGCGGTGTGCCGTATAGCGCCGACCTCTATATATACATGCATAAAATTGCCAACACATATATACATCTATTGATATATTGTCGTAACAGCTTAAAAAATACGTATATTGGTCCCGGAAGGTGACATCTTATAAGAGGTCTTTTTTTATAGCAAAAGATGTAACTTTTATATCTTGAAATCAATTACAACGGTGTGTATCGAGGAACATGTTCCCCAATCACGAAAAAGACAGTTTTAACGAATAATTGTTCACTGATCCTTGTAATACCAGAACCGTCACATGGGCACGGAAAGAAGTCGGAGGGGGAAGGGGATACCAGAAATCAGAGATCCCAACAATGGTGATGGTGGGAGGCAAATCATCGTTTAGGGACCCCTCACAGGGCCAGTCCCTGATACTCCCCTCCCTAGAGAAATCCTCGATTCTCTGTTCGGCAGGCATTGATCCTGCAAAGACAAAGCTAAATAAAATAAAAAAGACCCTTTCGATTAGCCAGATCCATAATCGTGAAAGGGGTCGAGGCAGTTGCGGCGGTGGAGGCCAGGGAGAAGGACGCGCCGGCTGCAGCTGCAGATCCAGCGGCGGCGACTTTAGGGACGACTCTAAAGATGACGGCGGCATCAGAAGCGGTGACGGCAGCAGGGACGGCTGCGCCTTCAAGGATGGCGGCGGCAGCTTCAGGGACGACGACTGTAGAGACGGAAACCCCTGAGGCGACGGATTCAGAGGTGCTTCAGGGGCGGCGGCGGCGACTGCAGAGACGTCGTCGGCTTCAGGCGGCTTGAAGGTTGGTTGACGCCGCGGTGAGCTAGACGACAACCATCGGAATTGCAGAGGGGGAACCGAATAGGATCGGGAGACACGTCAGTGGTGGTAGGGGAGAGTCCACGATGCGGTGGCTAACAGCGGCCTGAGGGGAACCCTAGCAGAGAAAACTCTCGCAGGACCTAAAGAGGATGTGCAGAGGAGAGGGTGGATAGAGAAGAGAAGAAGAACCATGACATAAGTTATGACTATTGCCATAACAATAGCTATGGTGTTGCGTACGTCGGCTTATAAGAGGTCTTAAATTTGACTTTAAGATAGATACATATATATTGTATTGGTAAAAAACAAATACCATGTACTACATAAATATGTAAATTCGGAATTGGTATAAACATAACAAAAAAAGGTTACGTTATTGATTAATCATATGTTTTTTAAATGAAAGAGACAGATATTATCATTTGAATTGAAAGATAACAGGGAGAATAATGATGGGGTAGTAGTCCTTCATGAGACGGATTACATCTAATCCTCTAAAAAAAACCCAAGGTATAGGCGGGCTTTTGACAATCATCTAGACTTGAAAGTACGATTATAACAGAAAAGAAAACCAAATCTGGCTCGACCTAAGGTCAACCAGTATGGCCTGCAAACTCGTAGATCCTCCAAAGAAGATCTCTAACTTGCGGAATAACGTGTCTGATTCGCGGAGGGAGCATAGGACATGGTGGAGGGACCCCTAAACGGAGTGGTTGCCCATTCTCCAAAACAGCCATAGGACGGATGCTGACTTCATGGCTCCTGACAGGGTTGCTTCCCCAGCCCTCGCTTGCATTACTTTGAACGGATACTCCCCGTTCTCTTCCGAGAACAGGTTTTCTTCGGATGAATGTCTCTAGAGGACCCCCTGGTACCCTCCTAGAGACCCACTTGTAGGAATCCTACTTAACTCGAGGTTAGGCAAGACGATAGGTGTCACCAAACCCTCCTCTGTCTTTAACTAAATGCGGGTGAACCATCTTGGGTGGAAGTGATGAATGGTTCTGGTGAATTAGATAGGACGATGGTCCTCAGCCCGTTCCTTAGCAATTGGAGGGGGGAAATCCTGGGGGGAACCTCAAGGAACAACATTATACTAAATCTATCACCTACAATGAATGTTTCAAATATATATGCTTGATAAAAACCATGTTTAGAGATGATAAATTTCTTGCATCCAAGTAGCGTTGATAAAATGTTTTAAATACAATTAATAAATTTTAAATTGATAAATATTTTGAATACAATTGATAAAGTTTTAAACTGATAAATATAAGATCTGAGTTGATAAATTTGTTGCGTGGCTTTAGGGCGGTTTTACAAAAACACCCATACCACTTACCAAACTATACAATGTTTATTTAACAAATCAACACTTGTCAATTTTAGAAGTTCCTAGAGAGAGAGAGCATCTCGCCTCTCTTTAGAAACCCTATCTCTCTCTCCTTCTTCGGTCGTCGAAGCCAGTTCTCCTCTACTCCGCCGGTGATCTCCTTTGCTCTGGAGGTTGTCGGCGGAGGCTCTTCTTTCTTTCCCCTCCATTTTCCTCTAAAATCCCTCTCTTCAAAACCCCTCTTCTCTCTGTTCGGTTCTGGTTCTTCTCTTCGATGCTCTAGTGTTTGACGGTGGCGGGACGGAGCAGAATTGGCCATAGGACGATCTTCCTCAACTCACGGTGAGGATAATCGCAGATCTGAGTTGCTCGCGTTACTGTGGTGGTGGACCTTCAGCGTCGTTGTTGTTGAAGCTTCTCCTCTTCAGATCCTGACGATTTCTACTGGCGCTGGACGTGGGACGCGCTTCCTCGACCAAGATCGCCATGGTTCCAATAGGCGGTCGTTGCTGGAGAGGAGGGCTTACTTCTCGGTGATTCCACTTGTACTTCTGCTTCTAGGGACAAATCTACGGCTCCGAGGACTTTGCTTTTGGGCCTTTCACCGGAGATGGTTTGAGGTAAGGTTTCACATCTCTTCCTTACTTTCGTCTGGTGTTCTTTGCCCTTCCCTGTCCCTTTTCTTTTGTGATTAGCCTTCTAAGAGTTTCCGGACACCATGTGTGGCTCGGGCCCGCCAGTTTAAGGTGTTGGCCGCCAACAGGTTCTCTGGGCTTAACAGCCCTATGAAGCCTTTCACTCGAGTTCATAGGATTAGTGGGTTCTGGTAATTTTCTGCCGGAATGTCTCTGCCGATAAGCGGTGATGGCCGCCGACATTTTAAAATCTCTGGCTCCATTTTTTGGTCCGGTGGTTTTACAAGCAGGGAGTCGATATAATTTTAGCTTATGCAAGGTTAGAGGTGCCCTAGGATTTGGGATGTTTCTGGTTCATTTGTGCTTCATGTTTGTGAAATCCTGGCTACAAGACCTCTTTTTGTTAGTGCTTCATGTTAGAAAATTCTGAGTTTTAGACCCTTGGTTGTAAAAAAAAATCTCTGAATGTGAAGTCTGTTTCTGGTTGTGGTTAGTTCTTTGGTATTGTAGTTGTTATATTTCTTCTCCATCCCTGATGTAAGGCTTTGGCTTCTTGAGGTTCCACTATGGAATGTTTTTTGGTTTTAAATGTGGTTGTTCCACCCCCGTACTCTTTACTTCAAAGAGCCAGGTTTTATAAATTTGCATTACTGATAAAAAAAAACACTGATCAATTTTAAGTCTCAGTACGTTTATTTATCAAGTAAATAGCTTTAATAATTTTTTTTTTGAAACGGGTAACCGGAGACTTTCATTAATACCAAATGGTAATTAAGTAGGGTGAGGCGTGACCGCCTCGGGTTCCAGATTTATGTCCGGGCCGACCGTAGCAAGTCCGACGCTCATGGACCCATAATAATAGCCCACTTTGTTTCGTGGGCACAAAACTAAGTCAACTCCTTACAACCGTTCCAATTATTCGGCCTAAAACAGCTAACGTCTCAAAACAACGAGACTTGAAATTAAAAATCCTAAGCAACAGAATGTCTAAACAGCAAATTATTCGACCTAGACCACATGATAAAAAATTAACACACGATCGAAAGAGCAAGCTACCAAATTTGCGATGCTAGTTCTTCTAGGCCCCGTGTCGTTGGAACGATCTGGTATCGGCAAATCTTTGTCTTGATTCACCCGGATCTTTCGAAGTAGTGCGGGAGGCGAGAGCAATAAATCGAACCGCCACGGTGTGTCCGAGATCGAGGGTCCCGACTTCTGGTGCCGTGGAGTCAGACCCCGATCTATCGTCCTTCCTCCCGGATCCCAGATCCATCTAGGGAGCAGGCACATGCCGGCGAGGGGTGACCCCGAGGCGGTAGGCCGCTGGAGATGGAAGGCGGCGCGTGGAGCCCGTCTTCCGGAGAACGTCAGGGGGGCCACGGTGGCTACTGGCTCGAAGGCGGGGCCGGTCCGGCGATGCAGGAACGGTAGCGCGAGACGAGGGAGAGACCGTGGCACTGATTGAACGATGGGCGGAGACCTGTGCGGGTAGACCGGCTGCAAAAAAAGACAAAAACAAAAAAATAACACCCACAAATGGGTAGAATGGACCCTGGTGGTTATGATAGAATGGACCCTGGTGGTTAAGGTAGACGAGCGCTTTGAGTTAAGATCTTCAAGAGATTCCATGGTGGAGAAGGAGGGGGGAGGGGGTGGGAGGAGAGGAGGTTGCGCAGAGAGCGCAGCCCCTAGACTTTAATAATTATTAGTTTAAGAGCACCCACAGTCATCTCGCCGGCAGCTGGTGAGATGGCGTTGGCGAGATGACTAAAAAACTATTTTTTTTGGCTTATAGCCAGCACTCCCAGCCAGCAACCCACAGTGGTAGAGCCTTTTTGCTGGCTATAACAACCCTTTTTACTCACAGTTTTGCTCCCCGCCAGCGATAAGTGTCGGCCATAAGCTCCCAGCCAGCACTCCTCGCCAGCGAGCTCCTCGCCAACTCCCCGCCTCCTCCTCGCCGGCGTTTTCTTCTCGCCAGCGGCATCTCACCAACGACTGTGGATGCTCTAAGGGAGAATTATCTATAGCATTTCTCTTCGGATCAGCCATATATAAAAGGGGAGTTTACATACCGATAAGATCATCTATAGGCAATAATGAATTATTATATAAATAGGTGGGTTTTGTGACGATCCAACATAAATATATCGGTCTTATCTTATATTTCCTTTTTCAAGGGGCCGGGACAACATCTTTTTCTCTTTTGGTGATTTTAAATTTGAATAAACCTAAATGTGATCATCCTTAGCAAAATGCATGTGATCTCACTGCATAAAGAGATAGAAAAGACGGCTATGGCACTCGAAAGGAAGAGAAAAAAGACTCTTTGAATTAAAGTTGGTAAGAAATTCAGTGTCATCAACATATAGAGACCCTAGATTTTCTATGTCATTTCCTCTATGCTTGTCCTTTCCTTGTGGTCAATGCAATATCTTCAAAAAGAGCTACATATTTCAATACTTAATTGTGTATCATATACACATAAAAGAAAGGTCTGGCATGTGGAAGAAGGAAGCTTTTGCTAATTAAAGACAATGTTGTACATGTGGGTGTGTAAAAGATGAAGCATATTCCCCAAAAGATGAAAGTTGATCCATCCACAAAATTTATATATGCAGATATGGTGGGTACGAACTTGGATTCTTGCAGATGTACAGTTCATGAAATGGAAGTTTTTAATTTATATATATGGTTGATTAATTCAAGTAACATTGCACATGTGTTTCAGTGTTTGTCCAAAGGTTTAGCTCCTTTTGCAGGCATCTCTATGTATATTCAGATACATTGTGCATATTGTGCAAAGTAATCATAATTCACAAATTAATACCACTTTAAGAGTTACCCATAAATTATTCCCATAACCCATACAAGCAAATATATGAAAGCAACAATCAAATGAAGATTGTAAAATCTAGGGTTAATTATTTTTTGTATCAATTTTTTTATTGGTAACATATATTTTGTATCTATGCGTTTTATAACGTTCAATAATAGTCTCTCCATTTTAGTAACTGTCATTTAGTATCTTGTAAGTTGATTACAGATCATTTAATATCCTTTTATATTGATAACATAACACATTTAATACCTTTATGAATTTGTCACACTCATTTTTTTTCGTTTGTTGAGTTTTTGTTCATCGTTTAATTTTCACATTTGGACAACTTGATGGAAAAATGCCCCCACAAAGATCATTGAATATGCTAAAAAAAATACAGTTTGCATGTGAAAAGTAGCCCATAGTCATAGGCGGTGGAGATAGAAATATCATGATAAGATAAGCGAGAAGCAAGAGTGTATGCTTATTGTAATATTGGGTTATTATATATATGTGTCGACTGATCTCACATATGAAGTCATTGTTTTGTTTAGTAAAGCATAGTTAGTGGGGTTACCTATGTAATGTTTATTCATTTTTGTTGCCCATACCTACGACTTATAGTCTTATATCTCATGCATGCATGTCATTTTGACGTGGAAAGAGGCAGACTTATGTACGTGTTCACGTAGCACAGGCCCTACATGCATGCCGACATGTTTTTTTCTAGCTATAGATAATACTCAGTATACGATAAAAATTAATTTCGTAAATGATAGTATATATGATCTTGCTGGATTCTCTTCAATTCCCTAGCGTTATCGCCAACCAAGGTCGTGCCTGTTATTAGCAGTTACTATATACTCGTGATCAGGAGGAAGAAAAAAAGAAAATAAAAACCGAGGTGTTTTTTTTTTCTGTAAGTTACTGATTTTTCTTACATATTTATGTATATTCATGAAAAAATTAATAAAAGACAAGAAATAATGATTTTAATGAGGGATAACTATAAAAACTGATTCGTCGTGATTTTGGTTCTCACGTATGTACATGATAGAACGTCCATCCCGATGTATTTACCTCTTTCATATCTTATATCTTAGGTTCATGTCCGATTTTCGGTAGTTTTTTGTCCTAATATAAATTAAATGGATAAGTATACAAGGTTTGACTTTTTACCAGTTATGTATGTGAAAATAAAGGTCACGACGGTTTAATGCTTAACTTATTAACGTTTTGCCGAGTGTAATGTTGTATGTACCCTTTTTTATTACTCTTAATTTTTCCAAAACGTAGAAATAAAGAAGTGAAGTTTTTAAAAAAATTTAAACTTATTATTTTAATTTAAAATTTTATGAATAACTAAGATTGTAATTTTAGAATACATTTAAACAAAATATAACAAAAAATAGAAGGTAATTATTAAAGAATAATTGGCCATCAGAATACCTTTAGTTGAATATATATCTGTGGCCCAATAAGTATTGCAGGGTCCATTGGACTCAGAAGCAGACAAGACCAGGTCCAGGTTGAATTACTGGGTCCTAACCAGAAGTAGCTATTCTTCGGCGGCTATGGTTACTGAAAAAGAAAGGTGACATCATTATGACGTCACAAAGTATTTTTTTTTCAACTTTCATTTTTCTTCTTCCTGATTTTCAAATTAAAATCAAATTAGGAAAAAGTTGTTTATTTCAAGTGTTAGAGCTTCGATTTGAGTTTATTTTTTGAGGGTTAAATGAAGATTTCAATTTTGAGGACTGTGGTTAGGGTTTGAATTTGAGGACAATTTTGATATTTCAAAAACAAAATGTATACTAGGCTAATTGAATTTTATTTTTCCTATAACCTAATTGGTTTTATAAATAGTATTATAACGGTGTAACAAGTTAAATTAGGGTATAATTATATGAAATTGGTACTTCATAAAGAATTTTTAGAAATACAATCTTCTCTTCACTCAAGAGCTCTCTCTCTTGACTTAGCGCTGCGACCTCCCTCCATGACAGCCACGCCTCCTCTCCTCCTACTCGTACTATGTGGGTTTGCTTTCGACGTCGGTAGTTACTCCCCAACTCCTCTCCCTGGTAGTTCGGCTAGGGTTTTTCTTGTTAGGGCTCCCTTCGAGTTGCCTCTAGCCACCGCGACGTTGGCTCCCTCCTGCTACCAACGGCGTGTTTCCCGATACCGTTCGGCCCACCATCTGCAACTCCGATAGTTTTCGTTTGGCTCACCTCGGCATCGATTATCCTCACCGCCTCAAAGCCCCGCGACCTCTCTATATCGGGTTATCTCTCCCGATCAATCCATGTTGTCGCTGAAGCCGCCACCGGCGCGTCCTTCTCCTTGGCCTCCACCACCACACCCTCTGAAGCCGCCGCCGCCTCCTTTGAAGGCGTCACCGTCGTCTCTGAAACCGCCTCATCCTTGGCCCCCACCACCGCACCTTCCTCGACCCCTCTCTCGATTATGGATCTGGCTAATCAAGTGGGTCTTTTTTTATTTTTTCTGACTTTGTCTTTGCAGGGTCAATGCCAAAAGAAATCCAGTGCTCTAAGGACTGGCCCTGGGAGGGGTATCTGAGAAGAGCTTTGCCTCCCATAGAAATGGATGATAGTAGGTTCGGTCATCATGTACTGTGCATGCAGCGTTTAGGCAAGACCTTGAGCAGCCGTAGTCAACTTCGCCTATTTTTAGTATTTCCCCTTTATGGCACCCCTTTCAACGTCGAGGACGGTTCTATTGTGAAAAGAATAACGAACATTCTTAAATGTTCTATGTCTGTTCTTTGTGGTCAGAGAGTCTCTGATGTACTTTCTTGTTGTTACAAATCTTGATTAATGAAAACTGCACCTTTTGCTCAAATATAGAGAATATTTGGGCATACTTATGTAAATAGTGATCTTTTACTTGCTCGTGGGTTCGAGCTAGGGAATATTAGTTGAGTGTATTCTATAAGAAGTGCAAGTGGACGGTAATCCAATCTCCGGCTCGAATCTCGTTTCATCATGATACAATGAGTCAGATTTCTTTCCTTTAAGAAAATATTATATTACGTCGAGTATCAACCAATAAGTTTAGAAAAGAAAACGAAAATGTAAAAACAAAAGAAGAGAAGTTAGTAGAGAAGTGTGCACATACAAGGAAGAAGAAGGGAAGAGGAATGTTTGGCTATTTATGAGAAATTAAGGTTTCACCTAACAACGAACACTTCGTCCAAACGAAAGGGAATACAAAATGGGAAATTTCATTAGGTTAGAGATATTAGATTAATTCAAAATACAAAATGAAAAATTCATTATAGAAGAGAGATTATATGTTTAAAATACAAAATGGTAATTACAAAAATTTACTCCTTTAAATTTACTCGAAACAAGTTCAACGAGGTCTTTTTTAAGGTGTTGACGTTAAAGTTTGGAGGCAACCCCTGATCGATTATTTAGTGCCAATATTCAATACACATATGTATTACGCGCACCTTAAACTATCATGTTGTGTACGATGATACAGAAACACATGATTACCCTAGTGATGCCTATGATGATACAGGAACACATGATTACCCTAGTGATGCCTATCCCATACTTATTTATACAATCCCAAATGCTTGTCTTGTGACTTTGAATATAGTTTACGAATGGACATCAAATAACATGTGCTTATGAAGTTGTGGTAGGGATATTGTTTACAAACAAGTTTCAGCGACCTAACCTAACCCAGAATGTTGAATGCATAGAGATATTGATTGACATAACAACAATAAGCATTACAGATCTGTAAAACAAAACACATACATACAAACATTGGATCTAGATCTGTATCTGGGTTGTAGAGCAGAAATGATTGGATCCCATCTCATATCTGGGGCCTTGAGCGATTGTCCTTATTCATAGCAAAGACTTACTTTCTGAATTCTGAGCGGGGCAAAGCGAGCTATCCGATCTTATAAGCGGGAGCAGAAGTGAGGACCGGCGGCGGGGGATTGGGGTTGAGAGGAGCGCGGACGGCGCTGGCGTCGGTGTCGTCGGGATCGTAATCGGGATTGAGGGACCGATCTATGGCCTCGCGACCTTTATCGAGGCACGGCTTGCAGGCGATTTCGATGGCGATCCATCCCAGCACCACTCCCGCTATAGCTATCAACGCTGTCGTTATAGCTGCCATTTCCACGACCACCACCACTACGATGCTTCTTCAATTTCTGGGGAACGAATCAGTGCTCTCCTCGACTAGCAAAAGGAAGACAAAATTGGGGGATAAAATGGGTTGTTGGTTCTATTGGGGCTAGGTATTTGGGCTGGACTATGAATGGCTACTCACATTCTGGCCCAATCGATATTTTGATACGAACTCATTACTCATTCATTTAAATTTAAAATAAAAACTATTGTCTTATATTAATTTTTATTCTTTAAAAAGCCTCTCTCTTAGATTGAGTGAACCCAGTGCCGGCCCTGAGGCCAAGCTACCCAACCCTTGGGGCTCAAGAAGAAAAAAAAAGGTATATATGTATTTTTATATATATAATAAAAAAGCCCAAACGCAGCCCCTTCCTCTTCCCCATTCGGCCATTCCCATTTCAATCATGATCAGAAACAGACCCTCACACCGACGCAGTCACGCACATGCACTTGATTAATTATGTATGGTTTCGGTAAAAAAATTCAAGATTAAGAGGCTCAAAAAAGTGAGTCGTTTGGGACTCCAAATTCTCAGGGCCGGCCCTGAGTGAACCCCACAATCCTCAGATCCTTTATTGCCCTCATCTAATCTATTCCGCGATACTATTATCGTTATTTTATATAAGACTTTATCGACCTGTTTAAGATCGATTTGTTTGGTACTTCCTTTTTTACAGGGCCTCATCATCCACAATACTTTGATCACTTGAAATATTATCCCTTTTCCTTCAAAAGGTCCCTACCGCATGACCAAGATGTAACTAAAGTAAAGCTGGATGATTCGAGTTTAGATGGACAAAATAGTCAATGCATCCTTATGAGTAGGGGTGAGCATCGGTCGGTACCCGCCCAAAATCCCAAACCCATTACCCAAACCGTTTTTTCCGGTTACAAAAAAGTCGTACCCATCCCCATCACCAGTCGCTAAAAGGAAGACCGATAACCGCCCGACCTCACTACCGGCCGGGGACGATTATAACCAACCAACCCAGGCCCAATAGGCTTCTTATTGGGCCTACTGAAATAAACATTCAAACATTCAACTTAATTCTTACAATTCAAACTTAATTTCACACGATTCAACTTAATTCCATAAATCTGATTTCAGTTTAGAGACTTCAAATATTCAAACAAAACACAACAATTCCTACAACTAATACCTCATAATCATATAAAACATCGTCTTACACAACACGGTCTAAGAAACCATTTTTGTTGTACAACACAAAAAGTTGAACAAAAAATTCATGATTTAAGTTTAAAGCATAAACAGATCAAGCATTGCAAACCTTCATTTATATCTCCAAAGAATTATTTAAGTTCAAAGTATAAACAGATCAAGCATTGCAAGTCATTAATCATGCTTATAAATTACATAAATCATTTCATACATGTTAACCTATTAAGCTAACTATTTATAGTTTGAACTCAGAACATGGGCCATTGTATCAACTTGATCTAATATATATAAATGAAAACATGTCGGCACATAGGGAATGATATTCATGATGATCAGCAAATGATAATGGCATGAGCTACCTTGGTAAGAATAGCCCGCAATTGACAAAGATTCACGCTCTTATATGAAGCTTAACTCAGAACCCATCAAGCTGATTACAATTAACAAAGACAATTCTTACCCATTACATCAATTCATTTTTTTCATAAAGTTTTCGCGAGTGAGCCTCAACCCAACACTTGCTACAGTGTCGGTCGGTTCGGGTATAACCGATTTTCTTGTAAGAAACTCAGTCAAACCCGTTGACCACACCGGTTCAGCTATTTCCAACAAGTGCCCACCCGTGGTAAGGCCGGTTCCGAGTTTTTCGGTGACGGGGACGGTCGGGGATGGTCGGTTTACGGTGATGATCGGATTTTTGCTCAGCCTTACTTATGAGAATATGGTTAGATCCCCTAAGTATGCACTTGGAATAGTCATCATTTTTTTTATCATAGTGAAAAAACAAGGTAATCTTATTATATTATAGTCTAACTCACCACATACACATGTTCTCAAGCAAGTATACTAATTAGGATTTGAAACTGTAATCTCAGAAAAAAATGTAAAATCGTGAAGAGCTCTTTATCATCAAGCTAACCCAATAGGGTGGAATAATTACTATTAGTATGACTTTTTTTATTATATGTTTTCCTCAAACGTGTCACCTTGTGGGAGTTCAGGACTGGGGTGGCTCCGAATCCATCATCTTTCTTGTAGAGTATGAGTTTCCGGTAGACCGTATCAAGTAAGAACACATATATTTTAAAAAAACCCGATGGAAATGACAGGAAAAGAGTCGAATTTGACAGAACCCAGATCACAAAACGGAGTAAAAGGATGAATCGAGGGACGTGGAAGAAGATAGAGTCGTTGCAGCACCCAGGCTCTGCGTCATTGCAGACTGTAAGAGGACCAACTCAACTAAAAGTTCAAGCTGATAGTTGAAGGCTCAATTATAGTTATATTCTAACACGCACCCTCACGGACAAGCCCGTTTACGGGTTCGGAGGTGAATTATATAGAATATGAGATAAGCCCATCGAGAAAAGAGGTATAAGGGCTGACCTATTTTAGGACAAATTTGATAAATTTAGAATAAATTAGAATTTTGTAGAGAGTTTGGTTTGAATCCGTGTCCGTGAGGTACCAAACTCTGATACTATATTAGATGACCAACTCAACTAAAAGTTTAAGCTGATGATTGAAGGTCCCATTATAGTTATATTCTAACACAGACTTTGTGAGGTTGAAGAAAAAGTGGGAATAGAATGCAGAGGAGCGAGTGAAGCAGAGTCGTTGCAGGCGATTTATTTGAGAGACTTGATAGTTCCGTCGCCTGTTTTGGTGTCTATGAGAGCACGTACAACGGAACGCACCCGCGCCCCACTTCGCGCGCGCCCGGGCCGAGGATCGCTGGCCTTCCGCTGTAGAGCTGGAAAAACGCACTCCCGCTCCCCAAAAATGCGCTCCCGCTCCCCGCTCCACGCTCCTCGCTCCCCGATCGCTGCCTGCTGGCCGCTCCTCACTCCCTCGCTACGCTGGCCGCCTGTGGTGCCGCCACGTGGCCACCCGACTGTTGGAAACGGTCAACTAACGGCTATATATATATTTTTAATTCAAAATCAGTAAAAAAAACCCTATAAATACCCATCTTCACTCTTATTTTTTCCACACCACTCTCTACTTTCACTCTCCAACTTCATTCTCTTCTTCCCAAATTCTCCTCTCTCGTTTCAATTATTCTCGTGAAAATGTCGGGCGACGCTGGATCTCGTGCACAGTCAGTTGGTGACGAAGTAGGATTCAGCGAGGACGAACTGGCACGAGGTTTCGAAGACATTCTAACGGGCAATCGCGACAACTCCCCATACTCGCAACCGGGGTCGAGTTCAGGTAAGTGCAAACTTATTATTTATGTAACGTAATTTTGTTAATTAATTTATTGTATTAATGCATTCTATTCATTTTTTTAGTAATTTATTATATTAATGCATTGTTAATTAATTTATTGTATTAATTTTTTGTAATAATTTATTATATTAATTTTTTGTATTAATTTTTTGTAATAGGGAAATACCGTCCCCAACAATTTCAAGTGGCGCCAGGGTTCCAGGTGCGATCACAATTTGGTATGTACCCACAAGGGTTCCAGACGCCACCGTTTGGGATGACCCCGCAAGGGTTCTCGCTGCCACCCCAATTCTACAACTACGAGGGGCACCCATTACCCGACATACAAACCCCACAACCATCCTCTGCCGGACCTTTCCAACGACGAGCCCGAGCCCCTGCCCGAGCCCGAGCCCAACCCCGAGGCCAACCCCAAGAACCAGATCCGGAGGGCCGGACATTCAGCAAGCAGGAGGACCTTCACCTCATAACTTGCTGGTTGAGTACTACGAAAGACCCCATCAAGGGAAACTCTCAAACCGGCACCACATTCTGGTGCGAAGTTACGAAGAAATACAACTCGAAGGGAGGTTTCCCATAGCGCCGCTGAGAAGCTATCAAGAAACGTTGGGGCAGAGGTTCCTCTCAGAAAAGGAGGTTCCTCGGCTATTTGAAGAGGTCCAAGGAAGAGAAACCGAGCGGCGCCAACCAGGAAGAGCACATGAACCGTGCGAAGAAAATGTGGGCGGAGGCAGGGAAAGTGGGTGACCACCCACTAAGGTTCGAGCTGGATCATTGGGTGAAGAGGCTCGAGGGCGTCGTGAAGTTCACTACCCAGGAGGGCACAATGGGAAATGTCCGCCGTCAAGTACGCCAACAACGACAGCGGTTGGATGAGGCTGGGGCTTACAGCTCAACCTCACCCACAAGCACAGGGGAGGAGGACACACATCTCAGTGGTGAGTCCCAACCACCAGAATGGGGAGGAAGCGACAACTACGAGGGGACTCAGGTCCCTCTCAGCGACACACCCCCATCCCCTGAGGCCGCCCCAAGTCCCCCTCGCCGACCGCAAGGGAAGAAGGCAGCGAAGGCCGCAAAGAAGGGGACCGTCCTCACGGCCCAAATGTCTGCCTTCGCCAAGCTGGAACGTTCACGGCTGGAGGCTGAACGTACACGTGGCGAACAACATGCAGAAAGGTATCGCATGATACAGACATTAACCCAACAGTGGGAAGCAAACCTCGCCACCTACAAGTCCTTGTTGGGGAACGATACATCTTCCTTCGACGAAGAGGATATGGCAGACCATAAGTTTTTCAAGTCCGAACTGCGACAACTCATAGCAACCCTTAAAGCCCAAATTGATGATCTTCGACGACAACCCCCACCACCGGATGTCGACCCAACAGAGAATGATTCTTGAACTTGTATTTTGTTTTGGGTTGTATTAAAAGGGGTTGAATAAAATTTAAAGTTCAATTATATTTGTGTTAAATTTATTTATGAATTATTTATTGTCATTAATTATTTATTTCCAAAATTTTTTAAATTATAAATAATTTAAACGGTTTCTGATAAACAATTAAATAAAACAGCAAAATATCAATTAATAATCCAGTCAGTACTGTTCTGCACTCCCAAGACCTCAGAGGTCCTTTCTGCTGCAAAACACCCACTTTTCTGCACTCCCACTCCCTCACTTTTGTCCAATCAGCACAAGTTCTTCACTCCCGCAATCTCACCAAAGTCCTTTCCGTTGTACATGCTCTGAAGCACAACGGTGTCGATTGTTCAGCCAATGAGATAGCGCCGCGCTGGTGCTGTGGTGTCCGTGTATGTGTGGGTGATGTGGATAGTCACGAGATGACTCGATTGATTCAACTCGGTCTTATTGTATCGTTTATCACATTCTCTGCTATTTCAGACTATCAGTTGACCAAGCCCTCTCGCAGTCTTCACTGCCTGCCGCCGGCTTCAAGTTCCGACCCTCCGATTATGATTTGGTGAATTTGTATATGTAACTGGCAAATACATGCCTCCTTCTTCGTCATCTGTTCATCCCCAGCTGAGCTGAATCTGGTGAACGTCTTCATCCCAAGCTACAAATCTGCTGCAAGGTAATTAATCAAATAAACCTTGCTTTGAACTTATTTACTAATTTGTTCGTGCCCATTTGGAATGTGAAATAATTCCCAATTCTTTGTTCGAACTCCCAAAAATTGCCTTCCCTGATTTCATTTACTATGAATTGGATTTTTTTTTCTGGGTGTGTTAGGATTGGCATTTCCTTCATAGTTGTTGATTTCTTAAACCATGCAATATTTCCATGAAGATACTCATTATGAGCAATGTTTGTTTTTGGAACAGTTTATTTCATCTTAATCATCCCTTTGGTTATTGGATTTTGTGGCTTATCTATTGCAGCCACCATGGATATTGCTGGGCCTGTTATTGGGGCAACTAGTTTACTGTGGGGGTCTCTTGCTGAAAAATGCTACTATTTGTCAAGTCTTGAGCTTCTTCTCGGGTCATTGGATGCTATTATGGAAGAGCTCAAGAGTAGAGAAAATGATATCCAGATGGAGATGAGAGGGGAAGAGATGAATCCCAGAAAGAAGCTGAGAAGTGAAGTGAACTTGTGGCTTAAGCTTGTGGAGAAGGCTACCAATGAAGTGAACAGAACCAGGGACGAAATTGATCATAGAGGGAGATGCATTAGAGGTTGTTTTCCTAATTATTTCCGGCGTTATAAATTTGGTAAACTTGTGACGGAAAAGATCAAAGAAGTAACCCAACTTCGAGAAAAGGGAGTGTTTCAAAACGGTTTGTTTCTTGATTTGTTGCTGGCAACAGGAAAGATTGTGCCCACAACAGTTTTGGTTGGTAAAAGAACGATTGAGAAGGTTTTGCCTGAGATTTGGAAGAGTCTCATGGATGTGAAGATTGGCAAGGTGGGCATCTATGGCATGGGCGGTGTTGGGAAGACCTCTATCATGATGCATGTCTATAATCGTCTCAATGAAGCGCAGAGTTTCGATGGTGTATTTTGGGTGACTGCACCAAAGGCTTTCAACTTAGAGAAATTGCAAATTGACATAGCTGCAGCTGTAGATTTGGATCTATCAGCTAAAGAAACTATGCATCAGAGGGCAGCGATTCTGTTTGATTACTTGCAGAGAAAGAAAAAGTTTGTGCTAATCTTGGATGATTTATGGTATAAATTTCCCTTGGAGGATGTTGGGATCCCACAACCAAATGAAGAAAATGGTTGTAAACTTGTATTCATTACCCGACTCATGGAAGTTTGTAGAGGTATGGAGACACAGACAGAAATTAAAATGGAAGTCTTGTCCAAGGAGGACGCTTGGGACTTGTTTGCAGAAAAAGCAGGTCTAGGAAACAATCTTTCTCCTGAGATAGAATCTATTGCAAGATTGATTCCTGAAGAATGTGGTCGCTTGCCTCTAGCGGTCATCACTGTGGGACGAACCATGAGGAAAGTGGATGATGTGAGAATATGGAGCAATGCTCTGCATGAGTTGAGAAGCTCGGTAGCTGAAATAGAAGGCATGGAAGAAGATGTGTTTGCACGTCTGAGCTTTAGTTATAACTACTTGAAGAATGATAGGAGCCGGTCTTGTCTCTTGTATTGTGCATTGTTTCCTGAAAACTATAAGATTGATGTTGAGGAGTTGGTGGAGTATTGGATGGCTGAAGGTTTGATAGATGAATTGGGAGACAGAGAGAATGAGATCAACAAGGGTCATGCTATTCTGAAGGAGCTTACAGATGCTTGCATGCTAGAGAATGTTGGAACAAGATGGGTAAAAATGCATGATTTGGTGAGGGATTTAGCAATCAGAATAACGAAGGGGAAGCCTCGCTTTATGGCAAAGGCTGGACTCGGGTTGAAAACATTTCCAAGGGAATGGATGGAAGATGTTGAGAGGGTTTCTTTAATGGAAAACAACATTAACTTTCTTCCTGAGTATCCCGAGAGCAAAGATTTATCGACTTTGCTCCTACAGCAGAACCCACTCTCAAAGATCATAGATGATTCGTTTTTCTTGAACATGTGTAACCTTAGAGTTCTTAACTTATCTGGTACTTACATTGAGTCACTGCCAGACTCAATTTCAATCTTGGGAAACCTCCGTGCTCTCTTACTGCGCTTTTGTGAGCTCAAAGAGCTACCTTCACTGGCGTTGCTTAACGAGCTGAGGGTGTTGGATTTGTCATATAGCTTGATTCAAATGTTGTCTTGTGATATCGAATGCTTGGTAAATCTCAGGCGTCTTGATCTTTCTTACACAGAAGAACTGAATCAGTTTCCTGCTACGGTCATTCCAAAGTTGCCCCGTCTGGAAAATTTGTCCATGTTTAAAAGCAAATGGAGGTGGTCACTGAGTGCAAATGGAGAGGGACATGGATCAGATTTTGGTGCAATAACAAATTCCTCAAGATTAAACAATCTTGGCCTTTCCTTCCAAAACCCAAATAGCTTCAATAGCTATGTGAAATCTGAGCACTGGCGAGTCCTGAAAAGCTATCATATTGGCATTGGCCTCCTGTCAAGCTTTTCATCCTTCACCAAAGGAACTTTCAGTGTAGAAATACAAGGGTGTGATGTAGTTACTGGCGAGAGTTCGATCGAGCTCCCAGACAACACTCAGCAGTTGGCATTACATGGTTGTCATGATATTGATGTTTTATCTAAACTTACAGGCAAATCAACCTTGACTGAGTTAAGAGAATGTTATATCTCCACTTGCAATCGGTTGCAATGCATCATGAATGATGAGAGCTCCTTTCTCAGCCTGGAGAGGCTGGTCCTTCGGAAGCTCCCTAACTTAAGGGCCATTTGTTGTGGGGCTGGTGGACTGTCAAGGTTAAAATTCCTTCAAATCCACAACTGTAAGAGCCTCAAAAGTATATCCTCAATTGGGTGTTTGCAAATGCTTCAGAATCTGGAGGAGATTGAGGTGTGGAACTCTCATTCGATAGAGGAGATAATTGAAGAAAATGAAATTAGTGGAATCACCAGTGGTGCTTTATTGCCTATATCATTTCCAAGATTGCGACGTATTTCGTTTTCTTCTTTACCCGAGTTGAGGAACATTTCAAGGAGGGAGGTTTTTTGTGATGTGCTAGAGTCCTTTGAGGTTTGGGATTGTGGCAAGCTAAAGCAGTGGCCTTTCTCAGTCAACAGCTTACCAATCTCTCTTCATATCAAAGGAAGCAAACGGTGGTGGGATGATTTGATTTGGGACAAGCCTAATGTCAAAAGTTATTTTGAATCATCCTTCAAAGAAGATGACGTAGGAATCTATTAACAATGGCTCAACATTCATATTGAGAGAAATCCAAGACCTCGCTCTTTCATGCTTAATCCAAGAAATCCAAGTAAGTCTCCACAATCTCATACTGCTCTGATATGCATAAGTTGTTGATTTTCTTTAATAACAATGCAGTTAAAGTCCAGATAGTTACATGTTGCTCAACCTTAGTGCTTAGTGATATGTAATTTTCATAATGCAATAGTTGAGTTTGAGTGCAGTAACAGATGAAACATCCCTTTCTTCTCTGTCTTCTCATCATCACTTTCATGTATACAGTCTAGTACCTGTTACTTCACTTTTTTTCCCATAGTGTCCAATTTCAGCTAAAACCATAACCAATAATGCTCCAAAATCTACACATTATTGGGAATGCAACTTGGGATGGGTGAACTGGAATTCAATTGCATGACAGTCAACACTCAAGTAAATAGGAGATCCACTTGAGTGAATATCAAGACCTCCCATATGAGGTTATGTAGTTACACACAGAAGAAAACTTAGTCTAAGGTGGCTTTGCAAGATCATACATACTTTATTACACTGAGGTTAGATGGAGTCATGTCCCATCTTATTATGTTTCAGAAATAAGGAGCACTCCTTTTGAACACTATGCTGACCCATCTTTGTCTAAAAGATTTCTACTAATAGTACCTCTTCTTTTACCCCTCTTGGTCTTAACTTTTTCCCATGCTTTGTTACTAGGGGACAACTTTAAGTTCCTCTGCAGCCTTAAGCTTGCACACTGACACTGCCCCTGACTTTGACAGATATTCTGTTCACTTCTCACTTCCATTTGCCATGATAAAGCAATCTCGAGCACAGTGAAAAGCACAAATCTTTGTTGTTTGGGTGCATTTTTTAACCAAACCCACATTTCACAATTCATAAATTCAGTTCCAAGGTGGTTTTTTTGTTGTTGGGGTGATCCTCAGTTTTGTAGCTCAACCCAATCATGGCTTCTTCTGTGTCTTATTTTCTTGTGGGGTTTCTCGTTTTGGCAGCAGAGGCTACAATAGACTATGCTGTTGAGATGCAAGAGGAGGAGCTATTGGGGCTTTTTGAAGTAATGGGTTCCCTTTTGGAGGACCAGAGCTGGGCCCAAGGTCACCCACAGCCATGTACAGAGACTCCATGGCCTGGTCTTCAATGCGAGCTTGGTCAAGAAGACCCTCCAATCTTTCATGTCACTAAGATCCATGTTGGTCCTGATGTGGTCTCTCCACCTTGCAAACCCTCAGCCAACCTCTCAGCCTCACTCTTGAAGCTGCCTTACTTGAGGTCCCTCTCTGTTTTCAGCTGCTTTGTTGCATCCTCTTCACCACTCACTCTGTCTCCGGCTCTGTTAGGCTCCCTTTCTTCGTTAGAGCACCTTAATCTCCAGTCGAACCCGTCTCTAGCCGGAACCATCCCTTCAAGCTTGGCTCAGATTCCTAACCTGAGGGTCCTGAGCTTGTCACAGAACAACCTCCAAGGGCCAATCCCTGGTGAGCTTGGTGGGCTGGTGAATTTGGAGCAGCTTGACCTCAGCTACAACAATCTCAGTGGCACAGTCCCAGAACAGATAGGTGGGCTAAAAGGGCTGTCGATTCTGGACCTGAGCAGCAACAAACTTGAAGGGCATGTACCTTCCTCTTTAGGACAGCTCGAGCTCCTCCAGAAAATCGATCTGAGCAACAACAAGCTAACCGGGGAGCTGCCGGAAAGTTTAGGATTCCTGAAGAAGCTTGTCTTGCTTGACCTCACCAACAACATGATCCAAGGGCCAATCCCAGACACCCTCTCAGGCCTAGAACAGGTACAGTACTTTCTCGTTGACCACAACCCTATAAACACAGGGGTGCCTCTGTTTTTAGGGGCACTAAACAGGCTCACAACAGTGAGCTTCTCAGGATGTGGGCTGATAGGGCCAATACCCAATTCCCTGACCCGGTTGATCAATCTCACAGCACTGTCTCTTGACAATAACAGCCTCACAGGGACCATCCCTCCAAGTATAGGGACCCTCCCTAACCTTGGTCAGCTGAACCTGAGCCGGAACCGGCTACAAGGAGAGCTGAAGCTGCCACAAGAGTTCATGGACAGGCTTGGGACGAGATTGGATCTCAGAGGCAATGCAGGGCTCTGCACTAGCCACCGTCTCTACAAAAAGAATGTGCCTTCTTGTAACACCACCACCACCACCACCACCACACAAGATGAAGAACAAGCAGCTAATGAGTCCGACCCGTCGGGTTTGACCCGACATCATGGTCCTAGCTCCAGTGCTGTTGCTCCGTTTCGTGGAGATTTCACGTTACTAATTGTTCAGGTTTTGGTCGTTTTAGCAGCAGCTTATGTTTTGGGAACTGGGCGCTAATTGTGTCAAAATCATGCATGCTACTGTTCTCATTCATAATCTGTTTTTGTTAAAGTTGATCTAACTGTTCTCAGTGGACTTTATCATCATATCTGCCCAATTTATTTATTATTTACATTATTGTGGCTTCTTTGGTGTATTAATTAATGGCGGAAGAAATATTTCAGCCATAAATGTTCTACTTTATTTTTTATTGTGAAGGTATCTTTTTACGGAACCATATAATGTCAAAATTAGTCCATGTATCAAACTACAAGAGCATATTATGTGGGTCAAATCTATTATGTTGATTTCGGTTGATTTAATAAAAAGTTAACGTAAAAGCGATCAATTTTTTTTACTTCTGATAAATTTGTTGACGCACAGATGTTACAAAATTGTTCTCTCCCTTTTCTTTTTTCGTCTTTCTGTTCCCTCTTGGTTTTTTTTCATCAGACAGATGGAGGTTCTGATCAGAATCGATCGATGAACGACAATCTCCACACCGACGCAACGATGAAACAACCCTAAGTTTTTGCCAAATAAACCACTAGGAATCGATCTCCCACGATCAATGGTGTAATTTAAAATTTAAATAGTATAAAGGCCTATAATTTTGGTTATTTTACCGTGTACGCGCGCAATGAATATCATCAATACCCTGTGTGTTTGTTGATACGTCAGTAAAGACAAAAACGTGGATCTATCTCGTCCTCATCTTCTTCTCCATCACATTGATTGATCCATGCTTTTACTCTCCAACAACATCTGTCCCTGAGCTTCACTACCGCCATGTCTTCTTCTTCAGATCTGGCCTCCAGAATGCACCCACATCCTCACCGCCTCTTCGCCACCGACCATTTCGATCGCCTCCCGGACTCTCTCCTTCTCTTGGTCTTCAACACCATTGGAGACGTCAAGTCCCTCGGCCGCTGCTCCGTCGTCTCCCGCCGCTTCCACTCTCTCGTCCCCCAGGTCCACAACGTCCTCGTCCGAGTCGATTGCGTCATCTCCGACGACGAATCCTTCTCCGCCGCCGCCGCCTCTCCTCACAAATCCCGCGGCCCCTTCTCCACCCTCTTCCGCCTTGTCTTCGGTCGCATTGTTAAGCCCCTTCACGCCCTCGGCCAGCTCCTCGGCCCCAACCGCTCTAATTTGGGCTCCGCCTCTTCCTTGTCGGTCGGCAGCGAGGAAGGCGGTGAAATCGGACAGGCCGGCGTCACGCACCACTCGCCAACTCAGGTTCTGAAGAATTTCAACGAGATTCGCCTCCTGAGGATCGAGCTCCCCACCAGCGAATTGGGAATCGATGACGGCGTCTTGTTGAAATGGAGGGCCGATTTCGGATCCACACTTGACAATTGCGTTATTCTCGGCGCGTCTTCGGTGATTTGCCCTGGCCAGGCCAAGAGCTCTCATGCCCATGACGACAACGGTGCTGATGACGACAATGGAAGCATACCGGAGTCGTTTTACACCAACGGTGGCTTGAAATTGAGAGTAGTTTGGACCATCAGCTCTCTGATCGCTGCCTCTGCTAGGCATTACTTGCTTCAGCCGATCATTGCCGAGCACAAGACTCTTGACAGCTTGATCCTGACTGATGCAGATGGGCAGGGAGTGTTGTGCATGAACAGGGATCAGCTGGAGGAGCTGAGGGTTAAGCCTCTTTCAGCTTCGTCGGCCTCGAAGAGGACGCTTGTGCCAGCCCTCAGCATGAGGCTCTGGTACACACCTCACTTGGAATTGCCCGATGGGACTGTTTTGAAGGGAGCTACACTGGTTGCCATTAGGCCCAGTGAGCAGTCAGCAGCAAATTCCGATGGGTCCTGGGTTTCTACAGCTTTCGAGGAGCCTTACGGGATGGCAGCCAAGATGTTGGTGAAGAGAAGAACTTACTGCCTAGAGATGAACTCCTTCTGATTGAGTGGCGTAAGGTATATCGAACTTGAATGTTTAGGCTTGAACTCTATGTTAAAATCTAAAATTTGATCACTTTTGATGACTTGTAATGCACCAACATTGCAAGATGTTCATTTGGTAACAATGGTAGTTTTTAGTTTCTAGCTTTGGAGCCCTTTATGTTGTGGATTTGTCCTTGATGTGTCTATATGGTATCTAGAATGTGGTATCTTTGGATGCTTTGAACCATCTCTACAAAATGCTCATTTGGTAGCAATTGCAATTTTGTCTTTGTCGCTTCTATGATTTATCATGTGATCGAGAAAATCCATGATTGCCTTGCTGTTTTATATGTTCAATCAATGCTGCCTATTTGTACTCACTGATGAATCATGGTTGTGGAAGAAAAAATAAGTTTGTCCTCAGAAGGTGGAAATAAGATAACATAATTCAAAATTTTGTATTATAATATTAGAAAGAAATTTACTTGATATGTAGGAACATTTCCCACCATATATTGTATGCTCTTGCATAACCTGCCAACGCTATGGTACATGAGATTTTCATTTTCTACTTTGTTGGATAAGGTTTTGTTTTCTCCTCAGTGGACACTCTGTTTGGAAGTTCTCGTTGGATACAGTTATCAATGAGATTGTGCTTACTTATCTATTCGGCTTTCAGCTCATTCTTCATGTTTGATATGGGATTTCAGGGAAAGCACTAATAAATGGAGAAGTGGGATATGCATCTTGCCAAAAGTCAGAGTGTAGCTTGAGTATTGGAGGAGAATAGGGTATCTATTGTGTTGCTGCATGCTGAAACTGATAGTTGAAATGCATCTGAGGCTCATGCTTCTAAGTTCTAAGAGTTAGATTGGGTATGAGAGCTTCGAGTATGTAGTCTTTTACCTCAATTTTATCTCTGCATATGTGAATATTGTAGGTAATTAGTATGTTATGCTCATGTGAAGTACTTTTAAACTTGAATGCAAGCTTTTCATTTGCGTTGTGTTTGGGCTTATGGACACTATCGAATATGTTGAAATTCGTATCGGTATGCAATGCAATTTGTGCTGGAGGCAAAATGCAATTGTGCTTGTAACTACTTTCATGAAAAACACATGTTGGAACATAACTGAACAGCAGAAAATATGGGATGGTTGTTTGATGATATGTACACCCTTTTCTTGTGATTACTATCTAACTCATTCAAGTTGTCACCAAAGCTTACTTGTCCAAGTGGTCAAGCACTTGAACTTGGATCCTTGGGATCATGATTTTAGTTTTAGAAACAATATGTTCTCTCATCTTTACAGGACCTTTCTCTATAACTCTTTCAGTTTAATAGATGCTTAAAGCCCTACTTATCTGCACAAGTGAGTCCAAATCTTGTTACACAACTGATAGAAAAAGTTGTCATTAAAAACTGAATCAAGTAACCTGTTAAGATGCAACTACTATTTCTATTTCAAGTGTTTTACATGATTGATATGAAGAAAATATCCTGATTTGCATTATTGTAGTTTGATGCTTGTTGTGTATTGTTGTCTGTATCCATGTCGGTATTTGAGAATTCGCCATAAACAGAGGAAATAGAAGGTAAAAGAAGGAAGATTATGAGTTGTGAATTGTGACCTACATTGTTTGGTAGGTTGTTAAAAACTTGACAGTACAAGCTTGGCCCGTTTTATTTTAGGGCAAACCCTATTTTCCCACGTTGTTCTATAGTTCGTTCTTACATCCCGCTCTTGATCATTTTTTTAACATCATAACGGTCGACTATGAGACAACATTACAAAGTACCAAAAACTATTGTTCTTATATCTTCCACATTGTTTGGTATGCTGTTAAAAACTATACACATTTACGGATTTTGATAGTTGTTAATAGTTTCCGATAATCGGCTGTTATGATATATAAAAAAATCTAATCTAGAGTTATGACCTGCAAAGTCACATTTATCTATCGTTGTGTTTTGGAGTTATCCCTTTATTTGACTCCTCCAAATCTACCTTCAGTGTAATTGCCACGTAAGGCTTTTTTTATCGACAAAACAAATTTAAATTGGAACCTCTTTGAAAGTGAAATAGAAGTACGACATGATTAAGCTACCGACCACAAAACCCCAAAGGATGAAGCAACCAACTGTAAGGTCACAACCAAAGAGTACCCCAGCTACGAAATTCACTGACAAATTTTAAAATGATCTTACAAGTACAAAGAATGAGCATTTATGTGATAGGAATCTCAGTAACCCAACAAGGGAGCAAACCAAACAATATAAGTTTAAATAACCAGATTTTACTATCATTAAGCTCAAAACAAGTAAATGTAAAGGTCTAACACTCGAGTTTTACAACCATAAAGCACACAAGAATAACAAGGTCTCTAACCCGGGTTTTCCAACCATTAAGCACAATCGGTTCTGGAATAAACTCAACCGACTGCCTAAGAAAATAAAACACTCTGTCTCATCAAGACCATCAACCTATCACACAAACTGGAAAGTGAGTACTAACAAATCAACGACCAACACCACAAACGATAGAAACGTACCGAAAGATAAAACCCATCCAAACTCACTTGATCCAAAAAAAAATTGGAGGTAAATAACTAAGAGTTCAATGGCCATGTTGTAATCTCAAACAACTTACATATTATTACATTCTGTCACACAGATTTATCACGGGTACAATACAACAATACTATGTAAAGAAAGATAGAATGATAAGTCTACACAATCATATGAAGAACTTGGAGTATATAGTAAACAAAAACAGAGTGAAAGCTAAAAAGTAAGCTTATACTATGCATGCTAGCTTATTTTGTTACGGATGCACTTATTTGGAGGCTCGAGCTTGAGCCTTGACGATGAGATCAGATGTAAGCATGAACGAATCTAAGGAGATGGGTTACGGCGGGGAGGAGACGGAGCAGCCGGGGGTATGCCCGGAATTTTCGGCAGAGGAGGGAAAGGAAGGGGTGGAAACAAGGAGGCCGGCGGCGGCGGCGGCGGGGAAGGAGTGAACCCCGGGATGGGAGGGAACGGAAGGATGGGCGCTGGAGGTGCCGGCGGCGGCTGAAACGGGTTGGGAAAGGTCGGCGGTGCCGGCGGCGGCTGGAACGGGTTCGGGATGAGCGGAGCAGGCGGTGGCTGAAATGGGTTGGGAATGAGCGGGGCAGGCGGTGGCTGGAAGGGGTTGGGGATGAGCGGCGGAGGCTGGAAAGGGTTGGGTATGAGCGGCGGTGGCCCGGGGATGATCGGCGGCAGCAGCGGTGGGAACAGCGGCGGGAAGATCGAGTTGGGGCGGCGAGCCGCCTTTTTGTCTCCGAGAGGAGGGAGCAGGGGCGGCAGGATGTTGGTCAGGGGAGGGAGCTCCGGCGTGGTTACCGGGTCCTGAAGCGGCGGTGGGAAGTCTGTAGCCGCCGCGAGGAGGCGAGTGTGTTTCACGCGCCGAGCCTCGGAGAGGTTCGAAGTTATGAGAGCGGTGGCGAGGAGGAACGTGATGAGAAAGGTACGGGCCATTTTTGGGGGAGTTGGAATGGTATTGTAAGTTGGAACATAAACATATATAGAAAAAGAGAGAGTGTGTGAGTGTGAGTGTAATGTCAAGAGCAAGTTGATAGGGAATGTGTAATGGTTGACATAAGAGAGGTGTTAATGGAAAAATTAAGTTAAACATTAGTATTTAGCAAGGTCCCATTCCCATCCTTTCCTAGGCTACAATCCTGTTGGGTCACGGACATGGTAGTGCAGCCACATATTTGATTTACTGTGTCTTTTTAGACTTTTCAATACCAACAAATTTAACCTTCTTTGCTGGAGAATGGAGATCGATTAGTACGTGGCCTTTTCAAGAACAAACTTGTATGCCCTAAATAATAACAAATACTTTTTTTTGGATTAAATATCAAAATTTATTCTTTTTTTTATCAGCAAATATATATAGATAAAACTCAACTTTCTAGAATAGAAAGAGGAGCAAGGTCACTCGTACGAGTCCCCTCATACAACAGATATCGTTCATACAAAGGAACCTCAACAACAACATTACTCGACAAAGAGTGATACAACACCAACAACAAGGGTTTAGAACCAACACCCGGATACAAACAATGAAGCAAACACAAAATTAACTGAAGGTCTAGTACCCTGAATAATGAACAATAAGAACAACAAAGGGCTGTAAAGAAATAATTAAAATCTAACTCTTAAGTATTGATCACGAATACTATATTATCCAAAGTTTCAAAATAACAAATGCATTACCTTAAGTATTGGTTACACGATTTTATTAGTAAAAATAGACTGAATATTTCTTTCCACTAGTCATATGACCTCAAGTGTCATATAATAGATGGTAAAATGACATTTTCCCCATTTTAACTTAGGTATTTGACCTCTAAACATTTTATATGGAACAATAACGAGAGTTCAATGATAATGTTCCTTATAAAATGTATATAGGTCAAATAAGTAAAAGATTTGTCATTTTACCATCAATTATATGACAGTTGAGGTCATATGACTAACGAAATTGAATATTTCGTCCATTTTTACTAACAAAATCGTGTGACCAATATTTAAGATAATGCATTTTTCATTTTGAAACGTTGGGTAGTATAGTGTTCGTGACTAATACTTAAACATACGTTTCGATATATAACCTTTTTTTAAACAGGGAGACATAATTGTTTTTATTCAACACAATTACTCCAATATATAATAGAATTTTCAAGATTATAGATCAAAGTGTCTAAATCATAGTATGGAACTCCCATATGTGTATTGGCACTCTTGGACCTATAAATATAATCTACTTTGTATCATAGATAAGATAAAAAAAAACAAATAAACATAATAACGAATACAGAAACAACCTAAAACGGCACGACGACATCCAGATACATTTTAGAGAGAGTATGCATCACATCACATCGACTGGAATTACTAATTAGTTGTATGTATGTGCTAATCATGAGGTCCAGTGACTAATGTTTGAAAATATATTCGAGTCCCCAAAGTTTCCAAAAATCTCATTATGGGTAAATCAGTTAGCAAACTTGTTAATTCACTATATATTTATCCTAAAATGAAAAAAAGTGTCAACGGTTAAACAATTCAATGGTTATGATTTTAAATTTGAGAACATCTATTAGCATCATGGGTCCCTCAGCCGGTCCTAGCTTTTCACGGTGATTTTCCGCTCATGGGTATTGTCTCGGGCATCTACCGTTATTCTACCACCACCACTACCTCCTCCTCCTCCTTCACGGGCAACATTTTAGATTCGAATTTCTCTTGGAACGACCGGTGGATAATATTTAAGGTGCTCCGTTCTCCCTCCCCCGCTCGCGATCGAGCACCACCACTCCTACCCTTTTCCCTCTGACGATCAAAAGGCTACCACCTCCACCGACGACTTGTCTCCTGAGCCACCGCCTCATCGCCACCAGTACCGTTGCCTTTGTCGCCACTAACCCTCTTCTGCCACCAGAGCTGCCACCTCCTACGAGTGTGAGATCGAGCAACGGGGTGTGTGGGGGGACGCGGACCCCACCCTGCTAAGATCGGAATCATCGTGACCACTGTATCCCCCTTTTTCTGAAATTCTCCTTAGATGTTCGACATTCCCCTAGTTTCCTCAAAACGGTCTCCGTCGTGAGATCACTGTGTTCAATAGACACCAGAGACATTTTCAGGTCGAGTCAAGAAAAGATCGAAGTGAGCAATGACCGAACTGCTATCGTAAAGAGGGTATATCCTCTCAGTATTCACTTGGATTACCCGAGTATTTTAATTATAGTTAGTGTCCCAAACATGTTGTTCAGGACTATGTCATGCCCTTTCAGTGATTTGTTTATTTCTCATTATCGTCTTTTTGAACTTATCGATTAATGAAATTCCACTTCCATACTAAAAAAGTTGAGATCCTTTTTGAAAAATTAAACAGTAACCTAATAGATTGGTTGACATTTATATTTTTTTAAAGACTTTTCCAAACTTAATGTAGTGGCGTGAAATCAACTTGATGCACAGTATGTGGTGCAACTGATTCTGGATAGTAACCCCCGATTTTCATCAGTAGGGCGCATTCTAATTGAATGTCGTTTGATCATTTCTATTCTCGAAGATGTCAAACTCGAGTATATAGCTAGGAAAGCGAACAGAGTAGCCTATTGGTTAGCTCGGGAGGCCTGTTCCGTGCCTATTCTTTCGTGGTCCGGATTCCTTATCCCGGATGCATTGTTATGTATTCTCCGTCATTTCAAATAAAATGCCTAAATGGCTTCGTTTCAAAAAAAAAATGCACATTTATCAATAGAGTGTAATTCATATTTTAATAAAAGAACCATTGCATGTCACTTTGTTGTACTATGGTCAATTACCAAATCATAATCCAAGACATATGACAAATATTACATAGGAACATGTTTCATCCATTAAATCTCAAAATGTATCAAAACTTGTTTATTGTGACTAACTACGTGAAATACTAATCACATGTTTGGCACGTGCTCTAAAACTTCCCTAAAATGACATGCGAAAATTTGATGTCATAACGTAAACTTTTCGTTTTATTCTTAAATCATAACTCTGACCTATCAACTTTTTCTGTTACCCACTAAACGGTTGTTAACTTTGTGGACGAAAAATACAATAGGTTGGGTCAACGTTACTACATGAGAATAAACGTTTACTTGAGTTAGGATTTAGGAATAAACGAAAGGTGTGGATTAGGACATCGAGCAACCCCTTTAATAAAATGAATTATTACTGTGTGTAAGAGTTCCTTAGTCTTTCATACGACTAAAGCCGGAAAAAGAAAATCAATTTCTCTATTCTTTTTCAGTCTGATTGATACATTTTTTTTGTATACTAAAAGGTAAATTTATGGAGTAGTAATAGAAGTATTGTGTAGAAAACGTCGACTGAACCATGATGTGGTAACGTTTACAATGCATGGATTCTACCGTGCGTTTCAACCGCTGAAAACATTAATTCCGAGGCTTTTTGATACATCAGCACCTTTCAACCCCCTTGTATGTCGACTGCTACTCTACATAAGAAGACGTCAAAAAAGAGAGGAAGAAGAAACAACATGAAAGGGAAAGGCATCCAGAAACAAACATTCACGGGTGAGTGTCGCTATATCTCCTCTTCATATTCACAACTTCACGGGCAGACCACCCATTCACTCGTCATCATCTTCATCTCAGCTCCTCCCATTAATATTTTCCAAATTTCTTTGAATTAACAACTAAATTAAAAATTTACAGTCCAATGTTATTTAAAAGAAACTCCATCTAATTAAATAGACGAATTACCACAGTATAGTATCTGTATATTAGTGTATACATTTAAAACCATGCATCATTCTCTTAGAAATCTTAGTTTCGAGAAACTCAGTTAAAACATGTATCAATTTCATCCGGACCAGACCACGAAGATAGGATCTACAAAAGTGACCATGCTACATGGAACAATTAACACACACATAGCCATAAATTATATTGACCCAACTATCTTAATCAGTTAGGCCACGTACATTTATTACTATGCATACACGTGTCCAAAGTTACATAGCTATTTGTTTTGGAGAATAATTGGTTTATACAGTAAAGAGTTTAACACATTAGTATGATTTTATACAAAATCATTGGTAAAATATATGTGCAATCAAATGCAACTATATACTCATACATTGCTTAATTGTATATGTATTATGTAGTGTACAAGGGTTACAAGGACAAAGTTGGCTTCCATGGAAACTTAAAAGCTAGGAGCACCCACAGTGTGAGTTAGCGTCTCCTCACAACATCAATATGATTGAAAGGTCAGTGACCTTCCTCTCGCTGCAATGGTCGGATCAAGAATCGACGACGAGCTTGGGAAGTCCTGGCGGTCAAACCAGCACTGAACGTCCATAACCCCTTCTCTCGCGGTGATCGGTAGGGAATTGACGACAAACTTGAGCAGCCAGCCCCCGACATGCCAATCCCCCTTTCTCACGACTTTTGACAGGGAATCGATGATGAGCTTGAGCAGTCCCGAAAGTAAAACCAGTATTGGGTGTCCGGGTCCTCTTTAATCTCATAGTGTAATTTGGGGGTTCAACTTCTAAGGTTTGAATGAAGGGCATTTTTGTCATTTTGAAAGAATTAACAAGCATCATCAACCTCTAATGTGACCTCTTAACTCAGCATCATTCACCCTCCTATCCTAACTGAACAAACTTGGCATTTACAAGCTTCTTCCTCCTAATTTTGAAACATTTGGCTACAAGTGCATATCTATCTACACATCTATTATAGCCACAAATTACATATCTGATATAACCTTGCCTTTCTGGTCTATTCTTCCACATGCAGAGACTTTATAGCATCAACTACTCTTTCCATTTGCATTGCACGACTGCCTTTCACCAGAACAACATCATCATACCTCAATCTTTTTGTAATTTTTAATATAAGGTTGTCTATATCGTGCCCGTGTACTATATTCGTGAGTTTACCCATATTCATACTATCAGCTGCCCTGATAAACCTCTTCCCAACCAGACCAATTAAACCAATATCAGCAGTGCAGCAGAGTCTCAGGATCACCTCATGATGCTTCATTTCAGTTTCACCAAGTTCTAACATGTCCCCAAGAATGGCGACTCTTTTCCCATTGCACTCTATGCTTCTTAATAAGTCGAGAGCCGCTTTGGTGCTGACAGGACTCGCATTGTAAACATCATTGATTATTTTTATTCCATTTCTAGAAACTTCGAGTTCTGATCTCATATGAACAGGAGTGAAATTTGACAGGGATTTTCCAACTTGAGAAAGAGGAACACCCAACAGCGTTGCAACTGCTGCTGCTGCACATGCATTCATAGCCAAATGCAAACCTGGACTGGGAATCTTAAATTCCACCCTGAAACATGGATTGTGAAATTTCAGGTTTGGCCTTGAATTGTTTTGTTTTGAATCTATAAGTAGACAATTCAGGCAAATGAATTCAGCTTTAAGTTTCTGTCTATGTTGGAAGTCCAGATACACGTTGAATCATGCATATCTTAATTACATGCAAATGCATATGATAAATACAGGGAAACTTATATATGTTTTCTCCATCTGAATATCTTATATATGTATGCAGATACCTCATCATACTATAAATTTTCAATGAGTTTCAATATATAGACTGATGAATGTTTTTGAAGTACTTACATCTCTTTGCTTTTCTCCAAGACAACTCGAACTCCAAGACCTCCATCTACACTTTCTGCCACTACCAGTCGTACATCAGAGCCCATGCTTTGACCAAAGAGCACCTAAAGAGACAAAAAAAAAAACACCTTACATTAAGTTTCAGTTTCACCAAGTTCTAACACACAGCATATTGATAATATATTGCTACATGGATGGTAGATTCCAAACTATATATTGGATTTTTGTTAGAGAATCAATGAAACAAATTGAATGAATACATATATCCGTATGTTATCACTGTGGGAGAGAAAATGGAAAATTGACGGACCCTTTTAACGCCTTGTGGAACAGGAAGGCTCATTACAAGCGGATCATCAGCATTGAGGACACAGACATCACCAGGCCCGGCTTCATCGAGGATCTCCCCCTTTGCCATGGCAATCTCTTGCAAGCTTCCAAAGCTTTCAAAATGGGAATGGCCCACATTGAGAATGAGGGCAATGGAGGGCCTAGCCATCCTTGCCAGCTCCAAAATCTCCCCCTTTCCGCTCATTCCCATCTCCACGACAGCAACCCCTGGCCCTGGCCCTGCGCCATTTCCGGGACTGGGAATGCCAATCAAGGTCAAAGCAACTCCAATGCGATTGTTCCAATTGCCAAGGCTCTGATGAACCCAATGCCAGTGGGTTTCAGGATTTTGGAGAGTCAAAGCTATCATATTTCTGGTGGTGGTCTTCCCGACGCTGCCGGTGACCCCGACCAATGCAGAGCCCGGAGGAAACCTGTTCTTCCGGGCGTAGAGAGCCAAGCTGAAGAGGGAGGATAGAGGAGGGTGAGGGTGGCGAAGCTGTACAAAACCCTTGTCCCAATCGGGGCAGACCCGGTTGGCGATAACTCCGGAGCATCCTTTATCATGAGATAATTGAGGGGTTATGAAATCATGGGCATCGAATTTCTCACCGGTGATGGCGAAGAACCATTGGGTGGGTTGGAGGGTTCTGGTATCGGTGGAGATGGCTCCGGGACAACCCCATTTCACAATTTTGCCATCAACGGCTTCGGCGATCTCGGAGACAGTCCAGAGAGATGGGGTTGAAGCTGGAGAAGCTGAAATTGAATGGCCATGGACAGGGCTTATTGAGGAATTGCAGGGACTGGGGCTGGAGCTGCGGAAATGGGAGTTGGTAGCGACATTGACGGTAACTGTGTTGTTGAGTCTGACTTGGCCGAGTCCGAGCGAGAGTGAAGAAGGTGCTAAATTGACGGTGGATGAAACCAGAATGATCATGACAACGACGATGACGACGGTTACTTGTCTAATCTGAACCCTAATCTAAATCTTCGAAGCCCCACATACCATTACCATCAGCTCTTTCTCGCCCATCATCATCAGATTGTTCATGAAGCAGACTTGCATTTCATATAACACTGTACCAGCATCGAGCCACTAGAAAGTAAATGGGCCAGGGACGGGTCTTATATGCCCTCTCTCGGGCCCAAGCACATTCTGTCCTATGTTCACCTAGGGGTGGGCATGGTCGGTTAAACCGACCATATGCCCAGACCCACCACCACACCGCAAATCAACGGTTCTTTGAATGTTCAGACCGGCGTCGGCACCGGTGAAATGAGTTTGAATCCGACCACATTAATGGTGGTCGGTTACCGGTCAAAACCGGACCGACCAATTTTCAACTGGACAACATCATTTTCCGTACATTTACGTTTGATTGTTGTTTATCCATTCATTTGTTTGATTATTCATATCCAAATGTGATGAGTAATGAAACTTACACACCACCATTATTTGGATCTCAATTTTAAATACATCATGAATCCAAAAATAAAAGGAATTGGTACAATAAAAGAAAGATCAAATCTACTAGACTAGAAAATATAATAGATCTGTACAGAAAACAAAATCAGAAAAATAAAATCAAGAGGGATAGAAGAGAAATGAAAAACAAAATCATATCCGAATATATACATCAAAAGGCTGCATGTCTTTGTTATTGACCCAGATCTGAGTTAAAACATCTCATACATAGAAAAAAAAACTCAAATCATATGAACCTAAGAGAACAAGTCAGTTTTGATAAATCCAAAACAATAATAGAATTAGACTAACAGCCAATAAGCAATAGAGGATAGAAGAAGGGAGAGAACATTTTTGTAGGATAAAATGTATGAGGAAACAATTATTAGAAAGGGAGAAGGTAGAAGAAGAGCAAAGAGGCGTCTGAAATTTGTGTGGTGTTTATGGAGGAAGAAGAGATATGATATATATATAGGTAGGGTTAAGTTGCTTTTAATGGGCTACCAACATATAGGCCTAATTAGATACAAGTTGGGCTTTAGACCCATCGCCCAAATATGTTCAAACCTAGCCCAATCATCATCTTCAACCTTTCAATGCAGAAGACGTAAAATAGTTACAGAGGTGCCGGCGAATGGAATTAAAATTTACAAAGGGAATTATGCTAGTGCCGGTTTTACCGGTTAACCGGTGGATAGCACTTACAAGACCGGCGACCGACCACAGTCCCTTTGGTTTGCAAAATCTTACACCGGCGCCACACCGAAAACCACCGATTACGGTTTTTTCCGGTCTAGATAACAGTCGGATTGGTCGGTTTCCGGAGGTCCGGGTTTTTTTGCCCACCCCTATGTTCTCCTGTGCGACTTTGCTTATATATTAGGGGTAACTTACAAGGAATGGCCCAGATCGTGGCTCGTGTCCCGTCTCGTGTTTTTGTGGAACGTAGGATGCGAGCCGTCCCGTTGTGGGACGTTTTTTCGTGCCTGGCGTCCCGCAAAAACACGGGACGGGCCGCGGCTCGCGTCCGGCGTCCCGGGTCGCATGGTTGCTCGACACGTGTTTTTTTAAATACAAAAAATCAGATTTAACTAAATATGATCGGTTCACTCACAATATGATACCCTATACGAGACTCACCACTATGAAACACATTTTATTTTGAGTCCTGCATCCCACTATTTTGTACAGTCAGCATCCAAGCCCCTAACTCAAACCCTTCCGTTGTACATGCTCTTATGGCATAATATGATTTGTCATTTATTATCAAATTGTAATTTAAAGAAAAAATTGGTTCTTATATCGTAGCGTTAACTGTAATGTTTGTTGTTTTTCGTCCTCGAGTTTAACGTTCGTTTAGTGGGTAACAGAAAAAATTGATAAGTCAGAGTTATGATTTGAGAATAAACGAAAGGTCTACGCTATGACATCAAGTTTTCTCATGTCACTTTAAGAATATTTGAAAGACGCGTGACAAGCATATGACAAATATTTCACGGAATTAGTTACACTTAACACATTTTGATTTTTTTTAAACAGCTAATGGAGGCATGTATTAATGCAAATCAAAGGTTACAAAATAGGGCCAAAGAGCCTGGGCACCATAATATTGTCCGAGCCTCCCGTAGGCGGCCCGACTCTCATGGACCCGTAGAATAAGCCTACTTTCTATCGTAGATACTAACTGAGGACGACCTCCTACCACATTTTCAAAATTATTCGACCTAACACTAGATAACCAAAAGAAATCCAAACCAGAGTACTCCAAAAGACAAACATAAATATAATAAAACTGTAAATGTTGCGTTGCACTTTCTTTTTTCCCGAGACGTCCCAACACCGGGCGTCCCGGATCTCGGAGGCTAAGCCCCCGTAGGGACCCCCTCCCCTTACCCAAGGCTCTCATGGATCCTGGCGAGACTACTGTTGAGCCCTCTCATGTTGGTTGTCGTCCTATTTCCTCATCCCTCAGCTGACGGATCGGTGGGACCGTTCCCAACATTTCCAACACCTTCTTCATCTAGTTTGTTTGGGTATAGCATTGTCCCGCCTTCCCCTTACTTTACGCCTTCAACGTATTTGTCCTGATGGGACCTATCCCTCCCAACTGGTCTTACGAGTCCTTCTACTTCCTCTGACCAGATGCTATCACACCCGCAGGTACACCAGAAAACACAGGTTCCTCACCCAAGAACACGTTAGTCAAAAATGTCGGGCTTCGTGCTACCTTGATCCTCATCTAACGATTCGGGTTGATCCCCTCCATTGTTAAGTTACCCTCTTCAGATTGTCTATAGCCAAATCGCTACTCCAAATTCGGTCCTCTTGAAATTTAATTTGTAATCTGTAAGAAAATTAAAAATATAAATTCTAATTTTAGAATTTGTCAAACCAGATTATATAGGGTTTTCCTTATTTATTATTGTTATTCAAATAGTGTATTTATTTTCTCCACATATCTTCTTACCACACCAGTCACCACACACACCGATACCTACTTTCCTTGTTCGTCTTCTTCTCTCTCGTCTCAGAATCAGACAGTGGAGCGAAGAAACAGTAGAGAACTTCATCTTCTTCGTTAGCTTCTCTACTTTGCGTTGCTGCTTCTTCGATCTCAGTTCGGTGAGTGTTTCTCTCTGTATGCGTACAGTTAAATTTGTTACCAGCGTATGCTAATTTGATCCAGGCTTGGCCGATCTAATCTGATCCAAAATGAAAATCTGTCTCAACTCAACACTCAACAGAAGAGCTTGATTAGCTTGTAGATGTAGTGGTCACAGTGTTTTGTTTTGTTTTCTTCTGCGATCGGAGATCTAATCGATTCAAACCCTAATTTTACCGCACTCTTTATTTCCAGTTGTTGATTCAGCAAGAAATGAGCAAAAACAGAGTTTTATTTTTCTCATCTGCATGCACAGACTTGTTCTTCAATGTTTATCTGTGTTGCTTTAATCTATCTGTATTTTTTTGTGTGTGCATAGTTTCGCTTCAATGGCCAACATAGACATCGAGGGCATCATGAAGGAGCTCCCACACGATGGGCGTATTCCGAAGACCAAGATCGTCTGCACTCTCGGTCCTGCTTCTCGATCTGTCGCCATGATTGAGAAGCTTCTCAGGGCTGGCATGAATGTTGCTCGTTTCAACTTCTCCCATGGAACCCATGAGTATCATCAGGAGACTCTTGACAATCTCAAGACTGCTATGCACAACACTCAGACTCTCTGCGCTGTTATGCTTGACACTAAGGTAATTTCGACATCTCTCGCTTCCTCATCAGTCAAGTACCTACAGTAATTGACTTCTATACCATCTGTTTTAGGGACCTGAGATCCGAACAGGGTTCCTCAAGGATGCAAAGCCCATTCAACTCAAGGAAGGCAAAGAAATCACCATTAGTACTGATTATGAACTCAAGGGCACGGAAGAGATGATCACCATGAGCTACAAAAAGCTACCTGTTGACTTGAAGCCTGGAAACACAATCTTGTGTGCTGACGGAACGATCACCCTCACTGTTTTGTCTTGTGATCCGAACGCTGGAACTGTTCGATGCCGCTGTGAGAACACTGCAATGCTAGGTGAGAGGAAAAATGTGAATCTCCCTGGAGTTGTGGTTGATCTCCCTACCCTAACCGAGAAGGATAAAGAAGATATCCTGGAATGGGGTGTTCCTAACAAGATTGATATGATTGCACTTTCATTTGTGCGCAAGGGTTCTGATCTTGTTAATGTCCGTAAAGTTCTGGGTTCCCATGCTAAGACTATACAGCTGATGTCAAAGGTATACATACTACTCTTCAGTTTCTTGAGTTCTAGCATTTCAGTTAATGACAAGTTAATGCATGAATGGCTTGCCAAGCTTCTAATATTTGAAATGCAAGCAACTACTTATTGCAATCATAACTTCTGTTGTGGATTTCCTGTAGAGCATGCCGTGTTTTCCTTACATGGATTCTTGAGTTGATAAAAAAAATGTTACGTGTCAAATGGGGTTAAGGTTTGTTAATTTGTGCAAAGTTTTCAGGCCTTTGTGAAACACATTTAGCAAACATAGAAGGTATGTTTATTTTTCTAGATGTATTCATGCATGTAGATATCATGTTTATACTTCAAGTATACCTTGCTGTGTATATAAATTGTATTGATTTGAAACCTTGTTAAGTGGTAAACATGTCCATCATGTGAATGAATTTCTATTGTTTCTCAAGATTTGTGAATGCAAGCACCCAGCTGGTATTTTGTTGCCTTTGAGCTTGTGATTCGCCAATGGTCTGTAAAATCTATCACAGTAGGTAGATCCTTTATGGGGCCAGTTCCTTCCTGGTAAAGTCCGAGGCAATCAAATCTTTTTCTCTCAAAGTTGTGATGGTTTCAGATTCTTAGAATGTTGAGTAGATTCTTTATGAAGGATTATTTACTACCAGAAAGCAAAACCACTACAAATAGAAATTGGTAATTTATCTGAGCCTATAAATGTTAATGTTTGGTGGTATGTGGTGGGAAACCACTACATAGCATACAAGAAAAAATAGAAAAATCAACCAAAAAGGAGTTCGGGAATAATTGAATTACTGAACTGTTTTTAAAATAGTCAAAATATAAGAAAAGATTGAATGACTGATGGGAAATGAATATGGTTAAAACTTCTTGAGGTACGTGTCTAGTTACTTCAGAAAAAAGTGCGAAAGGAATTTGGGTATTCCTTGAAAACCTAAGACCTCTATGCATGGCAATTCTATCACTTGTTGGATAATTAGATTTGTCTAGTTATTTTTCAGCCTTTCAAGATAATCTGAATCATTCTCATTTCTCACAATTGACATGTTTTATTGTAAATTTTGGGAATTACTTTGGCATCTTTAATACCGTAGGAATCCCTTATTAGTACCTCTATTAGAAGCTTTATTCATTAGAAGCTTTATTCTGTGTATTTATTCATGGTCATATGATGATTCTCTCTATCGCGTGACTTCTGAAGGTTGAGAACCAGGAAGGAGTCGTGAACTTTGATGAGATCCTACGCGAGACCGATTCATTTATGGTTGCTCGAGGTGATCTTGGGATGGAGATCCCGGTGGAGAAGATTTTCTTGGCACAGAAAATGATGATATTCAAATGCAACCTAGCAGGCAAACCAGTGGTGACTGCTACTCAGATGCTTGAATCCATGATCAAATCTCCTAGGCCAACACGTGCTGAAGCCACTGATGTGGCCAACGCTGTTCTTGATGGCACTGATTGTGTCATGCTCAGTGGTGAGAGTGCTGCGGGGGCCTACCCTGAACTTGCAGTGAAGATCATGGCTCGAATCTGTATCGAGGCAGAGTCTTCCCTAGACTACGGGGTCATCTTCAAGGAGATGATAAGGTCAACACCACTTCCAATGAGCCCATTAGAGAGTCTTGCATCCTCAGCTGTACGAACAGCTAACAAGGCCAGGGCAAAACTTATAGTGGTCCTGACTCGTGGTGGCACAACTGCCAAGTTGGTGGCCAAGTACAGGCCAGCGGTCCCGATCCTCTCTGTGGTTGTGCCTGTTTTGACTACAGACTCGTTTGACTGGACCTGTAGTGATGAGACACCGGCAAGGCACAGTCTGATATACAGGGGATTGATTCCTCTGCTGGGTGAAGGATCTGCCAAGGCAACTGATGCAGAGTCAACTGAGGTGATCCTGGAGGCTGCACTCAAGTCTGCAACAGAGAGAGGGTTGTGCAAAGCAGGTGATGCTATCGTGGCTCTTCATCGCATTGGATCGGCTTCTGTCATCAAAATCTGCGTGGTGAAGTAACTTGGTCGATGTGATGTTGGAGGAGTGGCGTCCCATTTGGTTTTAATGCTTGATTGAACTTGTAGTAGCTTGCTGATCCATCTTCTAGAGTATGGTGGAGGATTTGATTCAGCTAGTTTCCTTTGTTAAGTGTTTAGCTATGTGCTTACTGCTTAGTGCATATTTTCGTTTATGTATTGTCCTGTCCATTTGCATGTATGAACTGATATAGTAGCAGGAATAAAGGATGGTGACCTTATCTTCCACTATTATCAGTTTTAAATGTGATTTGTTGAATAATGGTTGTTTAAATAGGTTCATTTTGATTGAATAAGGACAGTTACGCATTTTTTTGATCCAGGGATTATGCAGAAATATATGTATTTTAGTATGTAGCAGGTTACTACCATATACTTTTATAACGCGCTTGTATAATTTTCGAAATGGTGAAACTATTGTACATTTTGTTTGTATTTGATTTAAAAAATACCAGCCAAACAACTATTGATAAAATGAAAATGACAATAACCTACAACCAAACTAATTAAAATACAAAACCTACGTAGTAAGGATTTGCGATGCTCTCTGCCGGTCCTAGAGGGGGGTTCGTGATCAACGGAGGCATCGGCGCGTGGGCGTCTCCGGCGACGACGGCTGGTGGGAGCAGGTAAGATCTGGTAGTTTAACACTGTGTCTCGCCTGCTTGGGTTTGAGTTCGCCTCGCCGAGGCGTTATTAGGACGGTTTCGTGGTCTGGTGTTGCCCCACGTCCGACGATCTTCGGCGGCGTGGTTGGTGGTGTTTCGATGTGGGGAAGGTCGTGGAGAGCTCGGCGTCAGGTCGATGTGACGGCTCCGAAGGCGCTGACGAAGAGGGAGGTGACGGAGCCGGGGATGCGGTTCTCGGCGGTACGGGGTATGGGAGAGGTGAGTCCGGGCGGTGGATGGCGGTCTGTGGCGGTGACTGGAGGTCGCCGGTTGCCGGCGAGAGGCCCGCGTCCTCAGGTACCACGGGGAACGCGGGGGAGGCCGGCGGGGCTTCTGCATGAGGGAGTGGCGGCGGGACGGGACGTCGTCCTAGTCTCGTCAGACACTGTGGAGACGATGCTGGAGCCGCCGGCGACGCTGGAATGTAGGCGGCTCAAGGGGAAGGCGGTGGCCGAGGTGCGAAACAACCCTAGCGAGTCGGGGTTGGGCATGGGGCAGTAGACTGGGCCGGGTCCGGATGGAGAATCACACGCAGCAACGGCGGGGGGCTACAAGCACCCCCGCCTACAGGAATGAGTCTGAGGTGGCCCGGGGAGGGGTGGATCGACTTTGGCCCCTTCCCGATGGATAGATGGCGACGGTTCCATCTTCAGTCGATATCTGTCTCCCCTGCCAGTCCGGAGTCAGCACACCCGCGTTCAAGAGCCCTACCATTATCAGTCCAGGGAGGACGACGCACACTGACATACCGGGGGAGATGTAGGTCCACCAGTATTCCCCTTCACTTGGTTGGCTCGCCCAGTGCCCTTTGGAAGAAGCATGCTGTATCGGTGTCCTTGGATGCTACCGCAGATATCCCCTTCGTCCGCCCCCAATTACCAGAACCCAATTTACTTATCTGCTTTTCCTTTTTGTTTGTTAGTTGGTTTTACTATTGTAGGGTAGGTACACTTGTGTGCCTACCAAACTTTCTTATCTTATAATAATATTGCATCTTGTTCTTCTAAAAAAAAACTAATTAAAATATACTTTTTATCATTATTCTTTTAATTTATTTTCATACAATTGTCGTTAAACAAAAGGATAGTCAGATAAAGTTTACTCAGAATTGAAAATGCCTCCAAAGAATGATATAATTCAATGAATGAAAAGATTTTTTTTATTGACATGTTATAATCTTTGTTTGTTTTTTTTGATCAAATTCAACCTGTTATAATCACATTGTCCCTGTGAACTTTAATGCTTATATAATTATATTTCACAAGTAGGAGGTGTGAGTTAGTGCTGCATTATTTGTCTTTTGGTTTTATTAACTGAAGTTCGGATTAGGCTTGCGCCTGAATTATTCATAATTCAAGCTTAATTATTTGAGGACTTTATTTAGGCGATGAACCAATAAGAGGAAAGTACAACCCTTTTCACCGTGCACAAAGCTGTATCGCGTAGCAGACGATAACGGGACCAAAACTGATGGTTCAGTTAGTTTTATTTCAGTTCAGGTGTCGTCAAGTCTAAAATGAAACAAGCACCCAAACAGAAATAAGAAAGTCCCAAATTGAAAACCCTCAAAATAATTCCCTCCTCTCCTCAGCTCAACGGACTCAGTCAAACTCAGCACCTCCTCTTCGCTGCTTCGTCACTCTCTTCACTTCTGGTTCTATGCAGCTCTCACCACTCTTGCTATGACCTCTCCCTCTCTGCGCTCCGCTCTTCCCGATCTCCGGTCAGTTCTGCTCTCACTCGCCCCTCTTAGAAATTTCATTTTTACTGTCTTTGTTTTGTGTTTCTGATGAAAAATTTGTAGAGACTGTAGTTATAGTCGTGGTAGTGTTAAACATTCATGGAATTCGAACCTCTGGGCATTGGAAATGATGATGGTATTGAATTTGGGGTGGGTGAGGATGATGATGTTTCTGGTTTCGAATTGGAGCACCGGGAAGAGTATGATGAACTTAACGATGATTTAAATGAAAGTCCCAATTCAGTAGGTGCTGCCAGTTTTTTGGCTTCAGGTGAGGAACCCAATCTCGAACTCTATGAGGGCATGGAATTCAATTCTGAGCAATTGGCTCGGATATTCTACAATTCGTATGCACGTAGGATTGGTTTTGGTACTAGGGTTAGTGTGTATCAGCGGTCTCGTAGAGATGGGTCCATCATATGCAGGCAAATTGTGTGTTCCAGGGAAGGGTTCCGGCGCAGGCGCGGTGAGAATAGGTCCAAGAGACAGAGAACCGTCACTAGAGTTGGGTGTAAGGCACAGTTGACTGTTAAGAAGCAGAGTTCTGGGAAGTGGGCGGTGTCTAAGTTTGTGAAGGAGCATAATCATGAGCTAGTTCCGCTTGATAAGGTGCATTGCCTGCGGTCACACAGGCATGTTTCGGGTTCTGCTAGGAGTCTGATAGATACACTGCAAGCAGCTGGGATGGGCCCGAGCGGTGTGATGTCTGTGTTGATTAAGGAGTCCGGTGGAGTCAATAATGTTGGGTTTACTAAAGTAGATTGTCAGAATTATATGAGCGGTAGCAGGCAGAGAACACTTGGGAGTGGCGGTCAACATGTTATTGACTATTTGAAGAAAATGCAGGATGATGATCCTCGTTTCTTTTGTGCAGTTCAGGGAGATTTTGATAATCCAACAGGAAACATTTTCTGGGCTGATGCAAATTCAAGAATGAATTATAACTACTTTGGAGACACAGTTACATTTGATACCACATATAGAATGAACCGTTATAGGGTACCTTTTGCTCCTTTTATGGGTTGGAACCACCATGGACAACCTGTGTTATTTGGGTGTGCATTGCTCCTAAATGAGTCTGAATCCTCTTTTGTGTGGCTGTTCCGTAATTGGCTTGCTGCAATGTCGAGTCATCATCCTGTTTCAATTACAACAGACCAGGATAGAATCATAAGAGCAGCTGTTGCACAAGTTTTCCCAAGTACCCGTCATCGGTTTTGTAAATGGAATGTCTTTAGGGAAGCCCAGGAGAAATTGTCTGATGTGTATCACTCAAACCCCACTTTTGAAGCTGAGTTCCAGAGGTCCATCAATGCTTCAGAGGCAGTTGATGAGTTTGAGTCTTGCTGGGAGTCCCTTCTTGAGAGGTATGATCTGAGGGACAATGAATGGCTTCAGTTAATGTATGATGCTCGCCATCACTGGGTGCCTGTTTATCTGCGTGATACGTTCTTTGGAGAGTTGTCCTTAATCCAAGGAAGTGATAGCATAAACTCATATTTTGATGGGTACATAAATGCATCAACTAACATTCAGGTCCTGGTCAAACATTATGAAAAAGCAATTGCATATCGTCATGAAAAAGAAGTGAAAGCAGATTATGATACAATCAACTCTAGTCCACTTCTAAAAACACCATCTCCCATGGAAAAACAAACTGCAAATGTTTATACTAGGAAGATTTTCATGAAATTCCAAGAGGAATTAGTTGAGACTCTTGCTTATGCGGCAACTCTATGTGATGATTCAGGATCAGAAACTACGTATCGAGTGGCCCAATTTGGAGAAGAACACAAAGCCCGTTTTGTACGATTCAACATGTTTGAAAAGAAATCTAATTGTAGCTGCCAAATGTTTGAGTTCTCGGGTATTATTTGCAGGCATATACTAGCAGTTTTCCGGGTAATGAATGTTCTCACTCTTCCATGCCAGTATATCTTGAAACGGTGGACAAGAAATGCCAGAAGTGATGTTGTATTGGATGAGAAGATTCTTGGGTTGCCGAATAATTCCCAAGAGTCGTCAACTGCTCGCTATGACAATCTATGCCGAGAAGCCATGAAATATGTAGAAGAGGGTGGTGCAGAATCTGAACATGTTTATAAGGTAGCAATGGATTCTCTTCATGAAGCTGCAGTGAAGGTTGCTTATTCAAGGAAACATGGCCCTGGGATCCTTCAAAATGTACAGGTAAATTAACTCATTTTAATTTTTATATTTTGCTGGTAACTGTCAAGTAACCTATGTGTTATCCTTGTGAACCTTCAAGAAAGCTTTTATGTCCGTGCTGCAGGCATAAAAGCTTTCTTGATTTCATGTTCAGTTACCATATTTTTGTCCGTGTTGATTTTATGATTTATTAAAATTATCCCATTTCTCTGTACTTTTCAAGTTGTATTTTAACAAGATGTCTGCTATAGTTTTGCCACAACACAAATAACCAAATATTAGGTTGTGAGTAATATTAGCATGCTGGCTCCATGTATGTATGTGGATACACTGAATTAGTGCAGGTAGCTATCCTATACAAAAGCATCAGATATATTCAGTGTCTAGATTTAAGGCACAGTACAGCTTTGTTTGCCAATTCAGAACTGCATGCTATGTAACAGAAACTTTCATCCCTTGCATTTGCCTCATATAGCTTTGGATTAGTCTCGGCCTTGAGTTATTAATGGACTCCCATCCTCTATATAGATGGGTTAGGCAGCTTGTTCACTCTTTTATTATCAGTATCTTCATTGTGATTTGATTCCGAAACTATACACACATATATGCTCAAATATTTTTCTGTGACTCATTCCTAGTATAAATGCCAGCAAGAGTTCGTTATGCTCCTTTACTTAATTTGTTGTTGTTTTTTGAGTTGAAACATAGTTGGGATTAGTTTAGGTGACTAACTGTAGGAACATTCCTGAACCTTCCTATAGGAATACTTACAAGTCTCCAACCTAAATTCTACTTCAAATTAGGGGGTTTAGTGTCCGTTCGAAAGCTGAACTTTGTAGTTATCGAGCATTATACTAATAGATTTAGTAAGTTTCAAACCACGTGAACCTTAATGGTTATCTGTTTTACAAGATATGGAAGATTACTGGTCAAGAAACTGTAGTATTTCCCTTCTGTGTTCTCTTAATGGTTAGCCAGCTCCATGTATCTGATTCTGCAATTTGTGTGCCATGTAATCATCATCTTTTCACTTTGCTTTCGTAGGATCAGGACAATAAAATTCAGGAATTGACAGCAGAGTTGGAAATTGCAAGTCAACAGTGTGAAGCATATCGAACAAAACTGCTTTCTGTTTTGAAAGACATGGAAGAGCAGAAGTTAAAGATAGCTGTAAAGGTTCAAAATGTGAGGCTCAATCTAAAGTGATGAATTGGAGTGACAAAGATATCCCCATAATTCACCATTCGAATGTAAATTAAATGTTGGATGAGGAGCTTTTATGGAGGGTCAAACTTAGTTACAACGTAAAATCATCATTTGCTGCGTTGTCACGAAGAGGAACGACTTTTCTTCTATGTATCAATATGTAACTGATGAGTAGTCATGTGGCTGATCTGAGTGCAGAGGTGGTGCGAAATATCTAATAACTCGTCTTTGAATTATATCGAGTAGGAACATATATTCCTAATTTGAAATTGTCTGGCTTACATTTTTTTTTGGTCTTGCACTCTCGGAGTCCTCAAATGTGCATAATAACTTTTCACATTGAAAAACATAAGAACAAAAAATAGCAATTGAGAGTTTTATATGGTTAACCACAGAAACACATAGACACAAAGAACAGCAATTGAACGTGGGTTCTGACAGAATACTGTCCTATACTTACTAGTGTCGATCAGTTTCGGTATATTTTGTTCAGCATTATTGGTGATTATGTAGACCGGTTCAATGTTCAGTACCACTGTATTTTGAGATGTCGGTGGTTCAATAGCGGATAGGTGTTGGTGCGGAGACGAAGCGGCGGGGATAACTGACGGAGACGTGCTGTCGGATGGGCGCGTCGATTACGTTACCGACGACACCACCAGCCAGCGGAAAGAGTCGTTGGTAGTCAGCGGTCAGCACTCACTGTCTCGGGAGCGCTGCCGACCGTTGGCAGCCTGTTCGGTGACGCCACGTAGATGCGTCGTCAGTGCCAAAAATTTTTCTTCTCTCCTATACAAAGGCAAGCATCCCTTTTATTTTTATATACCAACACAAACCATCTTAATGTACTACTCTCTTCTTTCTCTATATTCGTATTTTTTTTCGTTGGCAATGGAGTACGATTGAGATCCTTTTTTTGTGTTCAATAGAATCCGATCACATCCCGAAAACACGAGAATTTCCTCCGGAGTCAAGACTCTGTCCGGACAAGTCAAGAAATTCTCATTATTACCGAAGACGTCGTCGAGGTGTTATCGAATCAAGTGAGCAAGGTGCAAGCGAAAAAGACACGCACAAAATGGAATGTCGAGTAGGACGAGCGTCTTGTTCACACGTGTATGGTAAATCCATATGATTCAATTGCCGGGAATAACAAGACAAACGTGAAGTACTAGGATACTATCGGGAATGAAGTCGTTGCGCTGTGTGGACCAAATGATTCGTCGCGGTCCGAAAAGAACTGCAAGGACCACTGGAACAACGTGAACCCGCGAGTGATGAAGTTTCAAGGGAACTACGAACGGATCGTCAAGGATCATAAGAACGGCCGATCCGATGCCCAAATTATGGCGTTGGCCGATGAATTATACAAGGCTAAGGAAGGTCACAACTTTGTGTGGAAGCATTGGTGCAATCTTGTCCGAAATGAGCACAAGTGAACTTCAAAGAACTTTGTCGTACCTGACACAATGGAACATGAAGAGTTGTGGGAAACATCATCGCCTTTCAACCATCTAACAAATCTATAGTTTTAATGTCATTTTGCCAATATTTTACATGAATTTGGTATTCATTTCACATTTTTTGGTTTACATGCATGAAAATAGTAGTATGCCTTTCCTTTATATTTTGGATTTTATAAGTTATCTATTTTTACTTATTTTTTTTATTAACCTCACCTTTTAGCCTAATAAATTGCAAATAAAATTATATTAGTCCGACTAAAAGAAGAGAGATAAACTGATTTACTCTTTTTAGCCACAACCACTAAGCCTCATCCATGTTGAAGGACTATAGACGCTCTTAAATGCTTTTAGCAATTATTCGTAATTCATCGTAAACACGGTTACTGATACACCAAGTTTATGTCACACCAACGGACGACGTATTAATAATCGAATTGAAATTGATATCGTACACACAATACAAACACACTGGTTAGACTTAACTCACGTACTTAGTAACGACATGCTTACGACATTACAAACTAGATAATATGAGTTTTGAGTTTTGAACACCATCGTTCGATAACATGGCGTTGAGCTCCTTGTCGAATCTTTCCATGGCAACCCCTGGCAAGCAAACTGGAATCACTATCCCATCCTCTCCTTTCTGGTTTTTAAACGGTATGAAAAAGCTCGCCACCCCCGGTATTGCCCCCACTCCCCCTTTTGCTGGCCCACCGTACGCCGCCTTCCCCCACCCGAAGTCCACATCCCCAAACCCCGCCCTTGTCACGTCCGACACCAAAAACGACCTCACCACCGTGAAGTGGGGCCTCCCCTTTATCACCATCAAATCCGCCAACGACTGCATGTACTCTCCCGTCACATCCGCCTTGGCCTTTCTCACCAGCTCCAGCGCGTACCCCAATGGATTCCGGCACAACTTTCCCGCCGTCGTCAATGCCACCGGAAACGCAAAGGCGTTACCGTAATACCCCTCCGGCACGGGCGGGTTAAACTTCCCGCCGCGTGCGTTCACAATGCACAAGACGCGCACCTCCTCGTTAGGGTCCGTCTCAAGGGCTATGGTGCGACACCGCCACAAGAAAGCAGTAAGCACCTCGAAGGTGGAGCACTGGCGCAGGTGGTCGGGCAAGAACCTACGTAGAGCCGAAACCTCTGATCGCCCGAAAAAGAAGGAACGATGTACCATGTCGGAAAAAGGCGTGATGGTGCCCTCCACTTCGTCGTATTCGTGGTGCGTGCACGTCACTCGAGGATGATCTCTCGCATTGAAAAACTCTCTCCCCCACGTCGGCGGAATCGATGGGGCACGTGCGCCACGTGCCATCTCACCCACTGCGGTCATGAGTTGGACGAGACCGGCCGCGTCCCCCATGGTGTGATTGAGGCGGAGGGCAAAAATGAAACCTCCGCACTTGAGGCGAGTCACCTGTCATAATCATTATAATTAAGAAAAATGTAATGTAGCATAAGAGAAAGGGGACATAGTGAGACTGATCCATTGACTAAAAACGAATCTCTTAGTTGGTTCCTTTTTTGTATGGAAGTGGAATGGGACTACATACCCACCAACTTTCAACTTTTTTCTCCTTTAAGGTGTTCAAAGGTACAATAATGCAAAATGTGTAACCGTTACGATTATTGTAAGGGATAATTCTATTTTAGTACCCTAAAACTTTCGGATTTCGTTTTTAGTACCCTAAATGTTTTTAGTGCCACTTCAGTATCCTAAATCTTTGTTTATTCCAGTTTAGTACCTAACGTCTGATTTTTTATTTATAAAAAATCATTTTTATTTTCCAAAAATTCAATTTGTTTAAACTACCGAAGGGTAGTTTTGGTATTATTATAAAAGATAGGGTCATGTGCAAGGAACATGACGTTTTTCCATCCAAAAATTGATGGAAAATCAGACATTGGGTACTAAACTGGAATAAACAAAGATTTAGGGTACTGAAGTGACACAAAAAACATATAGGGTACTAAAAACAAATCCGAAAGTTTTAGGCTACTAAAATGGAATTATTCCTTATTGTAATCCAGCTAACTAGTGGTGAACTAATTTTCAACGTATAAGTGTTGAAGTCCACTTCCCAATTATAGATTTTTTTCCCACACATATTGATACTGTGATAAATTTAAAAATGATAACAAAACTTTTAATCTACTTCGAATTATACCTAAATCTTAAAATATAAATAATAAATCATTCGATAAAATATACTACATGATCCAGATTTACAAAAAAAAAACTATAACACATTTAAAACTATGAGTTTATACAAGTATTATACCCTTATTTAACTTATTCTAATAAATGCAAAAGTAAGGAACATGAATATTTTATTTCATAAAATACATATAACAAGACTTGTTTAGAAAATAAACTAATTATTGTATTAGCTTAACACCCATTCGAGAAAGAATATACGTTAATCTTCTCATTTGCAACATAACCAAGTATTATATATATGTAGGCACATAAATATTCATTAATCCTCCCCTAATCAGTGATGGGGGGACTCGGTGGCCTGTTGTTTGGGTTATATTGAGGGTCCTTTTTCATCAAAAAGATGTTGAATTTATAGTTTTATGGAACAGAGTAAAGTTTTGTCTTGACCATAATCTCCGAGTTGTGTGTTATCTGATGTTTTAACGCTAATTCATGTTGGTAATGAGAGAGACTTGAGAAGGCTTTAGGGATGTAATTAATAATATTTTGATAGGTTTTGCCTCTCTTTTTAATGAACAACTTGTGCTGGGTAAAGAGATCTGCAAACCACACGTCATGTGAATGAACAATAGTGGAGGATTTTTTGTCCTACCTTTATATCATACCTGATGTATAGTGATTCTATTTAAATAATATAGCTCTACAGCGTTTATTTAAAAAAAATCAAATTAATACTTGTAAAATGATCGTGAATTAAATCATTATTGTAGAGTTAAAATGTTATCCTCAATTTAATGTACCTGAATAAGCAAGAGAGGGCAATTAAGGACACCAGCAGAACCAGGAACATCAAAAAGCAGCTCCTCCAAGCACGGAAAAGGAGGCTGAAGCACATCGCCGAAGTCCTCAAGCGCCACGTCGGCGTCGGCCTCAATGAACATGACACCCTCTCCGGTACAGTCCACGGCGAGCTTCCGGCCAGGGCCTTCCCGGAGGCGGCCCGCGAACGGATAGTAAAAGACAAGGGTTTGAGCAAGTGCCTCTCTGATGACCCTAGCGGGGTCCTTCCCCTCCATGGACGGGACCTTCCTGTAGAACTGTATCACCGGTATTTGGAATCGGAGACCCTCCTGGTCGTCGATGTCCGAAAGCGGCTTCAGCTCCCGCGGCGTCGGCTTCGCCGGAGCCACCAGCTCCGCCTCCTGCCTCCGCACCGTGAACGATAGAGTTGGTGGTGCCATAACTGGACTGTGACTTAGACTAGTGCGTGTTTTTGTGTCGGGTAGTGTTGTTGTGTGTGTTATGATGGATCTCTGAAGTGGTACTTATAAATAATAATCATACAACGGTTGTTGGCAACAACCTTTTTCAATTCTTTTTGAAATTTCTTTACAGAAATTACATGTGAATTTCTATGGCTGCTATTGACCGCATTGACTCGATGATGGGAACTTTTTGTTTTTATGAAAACGATTTATCAGATCCCCCAATGACAATATCCCACTTTTAACAACAAACAAGTAAATACACGTATTCTCTCATTCTTAATATTGATAAACAATAAACTATAATTCGACGGTAAGTATCGATGGTCAAACCCCTAGTTTTTAACAAGTTTCTCATATTTTTTCTAATCTATAATTTAATTTATTTTAAGACTGAAGAGATAAAGATGAAATAAAAAATCTCTATTATTTCATTTCCTTATCGAGAATACGTAGTCCTGTATGATTGATCTTAAGTATTAATTAGTAGGGTTTTGCATAAAATAATCACACATGCATGTAGCATCAAAATTAAATATGATGATTCAGTTGTCTTGTTCGTAATTAAACTGCAACTTGGCATAAGAAATGTTGATTGATATCTTTGCATATCCATTTTTTTTTGTATTTTTACTCCAATATTCTGAAACAAGTGGATTATTAGCAAACGAAAGTACTTACTTAAAAGACGCAGATTTATAATCTGGAAGACGAGAGTCGGTACTCTTTACGGAGGGTCCAGAATACAAAACTCTAAGACAATATAACCATTATTAACGGTATTGGAATCGCCATATAGGCAAGCAGGAAGGTGGGGGTGAAAGACAGAATTGAGTAAATTGTTCAAGATGTCGCCTAAACGGTGTATTGGACTTTTTGAAGTGCGACCGAACCAGAACTCCTCAACATACGGAGGAATGACTTTCACCAGGGATCCCTCGCAAAGCAAGTCTCTGAAGCCATGATTTCCTATCATTCCTCATGGCAAAGTTGCTTTCCAGCCCTCGCCTGATTTTCATGAGATTCTCCAACTGAACCCCTCTTCACTCCTACAACTCCAGTTGAGGAAGTTCCCGAGGCTTCAGTCTCCCTACTTCTTGAGGCTGGTCCATCTACCAAGTTTTTCCGACCGGGATCCTCTGTCCCGCCTAAGATACTTGCCCGCCCCACTATAACGTTAAGTAAAATGTTTGGGGTTACCATTGGGCTCCTTCCTCGAGGTGAGGCGCCCTTAGGTACAGTGTGCAAGTTTAGAGGCCCAAAACATGGTGGGATGGCCGGTGAAACCTTGATGTCCCAGTTTGTCGCATATTGATTGGCCTTCGAATCCTTATGAAACTCCAGCGGTGAGTTGCCGAAACGAGTGGTCCCGATCACACTTCCCGGTCACATCCCCGAGCGATGTGCCCAATCCTCCCACAATTGAAGCAGAATGTGGAAAGCTTGGTATATGTTAAGGAGACCCGATCGAGATACTAGGTACCCTAAACTATAGCACCAGGTTTCCCCGGAGAGGACGCTACACGAGGTGCCAAAACTGAACTCTTATCGTCCCACCCTAGAAGAGACCCCACTGGTCACACGGGACCTCCACGCAGGTACCTAGGGCAGCTCCAACAATTTCTCTGACGGTCTTAGTCAGGACCAGCGGTGGAAGGCCATGAACATACACCCAGAGCTATAGACGGTTCTAGTCAGAAAGCTCCTTAGCCATCTGGTCAATGTCCTCAAGGAGGAGATGATGGCCATCAAAGCACCATGACTCATTACCCCAGACCCATTCTCGAGCCTCTTCAAATTCAAAGTAGAAGCCAAATATACCCGACCGATATCTTTAATAACCAACCCCGACGCTGATCTCCCCCATGCATGGGTGATGATCCACAACAATACTTCTTTCCGAGGAGGCCTTTGGGCCACGAGCTTCCCCGCCATCCCAAATTGTTGACGAGCCAACACCGTTGGGTCAATGGGCGAATAGGGGACCACAACCTCCACGTCTTTTTCGTCCCCAAGAGAGCATATGGGTAAACTCTCTTGGAGGCTCGCCATAGGGGATTTGGACAAGCACGGAGAAACCAGGACGATTCGTTCTAGGGTTTCCTCTAGTGACAATGGTGTGACTCCCTAAAGAATCATGCCTGTAAGGACAGTTAATACTGAAGGGATCTCCGGGATTCGATCAGCGTTAGGAAGGTGGAGAGGAACGTAGAGTAGTGACCTCTCTTTCTCTGTATTGTCTAAATCTTTTTAGGTGGTGTTTGGTTTGTAGCCGAGACTTGTTTAGGATATGATGTTTGGTTTGTAGCGGAGACTTATTCAGTTCTTTGGTTCTTTTTTCCGTTTGGGCTGAAATTAGATCAGTCCTTAGAGTTGTACGAGCTTTATCCTTGTTTTAGTTTTTTCCCCTTCTTTTTTATTCTGTACAATGGTTGAGCTTTAGAATATGCATTACTATTTTTCTTTAAACACGTTTACGTTTTATAGTTCAATGTCTTATAACTTTCTTTTTTATGAAACGAGTAATTGAAGTGTTGTATTACGGAAAAAAGTAAACCTTACAAGGTAGGGCGTAACAACCCAGAATTCCAGATATTTGTCCCGGTCGACCGTACTCCACTAGGCGCTCATGGATCCGTAGAAATAGTCTGCTTGTGTTCGCAGATCTTAACTCAAGAGTTCCCCTTACCGACATTTCAAAAGTCTCAAATAGAAAATAACTAACTTAACAATCGAAAGGAACTAACCAAACCAAACTAGAATAGTAAAACACATAAAGCAAGCTTGAAACGAGTGCTCTGATTACGGCTTTCCTGAGACTTTCCAGCACCGACAGTCCCGGGTCTGTGGGTATATTCAGTAGTCGGACCCTCTCACCCCGCCGGGTCTTCTCATTCTTTCGAAGGAGGCTGTAGCACCTCCACCTGTATGGTATGCTCCTCCTTGTCCTCCCCTTACTTTACGACCGCAGGGATAGCTTCCGTCGGGATGACCAAAAACTCGTCCTCATCTTCCCAATCCGGCACCGAATGCGCCAAGATAAGGGTAGATAAAATCGGGGACAGACAGGGTGAGACCGCCGGGGAGCCTTGAGGACGAGAGAAATTCCTGCTGGTTTCAGCGTGAGGGCGGTAGAGTGTCACTGTCGACCATGTCGACGCTTGTGCCGGGGTAGTAGGACGAGGTCAGGGCGAGGCGTGGTTGCTCTCCGGGAACGTTCTAGTAGGAGGAATATTGTTGGCCGGCTTTGTCAGATCCAGAATAGGTTGCGATTAAAGCGAGGCCGAAGAGAATTCGGTGGGGGGGGGGGAAGTTGTGTTCCGGTCGTAGTGTGTGAAGGTGACCGGAAGCCATGGAAACGAGGACTAAACAGTGGTGGCTGCATGAGAAAAGGGAGGAGGAAGCAACCTTTACGGTCTTGAAATAACCCGTAGGGTTCTTGTATAATTGCACTACAAGTCTTGGTTGTATCAAGCCATTGCTTGAGCGGAGAAAAGCCTTAGAGGCTATGGTTGTGGCGGCGTGGTTTCAGAGAAACCAGAGAAAAAACCTACTAGGTTATTTTACCTCTCCCACCGCTTAATGACAATTTCCTTCTTATATCTTTCTTGATTAACTAGTATAATAATATATTTATAAAATAATAAAATTTGCATGGTCTAAGACAATTAGTTTATAGAAGCTTGTAATGTTATAGGATCGAGAGATAATTTAACTTTTTATGTAGGGGAAACCATGGTTTCTAACCTATTTTGATTTTGTTTTCGCGATCTTAACCTGGTTGACTTTTTTTTTGCACTTACCAACTATGATCTGTACATTTTTTGCACGGACTATCGTTTTTCGTGTGAATAGACGTTGTCGTTAGTTTTGGATAGAAAAATTACAAAATGCCCTAATAAAAAAAATGTTAGTCTGTGCAAAAAATGGAAAGGTCATAGTTGGGAAGTGCAAAAAAAGGTCAAGCCCAACTTCAGGTTATTGACTTTTGTTGAGGGCATTTTTGTCTTTTCCCATCCAAAACTAACGTCCATGTTAATTTTGAAGAAAATCGATACTCCGTGCAAAAAAGGTGGTAGTTGAGAAATGCAATAAAAGGTAAACTCATATTAAGATCGCGAAAGCAAAGCTCAAAATAGATTAGATTTCATGGTTTCCCCTATTATGTATGTGGGATTAACACACATAATAACAACTCACTCACGACTTGCTCGTATGGTATTACAAACTAGACAAAGTGAATTTTGACTTTTGAATGCCATCATTCCACAACATGGCGCCGAGCTCCTTTCGAAATCGTTCCATGGCGACCCTAGGTAAGCAAACCGGCACCACTACCCCATCCTCTCCATTTTGGTTCCTCAACGGTACGTAGAAACTGCACACCCCTGGTATCGCCTCCAATCCCCCGTTCGCCGGCCCACCGTACGCCGCCGTTCCCCACCCAAAATCCACGTCCCCGAACCCCGCCTTCGTCACGTCCGACACAATATACGCTCTCGCGATTGTAAAGTGAGGCCGCCCTTTAATCACCATCAAATCCACCAACGATTGCATGTACTCTTCCGTGACTTGAGCCTTGGCCTTCCTCACCAGCTCCACCGCGTACCCCAACGGGTTCCGGCGCAGCTTCCCTGCCGTCGTCAACGCTGTAGAAAAAGCAATCGCGTTGCCGTAATAGCCCTTCGGCACCGGAGGGTTGAACTTTCTTCCCCGTGCGTTCACAAGGCATAGCATGCGCACATTTTCTTCGGGGTCCGTCTCGAGAGCTATGGTACGGCATCACCACAAGCAAGCTATAAGCACCTCGTATGTTGAACATTGACGCAAGTGGTCGGGCAAGAGCCTGCGTATAGCCGAGACCTCGGATCGGCCGAAAAAGAAGCAACGATGGACCGTGTCGGCGAATGGCTCGACGGTGCATTCCGCTTCGTCGTGTTGGTGATGAGTGCACGTGACTCTAGGGGGGTCTCTCGCGCTGAAGAACTCTCTCTTCCATACGGGAGGTATTGAGGGGGCACGTGCACCACGTGCCATCTCACCCACAACGCTCATGAATTGGACGAGACCGGGCGCATCCGCCATGGTGTGATTCAGGCGGAGGGCAAGAACAAAACCACCGCACCTGAGTCGCGTCACCTGCAGACGAGAATACCCACCCAGTTTCAACTTTCCCGTTTTGGGTTCAACGGTATGATAATGGAGAATGTGCAAGTAAGTATTACCATTATTGTAAGGGTGATATTCATCTCACTACCCTAACTATTTTTTGTGGCACCTCACTACCCTAGAATGTATCTTTTTTTATTTTCATACCCGCCGTCAATTTTTCATCCATTCCCCTCACTAACAATCAAATTTTCAAAAGCATGTCATTGGTTTTCAAAATTTCTTTACAAAAATCAGTTTTTAATGTCACAAAAATGCATTATAGAACAGTGAGGTGCCATAAAAAATGCATTCTAGAACAGTGAGGTGCCACAAAAAATAGTTAGGGTAGTGAGATGAAAAAACTCACATAGTTAGGGTAGTGAGATGAAAATATCTCTTATTGTAATGTTGAATTCGTTTTCATTATATATTGACAGGGCGTGCGTGGTCTGTGGTAGAACCGACCCAAGGATATATTGGGGCGTGAAAGGAAAGTCTAAACATGATTTTATTTTTGCAATAATAAATTCTATAATAAACAACGATGTAATAAATCTTATTCCACAATTCTTATTATATATTCATGCGCATTTTAACAATTGAAAATAAATGCATTGAGAACTATTAGCGAGTTCCACGAAAAAAAACTCTCGCAGTGCTCTTTAGAGTCGGTCCTAGCAGTTCTCTATGTCCATAGAGTTCTATCTGTTTGTCACCACCAACATCGCATAAACCCCTCCCATTTCCTCTGCTACCTTCATTGTAATTCCTGAGTGTGAAGGGCTCAATCGACCAAATTGGTAAAGCTCTCTTCGCAGCCTGTCTTATCCCCTCACGGCGAACTCGCTACCCTTCACCACCACCTACGCCAGCGCCACCATTTACCGCTACACCAACACCACTAACATCCCTTCCTCCCTCACGGCCATCGCCTTTACTCCGTACCATCTCTCGGATTACTAAGGAAAAGGAATCCATGGAGAGCTCTGTTAAGGTTTCTATCCAGTCGTCGCTATCCACCGCGTCCCTGGCCTTCCTCCGCCACCAACGACGTTGCCCCCCATTCCTATACTGATATCCATTACAATCATCATGGTTGTCAATTGGTTTCTCTCCTCGGCGCCAGTTGATCCCACCTCTATCGTCGCCGCTGTCATTTCGGATATATATCCATGATCGGTCTCCACCACCCATGAATCCGCTACCATCACATCCATTTCCTTGGACGCCATCGATGCATCCTACTCGATCTCTCTCTCGATTCAGGATCAAGTTAATCATTTGACTTTATTCTATTTTGTCTGTTTCCTTTTTGAAGGTCAATAATTAGTGATCAGAGATTCAAGGGCTTTTACCGAGAGTGAACCCTGAATCACATTTACCCTCCCATTACTACTATTTAGTTCAAGTTCGTTCGCGCTCCTCACATCAAAAAGAGTAATCTCCATGGGATCAGACATCGTTTAGGAACCACCTTGAGCGATTCTCTTTCGTTTATTAGGTTAAATTTCATTCAATTATCATGCTTTCGAAACGAGAGACTAACTCTCGAATTTGTTATGAGAACCGCGAAAAAAGTTTCTCATGATTCGTTAAGAAGACTCGTTCTATGTCTGTCATTGAGTGATCAGAGGATCTTGTTCTTGAAGTACTTCATTGTATTGTCCTCCTAAACGATTAATAGAATTGCAACATTCTCTCAAAGAAAATCTTATTCCACTAATTAATTAAATATTGAAATTATATTTTAAACCAAAGTTACACGCAATCAAACTAAACTTTTGTTCTTTATTTTTTTTTATCAGCAAGACATAATTAGATTAAAACCTCCAACAAAGGAGTAGAACATGACAAATCTTTCACTACAGATCAATGTACAAAAAAAAACACCAAACTCTGAAACAACAGGGGAATGAACTGAAAACTCCACCAAGGCCTCCCAGAGACAGAACGAAGACTTGCACACTACAAACACTGAAGTAAGGTCTAAGTACCAAATTGACTAACTTGAAGAACAAAGATGTAAAGCAGTCCTAAAGACCAGATTTCCCGACCATTAAGCACAAGATGTCCTAAAACCCTACCAACCCAAGTCACCCATACCAAAAATTAGTTCCGGATTTATAGCTACTCACATCTCAAGAACCAGAACCCCAAAAAGGAGTTGTAAGGTCGGGCCGGCGGCCATCACCCAATCGGCCGAGAAAACCCCCCAAAATTAGAATGTCATTCAGGGAGATCAAGAGCAAATGCCATGTGTCCTCGCCGGCGGCCAGCACCAAGATCCGACAAGGCCAAACCACCAAAGTGGCTCGAAACACCAGGATCGCCCTAATTTAATAAAGATGAAGGGGGAGAGAGTAGAAACCGAAAATAACTAGAGTAGGAAAGAGACCTTACCAACCAAAGCCTAACCCTAAAACAGATTTCTTTTCCTAGAACCGAGCTGACACCACACGACCTCACGTGCCCCTACTTTTGCCGGAGAGTCCCTTCAGTGAGAACCTCGTCTCAAACCACTCCGACATGGTGCAGGCGAATGACTTCAGTGAAAATTGCGCGACAACAGCCTCGGACGACTTTGAACTCACGGTGGTTCCGCTTGACGCTCCGGCCAGCACCGAGAACGCATGTATGGAACCAGAATTTCTTCAAACCGGAGCCGAGAGAGGAGAGCAGCAAGTCTGCCCCTGGGAAGCACGAGGAAGCCGGGATAACCTTCCGCGCCACCAGGGAGGGTCAAGGCTAGAGGGCGGCGGACCAAGGTGACAGAGCAAGGGGAAAACTCGTAGATCTGGTGTGATGAGCCCAAATCGACGAGAAGAGTCATCAAAGGACTCAAAACCGAAAGAAACAAAGCCGGAACAGAGGTGAAGAAGGAGAGGGCGAAGGAGTGAGAAACCTGAACAGATTTGAGGCAATCCTTCACCGACGGCGAGGAAAGGCTTCCCACTTCAGATTTGAACTGGAGTCACACCGGAGGAGGAAGAAAAGAATGTCGAAGGGACGGGAACCGCCAGAGAAGAGGGCTCCAGGGTTGAAAGACGAAGAAGAAGGGGAAAGGTAAAATAGATAGAGGGCAAAGAAAAAGGGAGGTGAGAGAAAGAGAACCCCACGACGAGCTTCTGGCCAGGGCCTTCCCGGAGGCGGCCCGCAAAGGGGTAGTAAAACACAAGAGTTTGAGCAAGTGCCTCTCTGATGACCCTAGCGGGGTCCTTCCACTCCATGGACGGGACAGTCCTGTACAACTGTATCACCGGTATTTGGAACCGGAGACCCTCCTGGTCATCAATGTCCGAAAGTGGCTTTAGTTCGCGAGGCGTCGGCTTCGCCGGAGCCACCAGCTCCGCCTCCTGCCTCCGCACCGTGAACGATAGGAGTGGTGGTGCTGCTGCCATGTGTATTTGGACGGTGACTTGAGAGCAGTACTGTCCGGTGATATGATAGACTTCTGGAGTGGTATTTATAACTGCTTTAAAAAAAAAACGATTTATAACGGTGATCAGTAATTACACACTCATTGAAATGAGAAAAACATGTTCCAATGGTATATATTGAAATGTGAACTAAAAATCATTAATACAAGTTAAGGACCATTTCTATGTATATTGAATGAAGCAAACTAGGGACCATTTCTACTGGGCACCATTACTACCATTACGTTCTAAAAAAATCATTTTCATCTATTTTGAAAAATCAAATCAATTATTTTCATTTATTGCATTATACATATTTATATTTGAAAAAATGACACATAATCACCGCTAATTATTGCGTTTTTTCGCATCACCCCCCTAACTATTTTTTGTGACATTTAAACCCTCTAACTTTTTTTTTCACTTTAGTATAACGTTGTTAACTTTTCATCCAATTAGTGTCAAAAGCCGAAAATACCCTCCACTTGTTATCAAATTTTCAAATTGATACCATTGGTTTAGCATGACCTAAAAACTCTTAAATGTCTACATTAATCCCTTCTCCTTATATCTCAATTCTATATTGGTTCTCTTTGCGATGTGGTTTTCATACATTCATCTTGAAAAGCTTATACTGATTTGATTCTCTAATAATAGTATATTACTTTCAGACAGTTTTGAGTATCATTCTTAGTTAAAACCATTCACGCTTGATCTTCTATCTTTTGCTGGATTTTTTAAAATCTGAATTGAGTCGAGATAAATCATTTTGAGGAGACAACTCGAAAAGGAAGCAGGATCCTTGTGCACGATAAGGACTTGATACCTGTGTGATAATTCAATTTTCTAGCTTTCGGTCACTTTAAATTTTTGAAAAGCTACAAAATTGTTGCACTCCATTGAAGATTAACTCTAAGACATCACCAACATATCACTTCCAATTTCTTGAAAGTTACATTATGCCACTTGATTGAAGATTAGTTCTTAGACAACATCAAGAGATGAATATAGAAGTAAGGCAAGAAAGCTTTTCAAGCTACATAAATCCTAAACCTGCAATCACATTGCCCCATGAAAGTTGTCATTGCTAGCAAAGAGAGCAAACAAGTGGGGAAGAAGGAGGTGAAGAGTGGGTGGCGTGGGGTTGAAATGAAATGAGAAGAGTTTAGGTTAAGTTAGATATAAGTAATGGGTAGTTTAGACATTTTAGGAAAATATAACAGCATGTTCTTTGCACATGATAATTTCCGTCTAATTTTGGATGGAAAACGAGTAAAATGAAAAAAAGAGTAAAGTTAGAGGGTTTAAATGTCACAAAAAATAGTTAGGGGTGATGCGAAAAAACGCAATAGTTAGCGGTGATTATATGTCATTTTCTCTTTATATTTTGTAATGCAAATATATTAAATAATAAAATAAAGAACTAAAATTGATTTTCACCACGATATTTCTTTGGTATCTTTCTTAAACATCAGTTATCAAACATTCTGGTTCTTTTTCACATGCGTTTCTCTTTTGTCTATGAAAGTAGGTGTGGGTCAGTTTCATACTGTTAACTATGTTCTATATACTTTCGAGTTGGTGTCTAGTCTTTAGATCATGTTGGTAATCAAATTTGTCTATGAACGCTATTAGAGACTTGAGAAGGCTTTAGGGATGTGATTCGATGAGTGTGGCTCTTATGGAGACCATGCAATATTCTTTGGGTCTTCTCTCTTTCACCTATCTTGGGTTCCCTTGAGGGTGGGGGAAATCCTTAGCTCGATTCTTTTTGAAACCCGATGGTAGATAGGTACAGAGACCGGTTGACAGTTTGGCGGACCCGTTTTATAGCTTTGGGAGGGTGCCATACGTTCATCAGGGCCAACTCTGGCGAGCATGTTAATCTTTTTCATGATCTTGTTTCGAGCGCCTATGTCACGCCCCAAATCCGGTTTTAACCGGACTCGAGACGTGGACTAAAATAACAATAAATAAAAGAAAACTTTTAAACAAAGTAAGTCTCCAATAACAGTTTAAACGATCAAATCTAACAAAACGAGTCAACAGCTCAGAAACCAAGTAATAAAGATGTTTAGTAGTAATAGGAAAGTACGTCTCTAGGCCATACTAGACTAAGACTCTCGCTAGACCAAATCCCGCTCAAAACCTGTAGAACAGTAAAATAGAGGGGGTGAGCTTTCGCTCAGCAGGAAAAAGTAGTTAAGGTGATGAGTTATCCGCTCACCACCACGAGTAACCGTCCAATTAGGGCATACTAGCCGGACACAATAACTAACGACATTCACGGAATTTACATAATCACAGCCACACTCACATGACTATAACCACACTTAATCACCGCACATAACCAATCAACAAGCAACAACACACAGTAGAACAACCACAAGTCCCGTAGAACAATCCCCTACGTCGTCGGCTTCCACAACCCGGCTCAACCATATCGTACCGGACCATACAACATCGGCCTAGATATCTTCCCGGATCACACAACATCGGGGTATAGCTCACAATACATCATATCGGACCACACAACATCGGCCTAGATGTCTTCCCGGACGACACAACATCAGGGTACGAATCACACCATCCTCGGCCTAGATACCCTACACCGGTATACCCCCTCGATGTAGGTATCGTACCGGAACCCTTAGCCTCGGGGGACCGCGTGCATGGGACACCACCCTCGGCCTAGATACCTTACACTGGCATACCCCTCGATGTAGGTATCGTACCGGAATACCTCGTCTCGGAACATACCCACGAAAGTCTCAACATACCACAATACCATAGTTCAATTAACAGCATACCAAACCAAACAATCTTACCGAAACACATCCCATCGGTCTATCAATCACCCGATCATATCACAAAGCGTCAGTTCACGCCATACTAAACATATCAAACTCGACATAACACACCTAACATATCATACCTAGCATACCATATTATGATCCTCAATCTAACAACGGATAAACCACATATCAAGCATCACAAGTCATCAATCATAGCACCACAACCAACACACAATCCTAAGGGCACGACATGGCCCACATGCAATTCTACAGCACGACAATTCCCAAACCTACGGGCACGACATGGCCCGCAAGCTATCCCTCCTTTAACTCGTTCCTCACAACTTACATGCAATTCTACAAGTATAACAAGTATTTATAACCTATATGCATACTAGTAACTTTCTGCAATTAAACCGGTATTCGCTACTTTCCCCTACCTCAAATGCTATCCAAACGCTTAATCAACGAGAGTCACCTAGTAGCTTCCTCCGCCGTGCTCGGGTCCAACGTCTAAGATCACAAGGCAATCCGAGAATTAACAGTAATTCAAGAGCGGTTTAAAGAGGAAACATCTCAACTTAACCCCCAATAGGCTCGGTTATAGATAACCTTCCCAATTACCCGAAACAACTAAAATGGGCCCAAAAGTCCCAATCCTGATCCATCACGGTTCGAGTCACGGAGCCTTAACGGATTCCGTGACGGTTCGGGTCACGGAACCGTGATGCTCACCGTCACGGGTGAGGTCACAGAGCCGTGATGTGTGCCGTCACGAAGCCATGACGCACGCTGTCACGGTCCCTGTCACGGATCCGTGACGGGTTTGACAGCTCCGTCCTTCTTCTTCTTCCAGCTTCTTCTCCATGAAAACAAACCCCCAAAACTCCATTTTTATCATCCAAAAACCTCCAATTCAGCCCCATAAACGTCAATACTTCAACACTGAAGTGGGTTTCATCAAAACAACACAAAACTAAATGATTTCTATCATCAATCTCTACTTCCTCTTCATAAATCATCATCTAAACAACAAACCTCAAAACTAGGGACAACCCAACTTAAGCCTTTTTCTATCAAACCCATAACTAATCTTCTTCAAAACGAGTTTAGATTGAGGGATTACCTTGGGGAATGAAGGGAGGATGAAGAAACTAGAAGAATCCAAGCTTTTGGTGAAGAAATGACCCCAAAGCTCTCTCTCTTTTCTCTCTTTCTTCTTCTTCAAACTTCAATGGCTTCCTCTCTCTCTCTCTCCTCTCTCTAAATTTCGGCCAACACTATAATATGGCTGAAATGTTTGTTACATGTAGCCTTTAACCTAGGGTTGAAATGTCCTTAGTGCCCCTTTTGCCCAATTGCCTCTTATGTCCAAACTTTTAGGGTTAGGATGATTATTTCTCCCTTATTTCTTCTCAACCAAGGCACCACGGACATTTTTCCATGTGGGGTCCACCTCTACCCCAAAATATCTCAGCATAATTAATTTAATTCGATTTAGCCTCAATTAGACCTAGTTTGACTTGAGTTGACTTTTTCTCGAAATTACACAATTGGGAGAAAACCACCCAACTAAGCTAACGACAGCTAAGCTTTTTGGGTCCCGGAAAGGTCTCGAATGACTCTCGGAGTCATCGGTTGACGTTTCCGGCGGAAAGTCAACTTTCGCCGGTTCGACTGGGATCGACCGGGGGCTGTTCTTACAACCTAAGAAGGTGGTTCATTTGTTAGAGAGACTTTATATGAGGTTCTTGTGATGTTCGGGAAAAGAGAGGAGGTGTCTCTCCAAGGTCCCATGGGAGGTGGTTAGTTGGTCCAAGGACTCAGGGGGCTTGGTGTTCGATCTCTTGCGGATGTTAACATAAGTCTTCTTCTGGAATGGTGGTGGTGCTTTGCTATTGAGGGGCATTCTTTCCGAAGGGGTGTCATTTGCGCTTGTTACGGATGGAGGGAGATAGAGTGGTACCTAAGAGCGCTTATGGTTCCTCCAAGTGCTTATTCGTTCTTCATTCGGTATATGGTGCAGTTGGCTCGGGACCCTGGGTTTGTGAGATTATTTGATCCATACACCTTGAGAAGGGTGGTTGGTTCTAAGACCACGATTCGTTTCTTGGAGTACCCATGGCTCTTTGATACAGTGCTTACGACTCGTTTTCCTCGACTCCACAAGTTGACAGAAGTCCATCATGGGTCGGTACCAGAGTTTTTTGTGGATGAGGACTGGGTTTTTCAGTGTGGTAGGGATTTTCGAGTTCAGGATGATGATGGATTGAAGGAGATTAGGGTCCGTGTAGTTGGGATTCGTTTAGTGCGCGAGCGCTCAGATTTGTTGACTTGGTCTTAGGATCCAAATGGTTCCCTACAACTAGAGCTTTTTAGGTTTTAACTAGTTGTGTGGATTTTGGTGTAACGCCTTGGGCATCTGTGATCGGGTTTACTATTTCCACCCAAGATCCATACATTTTCATGGTAGTATTATCATGATGAAGTTCCCATTTTTTTCTTCTTGGTGGATGGGGGTGCGCCGATTCGGTTAGTCCGGTGGAGGTGTGCATTGTGTAGTTCTGGTGATGAGGATATCGTGCATCTGTTATCACTTGATCGTGGACCTGAAGGGTCTGGTCATTGTTCTTAGGGTGGTGGGGTGTTGTAGGTGTTCTTCCGATGTCGTCTACTCTTTTTCCCGAGTCTTGGACCTCTTCGGTGGGGCTTAGGAGGCTGAGGTCTAAGTTGACCGATATCAGGCTTTTGTGTCTTTCTAATATCTGGCTAGAGCGCAATCGACACGTCTTCTCCGAGGCCGATATCCTTGATCCGTGCACCCTTTTATCTAAGGTTCAACATGGATCCTTTTTTCCAGCCTAAGAGCGGTCGGCCATCAGTTTAGCTTCCTCTAGTGGATTGAGTCTCTAACTACTGTGTTGACTAGGAGCACCTAAGGTTTATCGCGTCATGTTCGAGTAGCTTAGCACTTTGTCCCCAAGTCCCCTTCAGTGCCTGCCTTTCCTGCTAGGTCTGGCGTTTCTTGACGGGCTGGCGACTTGATGGTGGTTAAGATAGACCCTGGTGTACTTTTTTTATTTGTTCGGATATTTATTAGACTTTTGTTTAGTAGTTTGTGACTCTCAGTTGGGATCCACGCCTCCCTTTTTTTCTTAATACATTCCCTTATGTTTTATAATAAGAAGTCATCAAACATTTTATTTGAATATTTTCAATTTTTCTAATTCAATGGGTTCGTATAAAAAAATGGAAACTTGAAATCCTTGTCTATCATTTTTATCGTCCAACTTAAGGAAAGATTGACAAAAATATATGCATATAATAAATTTGACATGTTAGAACTTCTGTGGTGTTTTTTATCCAATAAAATAGACATTTTAATTTTTTTGATTAAATGATACGAGTGAGGGCAGCTGGGTATATAGGCCCGGATTCCGAAGGAATAGTCATAGAATAAGCCTTTCTGACTAGCTTGTGAGAGATTTTGTTCGTTGTTCTTTTTACAAATATGATTTTAGAATCCTTGTTTAATGAGAAAGGATTTGAATGTCCTAGATGATACTTCCTATCGGGGATAAAATGATCTTGATCATTCGGGTGAAATAGAGGATTTCAAGAGCGTCTGTGCAAATGATGACCTTACGCCACATACGAACTCGAGCCAGCCCCAAGGCCAAGGGTATAGTGAATGCCTTGATAGTGGTCGTGTCCCAGGTTCTGGTAATCGTTCCATTTTCATCCTTCAGGACGTGTTCAGAGTCCAATAGACATATGATTCCCCAACCTGACTGGTTATGCTCCTTAAAGATTGCTCCATCTACGTTGATGATCGGGTTCCCCATGGGAAATGGTAGCTAGATAGTATCACCAGGTGTGTGCGGACTTCTCCCGATCCTAGAGGGTCGTTTTAAAGGTTCTTTCCATATACAGATATGTCCCTTAGCTTGGATGTGAACCGTTACTAGAGATAGTTGGGCCTCATTCTAAACCCAAGTATTCCTCAATTTCCATAACTCCCATAACTAGATGACGGTCTCAACGATGCCTTTCGGGCATTGGTGTCGGGCCTATTGGTTCCACCAAGTGTGAATATTAGTGGATTGTAGGTTGTTCATAGTCATTCCGCATTTGTTCCAACAGTTATGAGCAAAAGGGCATTGAAGAAATTGATGATCCACCATTTCAACCAGATCATTGCATATGGGACACATTGGTGACATAAGGACCAAACAACGGAAAAGGTTTGCGGCCACTTAAAGATTTCCGGTGAGGAGGTGCCATAAAAATATTCGGATCCTAGGTTGGATCTGGATTTTCCACACTTAGGACCAATTTAAAAGGCTATCCGCAGGGGGGCACCCTAGACCCCGCTTTGGTGAAATAATGTCCTTTGGGGTCGTTAGCCCAATACCAGGTATCCTAATTCCGGGAAGTTGAGATATTGATGACTAGAATAGCCTCTCAATCCCTTGGGGAGAAATTATCTCCGATATGAGGTATGCTCCATCGTCTAGTTACTGTAGGGATCAATGAAGCCACCTTGACTCCTAGTTTTTGGGCCTTTATGTGGATGTACAATTTTGCTGAGGGGAGCCAAAGCGTATGGAGGATGGTGGTCGTATTGTTGTTTCCTATTGTTCGCTACAATCCTGATACAATGAGGTTTTGGTTGGCCCTGATACTCGACCAAGTGTTTGAGGGGTTATTACCCTTTGGTGCAGATAGGAAGTCGACATCCGAGTAATACCTGGCTTTGACTAATCGTGCGGCCAAGGAGGTAGGTTGAGTGACTAAACTCCATGCATGCTTCCTCAGTAATACTGCATTTGCATCTTGCAGGCCCCGAAACGCCAGGACGCCCTCTTTTTTGGGTAGACAAAGCTCCTCCCAATTTTGTCATATAATATGTCGTTTTTTCTATGTTGCTGCCCTTTACCAGAATCGGGCCAGTGCAATATGGATCTTATTTGTAATCGATAGGGGGGGCCCTGAATATGAGTATGACATATGTTTGAAGCGATGTCAATTCAAGAAGTTACCTTAAAATCTGTCCTTGGTTAGTCTTTAATTAAAACTTTAAATTGTGATTCAAGACCTTGGACCCGAGCTCGGAGGAGGAGAACTTCGGGACACCGTGAGAGGACGAGGAAGAGCTAGCCAGGACGTCAGCAGCTAGGGGACGTAGCGGGTGTTTTCTACTTGAGGTAGGGAAAGCACGTAAACGCCACATCGATAACTTAAACCAATACCCCGATCCACAATTAGTCATTGTATCATGTCGGATTGCCCCTAGATCTAGAGGAGACACATACATCGAGCCCAACGGAAACATCCCTAAAGGGACACATATTATCGGAGTCCTCGGAAATGTCTCCAAAGGACCATAGATCATCGGGGCGAAGCAAAAATAACCATCCCCGCAGGGTAAACAACCTCATGTCATACCGGAATTCCTCTCGGCCTGGACGTCTTCCCAGGATTCACATCGGGGTGAACACAATCCCTCGCCTTAGGTACTACCCCACACTAGCATACCCCCTCGGTGTAGGTACCATACCGGACACAAACCATCGGCCTAGGTACTACCCCACACCGGCATACCCCCTCGATGTAGGTACCATACCAGAACACAAACTCCTCTTAGAACACACAACGATAGAATAACACACAATGCAGTCATAATGCAAACCCAGCTTAGCGACCCAACAATCTTATCACAACACGTCGTCAAGAACTCATATTAACAAACACGCTTACCAGCCTAACTTACCAACCGTGTTTCCATCGGTCTATCACTCACCCGATCATACCATTTGACACAATCAGTTTACATACAAGCATTCATTCAATCAATCATAACACAGATCAACAATTTATAACACAATCATCACAATTTATCTAGTTTAGTTTGACTCTTATAATAACCTAAAGACTAAGCAAGCAACGGCATACGAGGCAATCGAACACAATCACAAACAGTCCTAAGGCTCGTCATGGCCATTCTACCAACACGGCAATTTCCCAAGTATTGAAAGCGATTAAACTAGTGAATCTCATCCTATATGCATACTAGACTTGTCAGGTTGTTATCGTAATTGAAAAACGATTATTCTAGTGAATCACATCCTATATGCGAGCTAGGACCTTTCCGGTTATTATTATCCTATAGGCATACTAATAGCGTTCTTTAAATTAAATGAGGAGTTTAGTACTTTCCCTACCTCAAGTAGAAAACAACCGCTACGTCCCCTAGCTGCTGACGTCTTGGCTAGCTCTTCCTCGTCCTCTCACGGTGTCCCGAAGTTCTCCTCCTCCGAGCTCGGGTCCAAGGTCTTGGATCACAATTTAAAGTTTTAATTAAAGACTAACCAAGGACAAATTTTAAGGCAACTTCTTGAATTTAATTCTAAGAACAAGGACTAGGGCCAAAAGGTGAACTGGGCCCAAATTAGGCCCAATTCGGATGGCCCACTATTCTGGAACCAGGCCCGGAATCCGACCCTGTGCGTGCCACCGACTGGCCCGGGACAAGACCGGCCCGGAACCAGACACGGTCCGCGCAGCGTTCCGTGCCGGTGCCTGGACCGTTCCGTTCCGCGTTTCATACCGTGCCGGGACCTGGCCCGTTCCGCGCCGCGTACCTTGCTGGAACCTGGTCCGTTTTGGATCCCATTCCGTGCTAGACCAGAGCAGGTTCTCTCCTACTTCCCCAACTCGTTTTTCTGCGAAAACCAACACCAAAACTCCATTTCCAGCACCATCCAACTTCAAAACAGTCATCAGAAAAACCCCAAACTTCAATACCCTCCATGGGTTTCATCAAAGCTTCAACAAACACAACAACAACAACAACAACAACAACAACCTATCTTCACTAATTTTCCACCAAAAGCAATCATCTAACAATACCAACCACAAGACCAACAAGTTCTAACCATTTCTAGGCAAAACCCAAGTAAACCCATGAATTAAAATGCAAGGAAACGAGATTGTGATAGTGTACATACCTTTAGATGGAAGAGATGAAGAAGAAGATGGGTTTTTGGAGGAATTTTGGGTAGAGATTGACACAAAAGGGACTCCTTTTCTCTTACTTCTTCTTCAAGAAACCATGGAAGCTCCAAGCTCTCCTCTCTCTAGCTATTTTCAGCTGCAACAAAGAGAAATGAGCTGATTTGTTGTCTTCCAATGCCTTAAAAGACCTAGTGGTGGAAAAAACCAAAAACCTTTTAGTTCTTATCCCTTTAAGGACAACTAGTGAGGGTACAAGGGTCATTTTGGCCTCCTTTCCTCTCTCCCAAGCTAGCATGGACAAGTTTCCATGTATGGACCAGTTGGACCTTAAATAAATCCAGCACTTTAAATTACTTAGGTTTTAGTGGATAAAAAGTCCCGGTTTGACCAAAAATTGACATGTCCAATATTACAGTCAAATCAAAGGAAATGGCCCAACTAAGCCAACCGTGATGACGACTAAGATTTTTGGGCCCCGGAAAGGTCCCGAATGACTCCCGGAGTCATCGGTTGACTTTTCCGGCCGAAAGTCAACTTCGCCAAAAGAACACCGGTTCGACCGGGATCGACCGAGGGCTGTTCTTACACCTACATCCTTTGAACAATATAAGTAGATGGTGGGTTGTGCTCCTGTGGAATGCTTTGCTCCGACGAGGTTGTCTCAACTGAGGAGCTATTGGTTGAGAGAGAACCATCATTTTTTTCGGTCCATCTACTCGTTGTTAGTTAATTTTAATAAAAAAGTATAAATAACTTCATGTCACCTCATTGTATTAAAGTTAAACATCAAATCATAACCCACATATATGAAACGTATAAGATATAACAGGTTTCACCTTATTAATTCTCAAAATGTATCAAAATCTGTTAAGTGTGACTAACACCGTAAAATACCAGTCACATGCTTGTCATGTGTTCTAAAACTTTCCTAAAATGAAAACTTCAACTTTTCGTTTATTCTCAAATCATAACTTCAACTTTTCGTTCATTGTCAAATCATAATCATTGACTATCAACTTTTCTTATCACTCACTTAACGGTTGTTAGGCTTGCGGATGAAAAATGCAATAGTTGTTAGTTAATGTTACTACATGACAATCTACGTTTGCTTAACTAGGATTTAGCAATAAACGAAAAGTGTAAGTACGGACATGGAGTAATCCCTAAAAAGTATCCTTTGTTTCAAAAAAAATCCGTGTACAATTTTTAATATAACATACGCCTGTTACTTAAGTAGAGGAGGCATATATACAAAAAAAAAAACATTAGTACAAAGATCAAGCACGAAACCACGACTAATTACTGAAAGTCTAAGCCAATGGATGAATTATAAATAGCGAAATTACAACGTTGATAACAACACATAATTTGAACTCATCTCCAACCTGGTTATGGTATTACAGACTAGACAAAATGACTTTCGACTTTTGAACATGATCGGTGGATAACATGGTGCCGAGCTCCTTCTCAAATCGTTCCATGGCACCCCTTGGTAAGCACATTGGCACCACTACTCCATCCTCTCCGTTTTGTTTCCTAAATGGTATGAAGAAACTAAGCACCCCCGCTAATGCCTCTAATCCCCCATAGGCCGATCCACCGTACGCCGCCTTTCCCCACCCAAAATCCACATCCCCAAACCCCGCCCTTGTCACATCCGACACAACATACGTTCTAGCAAATGTACAGTGAGGTCGTCCTTTAATTGTTAATAAATCTGCCAACGATTGCATGTACTCTTGCGTGACTTCAGCCTTGGCCTTTCTCACCAACTCCAGCGCGTACCCCAACGGGTTCACGCACAACTTTTCAGCGGTTGTCAATGCCACTGGACTTGCCATCGCGTTACCGTAAAACCCCTTTGGGACCGGAGGGTTACATTTTATGCCACGCGCATTCACGGCCCACATGACGCGTACCTCCTCTCCGGGATCGGTCTCGAGTGCCATGGTGCGACATTTCCACACACAAGCTAGGAGCACCTCGAAGGTGGAATATAGGCCCAACTGGTCAGGCAATAACTTGCGTAGGGCCGAAACTTCGGATTTGCCGAAGAAGAAAGTGCGATCAATCGTGTCGACAAATGGCGGGATGGGGCCTTCCACCTCATCGTACTCATGGTGTGTACACGTCACTCGAGGGGGGTCTCTCGCATGAAAGAACTCTCTCTTCCATACGGGAGGAATTGAGGGGGCACGTGCACCACGTGCCATCTCACCTATTGCACTCATAAATTGGACGAAGCCGGGTGCATCCGCCATGGTGTGGTTCAAGCGGAGGGCAAGGATAAAACCGCCGCATTGGAGACGCGTCACCTACAATGAATATGATAAGTTATATATGAGTATATATATATACAAGGGAAAACGTCGTTTCCCAATCTTTTTGAACGTTTAGTTATCAATTCCTAACTGAGGTTGATCTGTTTGTAAGAACATACCACCTTTTGTGTTAGGAATTGTAAAAACTATCATGTTTGAGCTAAGAATTGCCACAAAATGTCGATTTCGGTTAGAAAGTGATAACTAAATGTTAAATAAAGTTGGGAAACGATATTATCCCTATATACATATATACTATCCACTGGAAATCATGCATCTACATCTTTTATAAACCAATGAAACAAAATAGATGGTTTAGACTTAAAAAACATTAATGACATGAATAGTAAATATGAAAAACTTTTAATTTATTTTTATCATTAAATCTCCTAAAAAGAATATTGTATTGTGACCATTAGAGATGGACATCGATTGGTGATGACACTGACGATTATTTCCGACGACTAGAATGATACATTTAGTTCTCATAAATCCGACTTGAAGACGAATTAAATACTTAGATTTTGAACGGCAGGTGGTGATACATTCATGGGATAATTTCACCTCAGTACCCTAAACTTTCATTAATTCATGGGACAATTCCACTTTAGTACCCTAAATCTTTCATATTTCATTTAGAGTACCCTAAATCTTTTTTGTGTCACCTCAGTACCCTAAATTTTCATTAATTCATTTAGAGTACCCTAAATCTTTTTTGTGTCACCTCGGTACCCTAAACTTTCATTAATTCCATTTTAGTACCCACCGTTAACTTTACATATGATTTTTCATCCAAAACATGTAAAATGACCATACTACCCCTTACCAACAACCAAAATTATGGTAAATTTAACGGTGGGTACTAAAATGAAATTAATGAAAGTTTAGGGTACTAAAATGGAATTAATAGAAGTTTAGAGTATTGAGGTGACACAAGAAAGATTTAGGGTACTCTAAATGAAATATGAAAGATTAAGGGTACTGAGATGACAAAAAAAAAGTTTAGGACACTGTAAATAAAATATGAAAGATTTAAGATACTGAAGTAGAATTAACCCGACATCCATACGTTTGTGGAGCTCGTCATACCAACACTCATTTTTGGGCTTTTTCATAATTTCGACTGTCTGGTTAGTCATCAATAATATTCATCGATGTGTAAGTAGTAGCAAAATGCAAGGGGTGGTTGAACTCCAAAACAGTGTAAGTAGTAGCAAAATGGAAGGGGTGGTTGAACTTTGGGTTTATGAACTATTTTCATGCAATTTACAAATGATTTTTTTAGTGCGAAATCTATCCTAAACAAGCCAATCAGGCGCAAACAAAGTGGGAATGCACAAACTATTCTGGTAGGTTTGCAACCAATTTCCATATGATTTACGAACCATTCTTATAAGTTTGCAAACCACACTAACTCCCGAAAAACTTGTAATATATTAATCCTTTCAGTGGGATTAACCACGTCTGATGAAGGAGAAGGAGTAGTCATTCTTCTCCTTCTATTCGATTCTCCTTTCGGCTTTTGATACCTACAGCAAGATTGTGACACAGACCAAGGTTGTAGCAGGTGGGTATGTCAAAGAAGAAAAGCATTTGTAGTCGCCATCGTCGTTCTAGTAAGTTTGGCTCGCGTGTGTGTTTCATAGAACATGCTAGTGAAAATTTCGTGCGGAACCTTCAATATGAATCGTCGGAAGCTTGGGTTCGCCCATTTTTGATCCGTTTAGTGAGATTGAAACATGTAAGGTTCTTCATCGTTCAAATCGCCCAGGCCAGCTTTTTAGGTTCATCTGTTTCACCTTGCCAGCGGCCGCTTCTCAGGCTATCGATTTGTTTTTGCAGATTTATTTTAGAAAATGGCACTTATGTCTTTTTGTATACTCATTTTACCTCACTCTTAATCGAACATCATTCATTCTCTATTATGTACCTATCTCTATTTCTCCAATTTTTTCTATTTTCAGTCGTTACCATCCGTCCTTTGGATAAATCGCCACCTTGTGAAGTCAAAAACCGGTTTGTAACTCTCAATTCCTTTCTCCCTCATCTCGTCCCGCTAGTTAGGAAGCGCCTTTGTGAATAATAGAAGATTTGTGTTGCGGTTGGAGAGATCAACGGTAGAGCAAGGTCACTGAAATCCTCGCTCTTTCGCAACCACCTCACATCCAACCGTCACGTCTCTCCCCGTAGTTCCAGCCATTCTATTGCAGTTGTGTACATCGAGTTATGGAATACCTTCTCCCGCACATTCATGGTTCTTCGTCATCGTCAACACCATGAGCAGAGCAGGACGGAGTAAGTATCCCCATGCACACTCCGATGGAGTTGGGGGCGATCATTGGCCTTGGCGAGTGATGCAGTCCTAATTGAGAACAGAAAAGGTATCGGTGTTCGCATTCGACAAAGTCCTAGCCTATTTTGGGTTGAAACGGGCTTCCAAGAAAAACTCATGCCTGATGGTTTTCGGCCTTTCGAGGTCATCTGGAGGGTTAAATTCGTATTTTTAGAAGTCCAGATATTATTTCCTGTTTTTGTTTCCTGTTTTTTATTTCCTTTATTCGAATTAGGGTTTTGGGGTTTAGTTTCCTTATTGTATTAGGACTTTGGGGTATTAGTTTTCTATATAAACAGTTGATAGCTTTCATTGTAAGGAAGACTTTTATGAAATAAACACAAAAAAACGAGTTTCTACTCAATTTATCTCTTTCAGTATTCTATTGAATCAACGAATTAGGTATCTATCTTGCTCGGTATTATTCGTGAATCAACGAGTTCGATAAAGAATTCTTCCTTTCCGCCCCGCACTCTGCATCAACGAGACTGCTTGGTAAACGTCGCCTCGTCATTCTCCAGTGCAGATTGCCTCGTATCCGGTGTTTGATAATCCAAATTTCTTTCCTTAGGGGTCTGTATCACGAAAATCATATGTTCATCTTTGAGGCTAAACGTAGTTGTCCCCTTCCGAGTTTGTCGGGTGACCGGGGTCTCATTTGGGGTGGTCTGGACGGAAGATTTTCCCCTGTCTTTCTGGATCTTCTCCAATTTTGGAACGAGTGGGTTCATCCTTCTATGTATAAGTTGATCCATGGTCGGAGAAGGTGGCAAGGGTGGGTAGGGGTACAGGGTCCATTTACCTGGGTCCAAGTGTGGAACACCTGTTTATACAGGAGGTCATGTATCGGTGTCGGGAGGGCCAGGGCGACGGGGGGGGGGGGGGGGGGGGGGGTGGCGGCAATAGGTCTCGGTGTCTTTATCATTCTCTGTGTGTGTGATTTTCATATGTCACTCCTTGTTGGCGTTATGTTTGGTCGAAATGGGTTCCGTCCAAGTCCTTCTAATTACATTGCTAGATTTGGTTTGTTTTAAATTTTAAATTTTAAATTCCTAATTTTTATTTTTATTTTTATTTTTTAGTGGTGGTGTGTTTTTAAGGTTTGTTAGATATGATTCTATTACATTTGCGGTATTTTTTTTTTTGTAACTGAGTGTAAATTTCTAGAACTCCAAATGTTAAGCTCTAAAACACCATGTATAATATCTGAACACTGATTCAAAATTTGGGATCAAATACAGAACATTTGATATAAGTTTTTTAACATATCCAATATAAAATTTCTAAGACATGATTAAAATTTCCGAAATACCCGACATAAAATTTTGGAACATCAACTATAGAATCTTAAAAAAATCAAAATTTGAAGGAATACTACAATAAAAGTGAAATAACAATACTAAAATTGATAAATATGGGCATTAGAGAATGATATTTAAGAATTTTTAGGACAATGAAATGCTATAAATTGTTTTTAAGACAGTAACATATAACTTAAAAAATATAGAATAGTGAAATGAAATTAGACCTAAATATTATAATAGAGTTTGAATGTTATCCTCGATTATGTGTACTGTCTAATTAAGAAAGGGAAGAAAAAGTACCTGAATAAGCAAGAGAGGGCAGTTGAGGACACTAGCAGAACCAGGAACATCGAAAAGCAGCTCCTCCAAGCATGGAAAAGGAGGAAGCAAATCGCCGAAGTCCTTAAGCGCCACATCGGCATCGGCCTCAATGAACATGACACCCTCTCCGGTACAGTCCACGGAGAGCTTCCGGCCAGGGCCTTCCCGGAGGCGGCCAGCGAACGGATAGTAAAAAACAAGGGTTTGAGCAAGTGCCTCTCGGATGACCCTAGCGGGGTCCTTCCCCTCCATGGACGGGACATTCCTATAGAACTGTATCCCCGGTACTTGGAACCGAAGACCCTCATGGTCATCGATGTCCGAAAGCGGCTTCAGTTCTCGGGGCGTCGGCTTCGCCGGAGCAACCAGCTCCGCCTCATGCCTCCGCACCGAGAACAGTAGAGTTGGTCCTCGTGCCATATTATTTGGACTCCGACTTGAGTGAGACTAGTGTGTTTTCTGTGTCCGGTAGTGTTGTGTTATGATGGATCTATGAAGGGATATATTTATAATGACAACAACCTTTTTCTATTTATTTTTTATTTTTTATTTTTCTCTTTACAGCAATTACATGTGAATTTCTATATTTATGGCTGCTATTGACTCGATAAGGGGTTAGACTATTTTATGTAAACCAAACAAGTAAGTATGCATACGCTTGGGGGCGGGGTGTGGAAGGTTTGGTTGTTAAAGATCCTGGTTTGAGAGTTTTCGGTTTTATTTTCGGACGACGGAAGCACGATTTTAGGTTTGGGGTAATGAGCCCTGGTGTTTCGACGGGCGTCTCCTTTTGCTCGGAGAGCTGCACCCATGTGCTCGGGAACTTCCCGCGTTGGACCGCTTGTAGCTATGGGTCCATGTTCGGGGTATGTTGTCCTTCGTTCAGACGAAGGCAATGTGGGAGGCGATCGGGGATGCCTTGGGGACGTGTGTGGAGGTACCCTACGATCAGTGGGGTATGTGCTGGGGTGGAAATGTGATTGTGCATTTTTGGCAACTTGTTGCACGTCCTCTCAAGCGAGGACTGGTGTTGCGGTTCAAGGACTTCCCGAATCTCGTGAAGGTCGACCTCACCTATACGAAGCTCCCGAACTTCAGCTTCAATTGTGGGAGAATTGGTCATGTCGAGAAGGATTGTGGGCTAGAGTTGCGGGGACCCTGAGGCATGATACCTCTATCCTGGATTTCAAAAAGGACGGCTGGTGAAGCCGTATGCGACAAACTGATTTGAGCACCCTCCGCTGATAGTGCCCCCAGGCTTTGGGAGGGTTCCCCGAGCACTGTATCTAAGGCTCCTCTTCTCGAGGGAGGAGCTCGTGTGTTTCCCCGAGCATTGTATATAATCATACAGGGCCTCGGGTTAGCACCCAGCCCGGGAAAGTAGATCCCGGCTGGAAAAATTTGGTGACCGACCAGCTCTTTGGTGGCAGGGTCACTGAAGTTTCAATGCACATTCCGTCTGGGCACAAAGATAGTGAAGGAGCTGCTACCGGAGGGGTGAAAAGGACTTTTGTTGATGCTTCCCCTGGCTTCAGGGATTGACTTTGGGAAGGGTCCTTGGTTAAAGTCTTGCCTCCTAGTCCCTACTACTGATGCAGTCCATGCTCGTGACTTTGAGCAAGAATTCTAGTACCATCTTCTTATCCCCACATCTTTCCTTCCTGCCTATATGGCGTTTCAATACCATCCATGACGGTTCAGTACACATTTTTTTTATGTGTATGTTCTTTTCTAGTGGTCAGGGAGTATGTTCCTAGGCGTATACCTATGTAGTTGGATTCTAAATTTATGACATTGTACCTTTTAGTACAAAAACTAAATACATGTATTCTCTTACACACTTAGTATTAATATATAAACTATACTCGCATGCTCTATGAGCTCGGTTAGGATTTTCCTCTTTGTTGGGGTTTTTTTGAGCGCCTCTAACCACCGCGATGTTGTCTCCCTCTCGTCATCAATGATGCGCTTCTAGATCTTGTTCGGGTCTTCCTCTGCATCTCCGATGGTTGCCGTATGGCTCACCTCGACATCAATCAACCTCCCCGCCTCGGAGCCCCTCGACCTCCCTGTACCAGATCATCTCTCCTAATCAAGCCCCACCGTCTTTAAAGTCGATACCGGTGCGTCCATCTTCTTAGCCTCCACTGATGCACCTTTCTCAACCTCTCTCTCGATTCTGGATCAGGCTAATCGATTTGGTCTTTTGTATTTTATCTAATTTCTTATTTACATTGTCAATGACTAGTGAGCAGAGATTCAGAGACTTTTCCTGGTAGGGAACCCTAATTCACGTATATCATCCCAATAAAACTGCAGAGTTCAAGGACCTACATAAGAAGGGTCCCTGTTTAAAGCCGATTCTCTCTATATTACTGATGAGATCAGGTTCGGTCGCACAACACCAGACGAAAAGAGTCCTCCCAATAGGACAAAACAACGTTCTGCCAACACCTTGAGTAGTCCTCATCAGTTTCGAAAGCTCCGTAGTTTACGTTTTGTTTTCCTTTGTGGATTTTTACAAACCGTGGTACACGGTCCATGTCTGAGAGATTTTTTCGGGGGCCTACTTGTCCTCAAACGTAAAATAACTCATTTTAGGTATTAATGAAATCCATATATTTCGTTCAAAAACATATAAACTATCATTCGACGTTAAGTTTCGGTGGTCAAACCCCTTGTTTTTAATAAGTTTCTTATACTAAATCTAAACTATAATCTAATTTAATTAAGATTGGAGAGATAAAGATGAAATAAATAAATCTCTATTATTTTCTTTCCTTATCGAGAATAAGTAGCCTTGTATGATTGATACTTTAAGTATTAGTTGAATTTTACATAAAATATATACACATACATCATACATGCAGCAAGGAAATATGATATGTATGTAGGTAGTCTTAAATTAATGAGCTGATTCAGTTGAATTTGTTGCTTATTTTTTATTTTTGAAACAGTTGTCTTGTTGTTTATTTTTTATTATTGAAACAGATGTCTTGTTGTTTATTATATATAGTTTGTAATTACACTCCAAATTGACATAAATGATGTTGATTAATCCTTGCACATGCAATTTTTCTGATGCATTTGTACTGTAGTATTTTGAAACCAGCGGATTATTAGAATAGGCCACAAAGGTTTACTGAACATATTCGAGGGGTGGCATCCCATGATACAAGTCTTACGAAACGAATAGTAGGAGCATGTGGTCTTGTTGGCAGAAAGCGAACAGCAAGACTTCGTTGGATACCTTCCGGCAAGAAAGAAAAGGTCGGGTTCCCCGTGGTTGGAAGGCGACCTCTCTTATATTGGGATAAAAGACGACGAGTGTGATGATTACTAATAGGATCCTTTGGTGGAGTTAGGCAAGCCTAGAAAGCCGACAAATGAGATCCCCCACCTGAGGGGACGAAGATTGTGGCGCCTATCACCGAAGCAAATGGTAAGCTGGTAGTAAACTTGGTCGTACATTATTTTATTCAGTTTGAATATAAAAATAAGATTTTAATTTTAAAAATTAGATTACTTTGATAAATATTTTTTAAAATATAATTCAAATTTAGAATGGTAATTGTTAAAAAAAATTAGAATTTATAAAAAAATTATACTTCATCTATTCAAAATGCAATTTAAAGTTTCATAACATTTTTTTTTATTTTCAATTATGATTTAATTTTTTATTATCATTTAGGAATATATTGGTGTATTTTTTGAAAAATTAAAAGGGAAGATATTATGGTATTTTTTAAGTTACAAAGAGAAATTCGTCCTAAAATGTAGTCTTCTTTTCTTTTCTTTTTGATAAGCTCGAAAAATTTATTAATAAGACTGATTCCAAAAGGAAATCAGAATGCCATGTTTAAGAAAAACAGGGTGAAAACCAACGATTACAGAAGGGCTCCAGTAAGGGAGCCAAAAGTCCTAGCCTTTTCAAAAGGAAACATAGAACAAAAAACCGATAATAGAGAAAACCCCGCCTATCCTCGTCGTCTGATCATGGACGAGTCATCGCAGCCTTCTTGGCAGCCAACTCACGAATTTAAGTCCATGCATCAGGAGACAAATTTTACGGCTTGAGTATTTCCAGTGCAGACTTGCTCAACTTGTTTCCCAATATCGACGGGACAAACATACCGTTGTCTATCAGAAACCTTTGGTTTACAACTCAAGATGTAAATTTCTGTCAAGTGCTTAGGGGGACGGCTCACGCGTTTCGAAATGACCAGAGCATCCTTCCACGGAGATGTCATCTGTTGTACAGGTTGGCTAGAAGTACTAAACAGACTTGGACTGGATTGTTGAAGAAGCCCAAACTCAGACCCAACCTCACCCTTTTGAACAGGCCCAGAAATAGTTGGGTTGGATAGAACAGACCCATCCCCACCCTTATGAATTGACCAAGAAACACTACCATTCGCCCCAATTGGAGTCGGCCCAATCACAGGCACATCCGCTCCAGCACGTGCAAACCCAGGCCCTCCAGCAACAGTATTGTCTTCCTCCCCACGTTCAACGCGATCACTGGATCGCGATCCCGAGAAGTCAGGGATCTCGATCTCAGTCTCATCGAGATCGAGGGAATCGCGTCTCAAACCAATCTCCGTAGCAGCCTGAAAATTTGAAACCCCTTGATCCATGCCGTGAACATTCTTCGGCGAGTCTACGGTATCAGTCGTCCCGCCAGGCTCCTATACACCCAAAACACACTCCACATTGCCCTGAACATCCACCCCCTTTGTGAAACGATTCACCTGAGAAGATGACTCTTTAGTTTTGTTAGGGTTTCTCCTGCGTTTTGTTGTTATGATGAAGTGTGTGGTACTTGTATCCTCATCTCATGTCGAAGTTAGAGAAACCAGAGGTCGTAGGAAGTCTGACCGGAGGAGGCGGGCTATCAAAAGAAACAGATTTAGAGGAGACATAGCGTCATCTAGTTGGCGGTGGTGCAATCTAATTAGGGTACTAAAACTAACTTTTGGTATTAAAACTGTTCCTTAACTCATAGTAAGGGTAGTGAGATGCCACAAACTATTCTTAGGGTAGTGAGATGAAATTTAAGAATTTTTAGAATAGTGAGATGCCACAAACTATTTTTAGGGTAGTGAGCTACAACTTATGAATTTTCAGGTAGTGAGATAAAATTAACCCAAAAACATATACTCATGAAAACTAAAACATAGTTATCTCCTGCAAACACAAACCCTTCACTCCATGAACACCAGAAAACAATCCAAAAGAAAAAGAAAAAGTACAATTACCAAAAGCTTCTCTTTCTAAATACATAGCTCCAGAAAAAAATTCAGCCTTCAAGTTGAAAACATGTTCTTGATTGTGCCATTAACATGTCAAGTTGATTATGACGTGTAATATAATTCAAAATTCGAAATTTTATTGCCCATTGGATTCAGAATTGAATGTAAAACTGAAAAAAAAAGTGTGATTGAACTCTCCGGCAGCTCGGTGAACGTGCAGCTCGATCTCTTGGATCCTCCGGTGAACTTCCGGCGAAGCCGACAAGACAGATTTGGTTTTGGACCTTTTGTCTCCTCTCTGTTTGTCTCTGTTATCATATAATTGAGAGGAGTTAAATATCTGAGTATGCAGAGCTCGACGGTCCACAATAACAGCACATGGTCACGCACAGCGTTCGAATGAGTACCAAATAAATATCGATCACGTACCCACGTGTCACTTTCGCATTCGCTGCTCTACCCAGACCGTCCAATCTTCTTCCTCTCCTTCTCTTTCAGAAGATACCGCGCCTCTCTCTCTCGCAGGCAGAGAGATAGACGGGCTCAGCAATCAATGGCCAAATCGGTACTGGTCCCTTCTTCGTTCTCAGCCGTCGTCGCCAGAGCTCCTCCGCCTCCTCTTCTGCGACACCGTTCCGACTTCCCTCCGAATCACACCGTCTCCTTTGCCTCCTCCAACTCCGGCTACTGCAATTCGGCGTCTCTTGTGGTCTGCTCTCCGCCCTCACTCCTCCGCCGCCACCGCCGCCTCAGCCCCGTCTCTGCTCTCGATTCCGACATCCCTGAGCCTCTTCACGGCGAGGTACTCCCCTGATTGCTTCTCCATTTCCAAATCCAGTGTTTTAATTGAAGATCATCGATAGAGGTTTCAATTGTATTGAATTAACTCCTTTCGAAGGTTAAGAGCGAGAGCTTCGCGCACTGGGATTCATGGACCGCCAAGTTCTCCGGAGCTTCAAATGTCCCCTTCCTCTTACTTCAACTGCCGCAGATCATTCTTAATGCTCGCAATCTGTTGGCTGGAAATAATGCTGCACTTCTAGCTGTTCCTTGGCTGGTAAACCATTCATTTTTCTTCTTTCTCTTCACTGATGGACCTATGAGTTTTATTCCTGAGGTCTCGATGATCAAATCAAGTGTGTTTCACTGTAGGGCATGTTCACTGGTTTGCTTGGAAACCTTTCATTGCTCTCCTACTTTGCGAAGAAGAAGGAGAAAGAGGCTGTTGTGGTCCAAACCTTAGGAGTTGTATCAATATTTGTGGTGTTCTCTCAGCTGGCCATGGCGGAGGCAATGCCTCTCCCTCTATACTTCACCACTTCCTTTGTGGTCGCTACTGGTCTTGTTTTAAATTTCATGAATTACTTTGGTATGCTCAATTCTCTCATTTGGAGCTTATGGGAAGATTTCATCACTGTTGGTGGACTCTCTGTGCTTCCTCAGGTAAGCTAGTCTCTATGGTGTAATGTACTCTTGCTAAAAACAATTATGCATCACTTATTTTATATGTTTTAGTTTCTTTCTAATTATAATCAGTGCCTGTGGTATACTATATATACATCTGAGTGCAGATTATGTGGTCTACATTTGTTCCGTATATCCCAAATAGTATTCTGCCTGGTGCAGTAGCATGTTTCATGGCTCTGGCGGCAGTTTTCATGGTAAGTTTCATATCACCATAGTTAACAATGTTAATGAAATATCATAGATGGGTGGAATATTGTTATTAAATACTCCCTTCGTCCCAGAATAAGTGTCTCATTTCCATTTTATTTAGTTGGATTGGCCATGTATTACCAATAAAATCCTTCCACGAGTTAGCTAGTTTCAGTTACCACATTGGAAGAATGTGGATTAAGTGGCCACTTGATAAGCCATATTGAGGCCTCTACCCATCAGCTTGAGTTTTTGGGTTGGATCGGGCTTTAAGAAGGACATGGGATCACGTTGAGATGGAGGGTGACTGAACATTTAGAGAAATGCATCCGGGGTGAGAGCAAAGGGAAGGCCTTTGGTTCTAACTCCAAACAATAGTTTTTGAAGAATTATCGGTAACAAATGAGCTATTGCAGCATTTGAATTAGATATTTATGTGTAATAACTAAGTAATAAATGAGCAATTGCAGCTTGAGTTTTTTGGGTTAGATCGGGCTTTAACAAGGACATGGGAACACGTTGAGATGGAAGGTGACTAAACATTTAGAGAAATGCATTCAGGGTGAGAGTAAAGGGAAGGCCTTTGGTTTCAACTCCAAACAATAGTTTTTGAAGAATTATTGGTAACAAATGGGCAATTGCAGCAATTAAATTAGATGGCCATTTATGTGCGATAACAAGGCAAAATTGAAATTGATTATGCTTAGTCTTGTGCGCTCCCTCATTTCAAGGGTTTGTGTGATCATAAAGATTCATACCATCACCACCTGCATCAGCCGGCCTTGTCTAGTTCAGCGTTAGATGACTATGCACAGTAGCTTTAAGGAGCAGCGATGGTACAGATTCTTAGTTTCTCACCATGTAGTTGTTAGATGTTACACCTTAAAGTGTTCGGCTAAAACCTTCGGACTTTTTATGTGAGCTATTTTTGTAGCTTAAACTAAAAAGGAGAATTGCAGGCACGAACAGGCAGGATGTCAGACAAAGGTGTCAAATTTATTGGAGGAATATCAGGATGGACAGCTACCCTTCTTTTCATGTGGATGCCTGTTTCACAAATGGTACTCTATTTAGATACATATTTCAGAATTTGGACATATCCAACCGGCAACATATAGTTTATATGTATGTGTAACCAAGATTTCTATTTCCTATTCAGTGGACAAATTTCTTGAATCCTGATAATATCAAAGGCTTGTCAGCAATTTCAATGCTGCTTGCTATGATTGGAAATGGACTTATGATCCCTCGGGCACTTTTTATCCGAGATTTCATGTGGTAATGTTTCTCTACACATTGGACCCCTGAAGTATTTAATACTGTATAATGTAGTTATCTCATGGTTAATTTTCTTATTATATTGTAGACAACTACTATCAAATTTTATGTGAAGACTGCCCTCACACAAATTCGTGCTAAATGTTACTGCAGGTTCACTGGTTCAACCTGGGCTACTCTCTTCTACGGATATGGAAATCTTGTATGCTTGTTCTGGTAAAGCTTATTCTACTACATGGAATATCTGGTTTAGCTGCAGTTCTAGTTTTGTACAGTTCACTTTATAGTAACTTTGTTGTCATCTGTATCGTGATTCAGGTTCAATGCTATCAGCAAAGAGTTCTTACTTGCAGCTACAATTGGTTTATTTTCTTGGATAGGTGATCTCTCTCGTCTTCGAGTATTGCCAAAACTCAAACGTTCTACTGATAATATATGCTGAACTTACATTCTGGTACTGCATTTCCTTATTGATATACCAACAGGAATGGCTCTTTGGAGAGATACTCAAGTATATGGATACAGCTCCCCTTTAAGATCCCTGAGAGAATTGGCTTTTGGGTATTCAAAGTAAGCAGCTGCTGATAAGAGTTTATTTTTGGTTAGCTCTACTGTGCTTGGGATCATATCAGTTGTTGAGCACCACTACCCCTACCCACAAGGATCATATTAGCTGTTGAGCACTTAGCTGAACTTTATTAGTTGTAAATGATTGTATTGTAGAGAGGATTAAGGAGAGTCCTTTTCAGTTTGTGTTTCTGTATATGATTTATTACTTGCATTAATGAGAGTATCATTATTTATTTTTTGAAAGCTTTGGAGTATAATGACGTTACAAGGGAAAATTACATTCTACTCTCACGTACTTCGAACTATTTCTGTAGAAGGCGGAGCTGACGTTGTGCTGGGAAAATTACATTACAGAATTTTTGAAAATAAAAATAATTTTTAAAAATAAAAACTGAATTTATAAAAAATAAACTGAATTTTCGAAAAAAAATTCATAAAAAATCTAAATTTATATAAAAAAACTGGTTTTATTTTAAAAATAGTGAAAATTTTATTTTAACACCCTAACAATGAAGGGTATTATTGTCATTTTATTTATTTTCAAGGTCTGAACCAATGACATGAGTTTGAAAATTTGAGTAATAGTTAGGGGTATTATGGACATTTTACCTATTTTGGATGGAAAGTTAACAGAATCTGACGGCTGAGTATGAAAGTGAAATTAAAAGTTTGGTTAGAGTATGAAAGTGATAAAATTTATTCCAGAATATCAAAATGAAATTAAATGTTTGACAGGATATTAAAATGAAAATTTTCCTTTTATCCATACTCAAAGTTTCTGCTCGTAAAAGATCACAACATTTTTTCCTAGGATCAAAATTAATAGCCTAAATAGAAAACTACAACTTTCTAACGGTAAATGAAGAACGAGCCTCCATTATTTTTTTTTTTTGCTTGATTCGAAGAACTTTTAGAACATCACAACCTAAAACACACACAGTGGTAAATCATTAATTGTGATAATTGAAAAGTTATCGATTATTCAATTCAATATCAATGATTTGTATAACTTAAATAAAACAACTATTATCAAATTATATTAATTTAATCATTTTTCTAATTTCTCTAACCAAATCAAATTAACAAAAAATATTGGATTCAATTTGATTATTTAACGAAATTGTTGGATTTTAATTCCATGATTAAACATAATATATGTTTATGTTTAAAGACTTTACATAATATTATACTTTTATTATAAAAGACATCTTACACAAATATCATATACCATCAATGCTATATAGTTAAGCTACTTCATATGAAAATCGCTTCTAATTAAAAAAATTATACTGATATCTCCTAATATAATATGTTTATATAGTTTTAAACTAACATAAAAATATTCATTTTTGATACAGATAGGCTACGAGAGAGAAAGTTAGACCTAGCAGAGAGAGCAGCGACGGCTGGTTCTATCGCCGTCGCTGATTGGTTTGGGGTTGGGTGTGATCAAGGTCTAGGACTTGATCACATGGTTATGGGTTGGTCTACTGTGATGGCTCAACCGTTTACACGTCAATTTTTCCAAATCCTTTTGGTTTGGATCGGTGAAGAGGGGACAAAAGGGGGCTACAATGGTGTTGTACCAAGCATGGGCGGCGGCTTTGGGAGATCAAGCCATATGGTTGCTTCTAAAACCCTAGGGCTTGAGTTTCACTTTTTGCGATTAGCCTTCATCTTCTCCGGCGAAGCACTGATGTTCTCAGGAGACATAGATGGAGGCGAGGCGGATCATGAGGATGCTCTCATTCGGGAGCCAGGCAATCCTCTTGATCTGGTTTCGATGGGATCGGAGCCGGAGGAGAAAACTTTCTCGCGGAAACCCATCTCATCGGAGGAGCACGGCGCAGATCTCGTTGCAAAGGATCTGGAAGCACCGGCGGTGGCGCTGACGCCGACGATCACGGCGCGGGAGCAGGAGGCACGTGAACCGTGGCCACCGCCGATGATATCGCCGCTGGTGGTCTTTGCGCTGTCTGAGTCCGGGGGACGGTTGGAGACGACGGTGGCGCTGCCGGGAAAGGAAGCACGGGAGGCTAGGGTTCAGAGAGAATTATCTTGGGCCGAGATGGACATGGGTTACGGGGCGGGCCGAGCTATTTGGGCCATGTCGGGTGGAGCGGGACCCGGTTGGGTTGGGTTTGGACAGGCCCGAGTCGAAGGCAAGCTGGGTTGCGGATCGGCCAGGGGCAGGGTCCCGGGTCGGGTTTCGGGGCGAGTTCGGTGCCCGGAAAATGGAGGAACACCACAAACGGCGAGGGGCGGAATGCACCCTCGCCTAGATCAATGAGGCATTCATGATCCAGTGGGGGGTTTGCCGGTAATACCGCCTCACTGGACGTAGGGTGGCATCGATTCCACCAAGTACCGGCGCAACATTCTTCAATCAGATCGGGAATCAGAAACTTTACGTTTTTAAGGGCCCTCATTATCATCAGAGGGGGGACGACGTCTTCTGGTTCCTCGGGAGGATGCAAAGTCCAACTGAGCCATTTCAGTTCCTGGTTACAGGGCTGTCCGGGACGTCGCTCTAGGGCTTCAGTATTACACTGGAGCATACCTCAGAGCCGATTTATGTCCAATCGGAAACTCCAACTCCAACACTGGACCTGCTCGGTCCGTGCCAATCAGCCTGAAGCCGCTGTATCGGTGATCGGAAGACACTGTCACAGTATTCTCCTCCAAACTACCCTTGATCTCTATAGAGCAACTTTACTTTCAGTTATATTGTTATTCAGTTTTTAGTATTTCAGTACTTTATTTTTGTATGCAACTTTCAATTATAATATAATGACCGTATTTCCTCAAAAAAAAAACATAAAAATATTCAGTTAATTTGATTAATTAAATTATTTAATTATAATAATTAAAATCAAATATAATTTTTGAAATTAATTAAACTAACTTAACCAAATAAACCGTCAAACCTTGTTTTTTTTTAGATTCAAATATGATTATTACTTGGTACGATCGAGCCGTGTCCACACCTGCTCTTGACTCTTGTGTATCCACTTAAAAGACAACGTACTGACACAACGTAGATACAATGTATATCTCAAGTATTTAACACACGTAATTCAGATGACGTCACTTGGTGTGAGGGGGTAAATTTATACATGCCTGCGTCTCCAAATCTAGAGATGCTATATATAATGGGTAAAGTCAAGAATAGACAGGCTTCTTCAGAGTTCACACTTAACAGTAACGTGGCTATTTTTTCCAACATTTGTATAGCATGGATAGTTTTAAATTTACCCATTAATGTTCTTCAACAAGTCTCTGTTCTAGTATTGGAGAGCTTTTAGAGTATCACTACCAAGTACCAACTAGCCTCTGAGTTTCCACTCAAATGATACTGATATAATGAAAGAGCCAACCAATACTAACTATCAACAAGTGGTCAGAGGCGAATTCAGTGTCAGTCATTGTTTTTTTTCTTCTTCACATCTTTGAGATGAGAAGTAATTTTATGTGTATAATTTGTTGGAGTTAGTGTATTGTGATATTGTATATATAGATAAATTACTTTTAATATCCATAAAGTAATAATTGAACCCATGAAACACAATTTTTTTTTTATCAAACAAATTTTTATAATACAACACTTTTGAAATGTAAGGTAAAGTAAAGGGAAAATCCCTTAAAGAGCTTACAAACAAAGACATCATCAATGGAGGATCATAGTAATAACCAAGCTCAATATATTCTCAACAAGGGGAATGAACAAATATACGACGGTCTAAGTACCTGATATGACAACCTTGAAGTAAACACACTAATAAGAACTAACCGGACACAGTCTAAAAACCAGAAAAGACAATCAAAAATTTTCGGGAGAACAATGTCCTCAGGCCAAACCAGTGTGACTAAAACCAGTACACGCACAACCAAAAACAACAACAAACAGTTAAAACATCCACCTCCAAAGAAATCGGCAGCCACCAACATCCACAGCTCTAATCAAGACGAACCTGGTAACAAAATTACCTAAAACTCGTACAAACCTAAACTCACCGGAGACACCAGTACTTCGGCACGTCGGTGGCCAACACCATTAATCGGAAGATTTATCCCTTTGACCCTGACCTAGTCAAATCTGCTAACAAAGCCAACCAATGCTAAACCCTTGATGTCAGCAACACCAGGACCATCGAGCCTCCGCCACAACCGTGATCAGAGGAGAGCAGTTCGACAAAATCAAAGATCATAGAAAGTTATTAAACGAGTGATAGGTCATACCTAAGGGAACAAAGGCAAGCCAGTCGCTAAAGAAATGAGCTCAGATCCGAACCACGATGATCCTCACCGGAAAGGCGAAGAAGCGCGTCTTACGACCGGTTTAGGTATGAGACGCTGATATGAGGAGCAAACTTACACCAAGGCAACGTCTAAGAGCAACCACCACAGCTAGGGTTGACTGTAATTGTGACAATCTTTACCGGAGAAAAAGAAAGCCATCCCACACCAAATAACAGTCAACCCAAAAGAAATCACGACCTTCCAGACGGCCAACAGCGACGATAGAACTAGAGTAAAGCCAATGGCGAACCGGACAACAGGGTGGAGGCTAGAACGTTAGAATTGTAACTCCGGCAAGTTCTCGAGACGAAAAACAACCTGAAAGTTCTGAGCCAACCTCCGTAGTGGTACAAGCAATCAACCGATGCACAGACCAAAGAAGATTGGAGTTGGCAAAAACTACTCGAGGTGCACAGGTTCTAGTAACCCCCATGCTGACCGCACGAGCACGAGCCGAAGAAGGTACTGTAGAAACCCGATCTGGAGAGAAATCCGCCCACTCCAAGCAAAGTCGATGACGACTCAAGTTCTAAACGCCATAACAAGACCTCGCACCTCTCCTTTGTTCACCAAACGAAACAACCATTACTTTAAATCAGAGCAACCAACGAAGAAGGAAGGACCCGTGATATGAGACAAGTGGAGTCCAGCCAAATCTTTAGCAGAAGAAAGAATGGAAGGGGAAAGGAGAAAGAAAAGCGAGAAAGAAGAGAAGAATATCACCACCGACGACAACTATGATCAAAATCACGATCGTCGCCAATAATAAAAATGATGAAAATAATGACCACAACTAGGGTTCAAAAAGAGGGTAAAAAAGTTACGGGTAGTCATGTCTAGCTTAAATAAGTGTGTAATATTATTTCATTTCCATCTCCACTTGATAGCATGGAGTCAATCCATAACCCCCACCAAGAATCAAGGCAACCACTAGTAATAAATATCTATGAAACACAATATAAGTTTGATACAAGTTTGAGATAGAAGGGTTCTTTTAAATTAGACTCTTCATTTGACTACATATATGTATATTAATAATTAAGTATAAATTCGAAAGTTGTGTTGTAAATTAAGTGTTTTATTATAAACTAATAAATCTTAATTATTAATTATTTATTATTAATTTATCGATTAATTAATAAATTTTAGTGATCATATAATTTATAAACTTCTAACTGTAAAATGGTGTTTTGGTATCTTTAAAAGGGTAAACTACAAATACCTACCCAAACTTATAGTATTTAGCTGATACATATCCTAAAGTTTTTTTGTAACTGATACATACTCAGATGTTTAATTTTTTAACAGATAGCCCAAACAGACATGTAAAATGACGAAAATGCCCTCAACTACATTTCAGTAATTACTTTACAAAAATTTTAAAAAAAATCACTTTTGTTAGGTATATATATGTACTTATTAAATCACTTCAGTTTTATTTAAAAAATCACTTCAGTTTTATTTTTTAAAAATAATTTAAAAAATCACTTTAGGGCATTTTCGTCATTTTATCTGTCTGCAGGGGATTTGCGTTAATTTTCGGAACATTTGAATATGTATCAGTTAAGAAAACATAATAATATGTATTTGTAGTTTACCCTCTTTAAAACCTGTACATGGCATACAAATATTTCAAAATCAGAATTTTTTATTTCAAATAAATCTTAGAGGATTCAAGTTAAGCAGCAGAAGTTCAAAAACTGTACATGACAGGACATGTAATTATCAGACTTCTATATAACGTTGTCACTTGTGGAACATTCAAGTAAAGCACCAGATAGCTTGGAAGGCAAGCAATAGTCTAAACAATGGCGACCTGGTTCCTTATTATTCTCCTCCTATCCGTTTGCTTCTCCGCCGCCGTGTTCTCCAAAAGCCGGCGGCCGAAACTCCCTCCCGGTCCCACATACATCCCCATCATCGGCCCTCTCTTATTCTTCCTCTCTATAAAATCCTTCTCCGACGCCGAGCCCATCATCCGCAACCTCTGCTCCAAGTACGGCTCTATCGTCTCCCTCCGCATCGCCCACCGCCCCGCCGTCTTCATCCGCGACCCCTCCCTCGCCCACCGCACCCTCGTCCAGAACGGCGCCGTTTTCGCCGACCGCCCCCCCTTCCCGCCCACCAACCGCGTCTTCAGCAGCAACCAGCACAACGTCAGCTCCTCCTTCTACGGCGACACCTGGCGCCTCCTCCGCCGCAACCTCACCTCCCAGATCCTCCACCCCTCCAAGCTCACGTCCTTCTCTCGCGCCCGCCTCTTGGTTCTCCACATCCTCCTCTCCCGCCTCAAATGTTCCGGTGACCACGTTCGCCTCATTGACCATTCGCAGTACGCCGTGTTCTGTCTGCTCGTGCTCATGTGCTTTGGGGACAGCGTCGAGGAGAAGAAGATCAAGGAAATCGAAGACATCCAGCGCCGACTGCTCCTCAGGTATGGCGGCTTCAGCGTTCTCAATCTCTTGACCAGAGTAAGCAGATTTATCTTTCGTAAGAGGTGGTCGGAGCTGTACGAGATGCGCCGGATTCAGGAGGACGTGTTTGTTCCTCTGATTCGAAAATCCTCCGATCATGACAGAACGTTCGGTCTCTCGTACGTGGACACGCTGCTGAACCTAGAGCTTCCTGACGAGAAGCGGAAACTCAGCGAAGGCGAAGTCGTGAGTCTCTGCTCGGAGTTCCTAAGCGCCGGCACGGACACCACGTCGACGGCATTGCAGTGGATCATGGCGAATTTGGTGAAATACCCAGCAATCCAAGAGAAGCTGTTCGCCAACATCGAGGAGGCCATGAGGGACGCAGGGGTCGATGAGGTGAGGGAGGAGGACCTGCAGAGAATGCCGTACCTGAAGGCGGTGGTTCTGGAGGCACTCAGGCGACACCCACCAACCCATTTCCTCATCCCGCACGCAGTGACGGAGGACGTGAAGGTGGAAGGGTACCTGGTGCCCAAGGAGGGGTCGGTGAACTTCATGGTGGCGGAGATGGGGTGGGACCCGAAGGTGTGGGAGGAGCCGATGACGTTCAGGCCGGAGAGATTCATGAACGGGGATAGGGTGGAGGCCTTTGACGTGACAGGGAGCAAGGAGATCAAGATGATGCCTTTTGGAGCCGGCCGGAGGATTTGTCCCGCTCACGGTCTTGCTATGCTGCACTTGGAATATTTTGTGGCCAACTTAGTCTGGAGTTTCAGTTGGACCGCCGTGGAGGGAGATGATGTGGACTTGTCTGAGAAACAAGAGTTCACTGTGGTCATGAAGACCCCGTTGACGGCCAACATATCACTGAGGTCAAAGTGATGTCTCTTGTAAAACCTTGTTGCTGCTGTTTTTCTTGCTTCTTGTTGGTCTTGTTTCTGGTGTTCTTGTTGTTATCTGGTCTTGTATCTGGTGTTGAGTTTGTACTCTGGTGTTCACCCCGTCTCTTGGGGTTCTTAGTTCTGGTTAGTTGGTTTTCTGGGTTTTGATTCCCTTATAGGCCGACTTTGAGAGGCCTGTGGTTTCTTTTGAAGATCCGTAGCTGGATCTAGCTTGTTTCAATCCTTTTTCACCTCAAAAGAGGATATAAAATTTAAATATGCATTGCCGATCAAAAAAAAAAAAATTGGGAAAAACTATTATGGGCACATATGTATTTAACGTACACATTGTCATAAGGATACAAATTAAAGTGATTAATAATGGAATTTAGTGTGTAGATACCAGATCTATAATTTGTTAATTGTTGAGGACCGAATAACAATTTCAGCTGGACCGCCGTGGAGGGAGATGATGTGGACTTGTCCTAGAAGCAAGAGTTCATGGTGGTCATGAAGACCCCGTTGACGGCCAACATATCACTGAGGTCAAAGTGATGGGGTTTGGGCTTATTGAGTGTCTGTAATATTGTAAAACCACTAATAATTGTTCAGTACATTTGGGAGCTTATTCTCATTGAATGCAGTAATATGAAGAATGAAACTACATGGGCTCTAATTTTCAGTAGGCTCGATATAACTATAATTGAGTGTTCTCGGTAAAAATCATCGAACTTCTATCAGTTCTTGTTACACTTCCCAAAATCATCATTGATTTGTATTTGGGTTCTTAGAGGAGCCTCTAGCAGTTCGACAACAACATATTAGAGGTAAACAATGACCCAATAATCGATATCGAGGATCGTACGATCAAGCCAGATGTACATGAAACAATTTTCTTCCTCCGTGTTCCATGCAATTCTAGGAGAAGTCATTGTTGGTTGATGCGGCAGGAAAACGACAACGAAGCATACTAGAAAAAGGTTGTGAGTGTGAAAGTTCCAGGGCATAAGTTTTCGAAGCACCAATGGCCTTTTATAGTAAAAAATGTAATTAGTTTTATAATTAATTATATTTATAACTTCGGTTCTTCGGTCACCATGTGGTCAAAACTCATATGATTCCTTGTTATGAGTCGTCCCCGGGTGTATTGCGTTGATGTGAAGTGACACTCGGCACTACGATGTCAGCGTGTCGTAGAGTCGCCGATGTTGACATCTTGTCTCTCCGCTCAAACGTTAAACGAAATGTTAAAATCGACAAACGTACATACAACAATAACACAAATAAATGTTAACGACAGACTCGTTAAATTCAGTGTCATATGTTGATCAACGACGCACTATTCCACGTGCCCTCAATAAAGAACTACGACATTGCAACATTAAATGAAGCATGAAGCCCACACGAAATCTCTTTTCTAGTTTTGGAGAATTTTTAGAACATCACACACTAAGTAGAGAACCACAACTTTGCAACATTAAATGAAGTATGAGGCCCACAACAAATCCCTTTTCCTTGTTTTGGAGACCTTTAAGGGTATCACTGCCAACTAGCCTCTGAGTTTCCGTATAAATGTTAGATACGATGAAAGAGACGACCAATACCAACTATCAAGTGGTCCCTCTTAATATCAAGATCATCAACTTAAGAGCATCTACAACGATTAGACATAGCATATACAACGGTTAGACATTACGCAGTGTCAAGGAACAATGTCAAGGAATGCTTTTTGGCTTCCTGACACTGCTTCCTGACACTGCTCATCCAATGATAGTATCAGAGGAGTGTCAGGACAGTTTCAATAATTCAAAAAACACCCCAAATATTTGTAACACTTTTAATTAAAACCAAATACGAATTGCATAACAACTTTTTTATTACAAACAAAATAGAAATTACATTTACGTTGCTGATTAATATTTAATTGCGGCCGCCATCTCCAAATTTTGCCCAAATGTGTTCGATGAGATCATCGTGGAGTTGGTGATGAACATTCCGATCCCGAATCCTTAATCTATGGCCCAGGATACTGTCCCTAGCCACCGCTGGTGGTGGTCCTCTACGTACGGTGTGGTCCGGGACAACAAGAGCTGCAAACGGATCAGTGGGCCACAGCCTCCGCCCATCCTCAACGATCTTGTTGTGTAGGATCACACAAGCAGTCATGATCACTGAGAGTGAGCCCTTATCCCACATTCGGCCAGGGCGAGTAACGATGTGAAACCGGGCCTGTAGAACTCCAAACGCTCGTTCAATGTCCTTCCTACACGCCTCTTGGTATCTAACAAAGCATCGTTGTTTCGGCGTTTGTGGAGCAGGTATGGACTTCACAAATGTTTCCCAAGCAGGATAAATTCCATCAGTCAAGTAATACGGGGTTTCGTATTCTCTACCGCTGATCTTGAACTTCACATCTGGGGCGAAGCCTTTTACTGCTTGGGAGAATAGTGTAGACCTATTGAGCACGTTGATGTCGCTGTTGGAGCCCGGTGTCCCGAAGAAAGAGTGCCAGATCCAAAGGTCTTGGGATGCTACAGCTTCGAGCATGATTGTGGAGACGTTCCCGTGGTCCCTACTTGCGAACAGTGCAGCCCATGCCACAGGACAGTTCTTCCAATCCCAATGCATGCAGTCAAGGCTCCCTATCATCCCCGAAAAGTTGCGCTCTTCGTTGATTCGCAACAACCGTTTTGTATCGTCCACGGTCGGGCGTCGTAGATAGGTCCGCCCGTAAACCTTGATGACGCCAATGCAAAACTTCTTCAGGCAGTCCAACGCAGTGGTCTCCGCCATTCACAAATACTCGTCGCAGGCATCGGCTGGACTTCCATAACAGAGCTGACGAAGTGCTACCGTGCACTTCTGGTGTGGAGTGAAAGAGGCTCTCCCCGTAGCATCCTTGATGTTCCGGAAGTAGGCATACCGGTCACTCAAACCATTCATGATTTGTATGAACATGTCCCTCGACATCCGGAACCGTCGCCGAAATTGTTGGTCGATGTACACCGGTTGAGGCGCGAAGTAGTCACGGATCAACCCTTCGTGTGCATCTTTGCGGTTGCGCTCAATCACTCTCCGCTTTGGTCTCGGCACCGACATTGAGCTCTCGGCCTCATCATCATCCTCACCCATTGGTTGTAAGGCTGCCATCAGTTGATCCTCTAATGCTTGATGTGTTGCCTCCAGAAACCTATTCATCGCGGCGTCTATTTCTTCTTCTGTCATTTGCTTCATTTCGTCTAGCGTTGGAAGATTCGCCATCGAAAAAAATAGAACTAGGAAAAAACTATAGGATTTGGAGAGGAATAGAAGCTTGAAAGAAGAGAGGAGAAGTGAGATTTCAATTGGGGTAGATCTGAATTTATAGGAAGTTGTTGGGCACTATGGGAGTCGGCGTCGCCACGTGTCGGGTCGTCACTAGCCAACCGACTAGCCGTTGGCGTCTGGCACGACAAGACGCGTCGTTGCTAGAACCAGCAACGACCAACAACAACGGCACCGCAGAGACGGCTTCCTGACACGACCAGCCGTGCCTACGCGTCGTGTCAGGGTCGTACCTACGCCAGACACAACGCGTAGGCACGACCCGTTGGAGCTGCTCTAAGTTTAGCCAAACCAAAGTATCAACGCAAACACATTTTCCTCTTGTTTGATGTAAGCAAATAAACCCATGAATCCTTGAGACAGGAACGAACTCGGGAGGTTTGATGCGGACCCATCTTAATATTAAAAACGTCATGTCTAGTTGATTTTAACGTTGTTAAGTAGAGATTAATCGGACTATTATTTTATTACATATTATCAAGAGGAGAAATCAAATATAAACCATGTCTTAACCTAAAAACTAGAGAACCAATCTAAGCAATCTATTTTAAGAATGAAGGGATGAGATGCAATTGAGCAAGGAGATCAAGATGATGCCTTTTGGAGCCGGCCGGAGGATTTTTCCCGCTTACGGTCTTGTTATGCTGCACTTGGAATATTTTGTGGCCAACTTGGTGTGGAATTTCAGTTGGACCGCCGTGGAGGGAGATGATGTGGACTTGTCCGAGAAGCAAGAGTTCACGGTGGTCATGAAGACCCCATTGACGGCCAACATATCATTGAGGTCAAAGTGATGTCTCTTGTAAAACCAATAATAATTGTTCAGTACTATCATGGACACATATGTATTTAATGTACATGTTATGTTGGATACAAATTAAAGTGATTAATAATGAAATTTAATTTGTAGGTACCAGATCTATTGTCACGCCCCAAATTCGGTTATCGCCCGGACTCGAGGCATGACGAGTAATAGAAGACAATGAAATAATAAAGTAACACGTAAATCCTGAAAACCTCCAATAGAAAAGCTCAATCCATAAAATTCAGTGCAAAAGTAAGTAGCCCTCCTGGGGTGTAATAATAAACTTCTACAAAATCTATTCTTAAACGAAAAGGAAACAAAGGTGAAGTCTCTACTGACACCCACACCGAGAAGCTCCCGAGCCTCTACTCCTCAATTAAGCCTGTAAACACAACAATGAACTTACAGGGGTGAGCTTACGCTCAGTAGGGAAAACACATAACAAGGTAAACCTTAACTCCAACAAGATCAACAATAAGGTCAACAGAATATAACTTAACAACCATGAGTAATAAGTAAACCAGTCAATGCCGTGGCACATGAAGTCTCCACCCTCCGATCCACATGATGTGTCCTCTCGGATTCTCCCTCAAACCCAGAGGAGACGCATAACATTGAGGCGACCGGAAACAACCCTTCGGGGCGCTTATCGTCGGGATTCTCAGAAACGTCTCCAAAGGATTTTATGTCATCGGGAACCCAGGGCCATACTCCCGTAGGAGCGCACACGTGGGAAATTTAATAAATAACCAATATAACATCCTACACCGGATTCCTCAACGGTGTAGGTACCATACCGTAACAACAATAATCACCATCTCACCCTACACCGGACTCCTCAACGGTGTAGGGACTATACCGTATCAACCAGAATCAGATAACAACTCAGTAACACACTCAACCGAAACACGACGCAATCCAATCCAACCACCACCAATCCACTAACACACATAGCTCACACATCACCGATTCACCATAGCACACCGCACACGAATCACTAAATCATATCACACCAATCACACAATTCCAACTTACCGTTCACTTACCAGTTTCGAACCACCGGGGCATCGATCACCTGATTGCACCGCTCGGTACAACCAGTCATACTCGATACCCCCAACAACCAATCAAGTAAATCAAGTAATCATTCGAATGCAATCAACGAGCAAGTACGAGTGTATCAACTAATCATAAAGCCTTCAAAAGAGCATTCAAGCATGCAATTCCACTAGTTTCATTAGACTCTTTAGCCTATCCGCGAAGCAATCAACAACCAAGCATGTGATCCTATCACGCAACTAATCCGAGGGCTTTGCCAAGGCTCCTCTACCAGACAATCATATCACAAGTATTGAAAGCGAATTACATTAGTGATTGGCATCCTAATCGGTCACCACTAGACTCTTCCGGTTATTAGCAATTGAAAGACGATTAAGCTAGTTATTCGCATCCTATATGCATATCTAGGACCTTTTCCAATTTTATTAACCTCGCATGCATACTAAGCATCATAAACGAGAGGTTAAGGCTTTCCCTACCTCAAGGTCTTCCTCTCAACACTTTGATGAAGCCCGGAGGTCACTACTCCGTTCTTCACTCGGGTCCCGGCGTGATCTTTGCTCCTCTAGCTCGGGTCCGAAATCTTCGTTCTCGGGCGAAGTCCCGTCTAGGTTTGACACATAAAATGTCCACATCAATTATGATAAAAGTCCCAAGGTCCTCTGATTCTTAAATCCAATCACCAAAATCTCACCTTTAATTAAATAAAGTTGATTTATTTAACTGGTTTTAAATTGGTTTTAAATGGTTCGGGCTGACCCGGATCCAGGCCCTGATCTGATCCAGACCCGACCCGGTCCGGATCCAGACCCACTGCTGAGCATGGTCCGACCCATGGAGCGCACTGGGCTCAGCCCGTCTTCTGATGTTGCCCGGCCCAAGGCCTTCTCGGCCCAAGGGTCCTCTGGCCCAACACCGGACCTGTCCACTCGGTTCTGTCCGGTCCCGTGCCTGAACTGATGGCAGCTCCGGCAAGATCCGACCTCCGGCCGTCATCTACGGCGTCAAGGGAAGCTCAGGGGAGGGGAGAACGGGGCGGAGATGGTCGTTGAGACCCTGGCGGCGCTGTGCTGGTGTCGTGGTTGGCTGGAAACGAGACCCGAGGCCTCCCGTCTCAGATCTGACGGAGGTGGGTTTCGCCGGCTAGGGTTCCGAGTCGCACAGCTCGAATCGAGCTAGGGAAGTCGGAATCTCGGCCATACGAGGTCAGTGAAGGAGAAAAAATGCAGGCTGGGGCTCGATTCAAGCCTGGGGAGGACGGACTCAAGGGTACGGGTCTCCGGCGCCGGTTCGAGGTCGTGCGAGCTTGGCTTGAGATCGGAGAAGAAGGGAACGGTGAAGGTGGGGGTTTCTGGCGCCGGTACGAGAGCGGATGAAGGAGGAGAAGAGGGGAGAGGTCGGAGAACATGGCGACTGCTCTGGTTCACGCTGGTCCGAGAGCTCGAGGGTGAGGGAGAGACGAGGTCTCGAGGGAGACGACGCCTCGGGACCTGTGCGCGAGAATGACGATGCAAAGGGTCAGCTTCCGGGTTTTGTTCAAAACCCTAGGGCCCTGTCTCGTGGGCCTGAAGTGTGCGAAGTTGGGCCACAGGGTGGCTCGGCCCAAGTCTGTGCTGAGCTGACCCAACAACCCAAAATCCCTTCTTCTTTTTTTTCCTTTTCAAACCTTAATTGTTACACTTTCACACCTTGACGTTTCAATTTGCACTTTACTACACTTTTCAACGAAGTGGGTTTTACATCTATAATTTGTTAATTGTTAAGGGGCCGAATAACAAATTATATAAACTTGGAAACCTAATTAGGGTTGTAAGTGGTTATGGCCCCCAATAAATAGACGTCATTCTCTTGTTCTATCTCACCTCATCTGAAAGAATAACCAAATAGAGACCGTCTATTTTATTGTAAGACCAAACAATACATTGGAGATTCATCGTTAATCAATGACATCAAGTAAGTAACAATTCTGATTTTATTTATTTGTGTATTCCTTTTAATTCAACAAAGCTTTTATAGAAATATGATTTAGGGTTTATAGATCGTTATTGGGTTTCGTCTATCTAATCTCTAAATTACTAAAAAAAATGGTATCAGAGCCGTCTTTGTTGGGTTAATTGCGAATTCATTGTTTAATTCATATATTTATTGTAAGAACCACCCCCCGGTCGATCCCAGTCGAACCGGCGAACTTTTGGCGAAAGTTGACTTTTTACCGGAAAAGTCAACCGATGACTCCAGGAGTCATTCGGGACCTTTCCGGGGCCCAAAAATCTTAGCCGTCGTTACGATTAGCTTAGTTGGGCCGTTTCCTTTCAAATGACTGTAATGTTGGGAAAAGTCAACTCGGGGTCATTCTCGGTCAAACGCGGTCCAATTAAAGACTAAACCTAATTATTTAATTAAGCCGGAATTAGTTGGGTTAGAAATGGTCCCCACTGGGACATGTGTGGATGTTAGCTTGGAAGGGAAGAAATGGGTGCAAATTGACCCTTTTATCCTTAGTGGTTGAACTTGAGAAGAGAAATGGCAAAGGGGTAGTTTGGGGATCATTCTCTCTAGATTTAAGACACCAATTGGACCCATTTCAGCCCATTATTTCACTAGTGGCCGAAATTGTCAAGGGAGGAGAGAGAGAGGAGCTCCCATGGAAGCTTGAGGAAGAAGTAAGGAAAAAGAAGGAACTGTTTGCTCATATCTACATCAAAACATCATAAAAACTCCATTTCCTCCATCTATTCTTCATTACCAAGGTAATCATCCAAACCATTTTCGTTTTGGTTGAGTTTGATTCATGGGTTTTGGTAGAAAAATGCTAGAAATGGTTAAGTTTAAGGTTGTTGGTGTTAGATGATGTTTTTGTGGATGGAAGTGAAGTTGGATGATGGAAATCTCTTGATTTGGGCAGTTTTGATGAAACCCATTAAGGGGATTGAAGTATTGGAGGTTATTGAGTCTGTTTTGAAGTTCTAAGAGTTCATCAATGGAATTTTGATATAGAAATTCGTAGAAAACGAAGTTGGGGAAGGAGAAGAGAGTCGGCCCATATCTGATACGGATTGGGGTACTGAGAGGGCTTGGTTCTGGCCTTCTAAGAGGCATGGACCGGGCCAGGTTCCGGCACAGTATGCCCCACGGACCGGGCCAGGTTCCGCCACGGTGTGCCGCCCGGATCGGGCCTGGTTTCGGGCCGGCGTGTCGCACGGACCGTGCCTGGTTTCGGGCCGGTGTGCTGCACGGGTCGGGTCGGGTACCGGGCCGGTATGCTGCACGGGCCGGGTCGAGTTCCGGGCCGGTGGGCCACCAGGATTGGGCCTCATTCCGGCCCATTTTCCCGTTTAGCCCATGTTTGACTTTCAGACTTAGTTTAATTATTTCTCGTTTAAAACGCAACTGAATTGGGATTGATTCGCGAATTGTTTTGTGATCCAAGACTTTGGACCCGAGCTCGACGGAGGAGGAGACCCTTGGACATCGTGAAGTGACGAGGAGGAAGCTAGCCAGGTCGTCCACAGTTAGGATTTGATTGCTTTTGAGGTAGGGAAAGTAGCGAATACCGGTTTAATTGTGGAAAGTTATCAGTATGCATATAGGTTGCAATTACATGATTTAACCGTTAGAATTGCATGATTAGGATGTGAGAACGAGTGAAATGAGGGATAGCTTACGTGCCATGTCGAGCCATAAGTTTGGGAATTGTCGTGCTGTAGAAATGCATGTGGGCCATGTCGAGCCCTTAGGGTTGCGTGTTGATTTGTGATGCCATGATCCCTGTTTGAGATGCATGATGTGTGATTTAGCCGTTGCTAGATTGAGAAGCATGATAGGGTATACTCGGTGTAGCATGTTGTTGCTATGTTTGGGCAAGTGTGCCATGCGTGATGTGAACCATTGGTTGTGATATGATCGGGTGAGTGATAGACCGATGTGATGCGTTATGGTGAATTGGCTCGGTTAGTATACTGTGGTCTAACTATGGCTTTGTGATGCGTGTTATTCTCTTGATGTGTGTTCCAAGAGGAGGTGTGTCCGGTATGACGCCTACACTGAGGGAGTATGCCGGTGTAGGGTATCGAGGCCAAGGATGGCGTGATTATTACCCTGATGCTGTGTGGTCCGGGAAGACGTACGACCGAGGTATGTGCCGGTCTGGTACATGTTGTGAGTGATTCCCCGGGTCTGTGTGATGGGAAGACGTTCGACCGATGGATATGTCGGTCAAGGATGTGGCCCGAGTCTAAGTAACGGGAAGATATCGGGACCGATGATATGTGGTCTGGTACGATATAAGTGGGTTGTGTTCAACCGGTGATGTTGGAGAACTACCGTACGAGACATGTGTTATTCTGTTGTGTGTTGTATGTTTGATGATTGATTGTGTGCGATGTTTAAGTGTGGTTATGGTCTTGTGAGAGGGTTTAGTGGTTGGTGAATTTTCCGTGGACATTGTTAGTTGTTATGCCTTGCTAGTATGCCCTAATTGGACGGTTACTCGTGGTGGTGAGCGGATGTTCATAACCTTAACTAATTTTCCTACTGAGCGAAAGCTCACCCCCTTTACCTTGTTGTTTTACAGGTTTTGAGCGAGATGTGGTCTAGCGGGATGCACGATGCTTGGGAGCTAGCGAGAGTCCTAGGCTAGCGTTGTCTAGAGATGTACTGGTTATTTTGAACTAAACATTTTATTGTCGGATTTATGAGCTGTTGACTCGCTATTTCGGATTATTATTATTGTTGGAACTTATCTCTTTCAAAATTGTCTTTTATTGTTTACTACTTTAAGCTCACGTCTCGAGTCCGGTCAAAACTGGATTTGGGGCGTGACATTTATGATTTGTCGATGTGAATCTCTACCTATGGAACAAAACCCATACTCAGTGTGTTTTCCCTACGGTTTAAATCCAAAACATATATGGTTTATGCTCTCGTGTGTTACTGGGCCTGCTTATTTTCATGGTGTATGATTATAAGGATTTAAGGTATTGGTGTGAGGATATATGTTGTTTGTTTCATATATACTAATCATGATTAATTGTCGAAAAATATCAATATATATGTTTATAAGTTCTCGGTTTGAGAATGTCATTGGTCATACACATTTTTTTTTGATCAGCGAAAGCATATGATAAATTACCCTCTCCTGAGGAAGAAAAAGGTTACAAAAAAACAATCTGACTACAGATTGCAGGCGAAAGTCTAGAAAACAAAAGTAAAGCAGTAAATAAGGGTGGGTACGCAGACCCAGTAGTGAAAGGGTACACAGACCCTGAGAGAATGGGCACGCAGACCCGGTAGTGAATGGGTACACAGACCCAGTAGTGCAAGGGTACGCAGACCCAGTGAATGAGAATGGGTACGTCGACCCAGAGTGAATGAGCATGGGTACGCCGACCCAGAGTGCAGGGGTACGCAGACCCTGAAGTGAGTAAGGGTACGCCGACCCAAGAGTGAGAATGGGTACGCAGACCCGGGAGTGGAGGGTAAGCAGACCCTGAATGAGAATGAGTACGCAGACCCAGAAGAGTGTAAGGGTACGCAGACCCAGGAATGTGAATGGGTACGCAGACCCAGGAGAGTGAATGGGTACGCAGACCCGGGAGTGAAGGGTACGCAGACCCTGAAAAGTGAATGGGTACGCAGACCCAGGAGTGTGAATGGGTACGCAGACCCAGGAGAGAAGGGTACGCAGACCCAGAAGAAAATAAACTTTAAAAGACGGCTAAAAAAGGAGACTCACACCCAAATGTAGCCAACATGAAGCACAGAAAAAAGGTCTCAAACCCAAGTCATCAACCATAAAGCGCTGAAAAGCAAGCTGTCTTCCAAAGCAAACACCAAAGGCTTTACCCTGACTAGAGGAGAAATCTGAATCTCATCGGCACCTAAACTCATAGAGTTACAGGAGACCGACACGCCGACGACCAACATCGCATAACGGCAGAGAAAAAACAGTGCAATAAACACTGAAACTCAAAACCCAAAAGAAGGACTTCTCGAGTTCCAAGGCCTAAAGGCCCTGTACAACCCGTCATAGGCCAACACCTAGAGGATGACGGACCCGCAACAAGGCAGGAGTACAAAGGAAAACGAAGAAGCCTAATTCGAAGGTTGAGCATAAATCCTACTAGATAAAGATAAAGCCTACAAGAGAAGAACCAAACCTTCCGCGATGACCGGAGTGGAGACCAGAAGCACAACGAATCCGAAACTGGAAACGCCTCCCACGATGAATCTGAACTTCGACACCCGAGTGCACCACGAACAAGGCCGGAAAATAGCAAAGCAACGAGATGGGCCAGGCCCAAGATGAGGACCAGGCCCAAGATGTGGACCAGGCCAAATAATCAAACCCAGCCCAAAGGGCCAGCCCACCAAACTCCAGGCCCACCAGAAATTCCGGCCCAGAAGCCACCCAGCCCACTGGCCAACCCAGCCCACCTGCCAACCCGACCCGGCCCATATCCGTGCCCAACCCTACCCGGACCGCACCCTAACCCGCAGTAGCGAACCGAGCCGTCGCTGCCAACGTACCCACCGGACTGGAAGAAGACGACGACTAGATCGGGAAGATGAGGCTTCTGCACCTGAGCAACATGAGCCTGCAGACTCCGGCGCGTTACCGGCGAGCAGACCCCGGTTCAGAACGAACCTGGGCGTGGCGGGCAGATCTGAGGACGTGACTCCGGCAGCCAAAGCACGAAACTCCTACGGCCAGAAGACTCAGAGCCACGAACAGCACCACACAGACCGGAGCTGGCCGTGGTGGACAGATCTGAGGACCGGAGCTGGCCGTGGTGGATAGAGCTCCGACGAGCACCCCCACCTTCGAGACGGACAGAACACCGGAGGAAGCCGAGCACAAACCAGATCTGCCGGCGAGAAGCATTGAGAAGGAGCAGGGAACAAGGGAGGGGAAAGGGAAACACGAGCAGAGGGTACTATAGACCTTTTTCCTACCCTTCCTAAGAGCATCCGCATCAAGGGGCGTGGTGGCGAGGCGGGGGAGGGAGCAGCAGGAGAAAGGGGTTCGGGGTTCGCTCGGTGTGGGGAGGGGGCGTGAGGGGCGGGGGGCTTGTGGCGGACGAAGAGGGTTCGGGGGGCAGAGGCGCGGGGCCAAAATCATCCCCGCAACGGCGCAGCCTCGCGCCTCTCTGCTTCCCAGTGGCAGCCTGCCACGTGTACAAGCCAAAACAAATGATCGTTGCTCTCAACAACGGTCGGCAACGACTACCCCTTTTAAAAAAAAATTAAATACAAAATAAATTTTAAAAACACTTATTTAACCACTATAAATACCCCCCCTCCCCCTCCCCAATCTCATTTCACCAAATCCACACCACAAACTTCTAAATTCTCTCAAATCTCTCTCTCAAATTCATATCGTCTTTGTAAAATCTGATCGATAATATGTGAAGACGATTTCACTCAACCGTCGGAACACGACGTTTTCAACTCTGCCCCCATACTTGCCCCTCTAATGTGGAGCTTAATAACGTTAACAAATACAGTTAAAAGCTTAATTAATTACACAATCAGCATTTCTGAAAACTCTACCCCTCATACTTGCCCCTCTGACGTGGAGCACACTCTATTTAGGGGGACATGAGGTTGAACCCTGCCCAGTCAGTAGAGGATTCTGCCTCAGGGTTCATGAGAGCATCCGCATCAAGAGGGGTTTGGGCGAGGCCGGGGCGGGGGCGGGGGCAGAAGGGGAAAGAGTTCGGGGTTCGCTCGGTGTGGGGAGGGGGCGTGAGGGGCGCGGGGCAGGACAGCGACGAAGAGGGTTCGGGGGGCAGAGGCGTGTGGCCAATTTCAGCCCCGCTGTCTCGCTCCTCTCTGCTGCCTAGTGGCAGCGCGCCACGTGTGTAAGCCAAAAAAAATTACCATTGCTACCAGCAACGGTCTGAAAACGGCTACTTTTTTTTAATACAAAATACAATAACAAATTAATTTTTTTTCTTCACTATAAATACCCCTCACCCATTTCATCAAATCCACAACATCATTCCTAAAAATTCTCTCTACATTTCATCTCTAATTCTCTACATTTCATATCCAATTGTCGCCAAAAAAATGTCCTACGACGAACGTCAAATAAGCGAGGAGCTAGAAGCCGAACGCCGCAAGGACGAAGCCGAACTTCGTGCTTGGGAGCGAGAACTGCGGCGTAGAACCGAGAGAATGATATAGAGAGAAATGCCACAATTCAAGAGATTGAGGCGACGACTCGAAACATGAGAAGGTTCCCGGACAGAGATTAACACAAGGCGTGAGCAAGGCCACGACGACCTGATGAGGGATTATTTTGTCGACGACCCAATCCATGGCCCCGAATTGTTTAGGAGACGTTTTCGCATGTCCAGACCATTATTTTTACGGATATGGAAGCGGTTACGTCTCACGACAGCTACTTTGTTCAGAGCCGTGACACTGTACGACGGTTGGGGTTATCAACGCACCAGAAATGCACTGTCGCGATACGAATGCTAGCGTATGGGTGCTCTGCCGATTCATTGGACAATACACTACGTACGGGGGGGTACTATACTCAAATGTGTAAGACGTTTCTGTAAAGCCGTTATTGCGGTTTTCTACGCGGAATACATGCGGAAGACGAATGTGGCGGACATGGCGCGATTACTTGAGTCGGGAAATAGCCGAGGCTTCCCCGGTATGATTGGCAGTCTTGACTGCATGCATTGGGAGTGGAAGAATTGTCCAGTCGCCTTGCAAGGATTGCATGAACGTGGAAATCACGGGAATCCAACAATTATGCTGGAAGCGGTTGCGTCTCGTGATACGTGGATTTGGCATGCGTTTTTCGGTATGGGTGGTACGAACAACGACATTAACGTCTTGAACGCCGACCACTTATTCGACGACGCTTTCCGTGGTCGTGACATGACTGTGGATTACGAGTTCAACGGGCATCGCTACAACAAGTCGTATTATTTGTTGACGGTATTTACCCTCAATGGGGTTGGTTCGTCAAGTCGATTCACCATCCCTTTTCCCGCAAACAGAAGTTGTTTGCCAAATGCTAAGAAAGTGCCCGTAAAGATATTGAACGGGCCTTTGGAGTCCTCCAAGCACGGTGGCTGATAATGTCAAGGCCCGCTCGGATCTGGGATAAATTGACTTTGGCTGACATGATGCATTGTTGTATCATTCTACATAATATGATCGTGGAGGACGAACGCGAACGATATGAAGCACGGGATAACGATTTGTTTTTCGAGCCCTCTCCGGAAATACCACAGAGTTTGGCACCACCTCAAGCATGGAATCGATCAATGCCCTTGTCGTACCACCAGGAACTCGAAGCGCGAATTAGTGTCATCAATGATGCGACTCATCGGCAACTTCAAGAAGACCTTATGGAACACATATGGAATCGGTCGGGCGGGACTTACAACTCAGACGACTGATAATTCATTGGTTTAACGTTATGTATTTTTGTTTAGTTATGTGATTTTTTAATTTTGTATTTTATCATTGAAATTTTATTTCTATTTATGAATTTTATTTCTATTTTATTTAGTAGTTGTTGATGTAAAAATAACGTTAACAGATATAGTTAAAAGCTTAGTTAATTACACAATCATCATTTTTGAAAAGCCTGCCCCCTATACTTGCCCATCTGATGTGGAGCACATTCTGTTTAGGGGGGCAGGGGGTTGAACCCTGCCTAGTCAGCAGATGATTCTGCCTCAGGGTTCATGATCCCCCCTGATGCGGATACTCTAATCCCCCCCCCCCCACTAATGTGGATGCTCTAACTAACCCTATCCCAGTCTCACTCACACGTTCTCTAACTCTTTTTGCTCTCTCACCTCACCTCAGCTTCTCTCACCGAACCACAACTCCCCGTATTTTTCGTGAAGCCACCTCAGCACGAGCCAAAAATCAAGTCGATCTCTATAATCGAGGAGATCAATGCTCCATGAGCCCCTTCTCTGACGAGATGAACGTTAGAATCGTTTATTGCGCGAGGCTCTGGCAAGCCTGTTCTCCTCATCCTTAATCGTTGCCACCGTGGACACCTCCTCCTTGGTCATCGTTGCTCCGTCGATTTCCAGATCTAGGGATCTGAAATCTCGACGCGACTTGGTGGAAAAACCGTTGAATATTTTAGTTATTTATAAAAAGGTATGATTTCACAATGTTCCAAGGTGACTTAATGTTAACTCAGAAAACATCGATGTATATCGATGTATACTAATGTTTCAGTAGCTACCTACATTTAGCTGATTTTTGTTGTAGTAACAAATAGATCGTACTTCCATTTATGTTTTTCTCAATAATAAATTACATATTGAGTGCATGTTCTACATAATTTCAAGTTATAAAAAAGGGTTATTATTGTGAAGACCGTCTCGGTAAAAACTCCTAAGTTATTTAATCGTATTCGATTGAAACGTCGAGGTCTAAAGAATTCGATTTAATCTTTTATTTGGAAGATTTGTAAAAAAAAGGAAAGAGAACCGGACTGGACCAGACCCAGCCTCTCCTCTCACTTTGGGCCATACGGCCCAACTCCGCCAGCCCGTTTAAGCCCGGCCCGTGCTATAAAGCACATTCTAGGGTTCTGAGATATCGACTCCCTCTTCGTCTTCACGCACAGCCTCCCTTCCCGAACCCTCGCCCTCTCGATTTCGGCAGCCTTCTACAGATCTCGCCGGCGTCCCGCCTCTCCCTCTTACTTCTCCGTCCAGATTCGACCGTCCCGTAGTCGTATTCTCCGTCTCCGACCTGACCTCCCTCTTCCCGAGCTCCCGCCCCGTTGGCTGCGGACTCGCCGGCGAGGAAAGAGCCACTGACCCTCTCGGTTCGACTCCGACCACTGCAACCCATCCTCCTCCTTCTTCTCGTCGAGCCCTCTTCACCCGAGTGTGTTACGAGCCCAACGTCGTCGTGGCGTCCTAGCGAGCTCGCCAGCGTGCTCCGTAGATCTGAGGCGAAATCGCCGAACTCCGCCCGCTCCCACACTCGTAACCGCCGCCGTCGCCGCTGTTTTTGTTCCCTAAGGTGAGGCCACGGTCGTCGGTGTTTCTACCGGTGACCGTTCGGATCTAACCGACACCTCCCTTCCTCTTTTCCTTTGTCTTTTTTCCCGTGCGTTTTTGGATCTGAGTAAAATTGGGAACAAAATCTATTTTGGAGCTGGAAACGTTTTTGGATCTGAGAAATCAAAGGAAACGTTTTTGAAACGAAGTTCGGTGTTAAATTAAAAGGATTCCAGAGGAACAGGGTTAAACTAAAACGGTTTTTTGAACATGTTGGACTGGAAATGAATCTGCTGAACGGGGAACGGTTAATTTGGACTGTTGAAACGGACTTAGGATGAGTTTAAAAGCGGAACGCTGAACCGGACACCTTGGGAATCGTACCCCGGAACCCGTGCCTTGTAAATCGTGCCTCGGGAATCATGCACCGGGTTCCATGCTCGGGACCCGAGTGGGTGAACTCGATTCGTCGTAATCCTGCTTTTAGCCCGCTTAAGTTTAAAAGTTTGAACTTAAATGGAAACTGTCATACCCGTTAATTTAACTTTGGAACCGGTTTTAATTGTAGCTCTCGGTGTGAAGTAGAGTCTGGCTTCAATTGAAGAGAAGATCGGAGTTAAACCTAGACGCGGATTTCGCCCTAGAAGACGGTGTTGGCCCGGTCGTCAGCAGCTAGGAGACGCTGCTGTGGTATCGTCTTGAGGTAAGGAAAGTAGCGGATACCGCTTTAATTACGGAAAGTTACTAGTATGCATGATTAGGGTTAATAATAAAACCGGAAAGATCATAGCTTGGCATGTAGGATACGAACAACTAGCGTAGACGTATAAACTGTGAATATTTACGATTCATGTCTTGGGAATTGCCGTGCTGGTAGATTCGGGTCATGTCGTGCCTGTAGGATTGTTTGCTGAGTGTGCCTGGTGGTGTGCCTTGTGTTGTTTGAACGGCTAATAAATAACGAACATGAAAAAGAGTAGAATTGAACTAGTGATGCATGTTGATGACCTGTGTGGTTATTTCCTGTTTATTCGATATGTTGAATTGTGGGATGGTTGAGGATTTGATACCGGTTAAGCCGGTGGGGTTACCCCCTGGAGTGTGGAGACGGTAAGTGAGTGTAAGTACGTGATGGTTTGGAGGGTGGTTAAGAGTCTAATAAGATCGATTCGTTGTTGCATATTGTGACTGTGTGTGGGCAAGTGTGCCATGTTTGATTTCTTGAACCCTTAGTTGTGATATGACCGAGTGAGTGATAGACCGGCTGTGTGTGTTATGTCAAGATGGTCCGGTTGGTATACCGAGACCATCAGTGTTTTGTGTCGTGTGTTAGTTCCTGTTTTGTGGTGTTCCAAGAGACGGCGTAGCCGGGGTGGACTTACATCGAGGGTTAGTTCCGGTGAAGTGTATCGAGGCCAAGGATGGCGTGACCAGTACCCGATGATTCGTGGTTCGGGACGATGGTTGACCGAGGCGTGTACCGATCCTGTACGTGTGATAAGATTTTACCCCACGTCTGTGTGCGTGGAACCCTTCATCTGTGTGCGGAGGAGTATATTACCCCACGTCTGTGTGCGTGGAACCCTTCGTCTGTGTGCGGAGGAGTATATTACCCCACGTCTGTGTGCGTGGAACTCTTCGTCTGTGTGCGAAGGAGTATACTAACCCACGTCTGTGTGCGTGGTGTCACGCCCCAATTTCAGCGAACCGAACTCGGGACGCGAACTTTTAAAAAAACATGAACACTTGAAACCTGTTTTCAATAAAAGCTTTGACATTTCCATTTACTTCTCAAAATAATAGTATTTACAATACAAAAACGTCCCAACAAGTGGACAAGGTACAACATCCGTCACTAGACTCAACAAAAGTAAAGACCAGACTCCGCTCCAAGCTCCATGAACTTCAAGAGCTAATCTAGTCCGTCCGGTGATCAGTACCTGTAGGAAAAGCAGCTAGGGGTGAGCGTTCGCTCACCTCCACGGATAACAGACTGACTATGGCATAATTAGCAGAAAAAGCCAGTAACACTAAAACCAAACCCAACGCCGGGACTACAGTCCCCAACTCAAGTACTCAACAGACCCACAACCCGTCACTTTCCTCAACAGACTCGACACTCGATAAAAACAGTGTAGACCCGACACAACTATCGACGACCTCCTCAAGGACTCGAACGAAACGACACAACACCAAACAAGATCACAAAGGATCGCACACCAGCTGCTCAGTAACCAATCTCAATCAGGTCAGGGTTCGACCTATCGCAATTCCTCGACACGAAGTCGGATCAGGCTGTCGACCTTTCAAACTCGCAATTCCTCGACACTAAGTCGGATCAGGCTGTCGACCTTTAAAACTCGCAATTCATCGACACTAAGTCGGATCAGGCTGTCGACCTTTAGAACTCGCAATTCATCGACACTAAGTCGGATCAGGCTGTCGACCTTTAAAACTCGCAATTCATCGACACTAAGTCGGATCAGGCTGTCGACCTTTAGAACTCGCAATTCATCGACACTAAGTCGGATCAGGCTGTCGACCTTTAGAACTCACCACCCCAGGTAACCACAATCACAATCACAGGCAAGTTCAATCACACAGGCACTCAAGGCCACTCAAGACACCTCAACAGTCAAGACTCGGGTTCAACAACCCCACGGGCACTCGCTGCCACTCAAGACACCAAATTAAATACACGGCTCTCATGGCCACCCCGACTCAACAATTAAATACGGGCTCTCAAGGCCACCCAAACTCAACAATTAAATAAAACGCACGACAACCTCCGGCATACTCGATGCCTCCAACGGTCCTAAAATCGCTAGTTTCACAAACAACCTCCGGGCATGGTCATATGCCTCCAGTAATTCAATTATCGCTAAGTTCTCTGTTCCTACGACACTACTAAGTGTCACATGCCTTTCTCTTAAACGCTACAATCCCGTATCATGCTTTTCTATTAATTAAATAAATCTACTCAACCCACGACACCCCGGTGTCACATGCAATTCTACTATTAACTTTCCCTAATCAGGGCCGAGATCCGGCTACTTTTCCCTACCTCGTATACAATCCCAAAAGCGCTCCAACAACACCCGAAGCACACTCAGTCACTCGCCGAGCTTCCCCTTGCCTCGGTCCGTAGCACGATCTAAAAGAACACAAATTTAAAGTACTTTTAAACTAGTACGAGTAAACCGAAAATTAATAAACTTAACGCCCAAACGTAACCCCGACAATGCCGATCACTCCCAAACTTCCCAAATACTCGATATTGCCGATAAAGGACCCGTAAGGGCCAGATTCGCCCGACATGGCGAATCTGCCCGGTTTTGGTTAATTGCCTTCCGGGGCTCCAAAAGTCCCCGTTTTCGTTTCTACGGTCTTAGAATATTTCAAGGAACCCAACGCACTTGACGGAATTGAATTCCGACTTCTAAGTCAATTAATTAACGTTTAAAGTTTCCCGAAACCCGTTAATTACAACTTCTCCAAATTAATTCCAAATTTCGATTCGATTAGGAAAAAGTGGTCCGGGGGACGTTTTAAACCACCCGAACATTAAAACCCGAGCAACCGAGCACGTGGGCCCCACCCAAAGGGCTTGGCCGTGCCCTAGGGTTTGAGGGAGGGGCTCGGCCACCAAGTGGTGGCTGCTGCCACCTCCGGCCAGCCACCACATGGCCGGCCGGCCACCACCCACGGTGGCCGGAGCTCCTCCCGAGCCTCCGGTCACCGGAAAACGTGAAATTTCTCTCCCAAACACCTCTAAAACGTCTCCAACACCTCTCTAATCTCTACACAACCCTAAACCAAAATTTAAAACCAAACCCTAGCTCTTGAAAATAATCGAAACGAGAATCGGTTCGGGTATTACCGTAGAGGAGAACGAGGGGAACGGGATTGCTCTTTGCTTTGACTCGATCCAAGGGCTCGATCACAAACCCTAGCTCAACCTCCCTTCTTCTCTCTTCTTCTCCTTCTCCTTCTCTCTCTAAAACCTCTCTTCTAATTTCTAATTTAATTAAACTAACAACAAAACTAACTTTTTTCCCTTTTAAAACCCCATACTCGGCCAACCCTCTCCAACCACACCTTTTCCCTCCAAAAATACACCACCATATACTTGACAAGTGTCAAGGTGGGTCCCATACCTTTTGGAAAATATCTAGTTGATATTTTCCAATCAGATTCGCGAAAAACGGACGTTTCGGGCCCCGAACGGGCACTTTTCCCAAAAATATTTTAAACTGGACGGGCTTCAAGGAAACGGCCCAACTAAGACCGCTACGACGACGGCTAAGCTTTTCGGGTCCAAAACGGTCCTCGAATGGACCAAAACGTCGCTCGGGTGACTTTTCCAGCGAAAAATCAATCTTTCCCAAAATGACCAGGAAGTTGCCCTGAGTCCCCCGTAACTCATTTTAGTCGATAACGGGGTCAACTTAAGTCTGGCATGACCCTCGGGGTCAATTTAAGTTAAGTTAAGTGTCTGTCTTAAAATTTTTAAATTTTCCTGTTTTTCGCAGGTTTGACTGACGTTGACCAGAAGTGGTTATTACACGTGGAACCATTCGTCTGTGTGCGGAGGAAGTCATTGGGACTGATACTTATGGTTCGGTATGATATAAGTGGTAGTGTGTATCCGGTAGTATGACTTATGTCGTTAGACGACATCTGTGTGTGTCTCGCCTGTGCCTTATTCTGACTGTTTGATTGTGTGCTGCCCTACTACATCTGTGGGTGTCTTGTCGTGTGCTTTATTCTCATTGGTTGGCTGTGTACATTTGTATAAGTACGTTTAAGGTTGTAGAATTGGGCAGTAACGGGGAAGTGTGTTGTTGGGCTGGGCTTTGGGTTAAGTGAGACTTTGGTCTTGTGAGAGTGTTTGGTAACTCGAGATATTGTACCTGAATCCTGTGTTGTAGTGCAAGTTCGCACGTGTGGTCGGTTGTGGGATAACCGTAGACGTTGTTCACTGAGAATTGTTAGGTGTTGGGTGTAAAGATCTAGTAGTGGAAAGTGTTATGATTTCGGCTCACTGTGAGTTTGTGTTACGGGTTGTGCCTGATGGAAGGCTAAGTGTTGCCTTGGAGTAATTGTTTTAATTTGACTTTTAATAGCGGTGCTTTGCTAGTATGCCCTAATTGGACGGTTACCCGTGGTGATGAACTGTGGTTCAGAACCTTAACTACTTTTCCTACTGAGCGTAAGCTCACTCCCTTACTTCGTTGTATTTCAGGTGTTGAGCGCGATCTGTACTAGCAGGATTCTCGGAGCTTGAGAGCTAGCGAGGGTTTAGCTAGTGTCTAGAGACGTACCCTTATGTGTTGAATTATTTTATCGTTGTTTTTACCGAGCTGTGACTCGCAACGTTATTTAAAGTTTTAAACTACTATCTGAGACTGTTTTGACTTTATTTTCCTTTAAATTTATTATTGTTTTAGTTCACGTCTCGAATTCGGTCAAAACCGGATTTGGGGCGTGACAATTATCATCTGAGTACCCTAAAAATACTTGGTTTTCATCCGAGTACTCTAACCAAACTTTGTGACACATCAGTACCCAAACAAAACATTTTGTTTCAAGTTAGTACCCGCCGTTAGTTTTCCATCCATTTTGGATGGATAATGGTCATGTGCACAGCACATGACTCCTATTTCTTTCAAAATGACCAAAATACCCCTTATTTTATTTCTTATTTATTTTTTCATATAATTTCAATTTTAATCTTATTAGAATTTTAAACCAAAACCCCATCTACAATTTAAATTTCAATACCCCATCTCCTCCCCCCCTTTCATCTCCAGATCTGCTCCATTACACCAGCAACAAAAATCGTCTCCCACAGCTGCACAAACCAGATCTACACTCAGAACTGACTTGCAAGAGAGCTCACTCGTAGTGTTCTAAGAAAAAAAACTTGTAGTGTTCAATGAAGACGAAGAACAGAGGCGGTGGAGAAGTAGTGAAAGTGGAAACAAAATGGGATTTTGATTCATGCTCCACACGAAGCAGATAAGCATATGATTTGATTCAAGCTCCACGCAAAGGGAGACATGGTTCGAGAAATTTTCAGATCTGTTCGAGCCTCAACTGTAGATCTGAAAATTTTCAGATTCTGAAATCGTGATTTAATGATTTTTTCGAAGTTTTTGTTTCTGATTTTGTTTTATTGAAGCTTGGTGGAATGGTGTTGAACAAAACCGTTGATTTGGATGAACAAGGTGGTTTATTTGAAAATTGTAGAACGATGAGCGTGGGGGTTGATTTGAAAATGGTAGAATGATGATGAAGATGAAGTGCTTTTGCTGTAATTAATTAATAATATAGAAATAAAATTAATAAAAAAAATGAAAAAGAAATTTCGAAATGATAGATAAAAAATTTATTTTTGTGAAATTTAAACTAAAATAAATTATTAATGGAAAATAAAGGAATTGGAAAAAGTAATTATAAAGAAATAAAGAATTTGAAAATCTAAAATTTTAAAAATAAAAATGATTTTCATAAATAAAAAATGATTTTTTAGATAAAAACTAAATTAAAAAAAAAAACTGAAAATGATTATTTATAAATAAAAATGTTTTTGAAATAAAATTTTATCTTTTTAAAATAAAAAATGAATTTAAAAAAAAATCTAATTTTTTGAAAATAAAATCTTATTTTTAAAAATAAATAAATGGAAACAATTTTTGAAATTCAATGGCATGAGTTTGAAAATTTGAGTGTTGGGGAGGTGTATTTTGAACTTTTTAATGTTTTGGATGAAAAAATGGATCGAACATAGACAGAAACTAACTGCGGGTACTAAGTTGAAACAACATGTTTCGTGTGTCACAAAGTTTGGTAAGGGTACTCGGATGAAAACCAAATATTTTTAGGGTACTCGGATGATAATAACCCTATAAAAAAATGTGCATTTACTTTTCTGCTATTTTTATGCATTTACTCATATCAGTAACGCATTGGCCTTGAAATTGAAAAAAATTAAATTGCAAATGTTTCAATCTATATACACAATTTTTATTAATGATATGTCCAAATACCATAATTGTTTCAAACAGAATTATAGAATTGCCATGAGCACATTTTGTGGAGAAATTTAAGTTTTTCTATTTTGATCATTATATTCTTGTTTTGTATATGTTTCATTATTCATAAAAAATGTTTTATACTTAATATACTAAGCGTTCTTATAAAACCTGAAATTATTTTTATATGCAGCTACAAATAACAGTCCTACTATGCTGGATGAATTCGAAACTCCCACTCCCAATTATTTTGGATACCTGATTCGCTAAATTATGTAACCCGCATGTCTTGTGGAAACTAAAAGTTCCGCCAAAAATTCACCATTTTATATGGAGGGGTGTTTCTAATGTTTTACATGTCGCTATGAAGTTAAGGGAAAAACGAGTGGATATTGGGCCGGAATGTGTCCATTGTGGGGAGGACGAGACTGGTGTCCATGCACTCTTTCGTTGTTCTAAAGCCGTGGAGGTTTGGAGTAGAATACCGGCCGTTGTGATTGGAGATGGAACCTCGGTGGGGGAGGTTTTAAAGGTGTGTTGGGAAGGGATGAACCGAGAGCAAGCGGCTTTCATGGCCGTGGTGTGTTGGGAGATTTGGAGAGCTCGAAATGAGCTGGTTTGGAACGGGAGGCAGAGATCGGGTGAGGCCGTGGTTAGGGCAGCTGAGAACCTGCTTTCAGATTGGAAGTTGGCCCAAGTTTGTCCGGGGTTGAAGGTTGACGGGGGGCGATCATGTCAACGATGGCGGCGTCCCCCGGAGGGAAGTAGAAAAGTTAACGTGGATGGGGCTACTGGTGGTTCCGTGGGAGGAGGTGGCGGTTTTATTTGCAGGAATGCTGATGGTTTGGTGGAGGGGTGGCGGTGTGTCCTATTTTCTGGAATTTGGGACCCGGAAACAGTTGAAGCCCTGACGGTGAGAGCGGCCTTGGTTTGGGTCCAGGAGAATGGATGGGAGAACGGGGTCATCGAGTCCGATTGTATGAACGTTGTGCTTGCCATTTCCAAGGAGGAACCAATTCTGGCTCCAATTGGAGGTATTATAGATGATTGTAAGACTCTCTTGCAGGATCTCACTGGATTCAGGGTGGTTTTTGCTCGAAGAGAGGTTAACAAGGTGGCACATGAGCTGGCGACTAATGCGCAGGATTGGATTAATCTTGTTTTTGATTGTAATGCTTTGCCGGGGCCTATTTCAGGCCTTGTGTTTGATGATCTTGCGTAATAATATTCCAGTTTTTCCTCAAAAAAAAAATGTAACCCGCATGTCTAAATTTTAATATAAAATACTGTTCTTTTTTTGAATTAGCTACAGATCATGTAATAAACATATTGTCTAAACAATCATAAGATCCAAATTTATTAAAAAAAATCTGAAATATTTGATATAATTTTTTTTTTCTGATTTTTGGCAATTTCCAAAAAAATTAAAACTTCAACCGACTTTGAAAACTTCATGAAAATAAAACATATGTACTAATTTTGAAAACTTAGGCGGAAACTGCAATTTGCAAGAAATAACCGCATGACAGTTTTGCATGGAATTTAAAATGGAGTATAATTCATTTTATTTATTTTGCTGCAGGAAGAGAATAATTTCATCCCAACTTTGCCCTTGTATCAATTTAATATATAGTTAAATTCATTTAGATATCAAAAAAAGAAGAGCCATTAGATGAGTTTTAACCAATGGTTAGATTTAATTTTTAATTTATACTAAAACATTAGTTTTCATTGGATAGCCCCCATATATACATATTGGTTTATAAGGAATTGATTGGTACTTATAAGTGGTTGTTGAGAAAAATTTGAGTAATTAATCTCAAAGGTTGCACAGCTAATCTGTATTTGTTTTGTCTTAGATTTATGCGCACGATTCGGCGATATGACCTGAACATATATATATATGGTATAGATAGTGCTAAGGAGGCGACAACGCAAGGTCACAAAATGCCTAGAGGCATTTCATTCTTTTGGCTTTCCATCGTCCACATGCCTTCAAGACTTGTCCAGAAGCTTCATCCATACTATCATGTTTTGAATGTACCATGAGAAGCTTTTAGTAATGTGTGGCTTTGATCACACATGTGATGGCCAAGCATGTCTCCACAATTACCAAATATCGACATTACACGGCCACACATCTCGTTGTGGCCATGACCCACGTACGAGTACTTCCACGAGTTGAACGAACGATAAATGAGATGGTACATAAGGGATGGACAATTGCAAGACAATTAATGTTAAAAGAGATGTACAATTAATACTGTAAAACCCGCCCCTGGTCGATTCCGGTAGAACCGGCGAATCCTAGCTCAGTTTGACTTTCGACCGGAAAAGTCAACCGATGACTCGGGAAGTCATTCAGGACCTTCCCGGGGCTCAAAAAGCTTAGCCAATAGCACGGTTAGCTTAGTTGGGTCGTTTCCTTCAGTTTGACTGTAATATTGTTAAAGTCAGCTGTCGGTCAAACTCGGGCTTAATATCGGTTATTTGTCGATAAATCTTGGAAAGCTGGAAAATTATTAAGTAGGAGTGACCTCACATGACACTTGTCATGCTTGGCTTGGAGGATGAAAATTGGGGCTTCAAATGACCCTCATACCCTCCTAAGTTACCTTTAAAGGGATAAGACCTTGAGGGCTTTTGAGTAAATTGACATTTTAGGTCATTTAAAGGAAAGAGAGCAACAATTCAGCCCATTTACTCTTGTTGCAGCCGAAAATCACTAGTAGAGAGGAGAGGAGGAGCTCACTTTCTTGAGGAAGAAGATAGAGAAGAAAGCTTGGATTTTAGAGCTTGTTCTTGGTCCTTTTGCCTTCATTTTAACTTCATCTTCTCCATCTCAACTATCTAGAGGTAATGATGCTCTCAACTCTCCATTTCTTCCACTTCCAATCTATGGGTTTTGTGGGTTTTGGCTTAAAAGTTGAAGAACTTGCTTATTTGATTGATTGCTTGGAGAAGAAGTAGTGAAGTAGGTTGTTGGATTGAGTTTTGGTTGAAGTTTGATGAACCCATTGAGGGTATAGTTGCTGGGTATCTTTGTTGGATTATTTTGGAGCTAGGAGAGTTTAGAAATGGAGTTTGTGTTGGGATTTTCGTGAAATTCGAGTTGGGGAAGAAAGGGGAAGGAGCTGTTCAGGTCTGATACGGAATCTGACCCGGACCGGGCCAAGTACCGGCACGGCATGCCGCACGGAACGTGTCTGGTACCGGCACGGCACCCGGCACGAAACGGGCCTGGTACCGGCACGGCACCCGGCACGGAACGGGCGGGAGTCCGGCACGGGACCTGATACGGTCCGTGTCGCTCTCCGGGCCGGTCTGTGACGTGTTCCGCGCTGGATTCCGGGCCGGACTGTGACAGGGTCCGTGCCATGTTCCGGCACGGCTAGCCACACGGTCCATATGGCATTCCGGATCAGATCCCCAGAGCCCAAAACCCTTCCTTTTAGCTCAATTTGATTCCCACATTTCCTCTCCAAACCTTGATCCATTTCTGAACTTTGTTGTGTGTTTTGAGGAGGAAAACACTTGGTTGAGGAAACTAATTTGTGGTCTTTTGGTGGTTCAAAACCTTGGAACCAAGCTAGGAAAGGAGGAAGAACGAGGACACGAGTTAGAGGAGCACTTATCACGCCGGGACCCGAGTGAAGAACGGAGGGGTGACCACCGGGCTTATCATCAGAGTGTTGAGAGGAAGATCTCGAGGTAGGGAAAGCCTTAACCCCTCGTTTATGATGCTTAGTATGCATGTTAGGCTAATAAAAGCGGAAAGGTCCTAGAAATGCCTATATGATGCGAATAACTAGCATAATTGTCTTTCATTTACTAATAATCGGAAGTGTCTAGTTGTGAACGATTAGGATGCCAATCACTAGTGTAATTCGCTTTCAATACTTGGGAATTGATTGTCTGGTAGAGGAGCCTTGGCAAAGCCCTCGGATTAGTTGCGTGTTAGGATCACATGCTTGATTGTTGGTTGCTTAGTGGATAGGCTAAAGAGTCTAACGGAACTAGTGAAATTGCATGTTGGAATGCTCGTTTGAAGGCTTGTATGATTGGCTGATTAAACTCATACTTGATCGTTGATTGTATTCGAATGATTACTTTTTTTACTTAAATGGTTGCTTGGAGCATCGAGTATGACTGGTTGTACCGAGCGGTGCAATCAGGTGATCGATGCCCCGTTGGTTCGAGACTGGTGAGTGAACGGTAAGTTGTGATGGTGTGATTGGTGTGCTGTGGTTATGTGATTCGTGTACTGTGTGTGGTGGTGAATTGGTGACGTGTGAGTTATGCGGGATAATGAATTGGTGGTTGTTGGGATTGGATTGTTTCGTGTTTCGGGTGGAGTGTGTTATTTAATTATGAACTGTTATTTATCGAATTTCCCTAGTGTACGCCTCATATGGGAGTAGTACCTTGGTTCCCGAGGACATAAAATCCCTTGGAGACGTTTCTGAGAATCCCGATGATAAGCGCCCCGAAGGGTTGTTTCCGGTCGCCTCAATGTTATGCGTCTCCTCTGGATTTGAGGGAAAATCCGAGAGGACACATCATATGTGGATCGGAGGGTGGAGACTTCATGTGCCACGGCATTGGGTTGTTTACCTATTATCTGTGTTTGTTGAAATCTCACTTGTTATCTTGATGTTGACTTTATTAAGTTAAAGGTCCACCTTGTTATGTGTTTTCCCTACTGAGCGCAAGCTCACCCCTTCGAATTTACTGTTGTGTTTACAGGCTTGATTGAGGAGTAGAAGCTCGGGAGCTTCTCGGTGTGGGTGCATTATAGAGACTTCGTACTTTTCACTTTTATGTTTTGAACAAACCTTGTGGAGGATTATTATTACACCCCTGGAGGGTTATTAGTGTTTTGAACTAAGTTTTGCGGATTTGTTTTCATTATTGGAGATTTTCAGGAACTAGCTGTTGAATTATCATCTTTTTGTTGGGTCTCGATGGAGGGTATGAACACATACTTGCAGCGGAAATAACTCGAGACCATGTCATAGAACACTACCAAATATTAGATACACAAGAGAATAAACAATATGGATGTTTCCTTACCAACTAATTCAAGAAAAGGAAGAGAACACCAAAGAAACGATGATCGGCTTGAGTCTCTAAGACGCCTACGTATCCAAATGGAATCAAAGCCACGTAGTTCTTCTTTAGATGACTCAAGAACACAACAAGAGGGGGGAAAAGTGCCAAAATCGAAATTGTAGTGTGAGAGGGAGAGAAGTTGTGTTTCTATTCTTGTCTTGTGATTTGTTGTAGGAAAAAGATGACTTAAACCATCAACAACCATCAAGGACAAGTAAGGTGTGAAGCATGGTGTGAAGTAAGACAAGCATGGTGCTAAGTATGGCAAGACAAGATGGGTTAGGTGGTGAATCACCAACACCTTAATCCTTGTCTTGCTTACTTAGTACTAATTAATCAAGACTTGATTAATTAGTTCCATGGGCCTTGGTTGCATGGGCCTTTCATGGGCCTCTTGGAACATGGCCCATGGCCATTCCCAACGAGGTCCCGTGACGTGCTCATCGCCTCCAAGCCTTCCATACCGGAAATGTCCAACATTATCCAACGCGATCAATCCCAAGACTCCAAGCCTTGTCTTGATCCGTAATGTCCTATTCACTTACGGGCACATGACCCAAAACCCAGTTTTGGTCATGTCCCGAGACAACTCTCTTTTGGCCATTCTCCATAAATGTGTCAATGAGTTTCATCCTTCGGTGTGACCCTTAGGTCTATGCATGTCGATAGATCAACGTAAAATCCATTTTACTTGATCCTATATAAGTGGCAACTAACGAGACTTTAGTATTGTCTGACACTACATAGCGAATCGAACCAATCGATTCTAACCTTTCCGTCGTCCCTGTCATTATCCTTTTATCTCCGATATCCTGATTGAGATAAGGCATAGAGCCGTCATCCTTATTATTCTCAATCACTGTTCCTTGATATGTGAGATGACTGAATATATGATACCTAGTATCATGTGCATGGCCATGCTATTCTTTCAGTCACTCTCGATCAAGCGGCCGAGAACCGATATCTTTCCCATACCTCAGTATGAGGGATAAATCCCTTAGCCGTCTTTCGTGTCACTCATGCAACCCGTCCCCAAGCCAATCCTGGCCGTTATGGAAGCCCTGTTACGGACAACGTTAGGCTCAGGTCAAACTTAGTTGTTGACTGCATAGTGATCACAAAGACTCCTTGGTCTAAGGATACATGACAAGCTACGACACTGAATATGTTAATGACTCAATCTATGGCACATATTCAGGGCGGGTCGTCCAATATCATGTCCCACATGATATCTATGATCAGACTCCGGAATCCCATTCCAATGACTAACAGAACGTAAGCCATGAAGAGCCATCTTTCATACTAGTCGCTTCTAGTGAAGCTTTATTGACTAGGGACCCATCGAGTGTGATCCATCTCGATCTATGGTTCTATTCGCATGGTGGGCATAGATCAGAAATCACATCGATATATTACTCCAACACATAAGTAATAGAAAGCCGCTTTAATCTTATTGCTAATGATGATATATACATTTGGACATTTATGATTGAACTACGGGCACTAAGACTAACACTTTTTAATCACTTTTTACTAGTCATGCCTCGGGTCCGGGCAAGAACCGGATTTGGGGCGTGACAATTTGGTATCAGAGCCTGGTTGCATTTGAAACAGGTGTCTTATGAACTGATTTTCAAACCTCGGACCGAAGTCAATTAGGTGGGTAGAGTTAGGGTGTCTGAGTCGTGAGTCACTTGGATGGTTGTCCTAAATGGAATCTTTACACTACAATGTTTGCGTTACTTGATTGGTATCCTCTTCCTAGTGATCGGTGAAGCCGAATGGTTGAGATCGGAATTGGATTAACGGGCGATGATCGACCCGCTAAGCATTCGTTGTAGAGTGAGACAACGGTTGGTGGTGTTGCCATTTTGGTGGATCTTTTCGAAAATTTTCAAGTTGTGGTTCGGTCTTGTTCAAGTGTTGACTTGTGGTTGACCGTTTTTCTGGAGCGTGAGTACTCCATGTGTGATTGTATTGAGTGTTTTGGGTGGGGCGCGAGAACCCCGTACCCCGCTGTATGAGAACTATGAGTGGGGTCGTCGAACTCATGTCTTTACCTTTGGTTTGAGTGGCCGTGAGTGCGGTGGGGTTGAGAACCCGTGTTATTATTTGTGTTTGGGTGGCCATGAGAGCCGTGTACTAAGGTTGGTGCCTTTGGCTGGCCTCGGGGAGGTTGCGAGCATTCTTTGGCTGGCCTCGGGGAGGTTGCGAGCATTCTTTGGCTGGCTACGAGTGAGAGTCTCGGTAAGTTGCGACCGTGTTTTATCGTTGAGATTGGGACACGAGTATCCCGTATGCCCGTTGAGGTGGCGAGATTGGGACACGAGTATCCCGTATGCCCGCTGAGGTGGCGAGATTGGGACACGAGTATCCCGTATGCCCGTTGAGGTGGCGAGATTGGGACACGAGTATCCCGTATGCCCGCTGAGGTGGCGAGATTGGGACACGAGTATCCCGTATGCCCGTTGAGGTGGCGAGATTGGGACAAGAGTATCCCGTATGCCCGCTGAGGTGGCGAGATTGGGACACGAGTATCCCGTATGCCCGTTGAGGTGGCGAGATTGGGACACGAGTATCCCGTATGCCCGTGTAGGTGGCGAGTTTGGGGCACGAGTACCCCGTGGTATTTGGGAGCACGAGAACTCCGTTTATTGATTGCGTTGTGTACTTTAGGAGCATGAGAACTCTGTTTATTGATTGTGTGATGTCTTTGGCCGAGCATGAGAGCTCTATGTACTTTTACCTTGTGAATTTGTATTGGTGGTTGTCCCGCTTAAGCGGAGGGTTAAGGGAAAATACGATTGGGTCATGCCGAATTTTCAGTAGAACTAGAATGTTTACACCATCACTGGTTGACTCAGGGGCGTCACTGTAGTTGAACATGATGGTTCGATGTCAAGTTGTTGCAATGAGGTTCGGGGACGCCTGAATCAGGTTGTAACAACACGAGATCGACACGAAAAACTTGGGTAAAAGTTAAGGAATGGAATCGATGGGAGGGAATGAAAGGTTAAGGGTGACTATTGAATTGATTGGTGTTAAGCGTTAAACCCCTCTTTGTGAAAGGATACCCGAGCGAGGGGTATGCCTGTTGCGTTGTGCCTTGTGTGGTGTGCTTGAGAATGAATCCTCCTATGGGAGTGGATTTCTTTGACTTGATTGAACCCTCCTGTGGGAGTTGGTGGTTGATTGCTAAATCGCTGGTTGTTGTTGTGTGACGCATAGAGATGCGAACCTGTGTGCTATATTATATGAGTATATATATCTACTAGTGTGAGGGGCGTATTTGTGGGTGACTAGTGTGGCGTGTGTGTTCGTCCTTGTAACGTGTGAGAACCGTTGTTGAACTAAGTACTGAACATGTGCGTTATCCGTGCAGGCGGATAGGCGACATGGCTCGTACATATGTTCCTAGAGGTACCCGGAGCCGTCCAGTTGGGGGTCCGAGTCAGGTACCTGCCGCTGAGCAGGAGGGGGCAGCTGAGACCCAGGATGCTACTTCCACAGAGCATCAGCGCTTTGAGGGGGGACCAACAGGGTCGCCACCCAGGACATCTCCAGTCGCAGAGCCGACTCAGGCGACCCCTCTCGAGGAGGTGGTTCGCGCTGTACTAGCAGCCTTGAGTGCGTAGCAGGGGACTACGACACCGGCACCTGAGCCCGTGCCTGTTGCTTTAGCAGATTTTGGAGAGAGGCCAAGACAGTTGGATAGCCTCACGGCCCAGTCGCTTAGGGAGTTTCGCAGACTTGGTACGCCGACCTACTCCAGGCGAGCTGATCCCGAGGCGGCTTCTGGTTGGTTGGAGCGGGTTACCCGCAACCTCGATACCTCTGGAGTATCGGAGGGGCGTCTGAGAGTTTCGTTCGCCACTTTTCAGCTTGAGGGAGAGGCCTACTATTGGTGGCAGTCAGTGCAGGGCAGAGTCGGTAGTGATTTTGAGTTGTTTAGCAGGCTGTTCTTGGAGCAGTACTTCCCTCGCTCCATTCGGGATGACCGGCGCCAGCAGTTTCTGGATTTACGTCAGAGGGGTTTGAGCGTCTCAGAGTATGCAGTGAGATTTACTTCTCTGGCCCGCTTCGGCCAGAGTTGGTTCAGACTGCAGATGACCGATGCAGGAGATTTGAGAACGGGCTCACCCCGTCGATAGCCGACAGGGTTATCACTTTCAGGACCACAGATTACTCCACACTCTTGGATCAGGCTTTAGCCATGGAGAGACACTTCAGAGATACTATCAGGGTGCGAGAGACTAGGCCTAGGCCGAGCGGCTTTGTGCAGCCGTCTGACCGTCGAGACCGACGCAGACAGAGAGTTGCAGGACACTTTCAGCCTCAGTTTCAGCAGGATGGCATACACCGAGCAGGGACCGTAGCGTCAGTTGAACCCGCCCCGGTGGCACAGCTGTGTCCTTGGTGTGGACAACAGGGTCACCTGGAACGAGACTGCCCGAGGGGCGATGGACCTGTGGAGCGCCATGATGATCGTCCCCAGGGGACCAGAGCTAGACAGCCTAGTGAGCCGAAGGGGTGTTATCACTGTGGTAGCGTCGACCACTTCATGCGTGCGTGTCCTGAGATAGCACAGCAGAGAGGATGCTACCAGTGTGGTCGCTCTGATCATTTCATCCGGGCGTGTCCTGAGATAGCTGGTAGAGCGCCTGCACCGAGGCCCCAGCAGACTCAGATAGCTGGTAGGAGTAGAGAACTTAGCGTTGTTAGAATTACTGGAGGCATATGACCATGCCCGGAGGTTGATTGCGAACTTATCGAGATTAGGAGTACTGGAGGCATATGACCATGCCCGGAGGTTGTTTGTGAAACTGTTGATATTAGGACTGTTGGAGGCATTGGTTATGCCGGAGGTTGATTGTGTATTGTTGATGTCTTTGGTGGCCTTGAGAGCCCGTGCTATTATTGTTGAGTTTTGGGTGGCCATGAGTGCCCGTGGGGTTGTTGAACCCGTGTCTTTACCTTTGGTGTTTTGGGGGGCCATGAGTGCCCGTTGGGTTGTTGAACCCGTGTCTTTACTGTTGGTGGTTAGAGTGGCCGCGAGTGCCTGTGGGGTTGTTGAACCCATGTCTTTACTATTGGTGGTTTGAGTGGCCGCGAGTGCCCGTGGGGTTGTTGAACCCGTGTCTTTACTGTTGGTGGTTTGAGTGGCCGCTAGTGCCCGTGGGGTTGTTGAACCCGTGTCTTTACTGTTGGTGGTTTGAGTGGCCGCGAGTGCCTGTGGGGTTGTTGAGCCCGTGAGTTACTGTTGGTGTATCTTGGGAGGCCGTGAGTGCCTGTGGGGCTGTTGAGTCCGTGTTTTACTGTTGGTGTCTTGGGTGGCCATGAGTGCCTGTGAGTGTTGAACCTGCGTTGTTAATGGTTGTTGAACTTGCTTGTGATTGTGATTGTGATTGTGGTTACCTGAGGTTGAGGGCCCTCTTCATGAAACGGGGGTCCACGAGCACACGCGTCTGCATGTTCAGACGGGGTAGGGGGCCCGCCCGTCAATAAAGGGGTCCTGGCCGCGCGTGTGTGGTTTGGGTTTGTGAGCATTCTTTGGCTGGCTTACGAGTTAGAGTCTCGGTAAGTTGCGAGCATTCTTTGGCTAGCTTACGAGTTAGAGTCTCGGTAAGTTGCGAGCATTCTTCGGCTGGCCTGACCGAGTTAGAGTCTCGGGAGGTTGCGAGCGTTCTTTGGCTGGCCGTGCCGAGTTAGAGTCTCGGGAGGTTGCGAGCGTTCTTGGCACTGAGCAATTGGCAGCTGGTATGCGATCCTTTGTGATCTTGGTTGGTGTGCGGTCCTTTGTGATCTTGGGTTTTGCGTGGTGGTCCTTGAGTCCTTGGAAGAGGTCGTGATCGTTGTGTCGGGTCTACTTTACGTGACAGGGTGTTGAGTTGGTCAAGGAAGGTAACAGTGTGTGTGTGTTCAGTCGGAGTACTTGGGTTGGGGATGGTGTTCCCCGGTGTTGAGTTTGTGTTGGTGTTACCGGCATTGTCTGCTAATTATGCCATAGTCAGTCTGTTATCCGTGGTGGTGAGCGAACGCTCATCCCTAGCTGCTTTTCCTACAGGTACCGTTCGCAGGCTGGACTAGGTGAGCTTCTGAAGCTTGAAGAGCTAGAAGCGGGATTCTGGGTTTGTTTGAGTCTAGCGACGTATACCATGTTTTGTCCACTTGTTGGGACTTATTTTGAGTTGTAAATATTATTTTGTTGAACAAATGGTGATTTTAAAGCAATTTATAAAAAGGGTTTCAAAATGGTTTACTGTTTCAAAACGTTCGCGTCCCGAGTTCGGTTTACTGAAATTGGGGCGTGACAGCTTGGTATCAGAGCTCGAGGTTTCACACCTCGGACTGTACGTCAATTAGGTGGGGAGAGTCGAGTCGGTAAAGTCCCGTCTTACGTTGGGTACGCAGGTCGGGAACCTTGTGTAGACCCGTTGTGTTGTGAGTCCTGCTTGTGTTTGGGTGTACGTGATGTACGGGGTTACTGGCTTACTGTTTGTGTGTTGCTGCGTGAAAAGTTTTTAAACTGTCGCGACTCGACTCAGGGGCGCCCCTGTGGTCGAGCGTGACGGTGTTGACGTCAAGTGGGTACAATGTAGTTCGAGGACGCCTGGACCGGGTTGTAACTACCTGACGTTAAGAAATGGGGTTCTGTAATGAAAAAGAGAAAGTTTTTAAATTGATTGGCACGGTGGGCGTGTTGTGGAGTTTTGGTTGGCCCTGTGGGCGTTCTTGTTTATGTTGGCCCGGTGGGCGTGTTGTGGAGTTTTGGTTGGCCCTGTGGGCGTGCTTGTTTATGTTGGCCCAGTGGGCGTGTTATGGAGTTTTGGTTGGCCCTGTGGGCGTGCTTGTTTATGTTGGCCCGGTGGGCGTGTTGTGGAGTTTTGGTTGGCCATGTGGGCGTGCTTGTTTATGTTGGCTCGGTGGGCGTGTTGTGGAGTATTGGTTGGCCCGGTGGGCGCTGTTCGACTTTGGTTGGCCCGGTGGGCAGGTGTCGTTGTTGTTGTTGTTATGGGTGTTTGGTCGGGTTGGCTTGTGTTTGTGGTCGAGTGACTTGTGGTTTAGTCGGGTGTTGTGGTACGTGTTTTACTTGTTGGGGATTATATTTTCTGCGATGCACAAATGTGCGGGTCGCTAGGAGAAGGGTAGCCATGACGGGGTGATAAGGGCGAAGCTGTCGCAACTACGGGACGGACCACGGGCCGACCTGGTACGAGACCAGGAAGGGCTCGCTATTCCGATCCGGCAGCCAGCACGGACCGGCTGGCGTGCCGGCCCGGCAGCCAGCACGGCACGACTGGCGTGCCGGCCCGGTAGCCAACCCGGCCGGCCCGGAATGCCACATGGTCCGGCCCACCTGCCGGACCGGTCCAGCGGTTATCTTCAAAAAAAAATTTGTTTCGTTGTGCGTTTAGGTTCGTGGTTGTGTGACTCGGTTCACGTTCGTACGGTTTGAGCGTTGGTTTTACGTGATTGTGTTCGCGGTTGTGGGTTGTAGAGGTCATAGGCCTGGTGTACGGTTGGGTTGTTGTTGATTTTTTCGCTTACGTACTATTATAATTAAGGCATTAATAGCGTGAGCAGTAGTGTTTTACTGGTTTGAGGACGTGTTTCCCGTGTCGAGGTTTATCTTACTCGAGTGAGTACTTGAGGTAGTGGTTTGCCCCGGTTAGATCGGTAGGTCTTTGGTGCGTTACTAGTATGCCATAATCGAACGGGTGTCCGTGGAGGTGAGCGCAACACTCATCCCCTTTACTACTTTTCCCGCAAGGGACGAGTAGCGAACACTGGTTTGGTTGCAGAAAGTTATAAGTAAATGCATAGAGGACCGTGTGAACGTTGTACAGACTTAGAGCGTGTGAGCGCTAGTGTGTTGGAGCTTGTCGTCGTTATTTAAATTCGCAAACTAAACGTTTGCGTGTATCCGTGCAGAGGATACTGAGACATGGCTCGTGGCAGACGAGGAAGATCAGCTGGGACACGGGGACGGGCGCCCGTGCGAGGAAGGCGGGGACGGTCAGCGGGGATATCAGGAAGGGTACCCACCGTTGAGCCCGCGGAGTACGCGGAGGCGCAGGGCACTCTTGTCGGAGAAAACAGGTGAAGCAACGCGGGACCGTCTACAAGCACACCCATTGTTCCACTGGTCGCGGACCCTCCCGTTATGACTGCCCTGGATGAGCTGACCAGGACAGTCCAGAGTTTGGTGGCGGTTATCGCCAGTCCAGCGTCAGCTTCACTAGCTCCGGAGGCAGCAGCGGTCCTAGTGAGGCCCGGTCAGGCAGAGGACCACACGGCCCGGACCCTACTAGACTTCCTGAAGCTAGGGATACCCATCTTCGTCGGGGAGCCGAACCCCGACCTAGCCGAGGGGTGGCTAGAGCAGGTCACGCGGGACTTGGATACATCAGGTATCGAAGATGGTCGCCGCAGAGTGTCCTTCGCATCTCACCAGCTGAGGGACAGCGCCTACCACTGGTGGGGGCGTGTGAAGGACATGGTTGGATACGACTACAACATCTTCCAGACGGTCTTTCTGGAACAGTATTTTCCCGAGTCGGCTCGGTTGGAGCGATATCGGCAATTTCTGGACCTGGAGCAGGAGGGGATGACGGTGGCAGGATACAAGGCCAGATTCACGGCCTTGACCAGATTCGCGCCGGAGATGGTGATGACCGAGCAGAACCGTTGCCTGCGGTTCCAGGGAAGACTGAGGCCGGTGATTCAGAACTAGGTTCTCGCCTTGAGGTTGCGGAAGTATTCAGAGCTCATGGACACCGCAGCGACGGTGGAGCATGGTATCCGGGATGCGGACAGGACCCGTGAGGTCCGACAGCGGTCGACCAACTTTGCAGGGCCGTCCGAGTCACGAGACCCGCGAAGACAGAGGACCACGGGATCCTTCCGACCACAGGCTCATCAGGAGGGATCGAGACAGTAGGGGTCGGTGGCGTCAGTGGGCCCAGTCGCATCAAAGAGACGGCTTGGATGCTTTAGCTGCGGGCAACCAGGCCACATGCAGCGAGAGTGTCCGATGAACACGGGGCCGAGAGCCGACGAGGCCAGGTGTCACCGGTGCGGCTGGGTTGGGCACACTATCGGCCAGTGCTACGAGTCGTTGGGGGCAACGACAGTGCGACGACCACATCAGTCGTGTACAGTACAATCACCCAGAGATCGCCCTCGTCAGAGTCAGCAGTCAAGGTTTTCGCAGCCGTCGACGAGTGCGCCGGCTCCGAGACAGCAGCAGAGCTATGAGTATCCAGCGGTCAGTGCGCCGGGTCGGAGGCAGCAGGAGTCGGAGGGAAGAGTATACGCGGTTACCGACTCCCGGACCCCAGGATCCCCTACCTACCGCGAGACCTTTCAGGGTACGTATTTATTGTACCTTATATGAGTGTTATTCTAAATTTCGCGGACGAAATTCCTTTAAGGGGGGTAGATTGTAACAACCACTTCCGGTCAACGCCAGTCAAACCTGCGAAAAACAGGAAAATTTAAAAAATTTAAGAATGACACTTAATTGAACCTAAAATGACCCCGAGTGTCACACCGGACTTGATTTGACCCTGTTATCGACCAAAGTGAGTTCCGGGGGACTCAGGGCAACTTTCTGATCAATTTGGGAAATGTTGACTTTTCACTGGAAAAGTCAACCGAGCGACGTTTTAGTCCATTCGAGGACCGTTTTGGATCCAAAAAGCTTAGCCGTCGTCGCAACGGTCTTAGTTGAGCCGTTTCCTTGTAGCCCGACAAGTTTCGTAATTTCTTGAAAAAAGTGCCCGTTCGGGGCCTGAAACGTCCGATTTTCGCGAATCTGATTAGAAAACATCTAGGAGATATTTTCCAAAAGGTGTGGGATCCACCTTGCCACTTGTCCAACAAGTGGTGGTGATAGTTTTGGTGGGGAAATGAAGAGAGGGGACTATAGGGGTTCGGCCACCTAGGGTTAGAAAGAGAATCAAATAAAAAAAAGAGTTAGAGAGAGAAGGAGAAGAAGAAAGGGAGAAGCTAGGGTTTTGTGGTGCCACTATTCACGTCATCACCATTGGATCGTCTCAAGACTAGGAGAAAGTGCACTCCCCTCGTTCTCCTCTACGGTATACACCGAACCGATTCTCGTTTTGATTAATTTTGGAAGTTAGGGTTTATGTAAAACTATTAGTTTAGGGTGTTTTGAGGTTGGGGGAATTTTTGGAGACGTTTTGGAGGTGTTTGGAGGAGAAGGGGAACGTTTTCCGGCGACCGGGAGCTCGGGAGGAGCTCCGGCCACCATAGGGGGTGGCCGGCCACCATAGGAGGTGGCTGGCCGGAGCTAGGGTCGGCCACCACCATGGTGGCCGAGCCCCACAATGAACCCTAGGGCCCACGGTCTAGCTTGGCCGGGTGGGGCCCACGTGCACGGGTGATCGGGTTTTGTGTTCGGGTGGTTTAAAACGTTCCCCGGACCATTTATCCTTAACCGAATCGAAAATTGGAATTAAATTGGAAAAGTTACAATTAACGGGTTTTATAAACTTGAAACGGAAATTAATTGACTCGGGAGTCGGAATTCGATTCGGTCAAGTACATTGGGACCCTTGAATTATTCTAAGACCGTAGAAACGAAAACAGGAATTTTTGGAGCCCCGGAAGGGCATTTACAAAACCCGGGCAGATTCGTCATGTCGGGCGAATCGGGCCTTTACGGGTCCCTTATCGACAATGTCGAGTAATTGGGAAGTTTGGGAGTGATCGACATTTTCGGGGTTAAGTTTGGGCACCAAGTTTAATGATTTTCGGTTTATTCCTGCAAGTTGTTAAGTGCCTTTAAATTGTGTTCTTTTAGATCGTGCCACGGACCGAGGCAAGGGAAAGCTGGGTGAGTGACTGAGATCATCACTGGAGCTCGTTGGTTGGCTTTTGGGAGAACACGCACGAGGTAGGGAAAAGTAGCCGGATCTCGGCCCTGACTAGGGAAAGTTAACAGTAGAAATGCATGTGACACTGGGGTGTCGTGAGTTAAGTGAGTTATCGAATATTAGAAAGGCATGATACGGGAATGTAGCGAATATCAGAAATGCATGTGACACTTAGTAGTGTCGTAGGAGTAGAGAACTTAGCGTTGTTAGAATTACTGGAGGCATATGACCATGCCCGGAGGTTGATTGCGAACTTATCGAGATTAGGAGTACTGGAGGCATATGACCATGCTCGGAGGTTGTTTGTGAAACTGTTGATATTAGGACTGTTGGAGGCATTGGTTATGCCGGAGGTTGATTGTGTATTGTTGATGTCTTTAGTGGCCTTGAGAGCTCGTGCTATTATTGTTGAGTTTTGGGTGGCCATGAGTGCCCGTGGGGTTGTTGAACCCGTGTCTTTACCTTTGGTGTTTTGGGGGCCATGAGTGTCCGTGGGGTTGTTGAACCCGTGTCTTTACTGTTGGTGGTTAGAGTGGTCGCGAGTGCCTGTGGGGTTGTTGAACCCGTGTCTTTACTGTTGGTGGTTTGAGTGGTCGCGAGTGCCCGTGGGGTTGTTGAACCCGTGTCTTTACCTTTGGTGTTTTGGGTGGCCATGAGTGCCTGTGGGGTTGTTGAACCCGTGTCTTTACTGTTGGTGGTTTGAGTGGCCGCCAGTGCTCGTGGGGTTGTTGAGCCCGTGAGTTACTGTTGGTGTATCTTGGGAGGCCGTGAGTGCATGTGGGGCTGTTGAGTCCGTGTTTTACTGTTGGTGTCTTGGGTAGCCATGAGTGCCTGTGAGTGTTGAACCTGCGTTGTTACTGGTTGTTGAACTTGTTTGTGATTGTGATTGTGATTGTGGTTACCTGAGGTTTGGGGCCCTCTTCATGAAACGGGGGTCCACGAGCACACGCGTCTACATGTTCAGACGGGGTAGGGGGCCCGCCCGTCAATAAAGGGGTCCTGGCCGCGCGTGTGTGGTTTGGGTTTGTGAGCATTCTTTGGCTGGCTTACGAGTTAGAGTCTCGGTAACTTGCGAGCATTCTTTGGCTAGCTTACGAGTTAGAGTCTCGGTAAGTTGCGAGCATTCTTCGGCTGGCCTGACCGAGTTAGAGTCTCGGGAGGTTGCGAGCGTTCTTTGGCTGGCCTGACCGAGTTAGAGTCTCGGGAGGTTGCGAGCGTTCTTGGCACTGAGCAGTTGGCAGCTGGTATGCGATCCTTTGTGATCTTGTTTGGTGTGCGATCCTTTGTGATCTTGGGTTTTGCGTGGTGGTCCTTGAGTCCTTGGAAGAGGTCGTGATCGTTGTGTCGGGTCTACTTTACGTGACAGGGTGTTGAGTTGGTCAAGGAAGGTAACAGTGGGTGTGTGTTCAGTCGGAGTACTTGGGCTGGGGATGGTGTTCCCCGGTGTTGAGTTTGTGTTGGTGTTACCGGCATTGTGTGCTAATTATGCCGTAGTCAGTCTGTTATCCGTGGTGGTGAGCGAACGCTCACCCCTAGCTGCTTTTCCTATAGGTACCGTTCGCAGGCTGGACTAGGTGAGCTTCTAAAGCTTGAAGAGCTAGAAGCGGGATTCTGGGTTTGTTTGAGTCTAGCGACGTATACCATGTTTTGTCCACTTGTTGGGACTTACTTTGAGTTGTAAATATTATTTTGTTGAACAAATGGTGATTTTAAAGCAATTTATAAAAAGGGTTTCAAAATGGTTTACTGTTTCAAAACGTTCGCGTCCCGAGTTCGGTTTACTGAAATTGGGGCGTGACAGTTTTGATATCTGACTTCCCCTCCCTATTTACACATTTGCCACCTATATATATACACACACCAATGTCGGTGATAAATGATCCATATACATCATGATCTTTCTAGTCATTAATGCATTCACCATAGATTAAGATTGTTCTTCATCTTTAAGAGCAGGCCACCTCATTTAAGAGAATTCTAGAAAGAGTCTAGCTCCTTCGTCCATGTGCTTTGACCAAGAGAATCATCTAGAAGCTTGACCGTGTGTTCTTGTAATTGTGGTGCCCCTTGTGATCCCATGTGTTGGCCAACCATGGCTTTGTCACATGGAAATTATCAACATTACACGGCCACGCATCTAGTTGTGGTCGTAATACGTAATGTGTTGGCCAACCATGGCTTTGTCACACGGAAATTATCAACATTACACGGCCACACATCTAGTTGTGGCCGTAGTACGCGTACTTCGTCGTCTCGCGAGTACTTTTACGGGCAGGACGCCTGATAAAAAGACCAATGTCGGTCTAAAATTGGACGCGCTCTGCAGGACCGTGACAATTCTCCCCCACCCATAGACTCGCCGTCCTCGACGAGGACCTTCGAACAAGCGCGTGTGGAGAGTCTTCCAACGATGGTAAACTTTACATCGTTGCCAACGCTTCGATCGACTTCGCCTCCTTGTACCTCATGAGGGCTTCCCATTTCGCCCATGCCGATACTCCGATGTACTATTCATCGACATAGGACAGAAAGAACCACGCTCGGACACTCCAACAGTCCGTCAAGTTGTTGTGCCGTCATCGACACCCGCCTTTGCGCCATCATCGACACTCGCCTTTGCGTCGTACAGGCACAACCTTCGGAACTCCAGCTTACGGTCCTTCGCTCCCGGAGTGTAAGCATCCAAACAGTAAAACACCCAATATTGGACGATCCCATCGTCTAGCAACTCCATCGGTCGCACACAACCGTCATCATTCACTCTCGAAGGATCCAACAGTTCTCCCAACTGCAACAACAAGTCCCCCACCCTCGGAGACTTAGGCAACGCTCCCGGTTGCCCATCCTTCACCCTTGAAGGCTTCAGCAGCTCTCCCGACTGCAACAACTAGCCCTCCACACTCGGAGACTATAGCAACACTCCCGGTTGCACATCCTTCGTCCCTGAAGGATCAAGCATCTCTCCCGGCTGCGACAACGAGTTCTCCACCCTCGGAGACTCCCTCGGCACACACCCGTATGCTGCGCATCCCTTAGGTGCTGGCGGCTCCATGCCCTCGGCCAGCCTGCGCATCCTGCGCCTGCGCCCCTTGCGCTCGTGCCCTGTACATATGTCATCCGCCTATGGTGGTTTCTCCATAGGCAACCCCGGTGGCCTCGCAGCACCTTTTGCTGCCCCGAACGCGTCCCCATTTCGCTCTACCTCGAGCATGTATCTCAATTGGGGAACGACCTCGTCCACCACCGTCGTCCTTCCGACTTGGACGGCTTCCTCCTTCGGGCACGCTTCCATCTCCAAGACTGTCCTCAGTACCGCGATCTGCGTCTTCATGCTCGTCCGGAGTTGGGAGATGGCCTCCATGATCTTAGACTCCGAAATACTCTACTCGCGAACTTGTTCCTCCATTATATCCTGGACCATCCTCATATCACCCTCTAGGACGCCAACTCGTTCTTGGATTCCCTCTATGTTAACCTGCAGATCACCAATTGAGCTCTCTTGTGTTTCTAATACGTCCCTCGTCCTGGCACGGCTCCTCGTGACCGGACGATGCGCTTCCTCTTGCGCGTTCACACTAGCGTCTCCACCTTTCGTTGACATCGTTGCTTTCACTTGATCGTTCCCCTTGACGACCAGCTCTGATACCACTCTGTCACGACCCGAGAGCTTCTCCCTTAGCTTCTCGCGAACGTGATGACACTTAGGATTTTCGGTACCCGCGTACAAACCTAAGTCAGCCAACAATATTACATGTCCGTTAGCAAGATCGGTTGATAGCAACACGGACGGTAGGACACGAACCAAGGGACGAACACAAGATCGGAATACACGAGTATAATTTGGACAAGAAACTAAAGGTTTATAATGATGTGGCATGATTGAGGTACAATAGACCTTAATGACTCGATTAATATACAAAGGTTGGTTTAATTACAAGGGAACACTATTAAATGTAGGGCTGGGCATCGACCGGTACCCGCCCTAAAAGTCCATACCCATTAACCAAACCATGATCCCCGGGTACCTAAAATCCATAACCATCACCATCACTGGTTACAAAACTGATAACGGCCAGGCTACCCACCGGGCGGTGACGGTTATAACCGGCCCACAAGGCCCAATGGGCTTTATGTTGGGCCTTCATAATATAACCCAAAATACAACATTTTTCAAACACATTTTTACAAACCTACAATTGAACTTCACAAACCTGCTATATTCAACAATTCAAACACAAAAATTCCTATAGCTAATACCTCACATATTCATCGTCTTACAATACAGGTTTCAAGAACCATTTTTTAAGTTTACAACACAAACAATTAAATAACAATAAATTTAGTATGACTAAACCATTTAAAAACAAGTGGGTTACTAAACAAATGAGCTCAATAAAACTAATAAAACAAGGGTCAACCCGTGGAAATTAAAAAAAAAATCAGGCCCTATAAAATAAACAACCGGTCGGACGGTTTTTTCTCGGTTTGGAAGATAAAAAACCGTACCCAACTAGAAATCCATCGGTTTGGTAGTTTTGTAACCGTAACTGTCACGCCCCAAATCCGGTTTTGACCGGACTCGAGACGTGAACTACAATAATAACTAAATAATAATGATAAAAGGAAAATTAAACGAAATAAACCTCCGAATTTAGTTCCAAAATAAACAACTCCAATAAACATGAGTCAAACGCTCAATTCCAAACAAGTAAAAACATAGTTTAGTACGAAAATAGAAAGTACGTCTCTACTACAAGTAACCCTCCCCGGACTGTCACGCCCCAAATCCGGTTATCGCCCGGACTCGAGGCATGACGGGTAATAGAAGACAATAAAACAATAAAACAATATTTAAATCTTGAAAACCTCCAATAAGTACCTCAATCCATAAACTTCAATGTAAAGTATAAGTAACCCTCCGGGGGTGTAATAATAAGTCTCTACAAAACTGTTCTTAAGCAAAAGGAAATAAACCCGAAGTCTCTACGGAACCCACACCGAGAAGCTCCCGAGCCTCTACTCCTCAACCAAGCCTGTAAACACAACAATGAACTCACAGGGGTGAGCTTACGCTCAGTAGGGAAAACACATAACAAGTGGACCTTCAACTCAACAGGGTCAACGATAAAGTCAACCACAAATATCTTAACAAACACAAGTAGTAGATAAATCAACCAATGCCGTGGTACATGAAGTCTCCACCCTCCGATCCACATAAATTTTATGTCCTTGGGAACCAAGGTATTACTCCCATGGAGAGCATACACTTGGACAATTTAATAAGAAACAATTAATAATTGAATACGCACTCAACCAAACACAGTATGATACAAACTCAACAATAAACCAATTCAATTCCACACATGGCTCACACATCACCAATTCGCCACAACAAGCAGTACACGCAATCACGCAAACATAGCACACCAATCGCACAAACCCAACTTACCGTTCACTTACCAGTTTCGAACCACCGGGGCATCGATCACCTGATTGCACCGCTCGGTACAACCAGTCATACTCGATGCTCCAAACAACCCTTCAAGTAGATCAAGCAAGCATTTGAATACAATCAACGAGCAAGCACGAGTATAATCAACTAATTATAAAAACCTTCAAAAGAGCATTCACACATGCAATTCCACTAGTTTCATTAGACTCTTTAGCCTATCCACTAAGCAATCAACAACCAAGCATGTGATCTTAACAAGCAACTAATCCGAGGGCTTTGCCAAGGCTCATCTACTAGACAATCATATCCCAAGTATTTAAAGCGAATTACACTAGTGATTGGCATCCTAATCGGTCACCACTAGACACTTCCGGTTATTAGAAATTGAAAGACGATTATGCTAGTTATTCGCATCCTATAGACATATCTAGGACCTTTTCCATTTTATTAAACTAGCATGCATACTAAGCATGGTAAACGAGAGGTTAAGGCTTTCCCTACCTCAAGGTCCTCCTCTTCAACGCTTTGATGAAGTCCGGTGATCACCACTTCGCTCTTCCCTCGGGTCCCGGCGTGATCCTTGCTCCTCTAGCTCGATCCCCAAAGTCTTGGGCACAAAGAAACGCTAATTAGGCTCCAATTAAACAGCAAGAAAGACCCCCAAAACCCTTCCAAAGTTCAGCTCAAAGCCAAGATGCCAAAAACCCTCAAGAACCCTCAAGAAACCCTCACCCTGGTGGGTCACGGACCTGGTCACGGATCCGTGACGTTAACCCTCACGGTTACCGTCATGGAGCCGTGACGAGTGCCGTCACGGATCCGTGGCGCACCAGAGCAGTTTCGCCCTTCTTCAACCTCCAGCTCCAAAACTCCGAAAAACTACCTTCAAACCCAGAATTTTACCCCTTCCAACTCTCAAAAAAGTCCAAATCCTTCAATACTCCTATACCCATGGTAGGAATCAACACACAAACAAGTTTCCAAGGATTCATCAAATCAAACCCACTTCAAAATCTCCAACAACTATTGATTTCTCAACAAAAATCCAACAAGGTTCATCATCAACATCATCTCCCACCATTTCTACTCAAACCCAACATCATCTAGCAATTTTCACTCAAAACCCAAGAAAATAGATGAAGAGAAATGAGGATTAGAGAGTTCCATTACCTCTAGAATGTTGAGATGAAGAAGATGCTATTGATTTTGAGGGTGGATGGCTAGAGGAAGACTCCAAATGGCTCCTTCTTCTTTGATTTTCCTTCAAGCCTCCATGGGAGCTCTCCTTCCTTGCTTCCCCTCTAAGTTTCGGCTACAACAATGCACAAATGAATTGATTTTGCTTCTCCAATCCAATATAATACCTAGATGTAGCAATGACCTAAAGGCCCTTGAGCTAGATTCCCTTGTAGTAGCTTTTGGGAAGGTAAAAGGGACAATGACTATCCATTTTTATCTCATTCAACCAAAAGAAGACAAGTGTCCCTCTAGGTCATTTGATTTTCCAATTTAATTTCCAGCACTTTTAAAATTAAAGCTTTAGTCGATATAAAGTCTCGTTTTGACCAAAATTGACTTTATCCAATATTATACTCAAACGAAAGGGATTTCTCCCCTGAAGCCAACCGTGATAATGGCTAATTCGTTTGGGTTCCGGAATAGTCCCGAGTGACTTCCGGAGTCACCGGTTCGACCGGAAGCGGGTCTTACACGGACCCTCAATGAGCTCTCGAGCCCTGAGACGTCCTCTAAGCCTACTCACCAATGAAACCTGTAAAACAGTAAAAACAGAGGGGGTGAGCTTACGCTCAGTAGGAAAAAGTAGTAAAGGGAAAAAGGACTCCCGCTCCGTCACCAAATTACTCGATTAGTAACACTTACTAAAAAGACAACACAAATAGAGATCGAAAGGAACACAACTTATTCGCCAATAGAAACAAACTAAAGAAACACACGGATACCGAAATATAAGATAATTAAACCACGAGACTCTGATCCACACACGAGCTCAACATATCGTACCAGAAACGCACATCGACCTAGATATCTTCCCGGAACACACATCATCGTGGTGAAACGAATACATCATACTGGAATACCCCCTCGGTCTAGATGTCTTCCCGGAACACACAACATCGGGGTGAAACAACATACATCATACCGGAAACGCACATCGGCCTAGATGTCTTCCCGGAAACGCACGTCGGCCTAGATGTCTTCCCGGAAACGCACATCGGGGCAAGCAACAATACACCATACAGGATACGCACATCGGCCTAGGTGTCTTCCCGGAAACAAACCTCGGGGCAACAACAACATACCTCATACCGGAAACGCACATCGGCCTAAAGGTCTTCCTGGAAACACACCTCGGGGCAAGTAAACAATATATCATACCGGAAACGCACATCAGCCTAGATATCTTCCCGGAAACACACCTCGGGGTAAACAAACAATACCACGCAATATCAAACCAAAACACATTACAACGAACTCATCATACCAACAAATCTTACCGACACAACATACCAAGCACGTCACATCGGTCTATCATTCACCCGATCATATCACAAGGCACAATCATATCACACTCAACACATTCATTCAACCAATCATGTCACGAAGCAACCATTCATATCACATTTTATAATTCATATAGTTTAATATGATTCTTAGATTAACCCAATGATATACTATGAACCGACATTTAAGGACTATTAACACAATCAAACACAACCAACAATCAATCCTAAGGCTCGATATGGTCGCATGTGATTTTACAGCACGACAATTCCCATAATTGAAAGCGGTTATTCTAGTTAATCACATCTTATATGCAAGATAAGACTTTACCGGTTATTAACGTCCTATATGCATACTATTAACATTCTTTAATTAAAAGCGGAATTTACTACTCTTCCCTACCTCAAGTGCTTTCCCACGCTTAGTCACATGAACGCCTAGTAGTCTCCTCCTCCGAGCTCGAGAATAAAGTCTAGGATCATAAATTAATACTAGAATTAATAAAAATTCAAGGTCGTTTTTAAAGAGGGAAAATACCCAAATTAACCCCAATTTCTCAACTTGTCAAAATGGGCCCGGAAGGCCCATTTTGCCCGGGATCGAGAAAACGTCCATCGGGACTCCGAAAATTTCCTTTTTCGTGTCTATCAATCATAATTAATTTACTTGTTCCAACGCACTTGACGGAATTAAATTTCGAGGTCCGAGCGTTCTAAATTCGCATTTAAAGTTTCTAAACGGTTTTCCTGAAATTTCATGAATCACATCCATAATTCGTTCCGGGTGTGAAAACATCGTCCCGGGGTTCACGGCCGTTCAATTTACGAAACCACCAAAACCCGACCATGTGGGCCCCACGGCCACACATGGTCGTGGGTGGCCGGACCGGGCCGGTCGGTCAAGGTCCAAGTGAGGCCGACCATGGTCGGTCACGGTTCTAAGGGTGGCCGACCATGGACGGTCATCCCTTTCTCCGGTTTCCGGATTCCGACGACCGGCCGAAGCTCCGGCGAACCTCCGGTCGCCGGAAAAATACTTCATTTCTTCCAACAAGTTCCTAACTAGCTCTAGGTTCTCCACAACACCATTTTTAAGCTCTAAAACTACAAATTTCACCTCAAACAATCCAAAGTTTCAAGACCCGTGGTGGGTTTCATCAAAAACCCAAAACCCCAAATGATTTCTACAAAAATCATCCATTTTCTTCTCATAAACGATCATCTAACAATAATAACTCAAAACCTAACCATTTCATGCAATTTCTATGGAAACCCATAAACCCAAATTGAATGAAAGTAGATTGTTAGAGCTTACTTACCATGGAAATGGATAGATGAAGAGGATTCAGAGGTTTTTCAGAATATTTGGTGAAGAAATGCCACTAAAGGAGCTCTCTTTGTCTTGCTTCTTCTTCAAGCTTCAATGGAGTTTTCACTTTCTCTTTCTAGCAAAGGGGTGGTTGGCCAAGGTGTAGAAAATGCTGAAATTGTTGCCTCATGTGGTCTTATCCTCAAGGTGGAAATGTCTCTTTCGTCCTTTAGTCTCTCTCTCTCTCTCCTTTGTCCTTAAGTGGGGACCAATTGGTCTTTTCTCCCACTTTTCTTCCCCTCCAAGCTAACATGGACATGCGTCCATGTGGGGACCATTCCTACCCAAAATATCTCAACTCATAATATATATATATATATATATATATATTCGGTAATACTCCAAAATCGACCTAGTTTGACACGAGTTTGACTTTTTCACAAAAAATGTCATTTGAAAGGAAATGACCTAACTAAGCTAACCGTAACGACGGGTAAGCTTTTTGGGTCCTGGAAAGGTCCCGAATGACTCCCGGAGTCATCGGTTGACTTTTCCAGCGAAAAGTCAACTTTCGCCAAAAATCACCGTTTCGACCGGGATCGTTCGGAGGTGGTTCTTACAATCTATCCCCCTTAAAAGAATTTTGTTCTTAAAATTTTAAAAAGAACGCACCTCACCTAACCATACCATATTTGGCTGGATTATAAGCTTTATTTAGCTTTGTACCAGGCTCAATTAATGAGTCCATAGCAAACAGTATTGGTACAAGCTAACCTTCTGAAGCCAAGGTGAAATAAACCCAACCAAGCACATAAAGCAGAACAAACTAACTTGAAAAAAACAAAACATGTCAAGCAATATAAAAGAATCTACTCAAAAATAGGTACGTAAGCATGTCTTCCATTGACAGATAAAATAGTGAAACCATTGTATACTGTCATTGCACCATGAATGGCATTGTTAGCAAGAATGTAAACAGAACGGGATAGTTTGGTGGGCTTGTACGCCTGGGCTCTAATATATACTATTTACGAGGTATTTTGATATGACATGGGCCATACATATATGTTCTTAGTGGGTTGGGTTGGGTTGGTGTTTGGTGGGCTTGTACACCTGGGCTCTAATATATACTATTTACAAGGTCTTTTTGCTATGCTATGGGCCATACATATACGTTAGTCTCAATTGCTTTCCTCTATACGGCAGTGGCATTGAGATCCTCGCATAACAAATTTATATTTTCAAACAGTCGAGTCAAGCAATGTGTGCTCACCTTGGAGGGCAAGCCATGCCAAACACTAAAATATTGAATTCAATTATTTGGCATCTATATCTTTATTATCTCTTCCCATTCACTCCAATCTCAACGGAGCCCCAAATCCAATAACAATGGCGGCCTGGCTCCTTATCCTTCTCTCTGTTTGCTTCTCTGCCGCTGCGCTTCTCGTCTTCTCCAAAAGCAGCCGGCCGAAACTCCCACCTGGCCCTGTGCACATCCCGTTCATCGGTCCTCTCTTATTCTTCCTCTCTGTAAGATCCTTCTCCGACCTGGCGCCAGTCCTCCGCAACCTCTGCTCCAAGCACGGCTCCATCGTCTCCCTCCACATCGGCCACCGCCCCGCCGTCTTCATCCGCGACCCCTCCCTCGCTCACCGCACCCTCATCCAAAACGGTGCCGTTTTCGCCGACCGCCCTCCCTCCCCCCCCACCGACCGCGTCTTCAGCAGCAACCAGCACAACGTCAACTCCGCCTTCTACGGCAACACCTGGCGCCTCCTCCGCCGCAACCTCACCTCCGAGATCCTCCACCTCTCCAAGCTCTCCTCCTTCTCTCGCGCCCGCCGCTCGGTCCTCCACATCCTCCTCTCCCGCCTCGAATCCCCCGGTCCGGTTCGCCTCGTTGACCATTTGCAGTACGCCATGTTCTGTCTGCTGGTGCTCATGTGTTTTGGGGACAGCGTCGAGGAGAAGAAGATTCGGGAAATTGAAGACATCCAGCGCCGATTGCTCCTCAGGTTTGGCGGATTCAGCGTTCTCAATCTCTTGCCGAGACTGAGCAGAGTTATCTTCCCAAAGCGGTGGTCGGAGCTGTATGAGATGCGCCGGATTCAGGAGGACATCTTCGTTCCCCTGATTCGAGCGAGGAGCACGATGAAGCTCGAGAGGTCGCGCAAAGCCTCAGAGGACAAAACCACCGCCGCCGAAGCCGATGACGACTTCGGTCTCTCGTATGTGGACACGCTTCTGGATTTAGAGCTTCCTGACGAGAAGCGGAAACTCAGCGAAGACGAAATCGTGAGTCTCTGCTCGGAATTCCTAAACGCCGGGACAGACACCACTGCGACGGCGATGCAGTGGATCATGGCGAATTTGGTGAAATACCCAGAAATCCAAGAAAAGCTGTTCAGGAACATCAAAGAGGCCATGGGCGAAGCAGGGGCTGATGAGGTGAGGGAGGAGGATCTGCAGAAAATGCCGTATCTGAAGGCGGTGGTTCTGGAGGGCCTCCGGCGACACCCGCCGGCACACTTCGTGCTGCCGCACGCGGTGACGGAGGACGTGACGGTGGAAGGGTACCTGGTGCCGAAGAAGGGGACGGTGAATTTCATGGTGGCGGAAATGGGATGGGACCCGAAGGTGTGGGAGGAGCCGATGACGTTCAGGCCGGAGAGATTCATGAGCGGGGATAGGGTGGAGGCCTTTGACGTGACAGGGAGCAAGGAGATCAAGATGATGCCTTTTGGGGCCGGCCGGAGGATTTGTCCCGCTCACGGTCTTGCTATGCTGCACTTGGAGTATTTTGTGGCCAACTTGGTCTGGAATTTCAGCTGGACCGCCGTGGAGGGAGATGATGTTGACTTGTCCGAGAAGCAAGAGTTCACGGTGGTCATGAAGACCCCGTTGATGGCCAGCATATCACCGAGATCAAAGTGATAGGTTTCAGGCAAACTGTGTACGTAATATTGTAAAACTAGCCATGAAAATGTTGAGTACATTTTGGAGCTTATTCTCATTGTATGTAATACATATGTACAAATCAGTGAAAATAACGATGAATATTCCAACTTTGTTTGATAAGTATAAATGTATATCATGTGATTACAGACAACTTAAAATTGTATCATGCATCTCACTTATCATTCATAACCTCACTTATCATTCATAACCTCTTCAGAGCATGTACAATGCAAGGGCTCGAGTTATGGGTTCGGGTGTCAAATCAGTAAAATAATCGTTCTTAGCTCCTTAAATTAAGTGTGTTCCACAATACTGAGAATCAGATAGGGGATCGGGTTGGAGCTCAGGTTGTGAGTGGATCAATTTTATTTAGTTTGAATATAATTTTATGTATTAAAAAAATAAAATGCCACATGTCGTGGCGTGAGTGGCTAGCGCGCAACCAGCAAACCGGAATAGAGGTTCGCGGGCTGCGACCACGACCCGCTATTTAACGATTCGTGGCCACAAAATTTGTGCTCCACAATACGCGAACCGCCAAATCGCGGATAACTGGTTCGGATCATATGGTGTGTAGCATTGTGCGAACACTTATATCATATTCATAACTATGTCAAAATTGACAAAATAATACAAAAAAAGTGCCCTTGATTAAAATGTTCAAATAAAAAATCAAAGATAAACTGAAAAGGTGAAGTATAATTAAATAAATGATTTAAGGGACATAAATCACTTTTCAGATATTCCAGACTTTTTTAGCTTTATCTTTAGAGATATTTTAGCATTATGATAAACTAATACAAAATAAAAGTTTCGGTCAAAAGTAATGTGTGGAATAATGACTCATACAACTTTGAAAAAACATAATGCAAGGTACAAAATATGAGTGGTGAGTTGATATCACCTGGCACCTACATGGCCCGAACCAGCAGCAGCAACTTGTGGAGGATCAGCTTTCTTCTGAGCTTCAAATTGCCTTTGTTCAAGCACTTCTCAGTTTGGGCATAACTATGTTATCCAATATGGTCTCAAGGACAGAAGCTGGCAGCAACTTCTCCCACAAATCCAAAGATTTAAGCATTGGGTCGGGATCCCTTGCCTCCCAATTATTAGTGTCCGATATCCTGACAACAGGCAGGATATCGGGCACTAAGTTTACATTCTCCTTTTGCAAGCTCAATGCGGTCTCCCTCTCATTTCTCCAATCCCTATCAATTTTCTGAATCTCAAGCTCTGCCAAGTCCACAATCAACTTCAAATTATGTTGGAGCTCTGGCCTGGGAACATCATTCTCCCTTGCTTTTTCCTCTGGCATCCAAATTAGTAAACACCCGAACCTGTGGCCCATGTCAAATGATCAACCTTCTTCCTCTTCTTTGCTTGTTTTGTCTAAAGCTTCTCTTTTGCTCACACTGCTGAGTGGTCACTTGCAAGTAGCTGACTCTTCTTCTCCTTCAACTCTGGGACCTTTGGGGTCTCTTTATAGTCATTGAACCTCATCCCCATATTCCTTGGATGCACCTTCACAACAATGGGATCCACAATTCCTTGCTCATCCTTTCCTAGTCCACCTCCCTTATACTATACCCCATCTTCTCTTAAACTGTGTAATTTCCCCTTTGAACTATTCATGTTTGATTCATTGTTAATATAAGATACAACTGTGGAATGCAAGCTTAACTAGGATACCTATACAAATAGAAGTCTAAGTATTGTGGTAGAATTGAAATACAAGAAAATATAGAAGACGATATGTATGTACAATCTAACATGCCCCATAGTAGAAATAGGGGAGGAAGAATGTTGAGACTAGATCTGAAGTCTTCGAACAAAACTGATGGAAGCTCTTTAGTAAAGATGTATGCAAACTGATGTGAAGATGTACATGAAGCACGCGAACCTGATCTGTGAAAACTTTCTCACGCACAAAATATAAGTCTAACTCAACATGTTTGGAACGTCAATACTGTACAGGGTTGCTAGACATATATACAGAGCTGATGTTATCACAAAAAACAATAATGACAGAGGATATAGGATGATGCAACTCAAGAAGAAGATTATGTAAGCAACAAGATTCTCCAATAACCTCGATCCAAATCCCTCGGTATGCTTCTCAAAGTTCCCAACATTCCTTAACTGGGATTCATTCCTCCCACCCAGAACTTTCTTTTCCAATTTCAATTTTTTCTTTTTTTCGTCTATGTGACCCCTCCTTTATTTTCTTTCTAAGGCTTGTGGGAAGAAAGCTATTGCCTTCATCATCTTCTTCGCCTTTTGTCTCAGCGTCCTATTTCTTAATTGAACTAAATCCCAGCCCAGACGGCATCCCAATCCCTAAGGACCCTAACCCAGGCCTTTCATCAACACTATCTTGATTTCCTTCTCTATTTCTTGATCCGGTACCACATTTCTAGTTGACACAAAATTTACTAGTTTAGTGAAATCAGCTCTTTCTGAGAGACCTTTGCATCGCTTCCTTGAGCCACCACAATCAGAATCTGAATCAGTGTCAGCAAAAACCTCCATAAAGGGCATTGTCCTAAGTCTGAGTGGGCCTCTCCTTGTGTTTGCCATAGTAGACTCCCCCACCACTCCACTGACCACCTTTATAATGATTCTCCATTTCTTGATCATCTTCGATTTTGGTTGTGCACTGAGAAGAACCTCTCATGTCTCTAAAGGCCGGCTAATCATGGGTGCAAATAAAAAGTAGAAATTAATAATTAAAATCTGAGAGTTTTATCAAGTGTTGGTAGTAGTCTCCCAGCATCTCAGTGTTTTAGGGGCTCTTATTGACTAACATAGGGAGGACGGATCATGTTGGCTCCATGGGTTATTCTTTAGTCCGTTTGTGCACCACTCATGCTAAGGTACTATGTCGGCTTTGTCTCAGCTCATCATCATCAAGATTTGTATCGGTGGTTTCGACTGCTACTGTAGCAACACCCTTACGGCACTCGAGCACACCGATTAGCTTGTTCCAATTGACAGAAGTTTTATTTGCTATTCGTCCCAAGATGTTTGGGCATGTTTCTTTTCTTTTCAATGTGTTTTCTTGAACTGGATTTTTGTTTTAGTGCTTTTCGAAGGCTTATTGCTTAGGGTATTTTAACCTAGTATGATCTATTTATAAATTCATACCACGTTTAGGAAAAGAATAGTGTTAACTTGATGAAAAATAAAAGAAATAAAAAGATAGTCTCACTTTTTGGTTAAGGTTTCTTTCTCCCGAACAATTTTGGTTTCTCCTCTCTTTACCACCATGACGGCCCCACCACACACACTCTCATCCCACACCTCTCCTCTTCGCTCACAGTCCATTTCGTCGCCCTGCTACACCCCGAACAATGGATTGGTCCTTGTGGAATCACTTGGCGGCGGTAGGGCTTCATTTTTGTCCACCAAAATTCCGCAGGGCGTTGGTCGGATGTGACATTAACAACACGAGCTCTGCTACCTATTGCTCTGGTGGCTCTCTCCTAGGAGTCAATGGCAGTGAGGCCTTGCCGATGGACCATGGATTACCCGAGCTGAGTAGACTCGGTGAGACTTCAGGACAGATCCAACCGTCATTTCCACCCTTTCACCGGAACTACTCGGACCATAGGCCCTCATCGGCGATCGGGCCTTCCATCCCCACTTAGTGGGTCGTGGACCACGATCGTTCGTTGGGTCGGGATCCTTCGCGGGGAAAGGGGGGTTGGCATCAGGAGGGTACATGCCTCTGACATTGCACCGGGAGGATCATCACGATCGAAGGGATCTATCACCCGACTATGGGAAATTGAGGTTGATTCATAACCAGGACATGAATACGTGGTGGACGCACCCATCGATACCACACCGTTGTTGCCCGAGAACCGTTTGGACACTTGAGGACGAGACTTCCTCCTCCGGATAAGCATCAGGTCGACTTCATGAGGGTCTTGAGGTGTCTACCCAACCTTGATGGCGGGACAGGGTACGGTCACCAACAACATGGAGCCACCGCATTGATCCATGTCAGCCAAGGGGCCCTATTAGAGGATAAGGGGCCTCAATCACTCTCCTGAACTCGGCGGAATGGGGTGATGCATGCCGAAACATCTGTCGAGCTGTCCCACTAGAACTCTAGTATGATGGACAACACTCGATCCCTGAAAGGAGAATGTGGAACCATCCATATACAAGAGCGAGGGAGAACGGCCCCTAGGGGCATGTGGCGAGGCATGCAAAGCATTCTCGCTGAGCTCACTACAGTCATTAAGGACACACAAGGTGTTTCAGAGGAGCCACACCCCGTCCCTTTAGGCTCGGAATCCATCCGACCCCCAGTCTTCTCCTTTTCTTGGGGACCTCCTTGGAAACCTAGTGTCACCCTCACCTCCATCCAAAGGTCTCTTGCGAGGTTTCAGCATGTCAACTAGACAACACAAGTCCGTCCGAGTCGAGCCAATAAAAGAAGTCTAGATGTTCTCCACAAATCACCAAGTGAATAGAGAACATCCTCCTAATTGTCTACCTAGATTAACTGGACATCACAATTATAGAGTTAGCGTTTTGGTATAGACAGTATCAATTCTAACCAATACTTTGTCTCACTCTGTTTATACTTCCATTGTGATTGTAGATGTTACCATTTGCCTTTTCATTTAATAAAATAACATCAATTGCCTTTTCATTTGATAAAATAACCTCGTATTGATGTCAGAAAAAAAGTGAAAGAAAGGAAGAAGATTGTTTTTGTTTGATACATTCAATCAAGCCAGATAATCAATCTTTTCTTAATATTGTTTTTATGGCTGATGGGAAAAAATATACAAAACAACCAAAAAATCCCAGTTAAGAAATGAACATAACCCAAATCAGTTGTGTCAAGAAGATCAACTCAATGGGGACGTCATTGTGCTTGTTGATATTGTAGCAAGACAGCTGATGTACACAATTATGTACATGAAACAGGGCCAAACAACAATCAGCATCCCACCATTTGCTAGTGTTTGTTTTGGCAAAGCCGTGTCTTCCCCTTCAATAAATCGCCGGTCACCCTACCCTACCTTTGGCTCCAAACAAAACAACCTCTCTTAATTTCACATTTACCTACCACCACCTGCATCATTTATCTTTTTCCAACAACCTTAAAAAAAAGTACTTACATGCAAATTCTGATCGCCCATTACAACTGGTCTATTGGGTAAGCGAGCTCTCAAACTTACTGAATGTGAAAATTAACACATGTTATGAGTTTCATTACGTGAGGTTATAGATTTCATGGTTTGTAGCATGTGTTATAGGAGAATTTGAACTTGACCGTAAAATGGTGAAGTATTTGCAAACTAAGAGCATCTCTAACGTCAGTCGGTTCGTTGACGTTTCGTTGTTGGCGGAGAGTACGGCCGGTGAGCTAGCATCGGCGTGAACCATCGGTAGTTGGAAAATTGTAGGAACAACCTACCACTGGAGGTTGTTGACTGATGATACTAGCTGATAGAAAATTTCAATATTTTTTATTCGAACAGCCAGCACCAATAGACTATCATTATAGATGCTCTAACCTTGGTATTCAAATTCTTTCAATCGAACCTCCATTTATTGAGTTTCCTACTTTACCCTTAAGGAAGGTTACCTTCTTACCAAATCTTATTTATGTGAACATGTGATGTGAGCAACAAAGACCATCACATTAAAATGCCTTCTTAAATTTCTCATCTCACCAACACTCATTCCTTCATTGACACATTAGCGTCACACAAGCAAAACCAAAACCACAAGCACACCCCCCACTCTCTCACATCACACAGAAGCCAAAATTAAGAAACAACACAAAAAGATGGTTGAGGCTGAGGTTGAGGCAAGGCCAGGTCAAGTCCTCTCAGTGGCATGTAAGGCCAGGATGGTGCTGAGATTCATAGGAGACATGAACCGAGTTGAGCCCGTCGAGATCCCTTCCACTATCAGCCTATTAGCCTTCTCCGACGGATGGAACGGATCCCAGAACGCATACTCTCCCCTGTTCGCGCACAGATTCGACATCCCCGTGCACAGCCCCAACCCGTTGTGTGGCCCTTGCCCGCAACACGCTATAGTCGATGTCTTAAATCCTACATACATAAATAAATAGAAAAGAAATTAGAATTTTTTTTTTTTTTACAGATAGTGGGATTTGAACCCGTGTTTGTGAGAACCAAGCTGTGATACCATGTGCTTGAGGGTTGGTCATGAAGTCCATGTGAGTCTGGTCCGTGTTCGCGGCGATGAACACATCTCTACCCAACTGGCTATTCAATTCTCGAAGCATCGTAACGAGCTGTGGATTATACAAAGAAGCCGCTCTTTGAAGTTCAGCGGAGCATCCACCGTTTGTACTCCTCAGAGCCAACTCTGCAGGAACACACCCTAACGCTCCCGTACCCGTCACCATTACTCTTCTAGCTCCCAGCTCGTGTAGTCTCTGCACAATTACACATATACAGTTACTTAACTCTGTCGCTCGAGTCATAATTAGCAGAAGGAGATAAGGAAGAGGGTGGTCACTGTTAGGAGCTTCTTGTACTCAGAAATAAGATAAGTGACGTATTGAGGAAGAGGGTATTGTCGGGATCTCGCAGAGAAGGGCACCAAGTAGTAATTGTTCACGAAATCGTTCCCACCGACCGTGATGAGCACGATTCCTCGGTTCACTAGCTGGGTCGCTTGTGCCGGTCCGATCATGGCACTGACTCGTCTCTGGTACTCTTCGAAGTACTCGAGTTGTCGGTACATTCTTATGATGTTGAGCTGCACGGTACACAAATGTTTAGCTCATTTGCTCAACGAGACTGATTAATGTGTGTTAGAATATAATTATAATTAAACCTTTAATTATCAACTTGAGCTTTTCTGTATTGTGTAACGAAATCAACTTACAAATTGGTTCCCAGTGTCGTTGAGTATGCCAATTCCAGCAGAGGCGAAGTTGGCGCCTATAAGTAGCTTTTGTCCGTGGAGCTCTGGGCTCAGGTAGGGCAGCACTGACTCTGCTCCAATCCGCTCACCTGATCAAAATCCACAACATTAATAACGCACTGTCACATTTCGTTAGTAGTAACAAATAATGGATTCATATAAGTGATGGTTTTGTGACGGTGACAATGTGTAACTGATACGTCTGATTAGTAGTGAGAGAAGGTAGGGTGAGGAACTTAACTGATGAGGTCGGGAATGTTGAGGCCGTTGGAGAAGCGGCCGGTGGGACGGCCGGTTGGATAGTCAATGCCGTAAGGAGGAGAGTCGGCACGAGCAGTAGTGGCCAAGTAGTTGTTGTTGCCACTGTCGACTAGAGAATCTCCGAAAACAAAGAAAGCAGGAGGACTATTGGGGGCACCTACGGCTTTTTGCACCAACGATACCATTACAAGGAAACAGAGCAGTGAAGAGGTAGCCATATGGTGAGGACTGAGAGGAGTTGCGTGCTCTTCGAGAAGCTTAGGATCGAGTGGATGGAGAGTAGGAGCAACCATTAGTTATATACTGCTCTTGGTACAAAGAATAATATATAGATTGCAAATAAATGGCGGTATAAAAACGTGATAGATCGTGATTATATATTAATTTAAAGAGTATCGTTACAGAGTTAAAATACGAGTGAAATCGTTAAATTCCCCTACAAGTGAATAAAATTTTAAAACTTTAAAATAAACAATATGAAATTTTAGATTTTAAAAAAATTACAATGACTATTTGGGTATTTCTAAATTTTAACATTTTTCTGTATGAACAACTATCAATTCAGAGTCAAGCTATACTATACATAATACAGTTATTTTTTTTATAATTTAGCCAAGAAAAATCATGAAATTTCAGAAGGAGAGTTACAGTTGAGAGTGGTAGTTGTGAATCCCAACTACGAATATTTACTACATTAAATGCACACGTAATTATTGGTTAGGCTAATTCTAGTAAGATAAGCTGGAGATGGGTGTGTCCAAGCTGTAGAAGCAATTACATAAATTGATGTACTCAGCAGTCAGCTACACTAATGAGTCTTCTGGTGTGTAATTAACCATCATGTGGATGTTGCAGAGGAGGAACAGCTGGGGAATTTCAATCATCACTGTGAGTAACACTGATTTTTAACTAACATTCATCGGTTTCATTACAACCGACCACACAAAAATAATTTTTGACTTTACAGTAACTTTCTAGATTCGTGTTAAGAATTCATGTGGACAATAATGAAAACAAATAACGAATGAGTGAGCAAATTATACAACGTGTTAAGTAAACAACTAACTAAATAACAAATCAGCGCCCACAGTCGAGATAATTTAGTTCATGATTGTATGGTTGTGACTAATTCAAAAATTAAGAACATTGGGGTAAAAAGTTACAGTTCACATGACAGTAAGCATTAATGATACTTCTAACCGTGAGATTAAGAACCTGATTAGGCCTTGACTAGGTAGTTTGCTTGTACTTCCTTTTCATTGATGGCAGCACAAGACAGGTTTAAACATAAATTACTGGGCTTTACAGACCAAACGCAACTCTTTGCACAAAGTCTGGACGTCTCTTGCTAGGCATCCGAAGAAGTCCTGTGATCTGAAGCTCTGTAACAGCCCTGCAGAACCTTGCTCTGAGAAAATCAAGGTTAAGGAACTTGTAGGACACATACATTTCAACCTCAAAATATCACAAATGATGAAGTGCAAACTAGTTCTGATTGGTGACAAACCAATTGGGAAAAAAATACAATAACTTGTAAGAGCATCTGTAAGCAGGGCGATTTGTGGGTGAATTGATGGAAAAGGTGGTTTTTGGCGAATTTTGGACCTTGGGCGAAAGATTTATCGCCCTGTAAATTTGACGGCAAGCCTACACGCCACTTGTCACATGGCTATTCATCTGAATTCGTGTGGCTAGTTGTCGCCAATATTGTGGGTATCAAGGGTGAAACGGAGCTAATTGCCGGGGCCAATCACCAGGTGCATTGCAGATGCTGTAAAGAGTTGTAATGCAACACGTGAATTGCCTGAGGAAAAAAGGGAAGTGAGACATAATGGATGAGGTTATCAGAAAAGATCCAAGGGGGTAGCTTCCATGGAAGTGCAGTGCACAGAACACATTTACAAAAAATTTGATGTTACTGGGATCAATTTTAAGTTGATAAATTTCAATGGACTAAATCCCATACTTCACCAAGTGAAGAATGTCAAGCTAGTGCACAATAAGAAACCAAAGAAAGGATACTGAACTGATGCTTCACTCTGGCTTTCATGTGCGTGAATTTCCTTTCTTTTCTTAGGTCGTGGGGATTGCTTCAACTTGCGCTCCCCTTTGTTCTTTGAGCTGACAACAGATTTAAAAGATTGGTACCAGTCATGGAGATTGATAAGATCACCATGCTCTTGTGCCAGCGTATACCTATACAGCACGAAAATTACTAGCTTTTACACAAACGTAGTGTCACAATAATAGTATGACTGCATGACAGAAAAGATCAAACAAATCTGAAATTTTGGTCACCAATGCAATGTGCAAGTATTGTGCACTTGCTTCAGGTGCATTTGATAGCAAACAGTCAACAAATTGTATAAACCATAGAACCTATAGAATGATGAAATTCTTTCAAGGTCAGAATTTTAATGAAAGCTAAGCTCCATGAAATATAGGATATCAGCATTCAAGAGTAGGATCTCATTTGATGGTGTTAGAGTATAAAACTATAATTGAGCCTTCAACTATCAGCTTGAGCTTTTGGTTGAGTTGGTCCTCTAAACGATAGTTATACATGCCTCTAACTCCTAAAACCCTGATGTTTAATGTGTTTTCTTCACCATCAGTGGAGTATTCATTATTTATTTGAAGAGTAATAGATAGAAGTAGTTTCAGTCAAAATAACAGCAGTCTGCCAAAACTGCTTTTTTCTTCCTTGTAGTCCATCCATCATATTCAGAATACTAAATTATAACTTATAATAAGTAGTTTAAGTCTTGACAGCTATAATTTAGCCTGTTCATACACATGTTCATATCAAATATCAACTCTAACACTACTCAGAAGAAACAACTGAATAAATGTTACGAATATCTTAATTCGTGGAAATGCTTACATGATTGAGGTATCATGCATAGATGGCAGTGCGACATTGTTACTCCAGCTGCAACAACTACACCTTAATATTTTCTGGAACTCCAGAAGATCAACTTGAATCTGTTTTCTTGGATCTCCAACTAAAGCCTAGTACAGTTAATCAAGTTAAGAGATGAATAAGCAAAAAATATTAACTCAAAACAGCAAAAGAGAAATTCAATTTTCTTTACACTAAGTATCAGGAGAGAGTGGAAAGCTTAATATAAGAGCAAGTAAAACCTCAAACTAGACATTTGTGCAGAAAGCATTATAGCAGAATGCTTAAATTTTTGTAGCAAATATGAAGTTACAGGATCTTATGAGGTTTCGTTGAGTTTAATATAATTCTACAGTTGTGGAATTAGATGTTCACTGTATTAGATTTTGCTTTACCATAACATTTGGTTACTGTTTTGCAGACATCAGAACGAGCACATAAATCACGGTATTCTAAGAAATCATTACCACTAGTATGTGATAACTAAGCAGAATAAAATCAAAATACAATTGGAATGGGATTCTTCTGGCCACCAATCCAAGAATGTGTTACGAGCCTTACGGTCCGGTACAAAGTGGCGTAACAAAGCAAGAAAACCCACAACAGTGGCCGATTAAGGGGAAAGTCGGTTAAGGGAAAAGTTTGGAATTATTAGTTTATTTCCTTTTTGTATTAGAAGTCTTTTATTTGGCTAATTGTATTAGGAATAAGAAATTTGGGTAGAGAATTACCAATAATTATGGTTGTATTAGGACTTTGAGTTTTGGGTAACCTCTTTGGCTATATATACCAAGAGAGAAGAATAAAATAAGCAGACGTTGAGAAAAATAAATCTGGTTTGGTTAGGTTTAATTGAGGTGTAAGCTCTCTCTAACGAGCTTTGGTTTTATTGAGCTGTAAGCTCTCTCTAAAGAGCCTGTTACGGTCACAATTGCGAGACGGGAGAACAAAGGCTCGTCGAAGCTTCAACTCAGCCGTGTATTACGGCCCTGTAACGCGATCCCGAAGTCAGGGTCCTAACAGAATGCAGGGAGAGAGCTGATATTTACCCTGTTAAAGATGGGTTTTTACACTAGTGTGATATATTGCTTATTTCTGGTTATCTTTAATGGACAAAATTATAATAATAAATAGACTAGCAGTATGAAATGCTTGAATATTATGGACCGAACAGTAACATAACCAGAAAATTTGGAGGATTTAAATAGGGAGAAAATGTTTGTAGTGCTTGGAAGTAGTTATCGTTGGCAGAATGGCAGACTTATCATGAATAAAGAACCAATATTGTATCTGGAGGCATTTAAAATGTATTACCAATTCAAGTACTTAGAATGTCTAATAGAATAGTACATGCCAGAATAGAAAATATCTAGCATACTCAAATTATATTCCCTCACATGGAAATAAATTCATAGTGTAGTAGTGCTTACCATACGAAGTTTTTCTACGTTTTTAAAGCAGACAATTTCATGGAACCGCTTGCACTCAATGGGCTGCAGAAAGTCTCTGTCATAAACAGATGAAATAAGTCAATATTTTTTCAACAAGCAGATACTATATAGTAACAGCATTGCCACATCATACAATGTAGACAAACATGTTAATATGCCAGTTAAAAGGAGTTAATCACAGAACATAGCTCTAAGGAAATCCGCCAGATACCAAAGACAAATAAATAACTGCAAATAAGCAATGACTAATGGGCAACAAGTAACCGGAAATTAAGATGGGTTGACAACAGAACATAATTTACATACGTCAGGACATCTAAGCAAAATTACCTTCGGGAATGAGATCATTAGCCTATTAGCTATGCAAAAGGAAATAAGCAGAATAAGAACAAGATCATGCAGACTGCTGAGTTTTACTAGTACATATATCTAGATAATGCCCATGGCAAAGAACCGGAAGTTGCTTTTTTGAAGAAGAGATGGACCATGATTCCTTGATTTCTTTGTTACTTCTTTTTTATAATTTAAGAAATAAAATGCATGCTATATACTTCAGACATCATTTCTCTCAAGGAATGAAAAAACCTTTTACAAGATAAATTTGTCACACACCAAGGAAAACCAAATATTTCCTGGTAAAAGGAAGCCCTTTCCCTTATTGAGATTTCAGAGACAGCACACAAGTGACACTTGGGCTCGAGAGGGAAGTAGAAATGCAACTAGTATCTGTAGGAACCAATGTTACTATCATAGGCTTCTGCATAGTACCAAGGATTTTTTTGAAACAAGCACCGATTTAAACGATAAAACCCTACCTCATCATGCAATCAATCATTTTAACAGCTGTATCATTTACAGCTTTTGATACAGCTGTACCAGACGAGTGCCTCCTGTCAGATGAACAATAGCAGTACTCAGATCAGGGTAAATATAGGGTAAATACGCATACATCAGAGATAATTTACTCCTACTATACGCCAACTACTGTATACTTTTAAAGAATTAGACAGAGCTGCATCAAAATTTCAAACCATGGATTTGACAGTGGCAAAATTATAGATTTATACTTCTATGGATGCGCAACTATTCTCTTGTTGCACAAATCAGTGGTATCAAATAGATAATGAGCATATATGCAAGGCATGCTGACCAGCAACATGTGACCGTAACTTTTTCAATCAACAAAGACGTCAATCAGGTTGTATGTCAATAGAACAACATATCCAATACATAAGACAGAACGATATTTACATATTATTAGAGAGGCAAAAAAAGATGCAACCATGCCATCTTTCAGACCTAATGGTACAAGGAAGCCTTGAGACCAAGCTGCACAGGGGTCTTAAACCCTCCGCCTCTTGATATGTGTATGTGTGCATTGTTCTTCTTTATAGCTAAAAATCGAGCAGAGAGGAGAAGAATATTACTTAGATATGCTACTCAAGTCTTGTTTCAAGCTCTTATCATCCTCAAGTTTTAGCAGGGATTGCAATTCCTTCACTTTGTCGTGAATCTAAGACAAAGGTATACAGTAATGATCATTAGTTTGTCATAGTATCAAAATTTCTCCATGATCTACAATGAAGTAACAAAAAAGTAGATCAAAAGCTATCCCAGAGAATATTTGCTTTGGACAATGCAATGGCACTATCTGAAACAAGAATAGCATTTTAATGAGGCCAAGCCAGTGGGTCCAATTTCCAACTACAAGACAACAATTAAGAAAACACCAGAAAAAGGTTTTGCTCCGTAAGTGCAGACAGTAACCATTAACCAATAGTTGAGAGTTAAAGATCTCATATATAATAAATGAGGTTGTTCATTCCTATCTCCAAAAAAGTAAGTGCAGATGTACAATTTTGTGCTTCCATAGGATAACTATATAAGAGAAATATTTTACTCTATTGATAAATTTAATTAAATAATAATCGTACCTCGTGTGAGTTCATAGTTAGCTTTTCCCAGCTCTTCAGCAATTGGCAGAGTTGTGTAGGAGGAAGATCTCTGCATAAATTCAGAGTTCCTATAGTAACCTTCAATAAGATAAAAGTGATTCCTATATGGAAAGCTTATTGGAAATCTAATTGTGTAACTACCTTAATTAAGATATAGCATCCTATAGCTTATCCTACTCATAGAAAGCTTTAAAGCTTAAGGATTTATAAACATATTCCAGCATTAAACTCGGGTTTGCATTCATAATAGCCCTGGCCTCTTTAAAGGGGAGGATATACTCAAAACAAAGGTTAAATTATTTACCTCAATTTACGTACTGCCTGACAGATAAAACCACCCTTTCGCAATGTAGAATACTGTTGAGTACTACATAGACCACTTGAGGATTTTCCATAATCATTTCCTACTTTCAAAAGGCTCATGGAACCCCTTGCATTGTACAGATCTGGATCAAGTGCCTCACAAAGCAAGTCTAGAAGCTGGATTTTATTGAACTTCCCAGCTTCATAGAGAAGCTGCATACACCTTATGAGTCAACAACAACAGAGTAGTTTCAAGATATGATTTACCTAGGTTACTGATAGTCTGGTAGCATTAATCATGAGAAAGATCACAACAAACTACAGAGGCATAAAATGCTGATACTGAGATCAGAGCATGGAATGTACAACATGGGAGAGCTAGTTTGAAAAGGCTAAATATTATATCAGGTATTAGAAGGATCTATCAATAAAGCATTGACTCGGGTGAATATAAAGCAATAAACACAGAAGAATCTAAAGCAGTAACTTTAAAAGACAGCATCTCTAGCTAGTTATCAAAGCTTTCTTCAATTGCGGCAGCATTCAAACAAGGATTAATTGCTAAAAGCTACATTATGTATTGTCTACATGCAACAAACTACATTATGCATTGTCCACATGCGAAAAACTACATTATGTAGTGTCCACGCTTTAAATGACCTTTATGTATTGTCCACGTGCGAAAACCTACATGATGTACCGTCCACGTCCCTAATTTAATGAAATATTCCAAAATTTTAACGGAATATTCCAAATTTTGTAAGTAAACGACCGTGGTCAAAAGATAGTGTAGTTCAAAAGCATGGACAATTCATAATGTGGTTTTGAGCAATTAACCCTTTACACAAAGAAGAATCTGAGGCCTTACCAGAAGAACAACGCTCCACTGCTCTTGTGATCTCTTCAACTCTAATAAACCATGAGCTAATTTTTCAACCCCCACTTCATCCAATCTATTTCTTTGATCAATTTTGAAACCAAAATCAGCAGATATTCTTGTTCGGCATGTGTATCACTTAGGGAAAAAACACTCTACAAAATAATTATTTATCTTAAATACCTCACATAAGATGGAAGATTTGATGCATTCTTGATCATCAGTTCCGGTGATAAGGCATGCTCATCATTACAAAGCCTCTTCAGTGGCCAAAAACCATTTAGAAAGGAAAAAGATAAGACAGAACAAAGAGAGAACACGTGTCAAATTTAGGATTTTGTCATGTTAACAATTTTGAACAAGAAGAAATCAAACAATTCCACAGGAAGCTTTTTTTGTCAAAGCTATGATTGTTCCTTCACTGCCGATTTAAAGAATGTCCCACCAAAGAAACTGAACAATGAGATACATTTCCCACTAAAAACACAGAATTCAAAAAAAAATAGTTCCTATACAGTTACTTCTTTATTTGCTATGACCTTCAAATTTTGAAGGTACATAAATTTTATAGTAAGAGGTTAGTAACTGATCCCTATAATTATACATGAAGCAAAGAGATGACTGGCCTGATGGATTACAAAACAATTAAAAAAATACATGTTCCACAAGGCATGAATGATGAGCCAATTTTGGTAAAAACCTGCCATCTCTTAAGTAGCATTAAATGCTGCTAAAGTATATGATTATTAGAGCAACAAACTTTGAACTCCAGATGACACAAATCGTGACGACAAAGAACAAAGGCAACCACTCGAAGATTATGATGGAGGACAAGGAAAAGAACCTTATTGCCTTCCTCGACAAGTAGCCAATGAAGCATGAAGCTAAGAGGCTCCAGCGAGAAATGTAGGACACATGATATCTGAAAAAAACACATTGAAAAAACTCATATCAGCAAGGGGTAATTATATAGACAGGTGAGCACATAACAGAAGACAGCCATTGAAAAAAATGACAGTTATGAGTGAACTTGGAATTGAAACTAACCTTCAAAGCTCTAATAAGAGATGTCAAAGTACCATCCTGATTTAAAAAGTAGTTTCTCAGAAATACTGCCACCTTGTGACCAATACTGAACCCAAAACACTGCTTTACAAGAACAGCCTGGACAATTGCATCCATTCTCTCAGCTGGTGATCCCAAAATGAATTTGCAAGGACACAAGAGCTGCAAAGCATCTGAAGGTAGTACATATTTTGGGGCATCAAGTGTAGTTGCAACTCCCACAAGTAACACTATCGGAATCTTAACAACCCATTCACTGACACAAAAAGGAGCAAGTTACAACTCAAATATGTATATACAAGTAATTTTCTACAACACGGAATAGAATACAGTCATCGAAATTCAAAATTAAGCAACAGAGCTCCAATGTATAAAGGACTTCTCTTTAACAGTTGAGCTTTTCTGAACATGAAGAGTTGAAAACTACAATGGACAGAGGAGTTTATGACCTTTCTTACATGAAAGCATCTTATATTTAATGAGTTACACATTACATATAAGATCCATATGCTCACGATTTGAATATTTTCATTTGGGATTTTTCTGTTTATAAACTTGGTTTGTATGCTTAGATACACAAATCACTAAGAGTCTAAGACAATGCTCTCTTAGCTAATATCTCCGAATGTGAAAACAAGTTGTGTTGAAGCTTAGCCACAACAAATAGATATGTCGAAACAGGTCTTAGTAACGGCCAACAGATATTCAGAATAACATGTAGTGGTTGACAAAAGATTTTTAGCAATACCTCAACATGTAGATAAAGTCAGATAACACCGAGCCACAGCATCGCTCCATATCATCTATAATCACAATAATCGGGGTATCATCATTTCCTTGTTCTCTATACCAAGCTGCTAATATGGACATATCAACTGCCTGCATAAGACAACATAAAAAAATATGATGTAATTCCTAAAAAACTTTACTTTTTAACCCACATCAAGTGTGCAACGGAAGTGTGCTTACATCAAAAGGAACCTTTAGGAATTGTCTCAATAAACTTCGTAGACAGCCACTAATACCATTCTTGGCCGTGAAATCCAGAGAAGAAAGATTAGCCACATGGCATCCATTAGATTTCAGATGGAGGCCTAGTTCTTGAAATGTGAGCAGATCATCAACAAACTCCATATTTTCTGTAAAACATAGGCAAGTAAATATTTGTACCACGGAAAAATTGCAATTCAAAATCAACTCATATTAACCTACTGAATTAGTTAGACTCAGTAGAGATTGTTGATTAGAGGGCATGATTCATGTATGAGAGGATGTGCAACATAATATTGTAAGCTACACGGTAAACGGTTGGGCGATAATGTGAAGTTAATTATACAAGTTGAATATTGTGATGCTCTTTTAAAACAAGTAGGTTTCCTGAGAAAACATTTCAACATTCATACATATGTCACTGTAAGTTTAATGTTCCCGTAAGCACGATTACTGTTGATGGTGACACATAATTCTTGTCTGGTTCTTGTACAGTCCAATTTACTATAACTGAACCGCTTAATTCAAATTAACAAGTCACTAACTTCAAATTAATATCTGGAACATGAACTTACTGGTGAGAATCAACCCAGTGAATATTTGTTTAGAAGAAGCATCCGTTTCCATGGGAAAAGATCGAGTTGCTTCAGCAAAACCTGGCCTTCCATGTAACCTCATGGCATCGTAGGATTTAGAGACCCAGCAATGAATTTCATTGAATACATTGGTATTGATACCCCTCAAAACATCCTGCATAAACGGTGAGAAACAACTTTAAATTCTTCAGTAGACATAGATAAACCAGGTGTTCCCAGAAATACTGAAACCCAGATTCCACAAGCAAACCTTTCAATGAAAAAAGAGAGGGGCATATCAGCGTAAAACAAAAGGAATCGAACCTTGATGGTTGACTCTATTTTTGACCAAACAAACTCGTAAGCTTCCATTTGCAAGTGCTCGTGGCGACCATCAAGTTCTTCAGCCCTCTCACCATTGGGGGGTGATGATTGAGATAAATCGATCTTCCTTCGAGTTTTAGCAGGTCTGGTTGAACTCCGGTCAGATTTCTGAGGTGTTGCATTGTGAAGAACGTAGAAGGGCTGCAAATAAAAAGCCAGGGGCGAAGATTCATAATAGTTCCATTTTTCACCACTCAAAATCAAAATCGAAGGAGAAGAATTCAAATTGAACTTTCAAATGTACTCTCATCCTAATCAGGTTTCACATAAATCAATTCAGTTAAGGTGATTGTAAGGAGTAACAAGTGACCTGGAGATCGTTGTCGGCTTTCTCGGTCGGAAAAGTCGGCGGCGACTCGGCGGCATCCGCAGACGGTGCCATTACATTACAGGGAGTGTGTGAACGAGGGAGAGGGATCTGCTGATGTGTCTGATAGGTTTGGGCGCTACTTTGGGCTTCTCTCTTCCATTTTGGCGGGAAACGATATCATGGGTAAATATGTAAAGTACTGGGCTTTCCCAAATTGGGCTATAGGTAGACAGCCCAAAAGAAGCAACTTTCTCTTCTCTTTTTAAAATTTAAATGTGAATATTTACTTATTACAATTAGGGGTGGGCAAAAAAAATCGAAACCGGTAAACCAACCACCATTAAACGGAAATAGCATCGGAAAACCCGAAATCGGAAAGTTAACGGTTGATTGCTGGTTCTTGACGATCGAACCAGAATGTTAACGGTTGGTTGTTAGTTCTTGAGACGTCAAATCATCGGTTAACCAACCAAATCGGTACTGTTCATCATATACATGTGGCTTCATAATAGTCACTGATCTGATATAGATGATTGGCCCATGAGCACTCTTTTGTGTCACACGGATTGCTAACATAGAACACGATAACTTATATGTAATTTTTCTTTTGTTTTGAAGAATGTAGTAATATGTTTTGGCTTGAAATAGAAATATGTGTATGGTTATTGGTATCTAAATTTGTACTTACATGTAGTAAAGTGGTTGGCTGGTTAAAACCACTAACTAACCGGCCAATGAACTGGTTGATTTCACTGTAAAAAATTGATTTTTGGGTTGGGGCTGGTTCTATGATATGTCAACTCGATAATATCGAGTTGGGTTCGTAAAAGGTTCCATTGGGTGGTTAACCACCCAATACCCACCCCTAATTACAATGGTTATTCCTTATTACTTTTTTAAGATGATGATGATGATGATGATGATGATGATGATGATGATGATGATGATGATGATGATGATAATAATAATAATAATAATAATAATAATAATAATAATAATAATAATAATAATAAAGGTGTGTGAAGTTATAACAAGATGAAACCAAAAGTTACGTGAAGAGTATAAAAAAATAGAGTAAGGAAAATAAAATTTTGGAATAAAAACCCTTAACAGGTCGTTTGACTTAACAATGTCACGTGAGTGACACTATTATGAGAATAATCAACTAAAAATAAAGTAGAAGGCTTGACTTGCCCGTCCATTATGATCAGATTTTGAGTATGTGAACTTTCTTATGTTCTGATTAACAACTTCGGGTGCCCTCTTTTAGATAGATGCGAGGGCTTTATGTTGATATAGTGTGTTGAAATCCATCTGACATAACAGGAGATAGACTAATGTTTGATGGTGACGGCACAACCATGAACAGGGTAACATGTAACTAGGAGGTGTCAACCCAACCCCCAACCCCCCCCCCCCCCCCCAGGTCCTCATTCAAACATGCGAGAATGCTTCTACCTCTCCCCTGCTACATCATAAGCATATCTTCCTCCAACATTCAACCTAGCGGGTCTTCGGGACTCGATATTGGAGGTTTCGGTCTCGTCCTCTTTCCGATGGAACGTGGGTTTCTTCTTCACCCGCCAAAGCACTGGTGGAGAATAAATAGAGTGGCGGACTCTGTTTCTTCTTGACTCTCAAGTGTATCACTACCATGTCCTAATTCGCCTTTATGAAATTTCGAACCATGCTTTGGGATTTTGATCGTTTAATGGGTGCCTCAAATGGGCAGTGTGGTGATAAGGGGTAGTTGGATAGCCTGACCTCTAATGTTTTAAACTCCATCTTGCAACTCATGCCTCTCACTTATTGGGAGAGGTGTGGTATCCTTAGGTTGTAAGGTGGTCATTGTCACGGTTTTTATGGGCCGAGCCGAGGTGTTTCTCTTTTAACATGGTCAGTTGATGGTTTGTTAAGGGTTTTGAGGGCTTACCATGCTCCCGTCGGAGTGGCTTAAACCAGGTTCATTGGATGAGGCCGACGACCTAACTAGTATTTGGTCGCTTTCTTAGGGTATACCCCCCCCCCCCTGTTCTAATCTCCTACCCCTCTGATTCCATAATTTGCACTCCCAAGCGATGTGTTCTATCCACCCACACTTAAAAGTTAAAACAGTTATCAAGCAAGTGTTCAGGCTGAAATAATTCATTACCTTATGACGTTTGTCCCCAAGTGTGGGTAGGAGCTGGCGATATATGGGTCGGTTACTAATCATTTCGCCAACTTCTTCATTTCTTGTTTCGACGGCCAGATTGTGGACCCAGACCCATGACAATGTATGGGTGAAAGATATTTCTTTTGGAGGGCACAACGGATCCACTATTGTCAAGATCAACAATATATAATGAAAGTCTCATGGTTCCCCCTTCATAACTCGTTGTAGGTTCTCCTCTATTTTGATGAACAATAGTGTTACCCCGTCACGCGTGGACCTGCTTCGATGGTCGGGATCTGCCACATGTCCCTCATTACACTTCATAAAGTTGACGAACCGTACTTCCGACATGTGACGATGGTACATGCTAATACAAAACCAAAAAGTGAATCTATGTCGAATATCGCCTATTTTGAGATAACAAGATCATCCGAATAAATTTTAAAAACTCGAATTCCTTTATATCGTAAATATTGGTGGTTGCTAAATCTAACTTTAATTACTGGATTCCTTATAAGCCTCGCCTCCATGCCCATCCTCCAGGCAGACATGCATATATGCACCTAACCTCTGTTGGAGCTTTGTAGTCCGAGCATCTCCACAGTGCTCCTGCTCCTCCAGCCAGATATGTACTCCCTCGCCTCAAGTTGGTCAGGTCTGGACCCGATGCGTCGTCCACCTCCCCCCCCCCCCCCGCTCTATCCCAGCCTAGGATAACGGAGGCTGGTTGCGAGCCTCCACTATCTCGCTATTCGGCGAGGCTCTAAGTCACAGGTCTTTCTTCATTCCTTCTTCGCCAGCAGATATGGTGGCACCATCCAAATCTGCGTTTCCAGATCTCTGGCGGGCTTAGGGGGTGGTTTATGTGTTTTCTTCATCGTTGTTTTAGTTGTTTTTAGTGAGTTCCCTTTGCCATAATCTCGTCATCAAAGACCCGTTCGTCTTTCTCCGGTGGATCTCCGATATGTGTGGTTACTGTCTCTGGTGGCGTACCAATTGGTTTTCTCTATGGACAGATGTCTCCCGATCGTCGATCAAAAAGACCGACTAGAAAAACTTCAAGCAAGATCGATTACGATGTAATGCTTTCTCCCTACGATCTTTACCATATGCACACTCGTATGAACTTTTCTTATTTTTGTAGGAATCATATAGATACATGTGTGAATGTTCGAGGGATCGGTGATGGTGGTGAGGATCTTGTTAGGTCGCATATGAGGGTTAAGCCCTTGTGGCTTCTCACCAGAGTCTTGATCCCCTGGGTTATTGTTTTAAAGGTGTGTCACAACGATGTTGTTCCGACAAAAGCTTCTATAAAAGCCTTTAATGACCCAACTCTAACATCTGAGGACGACAATTACAAGGATGAGGGTTGAATATTCGTTTCATAGGTCACTTTTTTGGTCGATTTCGTTCTTTGTTTTTGTTTCGGGCTTTATGCCCTCTAGCTCCGTTTTGGAGTTCCATTGTAATCGTTTGGCTTAGGTTGGGATAAGTCTCTTTTTAATAAAAATCAGAGCCTACAAAAAGAGGTCTATCAGATAGCGTTCATATCCGAACATCTCTTGTGGTTTTTTGTTTGTGGTTCAAGTCTACACTTTCGGTGCACTCGAACCCGCCCCAAAAAAAGTCTCAGTTTGAGACTAATTCACATCATTTAGGGCTCATCAGAGAGTTTCACTACCATGTACAAATTTTATATTGTAATAAGATGACCGGTTGAATGTTTAGACATTGTCGCTCTTATGGTATTCGAGTATGTTTTCGTTTTAGAAAGGTTAAACCTGAGGTTTGAGAGTTATCATCTCGTTGATCGTCTTTCAAGATTCCGAGAATGATCGATAAAAACAACACTAGTCTTGTATTATAAAGTAAGATTTTTGAATGAATCTTTTTTCCAAAAAAAAGTCAGGGTTGTTATATTTCTAATATACTATTATTTTTTAAAGGAAAGATTCATTAAAAAATTAACAAATCCTACAAACCAAACACAAGATGAACCGAACAAACGGCTGAACAAGCGTTACATCCATCGATCGTTCCCGAGAACCTGAGGAACGACCAACGAGATGAATAGCTCTCGATATGGGCGACGCAACGCCTAAATAAATAGCTACTACCAGGTCGGTTCTCTTTATCGACTCTCTGAAGAGATATGCCGATAAAGAATTCCAACCCGACACACTACAACCTGTCGGATATCCGAGATTCCGATAGGGAGGACAAAACAGAAACCAGATAAACGCAAACATAATAAATAACAACAACAACAAACAAGAGCTACTCGCGACCGCCCTACGATGACAAAGCTTGGGATCGAGGCGAGGTGGACGGCGCCGACGGGTGCAGATCCGATCCGCTAGGGGCTGGTGCACGGGACTGGCCGGGTAAACACGAAAAGCAGGAGCACAGATGAACGGCATCGACTGCGGTGTTCAGACAGAAACTGGGTTCAGACCTGTCCGTTTGGCCGGAGAAATAACGTGGCTAAGGAGCTCAGCCGGAGATAATCGAGTCGTCGTTGTCGGGGAGCTCATGGTCGATCGTCGGTGCCAGGTGAAACGGGCTGAGGAGGGACCGGGACAGGAATGGTTGAGGAAGGAATGGATCCGGCCGGGGAGGGACGGGGGGGGGGGGGGGGGGGTCAGGACAGAGAGGAGCTGAGGGGGTGGTGGGAGGAGGAGCTGGGTTTCACGCCCCAAATCCGGTTTTGACCGGACTTGAGACATGAGCCAGGAATAATAAATAGACAATAAATAAAGTAAATTTAAATGAAATTAAACTTCAAGTCTTAATTCCAAAATAATAATTTCGATAAATATAACGTGAGTCAACCGCTCAGAACCGAACAAATAGAAAACAAGGTATGGGGAGTAGAGATGGTACATCTCTAAAACAACAACCCGGACACTCAACGAGCTCCCGAGCCCTGAGACATCCTCTAGGCCTACTCAGCACTGAAACCTGTAAACAACAGTAAACATAAAGGGGGTGAGCTTACGCTCAGTAGGAAAAAGTAGTAAAGTGAAAGAACCCCCGCTTTGACAACACAGTTCCAATTAGTACAATTAACCAAAAGATACCATAATCATAGAATAAAAAAATTACAATACTTAATAAAACAATAACTTAAAGGTATTAACGGAAAATAATTTATTCATCAACAGAACTGACTAAGGAAACACACGGCTACTGAAATAGAGGTAAATTACACCATTACACTACAGTTCACACATAAACCAACACATCGTACCGGAATGCCCCTCGGTCACGATGGGACACATGTCTTCGGGGCTCCCGAAAATGTTCCCACAAGGAATACATATCATCGAGGCTCCCGGAAACGTCTCCAAAGGAACGCAGATCATCGGGGTGAAGCAACACCAAATCATACATACAGGTAAAGCAATAACAACCACGCAATAAATCATTAGCAATACACACACAATAAGTCCCCCTTAATACGCCTGATCTCACGGCTATAGCACAATTTACCGACACCCGGTCGGAGGGCAGGCGCACCTTATCACGATTCATAGCTCATTTTACCGACGCTTAGTCGGAAGGTAGGTACACCTAATCGCTCGCAACATCACATTTTACCGACTCCTAGTCGGAAGGTAGGTACACCTTATCATTGGTAACAACACATTTTACCGACTCCTAGTCGGAAGGTAGGTACACCTTATTATAGAATCACAACATATTTTACCAACTCATAGTCGGAAGGTAGGTACACCTTATCATAGAATCACATCACATTTTAGCGACTTCTAGTCGGAAGGTAGGTACACCTTATCATAGAATCACGTCACATTTTACCGACTCCTAGCCGGAAGGTAGGTACACCTTATCATATAATCACAACACATTTTACCGACTCCTAGTCGGAAGGTAGGCACACCTTACCACGTAACCTGATCATCGTGTACCTGTCATACCAACGTATCAACCCAACAATTCACACCGACATACTATGCCAACCAACTTACCGAACACGTTACAACGAACGCATCATAACAACAAGCTTACCGATATAACGTACCAACCATATTCCATCGGTCTATCACTCACCCGATCAGACCACAGGGCACAATCACATCACATTCAAGCATCCACTCAATCAATCATAACACGGGTCACTCATTCATTCATTCAATCATTATAATTTATCTAGTTTAGCACCACTCTTGTATTAACCTAAAGACGAAACATGCATCAACATTGAGACAATTGCACACAATCACAGTCAACCCTAAGGCTCGTCATGGCCATTCTACCAGCACGACAATTCCCAAGATATTGAAAGCAATTAAACTAGTGAATCACATCCTACATGCATACTAGACTCGTCTGGTTATTAATATAATTGAAAGCGGCTATTCTAGTGAATCACATCCTATATGTAAACTAGGACCTCTCCGGTTATTATTATCCTATAGGCGTACTAAAAGCATTAATTAAAGTAACAAAGGAGGTTACTACTCTTCCCTACATCGAATTCTTCAACGAACAAATACTTCTAGCTGCTGACGTCCGGGCTAGCTTCCTCTCCATCTTCTCGCGGTGTCCCGAAGTCCTCCTCCTCAGAGCTCGGGTCCAAGGTCTTGGATTACAAATTAAAGCTATAATTAATAGCTAAACAAAGACGGTGTTAAATTAAAACACCTAAAATACCTTTGACGATAAAAACTTGGGCTAAAAGGTGAATTGGGCCCAAACTAGGCCCAACTCGGACAACCCACGGATCTGGAAATTGGCCCGGAATGTGACCCGTTCCATGCCACTCAGAAGGCCGGAATGTGACTCATCCCGTGCCACTCAGAGGGCCGGAATGTGGCTCGTCCCGTGCCACTCAGAGCGCCGGAATGAGACCCTTTCCATGCCTCGTTCCGTATCAGATATGGGCAGAACCCCTTTCTTCTTCCCCGGCTCGATTTCTACGAATTTCAACACCAAAACTCCCCTGATGGATTCTCAAAACTCCAAAACATACCCCCAGCTTCAGCAAATCAATACCCATAAAGGGGTTTCATCAAAACTACTCAAATCCCAAATCAACCAATCATTTAACTCTTTTTCTTCTCCAAAAATCATCAACCACCATTAAAGCTTCAAACCCAACCATGGTTCTTCATTTCCCTTCAAACCCATGAACTACAAATCACCAAAAACGAAAAAGAGCTAGATGGTTACCTTGGAAATGGAGTGTAGAAGAAGAATCCAATCCTTTTGATGAGATTTGAGTAGAGATAAAGTCCCAAAATCCATCCCTTTTCTCCTTTCTTCCTCCTCAAGTTTCTAAACTATTCTCCTCTCTCTCTCTCTCCAAAATCTGTCAAGAGGCACAAATGAGCTAAATTACTCTTGATATTTGTGCCTTTAACCTAGGGTTGAAATCCCCAATATGCCCCTCCTCACTCTTATCCTTCCAAGGCATACCAAGAGGGTTAAATGGGTCTTTTAGACCCATTTCTTATCTTCCAAGTAAATGAGGACACATGTCCAAGTTGGGGACCACTCCTAGTTCAACAAATTCCAGCACAAGTAATTATCGGATTTTAGCTCTTAAACGGACTATGGTTTGACCGAAAAGACTCTGGGTTGACTTTTCCCAATTTTACAGTCAACGGAAAGGAAACGGCCCAACTAAGCTAACTGTGCCGACGGCTAAGCTTTTTGGGCCCCGGAAAGGTTCCGCATGACTCCCGGAGTCATCTGTTGAGTTTTTCGGCCGAAAGTCAAACTTCGTCAAAACTCAACGGTTTGACCAGGATCGACCGGGGGCGGTTCTTACACTGGCCGTGATAGGATGAGTATTGGCAGATCTGGACAGAGGAGGGCTGGAATGGGTGGTTTTGGCCCGGTGAGGGTGTCGGTGAGGGAAAGGGGGAGGCGGGGGAGAGAGGGGAGGAGAGGCGACGACAGCTGGCGGAGCACACAACGGATCTGGCCGGAGAAAAGGTTCAGGCGACACGGGACAGAGGCGGCGGCTGGCAACAGGGGATGACGCCGACGAAGACCAAGGGATTTGGGTAGAGCTCACCAAAACAGAGTGAAGAGGAGGGTGGTTGTCGTGGGTAGATCGACAACACCGTGTCGACCCCGAGGAAAAAGGGACGGAGGTGGGCCAAAAAAGGTTGCTACTGGCGACATCCATGACCATGGTCATGAATGTCGCCGACGGCGGTTGCATTTTGAAGAAGAAGACCTTTTAGGTTGTTATATTTCTAATATACTAAACGCATACAATATACCAGTATACTATTTAGGATTGGAATAAGTGAACATTGTAGTTGTACAAAAATGGTACGAGTGAACATTGTATGTGTACAAAAATGGGTTGGAGGGAATGCACTTGAAATCATGACCATGATTGTTGCTTTCAGACTACTCCTTCACCTCCCACAGCTACGCTAACGACCAGGATTGAGTTTCCAAGGACCAGCTACTGCGGTGTAGGGACGGCTACGATTCGATATCCCAAGCTCTACAAATTGATCTGCTCAGTTAAGGCGTGGCTGTGATTAATTCTGTGTGACCCATTCGCACCCACCACTTCACTCACTACCATTCCCATTCATTTCCCAACAACCACCTTAATATTAAACACTATTCACTCTGTCCCCTACTTTCACCTCAGTTCAATTTTCCGGTTTAATTTTTTTTAAAAAAAAACATCATATTAGATGACCATCTCTATTAAAAATTCAAACTGACACTTAAACACTTCATTATAATTTTATATTCAATTTTTTTTTGGTATATGTATATCCCTAAGAGCATCCACAGTGGACTGGCTGAGAACAAAAACGAGGAGAGAGTCAAAAAAAAAAAAAAAAAGTGTTGGCTGATAGCTCACCGCCTCCCCTTATCGTTGGCTAGGAGCAAAAATGTAAAGAAAAAAGGATTATCATAAAACCAACAAAAAAGTCTAACATTGTATGATACTGGCTGAAAAAGTTAATCGTAAGTCAAAAAAATAATTTTCTATTGTCCCCACCAATGCCTCCATATGATCGTGGGTGCTCTAACCCTAACTTTATCTTTCTTAATGACACACCGACGTTTTGTCCTTATCCTCTGACCAATTTGACAACTTTGACCATTTGGGCAGATGAAAGAAGACTGGGTTTGCCAGTTAAGTATTGGGCCCCGAAAAGCAGGGGCCCACAAACTGAGGCAAGACCTGTGGTGCTAGATTCCATCATATAGGTTGAGCCCATTGAATGATATCAAACCCTGAACGTGGCCCTACTCTTTTCACCGCCCATTTATCACCTTAGGACAAAAGTGTGCGTATATATGGTGTTTGGGCCTCGAGGGGTCGGTCTCACTCCAGCCCATCACGCATCGCTCCTGTCACCTAAAGGGGTAGCAGCGGGTGGGTGAGGGCGCATTTTATCAATGCCTCCTCCACTCCACACCTCTTCCTTCGTTATCTGTCTCCCGCTTTTGCTTTAGAACCCCCCAAAATCGAGTTTGTTATCAACTTCGAATCCGTCTATATTGTATGAAAATTTGTTTCTTCTTTATCATACGATTCTCTCTCTTGCATCCGTCGACCCCTGCAGATTCCGAAATAGCACAAATACCCCGCTCTCTCCTCTCTTCCGCCTCTTTTTAGACGACACTTGTTTTTTGTTTGAAACGGGTAACTGGAGAAGTGCATTACTGTAAATAAGTAACCAAACAAAATAGGGCGTAAGGGTTCCATATATTTGTCCAGACCCATAAAGATAGCCTACGCCCGAACATTATGCTCCCATTTGAGACTTATTATGTGATTATAAAATCAACTTTAAATCACATGCATGATATTCGACTTTATATGATCGACCTCACTATACACAAGCTTATAGTTGTTTCTTCTTCCAGATTAACTTGATTATTTGAAATATAATTCTAATGCATTGCTTTATTATTGTTAACTATCATTTCAGTTATATTCCACCTAAGTTTAGCTTTTAATTACGCCAAACACATATCAGAATTCAGACACCCAATGATATGGCATTTTTTTTCTTGACTAACGTAGGTCCTCTCATGGCCTTCTGATATCGTCATCAATAAGATTGCCAACGTACCACAGATTCACCCACTATCTTTTAATTAAATTATTATTATTTGATAAATATATTTATCGTCTTCTGCTTTTCACCATTGAAGAACAAAAGAAGTTAGGAACTAGAGATTCTTAGTCGTTGGCATTTGCCAGCTGTTGAAACTGGATGTGGACCCTAACTCCATTATAACTTATTCACGTTTCTACCAAAGTAAACACAGTACATTTGCTTCTCACCACAGATATTTGACTGGTTGTGTGGTTAAGCCTTTTCTTGTTTCTTTTGGTACATATTTTCAAAAAAAATAAGTATATAAAGCTATTTGACACGTTTTTATAAAAAAATAATATCAAATATTTATATATCAACATTTGATGAACACATTTCAAATAATACATGTGCTAGACTTGTTAGACGATGTAACATTATACGCTTCAAATCGAAACAAAAACGTCTCAATATTTTTTTTTTGATCAGAAAATAAATAATGCATTAAAAGTGATGTGAGTTCTGGGAAGGAAACCACAAACCACAAAATCAACAAAAAGATCCAAATAAAGTGTAGAAGACCTAAGTGGCCGAAAGAGAAAAAAAAAGGAGGAGCTCAAGCAGGCTGAGAGAGAGCAAGAGTCGGCAACACCAACCAGGAGCTAAGAGGCGGAGCTCGGCGATTCACTTGAAGCAACGAAAGTTCCCCGAACTGAATTCTCCGAAGAATCCTTGGAAAACTTTAGCATTCCAAGCTAATCAAATGAACCATAATCCCAAAAGGCTAAGGCGAGACCAAGATTTGCGCAGGCGACGCACCCCACAAATCAAAGGTCACGACGATATGAATAAAGCAGGTTAAGAAGGGAGAGCTGAGGAGACCCCCCACCACGGAAGAATTAAGGACCACACCTGCCAAGCCCATCCGCAAGTGATAAGAAGGTGAGAGGTGTCCTCGATGTGTCTGCCACACATAGGGCACAACCTAAGACCTATAGGGATCGGGAAACCCCTCGCCACCAAGAAAGATCTAGTAGGGATGGCATCCAGAGCGACAAGGCAAGCAAAAGATTGGAACTTAGGCGGAGCAACACTCTTTCAAACTGCGGAAGCCCAGAAAACAGAGTCCTCCCCGTTGACGTTGAAAAAGGCATTAAAAGTTGTTGATGTCGAAAAACCGTGGGGATCCAAGGACCAGGACAAACCTGCCAGGACCTGAGATGTCGAGGCGAACGCCCAAAAACGTCTCAATACAATGCACACAAACAAATGAAAGGCTAACTGAAGTATCCCTTTGAAAACCTTTAACACGGTTTTATAAGTAAAATATTTGATTTAGAATAATAATAATGTATTTTGTATTTTGGTGTGTCCGTTATGTGACACTTATAGTGTGCATTTTGTTGTATTTTTGGCGTGCACAGTATAGTTGTACGTTCTGGACGCATTTTGTTGTGTTGCAAGTTTTGATTAGTAGTCGATAATACGATATATCTTGTCTGGACTCTGGAGTCTGTAATATTTACCGTTATGTTTGTACGATCAACGGTTATAAATCGTAAAAGATCGTTTGTATGTTTTTACCTAGTGATATATAAAATCCAACAATAATCTTTTGCTTAAAATAAATAAATAAATAATGTATCGGGTATATATCACTTTTATCCCTATGCACAATATAAACGAGGAGACACTTAAACAGGCCCAACCGAATCCAATCTAAACTTCCATTAACGAACATTAAAAACATGAATGAGTAGCTAACTATGGAGTTTCACATAATTTAACTACAAATGGATCGAATCAATGGTACCTCTCTGACTCTATCGCTTCAGATAAAATGAGAGCAGACCTTGGTATTGGGGCTCCTCCACATCCACAACAGTCGCTGCTCCCTCTTCCCAAATACTCCATCTTTTTCAGATTGAAGACACAGTAAACAAGCACAAATGGCCGTTGTTGCTGTAGAGATAGAGTCTGGTCCTTGTCCCATGTCCTCCCTGCCTGTCTCCACCCATGCTTAGCCTTCTGGGTCTTCCCCATTTCACACGCTCTGCTATTGGGGGCTGCTAAAAACGTCAACTTTGGTGGTGGGCGATGAACATCAGCGGCGGCGGCGGCGGCGGTGTTGGGGCGGTGAGTTCTGGGATGATGATGATGAGGTCTCCGTTCACGGTGTCGCAGTGGCAAGAGCTGGAGCACCAAGCTCTAATCTTCAAGTATATGATGGCTGGTCTGCCTGTGCCTCCTGATCTTGTGATTCCCATTCAGAAGAGCTTTGACTCCATTTCTCATACCCTCTTCCATCACCCTGCAAGTAAGCAACAACACCTTCTTTTAAAAAAAATGATTTTTAATTTCTCTGTTTATTTAGGTTTATTATTTACTGATCCGATCCTGTTTGATTTGGGTTGAGGAATCTCGATTAGATGTGCTTCTGGGTTTTCTTTGTTCTTCAAAGTGAAGAATAATAGAATATATATGTTTTGGTTCTTTCCCTTTTTATTATCTTTCTCTATTTTGATGGCAATGATCAACCCACAAGGCTATTTGTTTAGGGATATTTCTGAAGTCAATAGATCACTAAACTAAGATCTAAAGTTCTTTAATTGATCTGGCTTTAGCAAATGCAAATCACACTTGATTGATGATTAGATACTGTTTTTAATTGAGAGATGGATTTTATCTGCATATCATATGGTTCATATCTGGGTGGATCCATTTTTGTCTGCTGAATTCAAAAATCACCTAGAAAAGAAGGGACAATCTTTTCACTTTTCATTGCTGATTCAATTTATACTCATGTAAATGTTGATGACTTGTGTGTTTATGCAGTGGGATATTGTTCCTTCTACGGGAAGAAGGTGGACCCTGAGCCAGGGAGGTGCAGGAGGACTGATGGGAAGAAATGGAGGTGTTCCAAAGATGCATACCCAGACTCCAAGTACTGTGAGCGGCACATGCACCGTGGTCGCAACCGTTCAAGAAAGCCTGTGGAATCACAAACTATGTCACAGTCTTCGTCTACTGTGACATCACTGACTGCCACGGGAGGCAGTGGCGTGACTGGAAGCTTCCAGAGCCTTCCTCTGCATCAAACCAGCAGTTCCGTCACCAATCAATCCCACTACATCGATTCCATTCCCTACGGGATCCCTAGCAAAGATTATAGGTATGTCTCTGCCTAAACCTCCTTAAAGTCTTCGTATCTGCATACTTGAATGTGATGTTGTTGGTGTTCAACTATAAATTTGGAGATGTAATATCATTCTCTTTGGGGTCCATATTGACATAATTGTGTGCTAGGTAAGAATTTCTGGCTTCTTTGCATCTGAGTAATGCATTTTTTGCAGGAACTTTTAATTTTCTGATTGACTAATAGTTATGGTCCCTTATGTCCTTAGGATAGATAAAGAGTTGTGTATTATTGCAACACAGTTTTTCTTTCTGTTTCCTGAGGAAATATGTTGGGGAAGTCTGACAACAGTTATATATTGTTGCAGGATTTTCTTAATTTTGTTGAGATAAAATATAAATGATTGTTGCAGGATTTTCTTAATTTTCTGCAGAGCTCAGGTCTCTGGGCCCTGATGCTCATGAAACAGCCATTGGTTTAGTGTAAATGTTCTGAATTTTCTAATAGCTACAAGTTCATATGTGACAGAAGCTTTTGGACTACTAAGATATTTACATAGGTTATTAAGATACTTGCTTTCTCATATTCATACATTACTTAGATTCATATTGTGAATCAAGGTTTGGTTTCCTTAACGATGGTGATAAACAAACAGGTATAATTTCGAATCCCCTAAACAAGAAGTTGACAGGGGTGTTCAGATGGACTCGTCAGTAGAAAATCCATGGCCTCTGATGCCATCTAGAGTCTCCTTGTATCCCCAATCCAAGTCGAGCGACAACTGCTATCCTCAGCAATCATTCTTTGGGTCTGGAGAGGCAGTGAAAGAAGAGGGTCTACCTCTCCGGCCTTTCTTTGATGAGTGGCCAAAAGCAAGAGAGTCATGGTCTGGTCTCGACGATGACAGGACCAACCAGACTTCATTTTCCCCAACTCAGCTCTCGATGTCTATTCCCATGGCGTCTTCTACAACGAGCTCGCGCTCTCCACATGGTGAGTTGGAGACCTTGGATGTTGCTTTTCATGAGTTTTAACTTTTATGTCTCAATCTTGACTACTTCATGAACTATTTTGTTGCAGCCAATTGAAGAATTAAAGCCCCTGCAGAGGTTGTAGCTAGCTCATCAGAAGTGCTATGTTTTCCTTTGAATAGCTCTGGAGTTTTGCTCAAATGTTTGTGTAAAATTACATTTACATCCAGTTTTAGATGCTAAAACAAAATAAATTTTTGGGAACTTGATTGTATCGAGTGAAGGGAAGAATTTATTTAAGTATTGGTTTGTAGTTCTAAATATTTTATTAAGAGAAAGCTCTTGTCTGCATCTGCAAAATGGTTTTGGTATGAGATTGATATGCTAAATTGGCTTGAAACTTTGGTGCTTGAAAAGGAAAGAACATCCGCACGTGGGGACCACAAGCTTAGTTATGAGTTTCAGGTTAACTTAAGCTGATTTAAAATGATTTGGGTTGTGGAGGGAAAGAGGAAAGATGGGATGGGATGGGATGTGATGCGGGGACATACAGAGTATTGGTGTGAGGTGTCGTGAAGGCCAATAAAATAAGTAGAAAATGATAAGCTTTTGGCAACACAAACCAAGCTCTGTCGGCGAGCGTGCCCGTGGGGAAGCGTGAAGATGGGGTCCACGGCCAGCTGCCGCTTCGTTCAGTGAGCATCACGTGGTCAGGCGCGTGTGTCCCCGGTAGACTTTACCCGTACACTGTGGGTGGGTCCCAGTCGAATATGGAGATGACGTCGTGGTTGCCAAATGCCAGGTCAGTGTGTTGTTACCCCTTCCACGACATGTGCCAGCTGGGTGATACTAAAGTGTTATTGGTGATTAACTTTTGTTATGGTGCGTCTTTTAACCTTTTCAAAATAAAATGATTTGATAAACAAATTGTCTTAACCTGAACATTTTAAAATAAGGAATTGTTTTGGAAAGTAATATTCATCAACCGGGCAATTTCATTCAAGATTATGACATTAAGGTCTTGTCCTTCTATGGTTAGATTGGATATCGTCTTGATTGTAGATGGAACATAATTGAATCTTGTATGAGTTCTTAAACTAATTAGATGTTTTAGTCATTCCCTGTTTTCAAATAACGTGTCTTTTGTTGTGTGTGGACTAAAAAACACTTGTTTTTTCAGCATACTGAAGGTTCGTCTTTATTAAGAATAAAACTACAAATAAGGGTTAGACGTATTCTCATATCTCATAAGGTTCGAGACGTTGATCCTGAAACAACGATACCTGTTTTTCATCACAACGTTGAGAGTTAATAAAACACATAAGAACGACATACAAAATATGACTATCCTATGTGAATAAGTAGGTGATGCACCCCTCTTCATTGGGTACGTATTTAATACATCTTCTGCCTCAACTCGGATGGATATGAGGAGTACTCTAAGTGACAGAGGGGTAGGATCAAAGAGCGGACCGCTGCTCTTCATCTGCGTCCAGCGATCATCAAGGGTCGTGTATGGCGCTCCCAGGAACTATCTCGTTGATGCTGCTTCCCAAACCACAATATACATATGACCTCCACAACCCACCAATGAACAGCTCTATAGTAGCATCGATTTTGAACCATGCAGAAAAATGAAGAAAAGCGACTAGATCGACCCGAGATCGAGAGACCCACCGCCAGATCCCATGAGGGAGAAGACGACTAGGTCAAACCGAGATCAGGGAACCCACTGACGACACCCCATGAGGAAGAAGACGTCTAAGTCAATTCGAGATCAGGGGATCCACCGACGGCACTCCATAAACGATAAACCAACCATCCATATTGGATGGAAACCAGAACAAGATAATAAAATCAACAAACACGAAAAAGAATAAAAAGACAAAAAATAGCCGTTAAAAACGACGACAACAACAAGTAAGTTAAATTCTCCCAACGTGAGAAAGCTTTACCACTTGTTAATCGAAGGCATTTCCCGCCTTTTGGTTTAAGCCTCAAGTAAAAAATATTGCATTTCCTCATGAGTTTCTATTTTATTCTCATTTTTTATATATGCAATATATTGTGCATGAGGTTTTACTATTGGGCCCACGTATTACGAGTCAACGAGAGATCGCATTTAATGATATTTAGTAGAGGTTAATGTGAAAAGTGATTCATTATGAATTTCCTTCTCCTCTTTTTCGGTGGATAAACCACTCCACTAGAGTTTTAATCATCAGACTACAAACTCAAACTCTTAATCACTTACACAAACAAACTATGGTTTAAATATACTCAATCATCTATACACATGAATCGATATTCTCTGTTTTTTGAATAAACTGATATGTAGGAGTATAAAAGTAATAATAAGCTAATTCAAGAAAAAAAATGTCATATTATTTAGAGCGGGAAAGCGATGTTTATATAGACACAAAAATACATGTTTAGTGAGAGTACCAATAACACAAAACATCATAAAGCATTGGCAAACACAAACAATTGCAGAAACAACTCAACATCATCACTGCTGATTAGGGCAGCAAAAACTAATAGGTGTGGCATCGATCGGAACTTGTTCGAGGACAGAGAAGACCAGGCGACGGTCGAATTTATCCCAGCAAAGTCCGATCCGGTCACCTTTGGTCAACCCTCTCCTCGTCACAAACTTGCTGATCCACTTGCCGTTGATAACCACCGATCCGTTGCGTCCCCAGATCTTCATCTTCATGTCGTGTTCCATGTCCCTGTCCAAATCCCACACCTTCACCACAACCCCTTCCTTGTCCTCCTTCAACCTCTCCTTCATGTCATCGTCCCAATGTGCGAGCACGTGCGCCTCCACAGCTCCCTTGGCCAGCATCAGCCTCGAGAGGCCGTTGACATCGCTCTCTTCTAACGTCTTCTTGATCACAAACGGGTCTGGAGGGCTGAGGCTAAGGCTGAGCTTGGTTAGGGTTAGGGTTAGGGTTACTTGCGAGCCAAGTAACATCGCGTTCCTGTTATTGAATGGCTTCTTGGGAATGTGACGATGGGTTGAGAATGATGAAGAAGAAGAAGCGGAATCTGGGTTGTGGGTTGCTTTTCTCTTCTTGTTATAGCTCGGAGATGATGACGATGAAGAAGAAGACCCGTAACTTGAAAGGGACAGAGATAAGTCCAGTTTTTCATTGGTTTTTGGATGAACCACGTAACGGGCGATTAAGACATTTGAGTTCGAGGGACGGTTGATGAAATCGTGAAGGATGAGTGGGGCTCTTTGATCGGGAGATGGGTTCTTAGTAGACTCCATGGCTGATCGGAGAAGAGAGTATAGGAACAATGTTTTTGAAGTGTAGTGAATATGGAGTTAGGTTGATTTATATAGAGATCATGACATTGCTTGAGGAGGAAGGTTTAGGAATCACATACTCTGTTCGGAATGGGAAAGGAGTACTTGGAACATTCGGATTGAATATAGTTTCCTATTTTTGAAGGAGTATGGATCTTCCCTGCGGCTCCTGAACTAAATCTTGTTTTAGGTTTAGGTGAGATTTAATGTGTACGAATAATTTGACGGATGATTTTATTGAGAAGTTTAGTGGAAATATCATAAATGTTGTTTGAATATAAAATAAAAATATATAAATAGATTTTCGAGTACTCTTTGTTCGTCGGAAAAACTAACCACCTACGCCATTGCCAGAAGCACCTTGAGAGACAGAATCGTCCAAGACCCTGTTTCGTCGGTCAAGTAACATCCGACTATTTGTTTTTGTCGTCGTCCAAGAGGCTTATTTAGCCATCGAACATAAATTACCAACTTCATTGAAAACAAATAGTGTGTCGGTTTGGAGAACCATCTGACCGAATCACCGACCACGTGGAGAATACCCGACATTAGGAATTTATCGGCCAAAGTAAACACTTGACTGACGACACGATTTTGTTGAACCAGTGAAACACTTTCTTAATGCTTCTGTTCTGACACATGATATCATCAACCAAGTGAACTTAGACATTCAAAATAAAATATTTTTGAAATTACGTCAAATTTTGAATTGCATAGCGGTACCGGTACGTGGGTGAAACTATCTTTCTTTAGGGGAATAATGCTATAATTTTATATATCAAGCAACGAAGATATACGTGATCCGATGGAAACGCCCAAGTAAAAATGATAAATATTACAGACTTCTGAGATTTGGTTGACCCTAATATTACCGACTCTTGATCGAAAAATACGGTGCAACAAAGTGCGCCCCGGAACGTACAACAAACGTGTACGAAAAAAAGTGCAACAAAACGTGTACACCAAAAGTGCAACAATTGCACACCACAAGTGCAACTACTACACATCGACGCTGCAACAAGTAGAGTTATTTGGCCCGAAAAGGCCACAACCAAAACCAAAACCTAACAAAAAAGAACAAAAAAAACTAGAACCGAAACCATGTATCCTAGGATCCAATTACATCGATTATCTCAGTATTTATCCATCTGACTTTGATCACCGATATCCGGAAAAAAAACGCCGGAGAAACGAAGACCCACACATAACACTTCAACTCTCCTTTTACAACGCTTCTTCCACACCTAGAGTGTAAATCCGAGGCTGCCTCAACGAATTCTCTGACCTAAATTACGAAATACAGCGTAACGAAGAGACTGAAGGAGCCGAAACTGAAAGAGGAGAAAAAAAACATGTGACGAACAGACGAAAGCTAAGTAGCCATAACCAACGAAATAAAACCCCCAAGCAAAGATGGAAAAACGAAAATATTGGCTTCCGTCGACAACAACCAAGACAAATCATAGACAACTATCGACGGGACTAGAGATAAAAGGAGGGGCAAATGAGCAGGGGTGAAATTATCTTTAAAATACGATACTGGAGATGAAAAAAAAAAATCATGTGCCCGGGATGGGCTTATTGGATATGCTATTACCTATGGACCAATCACTGAATGGCCCCCAATTTATAGAGTCCATCATCGGCCCTACTAATCACTCTTAGCATATCTCAGTTTAGCCGACAGGTCGTTTAAAGCGATCTTGCGCTCTTCAGCCGACAAGTATCACTATCAGGCTTCAGCAAATAAAAAGACGATCCTCCCTCCACTTCTGCTTCCAATTCCTTCATTTTCGTTTCTCCAATGACAGACTGACAGTTGATACAGAGTGCGGCACAGTGAAATTCGGATCAATTTCTGCAAATTGCAGAGGATACAGAGATCGAAGAAGAGAAGAGACTGTTTTTGGACCTCGAGATCGAGAATCAGACGGAGAAGATGGGGTGGGGGTGGGGTATCTGGGAGGGAACTGTGGTTTTGGGGTCATTGTCCCTGCTAGGATGGGCTGGGTTATGGTTTCTCAACCGAAGGCTATACAAGGAGTACGAAGAGAAGAGAGTGCTGGTTCAGGTCATCTTCAGCGTCGTCTTCGCCTTCTCTTGCAACCTCCTCCAACTCGTCCTCTTCGAGATCATCCCTCTCCTCTCCAAAGAGTACGCTCTTTCTTCACGCCTAAACATGAACTAATCTACTCTGTTTGTTTACCTAGAAAACCTACTAAAGAGATCTATGAGTCAAATCACATTGCTAATGCTCTATTTCGGTTTATGTTATTAGGAAGGAAATGAACGTCAAATTGCTCTGGTTTCTGTTATTTAATACACATGTAAATGAACTTTGTATGATTAATTTTTGTCTATAGGGCGCGATGGATCAACTGGAAGCTGGATTTGTTTTGTCTTATAGTGTTACTGGTTTTCATGCTGCCATACTATCACTGTTACTTGGTGCTTCGGAATAATGGTATGATATGATGTTCTTGTTTATGATAATTGACATATCTCTGTCTTTTTTCACCCTTGATTGATGGATTGGTTTTGCTGATGCTTATACTCAGATAATCATTCTTAGTTGCCTAATGTAATAATATCATCATTGATTGCTTGCTTCTGGATTTATGTAGAAGTGATTACAGTAAAAGTGATTAGGTCGTGCTAGGTTGGTTGCCTTGTGCTGTTCTCGTCACTTTATACTTAATTTACTTCCTAAAGTCATGGAAATTTGGGTCTCACTACAACCCTTTACAAATGGCCGTGGTTTCTTATCATGAAGGATAAGGTTACCTAAATGGACATGTAGAGCTGTGTAGGCAGGAAGTATGATGGGGTATCTTGATTTTAGGTAACTGCTTTAAATAGAAATTTCAGCAGACATCTGTCATGCTTCAGGTGCATATTTATTACAATATTACAATATTTAAATACCTCCAATTCACATATAGTTTGTGTATGTTCTGTCAAATGTTTTCATAAATGTTGTCTATGGATGTCTTATTAAACAATGTTAGATCAAAAAAGAGTTTCACAAACCAGAACTTGAATACTCATCACAGGTCTAAGGAAGGAACGAGCTGCACTTGGAGCCATCATTTTCTTGCTGGTGTTTCTCTATGCTTTCTGGCGCATGGGCATTCACTTTCCTATGCCCTCACCTGATAATGGTATTCATTTCATACACCCTCATTTTTTTTACTTTGTTGCCATATTCTAATTTTTTTTGATAAGCTAATTTTTTTATTGAGCAATTGTTCTACAAGACTATAGAACAAAGCAAGAAAAGATCCTAAAAAAGACCTTTCCTCAGACCATAACAGCTACATAGAGCAAAACAGTAACAAAAAACCCAAACAGGATGCAAACAAAAATCGTGCCTACTTCCTGTCCGGATTCAAACAAGTAAACCGGTTGCCATATTCTAATGGTCTGGCAGTATGACTTAATATTGTACATTTATACTAAACATTCTCATAGGTTATGAGACTGTTCTTGAACAATACATAATTACTAGTAATAACTTTTTAGTTGAAATATAATTAATTTAAGGTCGTCATCTTGACATCCAGCAGGTGTATTCAGAATAAGTCAATTGCTATAGGAGATTCATTCACATTTATTTATATCATCTCCCAAATTTTCCTTTATTTTCTAATATGCATCTTCTACTTTAGAAATCTTACTATAACTTTGCTGTATGCCTTTCTTCCTAGGTTTCTTCACCATGCCTCAGTTGGTCAGTAGAATCGGAGTCATTGGTGTGACTGTCATGGCTGTGCTTTCTGGATTTGGAGCTGTGAATTTGCCATACAGTTATTTATCTCTTTTCATAAGGTAATAGTACAATGTCACCAAAGATATGTACATGCTTCACATTATGCTTGCATCATTAAGCGAATTGTTCTTTTCATATATTTCTCTTGACATTCTCCATTTCTTTGATTGCTGAAACGGGTTTTTCTTACAATGCTTTGTTCACCCCCCTGTACATTGGTCATCCAACAAATGAAAATCTATGGAATTAGGGGTAACATCTGTAAGAAGTGCTCAAAGTTTGATTTGTTTGGTAGATGTTGAGCCATTTTCAATTTCTTATGCTCCTGTGTATTTCGGCATGTTAGGGAGATTGATGGATCAGAGATCAAGGCCTTGGAAAGACAATTGGTGCACTCGATTGAAACTTGTATCACAAAGAAAAAGAAAATTATTGTTGGCCAAATAGAGATGGAACGTCTTCAAGGATCGGGAAAGGTTTACTCATCTGCATATGGCTTTCATGTTTTAACATAGAATGTTTTTCATCTGTTTATTTTGGAAATATATCTTCTTTACTTGGTATTAATTAACCGCTTCAAGGGTTGTAAGTCGTGTGTTTATTATTGACTATATGTTCATTTACAATATGAATTTTGTAGGATATTGTTGCATGTGTTGGTTGGTACATTATAATGTTCAAAATAAGTTCAAAGAAGACTAGGATGTAGAATAGAAAATATATCAACTCGGAAGGTTTAATTTATGAGAGATGTGGACTCACATGACAGTGTTGAATAGGCAGCCAAATATATCTTCTGCTAATAATAAAATTTAAGCTTATGCTTCGGAGAGTATGGCAGTAGTTATGACATGACATTCATTCTCAAAGCAACTGAAACTCTATGGGATTCATGAGTTTAATATCTTATTATGGAATGGGGTTTGTAGTCTGGATTTCGTTGTTGCACTGTTTATTTGTTGACATGCTCTCCATTGATGCATTATATCATGTCTAAACGTCCTTGTGGCAGATTATGCGTCCCTAATTTCCTACTTAATAACTCTCACAACTTTTGATTTCTGGTCTACGTGCTGAGAACCTAACATTGATTATGATATGCGGTATCTACTTATTGAATGTCTTGATAATGTGGTCTTCATCTAGTGGCTTATTGTAAGTCTTATATGGCAGAACTTGAAGGCCAAGTCATTTTTCAAGCGAATTGTCAGTACTGTCGTACGGTCTGTGCAAGATGACCAGAAAGAGCAAGGTTTGTTTTGGTTTCATTTTTCTTCCTATTATAGTGCCATCAACATTTGCTTATGGAATTCTTTTATGATATCCAGTTATCCTTAATTTAAATCTCAGGCAGGGTAGGAGAAATATAGACAAAGGAAAGAGGAGAAGAAAAATTTATCGTAATAATTTAGTTTCCTATTATGTGGACGGAATTTAGGAATATTATGAGAAACTTATAGATTTAAAGGGCAGTTTTGCCTAAGCTTAAAATTCAAACAGTAGACTGTGGAAATGGCCTCACTACTAACAGATTAGCTCCCCCATTTCTCATGCTATAGCTGAACTAATTGTTGTTGAATGATTCAGTGCTATAAGAAATTATATATTAATCAGTCGTTAGAATGTAAAAAGCATGTGATAGCATTTTGGTTTCTTAAAGAATTAAATGGTTAGGATTGTTTGTATCAAGGGCATTCATCTGTTTGTGTTTTATACCCCCCCTACTTTTATTCTTTCAACAAAAAAATAATCATTCTAGGACTTGCATCCTTTCAAATGCTTTTTTTTGTGCTCTTTTCCTTTGAAGATGTCAAAATCATGGAGGCAGAGATACAAGCTTTAGAAGAGCTCTCAAAGCAACTATTCTTGGAGATATATGAGCTTCGTCAGGCTAAGGTTTACTTTCAGTAATGTGTTATTTATCTTGTTATGTCATTGTTAAAGGTTCATATTAGATGGTCATATGTTTGATTAGAAAGAAATGAATGATAAAAATGGTGCTTCTTAGCCTACTGGAGTTATTCAGAGTGATAAACACATTATTTGTTAGAAAAAAAAATGATTCTCAGGATAGGTTGTTCCTATCTGTCTGTGTGTATGTATCTTTCAAAGAATCTTTGAATGTTCCATTTACCTAAGATGCTCAAGGGTTCCAGTCCTGGTTTACAATAACATGGAATATTTCATCATGACTGTTTAGATTGTGCTGAGTAGTATCTACGTTGCGAAGGTCAGATGACTCAGATCCATTGTGCTCGTACTACTGCACTTTTAATTGGTAGATTTTCTTCATATGTTAACAATTTGAGATTTCAACTTCAGTATTTTGATTTCACCGGGTTTGAAAAAACATCACCAATTTCTTTTGAGTTTATATGTTATAATATTTTATTACAGTATTTTGTTGTCCAATTAGATAAAAATACCATATTTTTGTTTGTAATGTCCATCAATGTTCATTAGATCTTTAAAAATGTTTTCCTGTGTGCAATTGTTTTATTCTTCTCCAGAGAAGTGCAATTACGTTATGCTGCATATACCTGCTACCATTACTCGTGACTTTTATTTTTTATTTTTTTTTATTTTATGAATGGCTTTTCTTTTCTCTCTTTTTTTTAACAAGCAAAGTTACAATTTCTGGTTCTTTTTTATACTCTTTCACTGCAGGAAGCTGCTGCATACTCACGAACTTGGAAGGGTCACATGCAGAATTTACTTGGTTATGCATGTTCTGTCTATTGTGTGTATAAAATGCTCAAGGTATATGTGTGTGTTTTATTTGCTTGGCATAGCAACCTGAGAAAGTAATTTTAGTTTTAGGATTCATCCGAAGTTCCATAAAATATTATACATTAGATTGAAAAGCACTACACAGTTCTGTGTTATTTATTTAATTAATTTTCGATATTTTATGATGATGTCATTTAAAAATGCTATTTCATAGAGCAAACAAATTTTTGTTGCAGATTTTAACTTGAAAATTACCCCTCAGATTTTGATGTATTGCCTTGAAAGTAGGTTCCTGATTGATCTTCTTGTTCTCTGCAGTCATTGCAAAGTGTTGTTTTCAAGGAGGTACCTTCTTTTTCCCTCAGTTTTTTTTTCCTTTTTCCATGTCTACATCATGTGACATTTATCTACTCTGGGCACTGTTAATGAATTGTACGAGTTTAATTGTTTCCTTGGCAGGCTGGTTCAGTTGATCCTGTAACAAGGACAATCAGTATATTCTTGCAATTTTTTGATATAGGAATCAATGCAACATTACTATCACAGGTTAGTTGACAATGACACTATTTTGGGCGATAGCTTAAAATGTTGCCAGATGTTTGATGCATGGCTTCTCATCTGACCCATCAGGATATATCATATTTCTTACTACTTTTTGTGATTCAATAAATGTCGTTTGATTTTATGATTGATAATGCCCAGGAGTTCCTGGTAGCAATAATTATTGCCAAACCATGCATTTAGGTTGCACTATGTCTCCCACACACATTGGAACATTTGTGTTGGTATGTATGTTGTTACTGTTAGAGGTTTTTCCTTGTAGGATCAAAAGCAGGCCTTATTGCAAGGATAGGTTCATATATAACTAAAAAAAACTTTGCTCACTGCACTTACCCTGTGTGTATGCGTTACTTCCAGGTTCTGGGTTTGCTTTAGTTTAGTTTCTCATCGGTTCTTTAATTATAGCAAAACTAGTTGTTATGTATAATCTCTTTTTTATTTTGCAAAACCCCAATCTCATCCTTCAAACATGTCTCATTAATCATTACAAATATCCTGTATGCCTCTGATTCACTCAGACTTGGATTGATTTGACCATGGCTCTACTTTATAATTATACTTTTTTACTTGAATGAAAAACTGACAACTTTTGCATTTTCTAGTACTTAGATAGTTGGGTGTATTAGTTGAAAGGCAGCATCGGTTGAACCTTGTATTGCCTTTCTGTTGGCATTCTTTTTTACAGCAATTAACTCTACGAAGTCTTTGCATCTCTATTCTATTTCTACCTATCTGCGCCTTTATCAATTATTAGTTTTCTTCATTGTTGCACAGTATATCTCCTTGCTATTCATCGGAATATTGGTTGTCATATCTGTACGAGGATTCTTGACAAATGTGATGAAGGTAATCTTGCCTTGTGTTTGCATTTTATCCAAATGCTGCTCTTCTGTGTATCCTCCTTTTTTTGTTGTCGCATGCTAAGATACAGAAATTCACCACTTATTCCACTTGATTTGATTAAATTGTGAACGCTTAATAGGGAATTATCTCTGAGCTTTGTGTGATAGTTCAAGAAGAGATGAATGATCCAGCAAATGGTAGCCCATAAGTAACTAGAGCTGTATTTGTTATAGGGAGTCCATGTTACTGCTGCATCCACATCATAACTAGTGGTTAACGACCAAAATGTTTTTAAACTAAGGGAAATATAATCATTATTTTAGTTGAAATCCATTTCCAGGAAAGATGTTACTTATCACTTCATTTTGTCTCTATACTTAATACCATTTGCGTTATGAAATAATTAGGAAGGCTAAATAGCTGTAAACAACATGTCTTCGACACCCTTTTGTTTGCAATGACTCATTTAAACATGAATCCCTCCTTCCTTTCATTCCTCTCCATTTTCCATGTCTACCTAGTCATTCAAATTTCAAATCGTAGATCAGTCACTCTCTTCACAATTTGGTTGAAACATAATTTTAGTCCAAATCAAGACAGAAATAAGCTCATCCTTTTTCTAATGCATGTGCTGTAGGCTTGTAGTGAATTCTCGTTTTATAGCTTAACTTGCAATTCTTGGTTGTGTGCAGTTCTTCTTTGCATTTTCTAGAGTTGGCAGTGGTTCTTCGAGCAACGTCGTGCTTTTTCTGTCTGAAATTATGGGAATGTATTTTGTGTCTTCTATTCTTCTGATACGAAAGAGCTTGGCAACTGAGTACAGGTATGATCACAATTTATGCCTTCATAACACATGAGAACTAGGTAGCGGACTTCTGTGTGAATCCAAATTCAGTATCTCAAGTATCATTAGCCTTTGCAATTATACCCACACCCCCAAGCTTTAAAATGTCAGAAAAGGCTAGAAGGGGAAACTTGAACGTTTTCTCTGTATCCATGTACTAAATTAACTACTATTATATCATACATTATTGGGACAATCCATCATATTGGTCAGCTCACTGTTCATGTATGTGTTCCCAGTCTGATCATGGTATCTGTTGGCAGGACTATTATAACTGATGTTTTGGGTGGAGATATTCAGTTTGACTTTTACCATCGGTGGTTTGATGCCATCTTTGTGGCCAGTGCTTTCCTATCTCTTGTTTTACTCTCTGCACACTATACCTCCCGCCAGACAGACAAGCACCCAATTGATTAGTGATTCATATGTAAGTATGTAAAGATTCATTTTTCTTCAGTTTATGTTGGAAACGGGTGGTAAACTTCTTCTAACATCCTTTGAGATCAATGAGATGACATGCCTGAACCATAATTTAATGATAGCTTGGGCACAAGTATAATGGATCCAGAACAGTTATTCAGTATGGGCAAATGCATCAAATCTAGAGAAATGATTAAAAAAAAAGGCACTAGTAAGGGAATACTGAAAGATATGTAAAAAATTAGTGGGGGCAAATAAGATGAAAAGTATGAAAACTAGAAAGAAATCAAAGTGTATGCTTATCATTTTTTAGTAGGGGCGAATAAGATGAAAAGTATGAAAATTAGACAGAAATGGAAGGCTATGCTTAGCGTTTTTTAGTAGGGGCCATAAGCCTCCACAACCAATCCACTTCATCAGTCCCCAATTCATTGGTACTGATATTTAAACCTTTGTTGGCTGCTCTCCTGTTTAGTTACCTGTGTTGTTCATCCTCTGCAGGCTCTTTTTTGCTTCTGTGGAGAAGACTAATGTTCAAGTTATGGCTGAGAAGGCCCTCCTCAAGTAGAGGGTGAGATTTGGAGAACACTTGGATGAGATTAGTCTTCTGTGCATCAATTCTGGTGTATGCACAGGACAGTATCAAGCAATACATACCCCTATATGTAACATTTTACCTCGCTCAAATCATGTGTTGGAAACATACCAATTCTTTATTTATTTTATACATAAGAGTTTCGTAAAGAGAAATGTTGATGCAATATTTCATCAACACATTCTTTGGTTTCTGGTGCTCTCACAAAACCAAACACTTCATATTCTTCGGTAACGAACCGAATCATTATATCCTTGTGTATCCGTGTTCTTCATAGGGAATGTTATTTTCGCTTGTAAGCAATAGATTAGAAAGAGTAAATGTTACTCATTACAAAAAAAACTTTACAAGCGGGATTTGGACATATGTCGTGGCGAGCATAATAAAATCCAAACCTTGCACTGTGAGAGTATCATTGCATAGGAATTGCTGTTGTACCAGTCACTATCTCCTAGTGGGACGTATGCATAATGCAGGTATTGAGTCATGCACAAGTGGAACATAATTTAGTATTTATAGAGTTGGCGGCTGATGGTGATGCAACCTGTGGCCTGATGGGTGATGATTCATCACTATGCACTACAATTTATATCTGGAATTGAATATATTTGAAGAGACAAAGAATCGCATTCCGTAGCTTAATTTGTATCGAATCTTTGAGGTTGAAAGTGACAAATTGGCCAGTACTAGAACAACAGAACCTAAACGTGATGCAATTACACCGTCCTCGTTTCGTGCACGCAATAAAAGAATCTCTCCTACTACTTGTGTTCACTACGAAACATACAAACAATCAAACTAGGTCGAAATTTTTTGTTCAGCTTTCCTGCCATCCAAACACAAAAGAAGAAAAAAATTGATATTATGTAAATGCAAACCATAAGTTCTGATGATTCAATTCAGGATAGCGCTGATAAGATATGAGAAGTACAAACGGAGCCATGAGACTAAACAAAAAAAAAATCAACCAGAAGAGGACGAAGATGAGATGAAGACACGAATGTTATCCAGGAAAGTGAGGTTCTGAGGCCGATCCTTGCGCCTCACGTACCCTCTGGCCTCCTTCTCCGAGTAAGCCGCGTGACCTTTCTCCCCATTCTTCTTCCACAGCTCCGCCGCGTAGCTACCGTGCGCGTAGTACGCCTCCGCGCATATTACCCCCTCCCCGTGGCCGTCGGCGGCAGCCAGGTGGACCTTGATGGGCAATCGGACGTAGTGTCCCCTGGTGGTGCCCTCGAGGTCGTCGAGGCGGTCCAGGCCGCGGGAGGAGACGGCGTAGAGCTCGCCGAGGACGGGGTGGCCCGATCCGGGGAAGTTGAGGAGGAACGGGACCCGGTACGGCCCGCAGACGAGGGGGTAGGCGTCGGCCGTCCGGGAGACGCCGAGGAAGGAAGCGTCGCCGGCGCGAATCAGGTCCTGCATCAGGTTGTGGTTGGAGAAGCCCTTCTTCAGGGTTCCGTAGGTGAAGATTAGCCTCTCTTCACCAGATGATCCTTCTTCGATCCCCATTTTCAGATTGATTAGGTCGTGATTCTTCGCACAAAAGGATTGGAAGCTGCGCGGTCTGCAGAATTGGGGTTCTGAGAATCGCTTTTGTGTGGATTTATTTGTATCGGGGGAGAGAGAGAGGGGAATCAGGAATTGGTGGGAGACGGGAGTACTTGAGGGCAAGAGTCTCAGGAGACTGGCCATTTATATTTATTTTTATTCTCTTCAATAATTGGTTACTGTTCTGTTCTATATGATTTTAAAATGTCATATTTTATTGCCTTATTTTTAGAGAGCTTTCCTTCCACGTCGTCTGAATTTTATTTATAATAACATACGAAAAATTCCAATAATATTAATATGTCATCTAAGACTATGCATGATGTAATTGGATCGAATCTGTCTTATTAGGTCATATTTGTAGAAAAGTTAGGAAGATTCGATTCGATTCGTGGGTCTATTGTTTTTAGTGTCGCAGTGGGATATTCTGATTTAGTCTATTCCGAGTGTATTGTGTAGAATAAAAATCGAAAATATGTTCAAATCGATGTGTTTATCAAAACTCAAGACAACCCTACCGACCAAAATACATTTATTAATATTTCTTGTAAGCTTGAATAGGAGTACAACACAATATGATCTCCATGTAAGCCTTTTGGAGGTTGAGTAATGGGTCTGAGGGTGAAATATGAGGGACGACTTTCAATTGTTTTCTCGGTATTTCATAATAAAAAATGATAAGTGACGTGGATTCGTTAATGTCATTACTACAAGAACACAACAAGTCTTGTCACGGGACCATGTTGAGACGATCACGGGACAAAAGTAGCTGTGCTTTGTAGCAATGCCATAAGGGAACCAACGTCACTTGTCATTTTTTATTATGGACAACTAATGTACAAGTTCAAGTCGTCCTGCACATTACACCTCCAAAAACAATTACTGGTCTTCCGTCGTCCTTTATTGCTAAAGGTTGACCTTCATGTATTGTGCGATGAGGACCTTCAGTTATTGCCCGGGATGGCTATTGTGTCTACAACTCCAACCACAATTTTAGCTCTTCCGTCATCCCGGGTCCGCGATCCTCTATTGCCAAAGGTTCGGCCGTCTTGTATTGGCGATGACGACCTTATTTTTTCCAACCTTTTGGTGTATCACTTGCTATCTCTGATTACGGTTGTGTCTACGACTGCATCCAACTTGGATGATTCCGCACGAGAATCCAATAATGATGCCAGAAGAACTCGTGTCCGTATCTGTCGGCATACACCTCAACAATGTCCATCACATGCGCATCAGACCAATCGGGTTCGTAAATGCGCTTCATCTACCACCAACACTCATTGAAGCTCCTCACCTTCCTGTTGACGACGGTCCAATGATAGTTCCAGTTCTCGGCGGACCGCTCAGTCTGAGGGATTGATAAGTCACGTGGGCGAGCTCCCCCGTATGGCATCACAAAATGCATCGTCGGATTGGTCACGACCTTGCTCCGCATGTCTGAGCCACACACACACCAATGCGGACTCTTCGAGCCGAATCCATTTTCGATACAGGTGTAGCATTCTCGACGGGTTGACGTTCATCCATGCGTACAAGACCATCGACGGGATTTGAGTTCTCGGTTTCGACTGGCCGTCATATGGGGGGGGGGGGTCGAGCTCGACCCTGACACCGTGAAAGAGCCTTAGAGAGGATTGTTGTCGGGCATTGGAGGAGATTTGGACGGAAGATACACAGGTAGTGGAAAATAGGCAATGACGAGGTAAGGCCGGTGGGGAAACGGTGGTGGCGCAACTTTGGTGGAGACATAGTATCGACGTTCTGGGGGGAAATTGTGGTGGTAGAAATATCGGAGGCGTGGAAACGTGAGGTAGAGAAACGGGTGCAGGCTGTGCAGAAAATTTAGTGAGGAAGACGAAAAAATGGGTGCTAAATAAGTAGTGAGGAAGACGATGCGTTGAGTCCATTGAAGCCCTAATCGTGCCACACGGTACACTCTGATTCGTTGGTCACGATACGGCTGAGCCCGAATCCGTCGACTCGACGGGTCCATGAGTCTACCAGACCCTCGACGTTGAATCCGCGCTTTCGCAGATTCGATGCATACTCGACTCACTTTCTCATATTCGACGGAGATTTCCAACACCATGTCGGATTCGACGACCAAACGACTTGCCGTTTCGACGCCATTATGAATAGACTAATGATATTTTGTAACATTGGGTTGTCCTCAAATAAAAAAAACGTATCTACACACTTCATTTAATAAACAATAAAGTTTCCGTTAATTTTTAATTTTGATGAAAACCCTCAAAAAATTCAGAAATCATAAATACCCATACCTAAACCCTAGAAAATCCTTCCCGAATCATAAACTTTAGATCCTAAATCCTTAAATTGTTTATTTTTCTTTTCTAACGGAGTGTGTTTTAAAGTTTTTAGGTAGAGTATTTTAGGGATTTTTTTTTAAAGTTTTCGTCCAAATAAATTAAAATTGTCATTTTCTGATAATAAATGAAAAGGATAGATAGGGTTTTTAAAGAAAAAAAAATCAACGCGTTTTTGTTAAAAAGATCATTCAATGACATATCCCATAATATGTATTTCGATTCATATAATGTAAATGTTGTGAACGTTTGTCATGTACTGTAGGTAAGTGGAGTATGAAATCGGGATAGTTGTATACTAATCGTAGACCCGTTCTAGCATTCAAATTCAGTTTCTTGTTTTGTTGGGCTTAAGCTTTAGGCCGTCCATAATGAGAATATACCGATTCGGTCTACTCCCGGTCTAATTGAGATGAATTTGGGGAAAATAGTAATAATTAGACCTTGAAAAATGGATTTAATATTTTGGCGTCATAGTGGGATTAGACCGATTCGGTCTAATCCCGGTCCAATTAAAAGATTTTTTTTAATTTAAAAATAATGAAAAAACAAGGAAAGACGACCCGACTCATATTATTATTTCCAAAAATGAGCAAACGAAAGGACAACGCAAGTATGATCTACTTGTTATCTTCTTATAATGTGAGTAATGGGTGTGAGGGCGTAATATGACGACATGACTTCAAATTTTACTCTCAGGATTCAGTAATTAAAGATGACAAGTAACGTGGAAGCGGTAGTGTCATTGCTCCTGGAAAATAACAAGTAGTGTCACGTAAACGTGACAAAGATATTGTAACGTAACAATACTTCCTATGTTCCAAGAGTAATAACATTACCGCTTCCGCGTCACTTGCCATCTTTGATTATAGAAAACTAAGGAAATATTTGAAGTCGTGTCGTCACATTACACCCCTACAACCTATTACGATGTATGACACCATCCAACACGGCTTGTCCTGCACGAGGATCCACTAGTGCTTCCATACGAAATAGTGTTCGTATCTCTTAATATACTCCTTCTCTACAAGGTCCATGACCTGGGAGTCGGTCCGACCGAGTTGGTGAATGAACTTCAACTGCGACCAACACGAGTTGAACATCTTCACCTTACGGTTGATGACGGTCCAATGATATTGGCATTTCTCAGCGGACCGCTCCGTCTATAGGGCTTGACGGGTCACGTGGGCGAGCTCCGCCCGGATGCTATCCCAAAAGGCTTGGCCGGTTTGGTCACCTCCGTGCTCCGCCAGTTTGAGCCACGCACACCAATGTAACCTCCTTGGGACGAGTACACTTCCAGTACATGCGTATCATCCTTGGCGGAGATACACCACGTCGGACATACAAGACCATCGATGGATTTTGAGTTCCTGGTACGGACAGAGCGTGATAGGGCGTTAATCTGGAGCCCGGGACCGTGGTCGAGCCCTCGAATCGGGAGTTATACTTGTTGGCCGTTGATGGAGAAAAGCTGGTGGTGTGGGCTGGTTGGAGAAACGATTGTGGTGGTGTGGGCTGCTTGGAGAAACGACGGTGGTGTTGGTTGGAGAAACGGTGACAATGGTGTGAACTGCTTGGAGAAACGACAATGGTGGTTGTGTCAGTTGGTCGGAGAAACGGTAGTGGTCTGAGCTGGTTGGAGAAACGACAGTGGTGGTGGTGTTAGTTTGTCGGAGAAACGGCGGTGGTTTGAGCTAGTTGCAGAGGAAGCGTACATGCGTGAAGAAGACGAAGCGTTGGTGTCGAAACTTTTGCCGCGCGTCAGGCCACGATTTGGTTGGGCTCGAATCCGTCAAATGAACCTACGTCATTGTCTGAAGATTCATCGACGTCGAATCTTCGGTTCTAAAAGTTCGACATAAACAGAACTCTACAACACAGATTCGACATCGTTTTTTCAGAATTCGTATGATTCGTCAATGTATACATAAGGAAAATCGACGCCACCGTGGATTTTACACTGCTTATTGGCTACAAAATGAGCCCCAACCATACATATTCTATCCTTTCTTTTTAAATTTATTTTAAGTTTTTAAGCCTACGTGTCGTAGCAACGGCCATGAAAATTCGGAAATTTAAAATTTCAAACTTTCCTATGGCCTCAGGCCCAGATATGTATTGGACTGACAACACCAATATTGAGCCTACCTCCATCCTCTCTATCCTCGTCTTTGCTTATGACACAATGGCCCAGAACAATAACACTAACAGTACACACCACCAATAGGAATCACTCACTGCTCTCCCCTTCCACGTGTCCTCCACACAGCCTCCCAATTGTCAATACATCTATCAAGCATCTGTCCAATTTGCCACCATTTCCAATATTTACCAGAATTTATGCAAACATAGTTTTCAAGAAAAAGAAACTAAATTGAGTGCAAGACAAGGGTTAGAAGAGTCAATTACTTTACTCCAAACAACAACATAAGTTTCAGTTTACAACCCATCAATTTATTTTTAAATAGTTTATAACCCATTTATAAAACTGTATAATTTATTAATATTTGTCAAAATAAATAAAAAATGACAATAATTGAAAAAGGAGGGTCCGTTCCATGAAACGCATCTATCTGGTTCAGGCTCGGAGTGAGGTTCGGTTGAAGACTTTTAAGCACAAGATAAGCACATCCGGAAAAAACCCCATCCTCCACCCACCACTGCACAGAACCCATTCCCTTCTCTCTCTCTTATTTTTTCCGAGAAAAAAAAACAGAGTACATATTCAGGAAGAAAAGCTCTCCTTTTCAATCTGGGTTTTGTAAATTTTGCCGATGATCGAGACCTCACACTGGTGAAGGAAATCAGACCCAAAAGAGCTATGGTATCGATTTCATCTCTTTTATTTCAAATTTGTGTTTTTTTTGGATCGGTTTTGAGAACAGAGTGTTGAATTATCGATCAGATAGGTGAAGAGCTGGAGAAGAACAAGTGGCCGCCATGGCTGCGACCTCTGCTTCAGACGAATTTCTTCGTTCAATGCAAGTTCCACGCCGACGCGCACAAGAGCGAGTGTAACATGTATTGCCTGGACTGCATCAACGGTGCACTCTGCTCCGCTTGCCTCGCCTTTCACAAAGATCACAGAGCCATTCAGGTGATTTTGATTTTAAATTTAAATTTGGTTTCCGTTAATCACCCAACAGAAGAGAGCTATTTGGCTGCCTAACACTCAACTCTGTCTGTGCCCAAAACCCACATGGAGCCTTTATCGGGCTCGTCAATGGGCACGTGGCTCCCCGGCAGCTTTTGACAGGTTTCATGATTTTGTTTTGTTCATGTTTAAAGATAAGGAGATCATCGTACCATGATGTGATAAGGGTGTCTGAGATTCAGAAATTTCTGGACATCACAGGAGTACAGACCTACATTATCAACAGTGCCAAGATCGTGTTTTTGAATGAGAGGCCACAGCCCAGGCCCGGCAAGGGTGTTACCAATACCTGCCAGGTCTGCGACCGGAGCCTCCTCGATTCCTTCACCTTCTGCTCTCTTGGTTGCAAGGTACACTTTTTTTTTTCTCCTCTTATTACTCTGTTTTTAACTTTTTATATAATGTGTTCTTCATCATTTGACTTATTTTCTTCATCTCTCTCCATAATTTTAAAATCCCAGAAAAACCCATATTTTTGTTTTTGCATCCAAGGTTAGGTGTGTTTCTTCAATTTTGAAGTTCAAAAACCCATGATTTAGTTTTGCAAATTGATCAGTCAAGAGCATGCTAATTGGGGGAAAATGCACGATACAATCAATATCCTCTGTTCAGCATTTGCTTATTTTGTATTTCAGAATCAAAACCCAAATCTTCATTTCTTTAAAAAAAAATTGATTAGTTATGTCATATGTTTGTCCTAATCACCACAAAAGACATTAACTTGTGTTCAGCATTTTCCCATTTTGTAATTTAGATTGTTGGGACCTCAAAGAATTTCCGGAAAAGGAAAATATTGGCCGACACGGAAGGATCAGACGCCGACAATGGAAGTGGATATGGTTACGCCAAGAGCAAGATACAGAGCTTCTCGCCGTCGACCCCTCCTCCGACCGCCGTGAATCACCGGTCCGGCAAGAGGAGGAAGGGCACTCCACACAGGTCTCCGATGGGTGGACTGATGATACAATACTAAGGAAAAAGGAGCATACTTTAGTGTATCAAAATGTAACCAAAGCTTTGCAATGTCCGAGCCTTAATGTTGAAAGGCCGATGTTGAAAACTAATATATGTTGTATATAGAAGAAAACATATAAGAAAATAAAGGGAAATGTGAAAAATAAGTAATATTAATAAAGGATATAGGTAATAGGGTGATAGGAAATAGGGGGAAAATGGGTATATGATAGTGAATTATACTTCCTAATTTAGTTTTGTTCTATAAATGTATAAACTTGGTAGTGACTTTGTACTGTATTTGTAATGTTGTTGTAAAAAATGAATAAATATTTTTATTTATAAGTTTATGAACTAATGTTCCTTTTTGACAAGGTTCATGGTTTATTACTACATGTAGTAAAATGTAACTTTATGCTGTGACAGATAAGAACATTGAGATAGGTTCACAAGGAACTCGAACTGGAGCTACAACTCAAGTGATGAATCGGAGGGGCTTTTTGTACTTTGTGTAAAGTGAAAGCGACGTCGTATACGCCGCCCCCTTGTTGAACTTGCCTCTTGGCTTTCGATGGCGTCACCTCAAAATAAAAGTCGTTGTCTATGTTCGATCGGCATGCCACGTGTCCCACTATGCCCAATTATTATCCCCATCCTTGCATCTGAGCCGTCCGTTCCATCTTCAACCATGGCCATTGTCATGGTGTTTATTTTCTTTATCGCCGTACTTTGTTGACAATTATAAAAAGAAAATACAGTAATTAATAAGATTTGTATGTTTCGATTCATCTGGACAGTTCTTTGTGGTATGGTGGTGATTGGTAATTGGTGGTTAGTGACAGTCCAATAATAATTTTTTTTTCTTTGTATAATTATAAAGTTAAAACAGATGAATAAGATCATCAACTACAGTAAATGTGGAATGTGAATAAGTTAATTTAATTATTATTTATTCGAGATTATCACGTTATTCATATTTATTAGGGTGTGATTCCATTCCACTTGCTCAACCACATAGACCAAGTTGGAGTTGGGGTGAGGATGGATAGGGTTTGGGTCCCATGATTGATTGAACTTGTCTAACCATGAACATGTTTTGCCCATTTGTCTATCAGTTCAATGTTAATTGCAGACATCTGTTCATCATATTGTTCAAACTTTGATGATCCAAATGAATCTGGTTCATGTTCATGTTTGAATTTGATCATGGTACTGTGTTTTGGGTCAAGGATTCAACCAAAGGATTGACAAAAACAAAGACGATTGATTAATATATTGATTACAAGAGAAGATTAGACTCGTGCGACATAGAAGATGGACCGTCCTGTGAATTAAACTCTTTGACTAACATAAGATCTACTGCTACTTTTTTTAGATGAATAATCTAAATCACACCAACTATGTAACACAATCAAAACAGTCAAAGTCAGTTCCATTCCTCTGACGCTCAGACGTACCTTCTAGACTTTGAGTACTCAACTTCAATGGCAAAGGGGCGTCAATGAACGGATCCAACATGAGTCAAGAGAAAATGTAAACCCCACCGATAATCGCAAAAACGTACCCATCAAGCTCTTCTTTTTGCAGCCTGTAGCCATCTTCTTCGATAATTGTAAAAAAAAATCGTCATTTTTATGCAAAAGCTAAAAGTTGCAAAAACCGAATACCTCTTTGGTATTTTTTTTTTGCAAATATCCTTGTGTAGTGTATCTCTGCTATTATACAAGTCATTTCCAACACTTCCACCTCCATGCTTGTAATTTGAATAATGTGACACTTTTCCCGTTAAAACGTTTGAAAAAGTAGTTGAAGAGTTGGTTAGTAAGTTATAAAGTGCTAATAAAAATGTCAACGCTCACATGCATTAATTGATATGTATGCGTGTTGTGTGGAAGTTTCTACCAACAACATCAGCATAAATCCTGCAACCCAATATGAAAATGACTCTTATGTGATCACTCATCACTTTGTTCTACAATGCAGCCAATAGAAAAAAGACACAGGAATCAGAATGAGCAATGTGTTCATATCGTCATAAAAAAATCTAGCATGAAAAATAAGAAAACTTCAACCAGTTCTGCATCAGATTTCCTAAGTTCATCGAGTTAAAGAGTATTGTCAATTCTGTTCAGATTTCATTACCACTAGAATCAAGGTATACATATGATCTCTACAGTGTTAAGGACATAAAAGGAATGCAATATGTTTCTTGCTGAAAAAATAATATTAAAAAAGAGCATCAATATAAATAGTTAAATACTAATTAAATTACCGTGTTAGAAGCTGGAAATGTGATCCGAACTGACATCTGAACTGTCCATATGGAAGGCAAATGACTCAGCCAACTTAACCGCATCTTGAACCCTTAGCCTTGTCCCTTGTTGCCCTACAACTGTGGCGGCGACCCTAGCTGCTAAGGTACCCATGATTTTTAAATCCGAGGCCCCACGTAAGATACCGTATAAAATACCAGATGCATACGCATCCCCAGCACCACAGGTGTCAACTGGTACACACGGTGAAGCGGGGATATATACGGCTTCTCCTTTTACACCAATGTAAGAGCCTCGAGGCCCATCAGTGACTGAGACCAGAGGAACAAAATGGCTTAAGTATCTTGTAGCTGAAACCGGACTTTCCTTGCAAGAAAAATGACAGAAGGCTCTTGCTTCATCAGTGTTTGCAAACACAACGTCTGCATAGTTTCCTATGATTTCCCTGAGGTGAAAAAGTAAAAAAAATGGTCAGTCAAACCGACTCATTATAATTTATATGCATATAAACAAGGGGTAACAGTTTGGTTTGCACTTTTTGTAAGTTGGTACTATTTTCTAAAAACGGTGGTAAGCTGAAACTTTGAACAATTTTTATTTTGTACCGTCAATAACACCATTAAAAACACCCCTTTAAATAACAAAATTTAATACTTCAAAAAAATTTAGAAAAAAATGATTTTGTATTTCAATTTTAGAAGATGAGATTTTTTTCCAAGAGCAAAATTGGCTTTTTCATATTTATTTTGGAGAAGAGACATGCATATCACGTGTAACCAAATTTACCCTTTTCTGTTAAACATTACTAACAGTGCAAAGAAAATATCGCTCACACTTCACAGTACCAACTTGCAAAAAAGTGTAAATCACACGGTCAGTTTAAGCATTTATCCCTATAAACAACTTAGGCATATACAACTTACCAGAAATCATCATAATATCTCTCGATACAGGTCACATCAGATGCTGTAACCGCAACCAGTGCCCCGTTCCTGCGGGCTTCCTCACAGGCTTTTGTGATTGCTTTAATAGTATCGGGTAATTCGAATAAATAACCTTCAACAACAAGTATGCTCGTCTTGGAAACTAAGTTAGCCAAGCATGAATCATAACTAACTGTGGAAGACGTACCCTGGTATCAAAAAAATAGATCAGATAGATACAGCATTGATACTGAACATAATACAATATGCTTAGGCTAAGCCAATATGGATATCTGAAATATTTGATTTTTTTTCTCAAGGACTACTAATAACATAGGTAAATAATTAACTACTTTGACGCATATTTAGGCTCACTGATTGAGTCATGAAGACACTTGTATTCCATGTAATCATTCATCTTCTTCCTGGACGAAGGTGATGTAAGCAAGACAAAGAAGGGTTGCGGAAATAGGTGTTTGATTTAAGAGAGGATATTTTTCTCTTATGGCCAAGTTACTTTTGACATTGTCATGATAATACTTCTGTGCATAAAAATCTCAAAGTTGCTGTTTTTGAAAATCCACTTTCCCCCAGCTCTTAATTTTTCAAGATGTCAAAAAACATATACAGGTTGGGGCAGTGAGTACAAAACTTAACATAAAGCATCAATACAGTTCCGTTGACCAAAGCTTGCTTGGCAATTGGTCAGGCACTTGAACTTACGTCCTATTACCTGGGTTCAAGTCCCAACAACGGTATTCTCACCCACCTTTCTTATCTCTTCAACCCTTGACGGGCCACTCTCTCTCAACTCTTGTTGAGCTCTTCTCCAACTCATGTGGGGCCTCTTCTCTCAAAAGGCGGGATCAAGTGGCAAAATAGAGCTCCTTTCTACATAAAGGTTGCTCTTAAGCCCTTGATATATCAATCTTAATAATTAAGAATCAAGTGTTTAGTGGCCTTTTACTTCTACATAAGTAAGATTGATTGATACTTTTACTTGGTACACAATTTGCCTAGAAAAAAAAAATACAGTTCCAAGTGATGCAGCAACCAAAATTATTGAACATCTTGAACAGTCAAAACAGTCTTTTACCGGATATGCAAGCATTGTGCGTTGAGCATCCGGAGTTGTGAGAACTATCACTGTCCCAGTTGTCCCATCATTGACGGGTGCAGACAGAAAATGCACATTAGCCCGACCTAATTTTGCCCTATGAAACATGGTAATGAAGTAGATGGTTAATTTATGGGCACAAACTAAAGTTGTTAACAAAAAATCTTTGAAACACGAAAAAAGTAGCATAATGCTAGAAAAATAAGACCCATAGTCTGCCTCCAGCAGCTGTCAATTTATAGCTCAGAGTATACACATGGGTATGAGAACTAACCTAAGGCTATTTGGTTCTTAGCATATCCAGTGGAGTAGAAGACATACACACACCACCAACTAAATTCCTTAACCTTTTAACTTCCTGCAACGAGCATATATATAACTAGCTACATGTTTCCAGACATAGTTCATAACTTCATATTGTAAGTTATTTTGATAAGCTCTCTCTTAGGGTACGGCACTGGTGATATACTTATCTTTCTCTTAATGAAAGTCAAGTTGAGAAAATAAGGAACGGAAATGGTAGTTTAAACAGAGTCATACCTGTAGAAGCCACCCAATGGATCACTCCCAACACTTCCCGCCATGGCGACATTCAAGGCAGGGCCTCCAATGGACCTATTGCCAAGCCTTGCAAGGGCTACCAAGCTGTTGGATAGAGAGCCTCCAGCAGCAGCCTTGTAGCTGCAACCATCCATAGCCCGTAAAACTCTACCTCTCTCTTCATGGTTCACAAGCTTCCTTGTCCCCTTCTCTAATCCCAATTTCTCTAGAAACTCATCATCAACAACACCAGAAAAGTCTACCTAGAGGCCAACCCAACAGAATCAGCCAACTTAACCTTACAGAAAAGCACATTACAAATTGATATCAAAGCAACATGCAGATAAGACTTAATTTTCCTTTTCTCTCTCTGACTCTGACCCGCTAGATTTTTCCCACCAATAAAAAAAAACTACTTCAAATGATCTACATTTCATCCCCATGACCAAATGGGGTGTTGAATTTTCTAGGACAAAACAAAATGCATGAACAAAACTCACCATTTCCCAAAATCACATTTCAAACAAAACAAGCAATTTAACACAATAGCATAATAATGAAAGAGATAGATTGGAGTTCAAGCTAAGCAATTACCATGGCTTGACCAAGACCCAGAACATCCCATTTGTCAGGCAAAACAGAACCAGACCCACTAGTGACCATGTCATCAAATTCATCTTCTTCCTCACTGTCTTCTCCATCGCTAACAATCTCACCGTCCTCACTGCCAGCCCTCAATTCTCCACCCGAAGCATCTCCAAAACTGCAGAAACAGGCTGACCTCACATCCCGACCTCTAGTTCTGGAGGAAGAAGCAAGCCCAGATCTCAGAACGACCCTGAGGCTGCAGAGAAGAGACATGGGTCGTCTAGGCCCATGTTGGGAAGGGTGAAATAGAAACGAGTGAAGACGGGGGGAGAAATTATGAGGCAGCAGAGGAGGAGAAGGAGAGAGAAGAGAGAGAGACATGGTTACAGTATATTTTGTACAAAATTGATGGATGGGTAGGCTTATTCGAGAGGAGCCAGAGTGAAATAGATATGGTTGGTGGAGAAGACGTCGCGTAGCTCTCTCCTCCACAACTTGAGGCTTGAGCACAGCTCGCACCAGACAGACAGCAATGGCGTTCGAGCGGATAGATGTCTGTCTAATCTCTTGTAATTTTCTCTCCTTTTTTTTCATCTCTCAATTTTGATTTGGATAAAACAAGCCTCGATAGTAGTTATGGGCCGAGCAAGTGTCCATAAAAGCCCATAAGCAAAAAGTTTGGTATTGGGTTGGTCAATGTTGAGCCCATCAGATGTCATACCAGGCCCGCTTTCAAAGCTCATGCACGAACCAACAATCCTTAGGGGGAGCCGTGAGAAACAAACGGGCAAGTTGCATGTATGTTTGATATGCATTATTAGCTTGTCACTTTTGCTCACTATTCTTTTCATCTATTTTTTTTTATCAGAGAAAAATAAATGCATTAAAAAAAATAGTATGGATTTCGGGATAAGAGTCACAAACAATCAAATCAAGTCTAATAAGAATTTGAATATAAAACAAAAGCAGTAAAAAAGAGAAAAGACACCCCGGTCCACCTCATCGACCATCAACCACCCTTCTAGCAAACAAAACCAGACCTGACAGGAGAGACAACTACCAAGAAGGATCGAGGGCTAAGTGTCGAGCTCCTCGAACATGGTGTAACAAACCCTAGGCGCGTGAGAGATCCCCTTTCTAAACCTTAGCCGCCCCTCAGTTCTAACCTTCACCAGCGGCGGCCAAGGCTCCAACCCTTGTCGTCGCCGGTCATACCTTCCTTCTCTCTCCTCCCTTCCTTCTCTCTCTCCTTCCCTATGCTCCAGCTGGGCTCACCATTTTCTCCGGCCTCTTCGTCCTTGTATCGCGTTGCTCTGCTTATGGAGGTGCTCGAAGCTCCGTTTTCCGGCATGGACCGACGTCTTCCCCTCCTCTGTGGTTTCTTCGAGGTTGAACTGTCACCTTGAGGATGCTGGGCTCATATATGATTCCTTGGTCTCAGATCTAGAGCTATGGTCGCTGGCTCGTTTCTCCCGGCCCCCTCCGCCAACCGTGCCTCCCTTGCTAGTCAACAGTTCAGATGTCATCATTCGGTCGACAACCATCAGTTCGTGGTTCAGATATGCCTGGAGAAGTTCTGTTGCTGCCCTGTCGCTGGTGCCCCTGTCTCGCCGGATTCTCTACACCGGCTGGGAGTGCTCGGGCGGGCAGGTTCTTCTCGTGCCTGAGACAAGGCCTCATGTTGCCTTTTGGAGTTTCAGTCGTCCCCGGTGCTCAAGGACCACCTTTTTCCGGTTTGTTTCTTCCATTGGTCCTTTGCCTTTGGAGGTCGATCTCCTCCTGCTTGGATTATCGGTGTGTCTCGCCAGCTCTTCCTCCTCTTGTAGTGGGATACGCTTCTCAGCTCTGGCTCGTAGATCATAGGGATGCGGTAGAGACTTTCTCATGTGGCGTTTGTTGGTGTTGGCATCAACGCGGTGTTCTCCGTTGTCCGGTAGGAGTTCTCTTGACAAATGGAGTTCATTTTGCTGGTTTGGGGTGTTGTTTCTCGGTTTGGGTCTGAACCTGGGTAAGGAGCGTTTTCGTTGTTCTGAATACTGGGTCGTCTTTTCTATTTTCATGCTTTCCCGTTGTTTTACTTGTCTCATTTAGGAGTCCTCCGACTCCTCTTCTCTATCGGTGGAGATTTGGGGTCGAATTCGCCTAACTCTCATGTTGGATCGTCGGTGTGTGTTGGCCATCGACGGATTAACTTGTTAATCGAGTTAATTGAGCAGTGTGAGGCTTGTAAGTCTCGGTTAAGTAGTGGATTTTTAAGATTTTGGATCTTGCTTCAGTGTTAAGGTGGGTGTTCTCGAGCTCGACTAAGCCTCCCCATTCCTATTTATCGTGGTTGGTTTTGGGGTCGACAGAGTCGACTCCTTTCGAGTCGATCCGTGGTGTAGGCCCGGATTGGGTCTTACTTGTGAAGACTGAGCAATGCTCGTTTGCGTCACATGACTTCTGATTTTAGGTTTGATTCTCTCGACATCCCCAAGTGTTGAGTATTGAGAAATTGTTCTTGCTATTCGGATATTTGTGCTTCATGTTGGTAATATTTTGGTTGTAGACCTTCCTTTTTGTTCTTCATGTTTGTAATATTCGGTAGTTAGGCCATAAAATCCCGCTCCTACCTTAACCTATTTGTTCTTTAGGTTGAGATGTCTTATGACATGCTCGAGGTTGTATTTTGAGCGACATGTGTGGCAGGCTTCTAGTTGTTGTTTCTTTGTGTTGTACCACACTTGTGGTCTTGTTGTATTCTCTTAAAAGTCGACTTTGATCGTCTTGTGGTTTCTTTTTTGAAGGTCTGTAGCTGGATCTTGTAATCCTTTTTCACCTCAGAAGAGGATTTATAAAATTTTCAATATGCTTTGCCGATAAAAAAAAACAAGCCTTAGGCGCTCCTAGTCAGCGCAGCAGCCGAGACTCGATCGACTCGAGGAAGGTAAACTAACGGCCAACCGTTCTCAGACTGGAAAAAGGTCCATGCTGAACCCTAGCTCGAAGGATGCTCGGCTCAATGGTAGCGGACCTTGAGAAGACACGACGATTGCTATCTAGCTAAATATGTAAGAGACACAGAAGCCCGATACCAGTCCACTCAGACCTCAGCCTTCGCATCACCACCAAAATGGTCCAAGACTCAAGAAAAAGAGTTGACGACAGCGGAAGAACACCCACGACATTCCACCAATCCAAGACCAAAAACCAGATCCTATAGGTTCACGAACAAACAACGAACAAGTGCCTAAAGTCCTCACCACCTAAACCACATGAAACACGTCTCCACAAAAATCGAACACAATTTTAAGTGAATTATCATTTTATTTGTCACGCCCCAAATCCGTTTTGACCGGACTCGAGACGTGACCCGAGTTGAAATAAAAAGAAATCATAAACGATAGATAAAAGTTCCAAAATCTCATACGAACTCCGTCAAAATCGACACATAAATAAATAGTTTAAAAACATCATGAGTCACAGCTCAACAAAGATGGTCAAATAAAGGATGTTCAATACATGAGACCAACATAACTCTAGTAAACCCACAGAAGTTCAAAAGCTCCCGAGCCTTGACTTCCCTCGACAACCGGGTTAGAAACCAAAGGGGATGAGCTTACGCTCAGTAGGAAAAACCTTAATAACTCAACCCTTACGTTAAAGATAAACTGCTTACAAATGTAAACCGAACAACGGAACAATATAATAAATAAGGAAGTGATAAAGAATCAGAAATAGTTACAACAACGTCATAGTATCCAAGTGACAGTGACATAAATAAGTTTATAATAATTACTTTAAAGGGACAATAAAAGTAAACTGGGAATTATCATTATCTTGCCAACCACTTGCTTTCTCAAGCCTCCGATCCGTGGATACATTTTGGGATCACTTCGGTTCCCATAATCCGATCCACCAGAGTATCCACATCACATCAGATTTTCCATCGGTCCAGAGGAGGTACATGCATCGAGGCACCGACACTAATTCGGAAATGCCACCTAAGGACCATATGTCATGGGGGACCAAGTAGTGCACCCACTGGGATGCAGTTCCTTGGGGTGAAACCATAAGTAATCCTTTCCCCGCAGGGTAAACTGTCCAATTGCCCGCAGGCCCAATAACCAATGCCCCGCAGGGTCCAATAACCAAATGCCTGCATGCCCAATAACCAATGCCCCGCAAGGTCCAATAACCAAATGCCCGCAGGCCCAATAACCAGTGAATATCCCGCAGGATCTGCCAATACTCAACTCTCATAATATCCAGTAACCAAAGAATATCCCGCAGGATCTGCCAATACTCAACTCTTATAATATCCAGTAACCAAAGAATATCTCGCAGGATCTGCCAATACTCAACTCTTATAATATCCAGTAACCAATACCCTCAGGCTCTAAACTCAGTCATTAACTCACTGTATCCGTCCAACTCCAACCACCTCATCGGCACCGGATTACCCCCCCCCCCCCCCCCCCCCCCCGGTGTAGTACCAAACCAAGCAAATGAACAGACGAACCAATAAACGAACATACATTCAAGAATAAGAATAAAAGAACAGCATTTCATTCATCTGTCAAGCAACACACAACGGAACACACTTTCATCACAACCAAGACAACCCACACCATTTCATACTTACCTGCCACCAACCATCGGTACATCGATCACCTGATTGCACCTCTTTGGTACAATCAGTCATACTCGATCATCCGTTCAACCAACAGTTATAGCAACATAAATACTCAATCAACAAGTATACATTCAACCATACAAACATCATGTGAACAAACAAATAGTCAATCGATAAGGAAAGCTAATCTAGTTTCATTAGACTCTTAAGTTAACTCAACAACTATCAATCAAGCATGTGAACCTAGCACACAACTAATCCGAGAGCTCTTCACATCCTCTCTACCAGTAAATCAAGTTCCCAAGTATTGAAAGCACACTTCACTAATTGTCATCGTCCTAAGCATGCATACTAGACTCATCCAATTATTAGTAATTGAAATACGATTATTCTAGTTATTCGCATCCTATAGGCAATTCTAGGACCTTTCCGATTTTATTATCCTAATCATGCATACTAAGCGTTAATTAAGAAATTAAGACTTTCCCTACCTTGCGGTCTTCCTCTAATAAAACTCTGTAGAACGCTCGAGTGGTCATCACTCTGTTCTTCACACGGGTTCCGGCGGGATCTTCGTTCTTCTAGCTCGGGTCCAAGCCCTTGTGCTCGGGCGAAGTCCCGTCTAGGTTTAACAAAGAAAAGTCCAATCAATACCGGTAAACGTCCAAGGTTCTTTAAATAAACCAAAATCGTCCTTTAATTCTCACCTTTAATTAATTAAATCAGTTAAATAAAATCTGATTTTAAAAACAATTTTCTTTGCTGCCGGGTTGACCCGGATCCGAGCCCCAACCCGGTCCAGACCCGGTTCTGACCCGGTTCTGATGTCCAATTGGGTCTAAGGCCCGAACTGGGTCAGGCCCATACTGACCCTCTCGTGATCCAATCCTTTGCCCGACCCAAGGCCTCCTCGGCCCAAAATCTTCTGGCCCAAAAACTGCTCGAGCCCGAGCTCAGCATGCCCTAACTCCGGCGATGCTTCCGGCGAGCCAGGGTGCTCCGACCACCGTCTCCGGCGTCGGACACGCTCGGTAGAGGGGGAAAGCGGGGCGGTGAGCGGCGTAAGGTTGCTGGGGACGCCGTAGCTGCGACGACAACGTCTGGGATGTGACTCACGCTCGCCACTTTTCAGATCTGGAGGGTTCTGCTTCACTGGCGACCTTTTCGACCCGCGCCGTTCGAATCGAGCCCGGGAGGGTACGCTCCCCGTCCAGGTGAGGTCGAAGGAGAAGGAGGAGACGACGAGGGGCCATCCGGACCTCCTGATTCTCGTCGCCGACGACGAACGCGTCCGGACCCAAACCCCGAAAGCTTCGTCCGGTGGTGGTTCAGACCTGCGCGTGCAGTGGTGCGGTGAGAGGGTGGAGAAGAGGATGAAGGTGAAGGAGAAGGAGTGGCTCGAGCTTCAGCGAGAGCTTCTGGTTCTGGGACGAAGACGCCGGCGACGTTCGAGGTTGAAGGGAGAGGGAGAGATCGAAGGAGAAGCTGAGGCGCGACTCTGATCTGTTGCCTCGATTCGCGTGCCAGCACGCATGAAGAAGGGGACGCGTGAAACTGGGCTAGGGTTCCAGCTTGCGTGTGTTTGGGCTGTGCTCAACTGATTGGGCCCAAGCTGGCCCAATCCCCTCACTCAGGCCATTTAGCTTCTTTTTTTTTTTTGAATTTTCCCTCCAATTTCCAACCATTGCAAAAACAATTTTTTTTTGAATTTTCCCTCCAATTTCCAACCGTTGCAAAAACAAACCCACATGTTTCAATTTTCCAAAACGTTACCTTTTTGAAAGAGCGGGGTGTTACATTATTGATCTATTTTTAACCCATAGGATTTGAATATTGAACCGCCAAATAATAATTCTCGTGTTCAACAGTACACTTGACTGTGGGTTTTACTCGATTTTCATTATTTCATATAAATTCAGTGTCATGTCTATTTGATTGTCTTTAGATTATCACAATAATATTATATGGTTTAGTTTTGTCATTTAGCGTGGCAAAAGGATTGAAAAGTCGAACAAAAAGCCATCCAAGAATAAAGAGTGGAAACATTGTTGTCTCATTGACTGTTGTTTTCACATCTGTTGATGGAATGGGAAATGGTACCTATCACCTTGACTTCTATACACATTATAAGTAGAGACAATTAATTTCATTATAGACTTTATTTATTTGTATTGTCATAGTTAAAACTAACATAATCCATCTGAAAATTGTTCACATACATGTTATGCTATGGTGCAACCTTAAATTCTTAATTTGTTTTCTTAAATTTTTGCTAATCACATTATTTTTTTTGAAGTACTAATCACAGCATTGATGTGATACAAAAATAAAAATATTTTTCTTTAAAAAGACACTAAAAAATAGTTATACATTGCAACATGAATTGATTTAATTTAAAGGCGACACCATAATTTTCACCTGATATACAAAATTGTAATATGTTATTTTTCTTGTATAATATTAAAAGCCGCCTCAAATTGAAACTAGAGAAAATCGACTGAAAATTGTTGCGGAGAAACTGAAACCGATAAAATCATTGCCAACATTGACGAAGATAATCATGCATCAGACCACTTTCTGATGGATGCCAGTTTTCAGAACAGTAACAATGATCGAAAATTGTCTTCGATCTAATTAACCGACAGTTGTATTTGTTCCCCTTTGTTGGGTTGAACTCTGGTTCTCTTCAGGTTTGAAAAATTTAGGTATGAGCCTTGTATCTGTTTGGTTTTGAGGGGTCTTTGTTGACCTTCTCTAATTGTTCGAGGGTTTTATTCCGTACCTTTGTTTTTCTCTTTGAAAAATTTGGGTTATTAATATACCTTTGATTTCCAAAAAAAATATCAAACTGCGGTACTTCGTTTGTTGATTTGTGAGGGGGAAAGTGATACATTCAGTTTTAGAAGACTGGGAGAATTTTACCAAAATTTGTGACGGTGTCGGTATGAAGGACAAGTTGTGTAGATTTGATTCCGCACCCAACCGACCATGTGGATGACAGTTGTTTCGATCTTATTTTAGACATTTCAGTCTCCACTTGTTACTATATCATCAATGAGCTTGTCCATGTATTACCCACTACATATATGTCCATGACTTGATTATTATGGTAACAATTATGTCTTCAAGTACAAGTAAGTGTCACAATCACAACAGAGCATGGGCTCAGACATATCAAGCGAGTTGGTTTTGGGGTCTAAAGGGGTTTGTAAACCGTTGTTGGGTCGTGATCGTGATTCACTAGTGATGATTTCCTCCTATGATCAGGTGATGGTGGTGCTCTTATCGGAGATTTTTCAAGGCGATTATGAGAAACTTGAAAAAGGGAGCATTCAAACTTGCTCGGTTTCGTTGGAGCACGGGGTTAAGAAGGCTCTCCCGGTGTTAGTGCATGCTCTATTGACGACGTCGTTCCCCGGTGAAGCAACCATTGATCTTTGTTCCGACGATAAGGGAAAATATCCACTTGTGCAATCGGATTCAAATTTTGAATGCGTTTTGGTTCTAGATCGGATTGGTAGTGATCTTTCTGTGGATTGTGTTAAAACTGTTGTGATTCTCAACTCAAATCGTGTGGAAATCGGCGAGGATCTAGCGCTGGAGGTTGAAGTTCGACGTCAAATTGGTTCGGTTGGGTTGCTTGCGGGTCAAGCAACCCAAGGTCTGACCCAATCTGACCCTATCCGTTTAGATCCGATCCAATCGGACCCTACCCGGGTAGATCCGACCTCTAGTTCTATTTTGGGTCATGAGGAGTTGAGTATTGATCCTGGTTCAGCTTCTGGAACGGTCGTCTAGTTGCTAGACCAGCAGGGCAGTCCTTGAAAGGACGTTGTCCTTAAGCCTAGTTGTAAGGGTCGTCATTCGAAGAAGCAATCAGTTCCTTTGAAGAGTCCAAATTATCTTTACTTTACCTGGTCAAAGATGCAGTCTGCCGTTGTAGCGCCGTTTCTTGGAAGTGATGCGGGGACTTAAATTCGTATTTTGATTGCCAAGAAGAAAGCTGGATAATAGTATCTTGCAGGTTTGTTTTAAGAAAAAGCTGTCTTTTTAGCTCTTTTTATTGGAGCTCTCTGATACTGTTGAATCGATTAGGCCAATTCCTTTTTAAAATGTGGTTTTTATTAATAAATTTTTGAACTTATATATAAAAAAAAGTGTCCCAATCACAAGGCTAGATTTGAAACCATCTCGACACATTGGTTGATGGAAGAAACAAGTTTGGTATCACTAGATTAATGATAAAATTAGATTAATTTGTTTGGAGATGGTAGTGATTAATGAATGTTAAATAGTAGATTGGAATTAATTGTCACCCACTTTTGAGTCGCGTTTGTTTGTTTGTTTGTAAGGTGGCTAGTCATTTTCCGATAATTTTGTATGTAAGATTTTATTAATGAAGCTTTTCTCTTAGAAAAAAAAGTTTGGAAATCATTTTGGATCATATTTATATATTGGTGTATAAACTTTCCCGAAAAGCAGGATCGTGTTGGTGTAGATTCACAAGACATTGGCTGTGCAGAAACGGAGCTACCTACCAATATATCAGCTTTGGCCTTTGAGACCGACACTGAGAAGAGGGACAGCCATGTACTTTCTCTCTCCTTCCCTCTGAAAGAAAGTACTCGGAACTCACTGCTCTCTCGCAACAACTCCAACTTGGGAGCTGTTCTTCAGACAAGAACACCAACCCAAATCACTCCACCTTCTCTCTTCTGTAGATTCTTCTTCTTCAATTTGTAGTATTTGAAACACAAGTGTCACCATTTGTCATCTTCTCTCTCACTTGTTCATTCTCAACAGTAGCAATTTCATCCAATTCAGCTCCAGAAACACTGCAGCCATGTCATCCAAATCCAAGTGAGTCTTCTCCTTCATGGATCTGATTTGGGTTTTGCTCTGTTTTTTGCTCTGTTTTTTTCTACTCCAAGTCTTAATTTTGCACTTGGGTTCTAGCTCGGGCTCCATGTTCTTCAATTATAATGCTGGGATTGAAAGTTTTTCATTTGTAATTTAAATATTCCATATATTCAACTCATTCTGTTCTTGATGAGTTTAGAGTTCTTTTTTTTAGAAGACCCTTTTGAATTTCTGGAAATGGGTTATGCTTGTATTCACACGTTAATGTGAGTTGTGCTACTTTTAACTTGGAACAGATCCAATTCATCTGAAACTCCCAACAGCAAAGCCACACCACCGACACCTAAAATTAGAGCAAGCAGAGGACCTCCAAAATCTGATCATAATTCACCATCTTCCCTATCGAATTCGCGGCCCTCCATTGATCGATCACCACGTTCCCTCACCTCCAAGCCTGCAATCGAACGCCGATCTCCAAAGCTCACCACTCCACCTGATGTAAGTCTTGTCTCTTGCCCAAATTTGTCTACTTTTTTGTGCTTTCATAGGAAGTTGATCGTTTATATTAGAGGACTAACTCAACTAAAAGCTCAAGCTGATAGTTGAAGGCCCAATTATAGTTATATTCTAACGCGCGGTTTGGAATTGAATTATATAGAAGAGGAAATAAGCCCATCGAGAAGAGAGATATAAGAGCCGACCCATTTAGGACAAATTTGATAAACTAAGAAAAAATTAGAAATTTTTGTAGAGAGTGAGGTTTGAATCCGAGTCCGTGAGATGTCAAACTCTGATACTTTATTAGAGGACCAACTCAACTAAAAACTCAAGCTGATAACTAAAATCTCAATTACATTTATATTCTAACAATTTATTTGTTCAGAAGCCATCACGGGTTGTGAAGGGATCAGAAGTACATTCCCAAGCACGATTGGTGAAGGGATTGGAGATACAGAGTCAACTGATCCTACTTGAGGAAGATTTGAAGAAGGCAAAGGAGCAAACAGCTTTAATCGAGAAAGAGAAAGGTGAAGCAATAGATGAGTTGAAAGAGGCCAATGAGAAGCTCAGAGAGGCTTTGGCGGCTGAGAAGCGTGCTCAGCATGATTCTGAGGTGGAGAAGTTTAGGGTCGTGGAGTTGGAACGTGCGGTGGCCGAAGCAGCTCAGAGCAAGGAAGAGGAATGGCAGAGAGAGCTTGAAGCAGTGAGGCTAGAACTTGCCATGACATGTGATGCAAAGAACCAGGCTTTAAGCCGTGCCGATGATGCTAAGAAAATGGCACAGATTCAAGCTGAAAAGGTAGAGATTCTAACGAATGAGCTGACCCGATTGGGGGAGTTTCTCGATTCACAGCTCCAGAAAGAATCTAGTGAGAATGGCAAGACGGTCTCAAAGCTTCTCTTGGAGATTGATTCTCTGAAACAAGAGCTCGAGAAAGCTAAATGTCTCGAGGAGAAGCTGGTGGAAAAGGAGGCTTCTCTGAGACAAGAACTCGAGAAAGTTAAAAGCGTTGAAGAGAAGCTGGTGGAACTAGAAGCTTCTTTGAAACAAGAGCTCGAGAACTCGAGAAACCTCGTAGCGAAGCTGGAAGAGAAGGAAGCTTCTCTACAACAAGAGCTCGAGAAATCGAAAGACCTCGAGTATCAGCTGATGGAAAAAGAGGCTTCTCTGAAACAAGAACTCGAGAGATCAAGATTTTTCGAGGATGAGCTCGACGAAAAGGAAGCTACCATTGAACAGCTTAACGCTGAGCTAGAAGCTTCTAGAGAATGGAAATCGAGAGTCCAAGAGATGGAAATGCAAATGGAGGAAGCAAACAAATTGGAGAGATCTGCTTCAGAATCTCTGGACACTGTCATGAAACAATTACAAGAAAATCATGACTCATTGCACGATGCAGAGTCTGAAATTGCTTCCCTTAAAGAGAAGGTAAGCTTGCTGCAAATGACCATCAGGAGACAGAGGCGTGATCTTCAGGAAGCCGAAAGACGCGTTGATAAGGCCAACGAGGAAGCTACTGAAATGGAGGCAAGTATGGAGTCTTTGAAGTTCGAGCTCGAGGCAGCGAACGAAGAAAAAGCTCAGGCTTTGAACAACGAGAAGCTCGCAGCTTCCAGCGTTCAAAGCCTACTAGAAGAGAAGAACCAACTCATGAACGAATTGGAAATTTCGAAGGAGGAAGAAGAAAGGAGCAAGAAAGCAATGGAGAGCTTGGCTTCGGCCTTGCACGAGGTCTCTGCCGAAGCAAGGGAAGCCAAAGCAAAGATGATACCTAATCAATACGAGCAAGAACATTACGAGGCAGAGATAGAAAATCTAAGACTGGTTATGAAGGAAACGAACAAGAAGTACGAAACCATGCTTGACAATGCAAGACATGAGATCGATCTTCTGGAAGACGCCATGGATCAATCAAAGCATGAATGGGAACAGAAGGAGCTTCATTTGGTGAGCTGTGTGAACAAGTTACAAGATGAGAACGCTTCGTTGGAAAAAGAAATGAATAGGGTTTCAAGCTTGCTCAAATTGACAAAGAAGGAAGGAGATGAGCTCAAGGATAGCTTGAAAGAAGTTGAAGCTGAGGTGATTTACTTACAAGAGACACTTGGGGAAGCAAAGGCTGAAAGCATGAAGATGAAGGAGGGTTTATTGGACAAAGAAAATGAGTTGCAGTGTTTGATTCACGAAAACAACGAGCTTCGAGTTAGTGATGCCACTTCTGTTAAGAAGATTGAGGAGCTTTCTATGCTTCTTGAGGAGGCTATGGCCAAGGATCAACCTGAGGAAAATGGTGAACTTACAGACAGCGAAAGAAGTGACGAAACAACAACAAAAGACAAGTCCGAGGAAGATGGTAACTCCTTGTATGTTGAGGCTGTTCTAACAAGTCCTTCCAAGCTTGAGAATACAAATGGAGGTGAATTTAAGATGTGGGAGGGCTACAAGATTGAAAAAGAGTTGTCTGTGGATAGAGAAGCAGAGAAGGAGACATTAGAAACTGAAGAAGTGGACTCAAAAGTGGAGGGTGGTGAGGGTTTTGATCTCATAAATGGCTTCTCTTCAACAGAAGCCATTGATGATAATGGAACTTTTCCATTAAAGGAGCAGCAGAAAAAGAAAAAGCCTCTGCTTAGCAAGTTCGGGGGCCTGCTTAAGAAGAAGAGCACTGGCAGCCAAAGATAGAGGAAGAGATGGTATGTTGCATACTGTCTTGGACTTAAATTTGTATACTCATTTTCAAAATAGGCCAAAAATTGAAGATTTTCAGATTTGTTATTATTTTTGTGTAAAATTTGTTTGCTTCCCCATTTAGGGGACTTTCTTGTATGTGATGAGAAATGTTCCGTTTTGTTTTTTCCTTTTCACCTATTCACCCCTTTCTTATGGATAAATCTTTCTTATGAGTTGGTAGGGGTGTGCAATGGCCGGTGACTGTCCCCATATGCAATTTCAGGTCACCGGACTGATTTAAACGATTATGACTGATGGCTAACCGTTCATGGCAACAGTTAATGGTTGAACAGTTGGTCGCCAGCTGTTTTGACTGTCAGTTATGGGGATTAATAACCGACATAATCGAAGGAACTAGGCCGTTATTGGGCTTCTGGTTTTGGGCTCAAGTACATCCCAAAGCCTTAAGCAATGTAATTGAAATTTATACCAAAAAACCTGAAATTTATCTAGAACTAATACCTCAAATAAATGAACTTAAAAGTCATTACATGTGTTTTCTTTAGCAGAAATATAAATTAAAATTGGATAAATTAAACTAGAAACATATTCAGCTTCAAAGTGTTGATAAATTTTCAAGTTCTTTCAACCTTCCATGTAAAGCCCGCCCCGGTTTAAGGAACTAAATTGTAAATTTATCTTTTTAAAGCTTCGTGGTTGAAAATCGGATTGAGATTTTTAATCGAGCGCAAAATAAAAAGTGTTTCAAAAAAAAAAGACAACCGGGTCGGGCGGACCAGACCCGACCAGCTGACCTGGCCAGGTCAGGCCCGACCAGACTTCTACTCGCTTGGGCCGGGAGGTCTGTTTTCTCGCTCTGGGCCGTGCGGCCCGTTCTTCATCAGCGGCCCTTTTAACCAGAGGCCCAAGAACTCCGGCCCGTCTTTATTTACCCGAAGGTTAGGGTTTGTTGCCACTTCTTCTTCGTCTTCGCAGCCGACCCTCACTTCCCGATTCTCGAACCCTCTCTCCATCTCCCTCACCATCGCACAGCCCCTCTCCGTCCAGCCACGACGCCACCGTCCCTCGTCCTCACGCCGCCCCACCTCCATCTTCTCGATCCCGATCACACGCCACCGTCTCCCTTCCATCTCACCGTTCGGACCAAGCCACCACCGACCACCCTCACCCGTCCCTCTCTTCCTCCCCGTGTTCACCGACGAGGGAGGAAAGCCTCGACCACCGCTTCGTTCGCTCTCGTGTTCGACCAGCCACCCGAACTCTTCCCTTCGCCGTCTTAATCGCCGGATCTAAGACGGGAAACCGCACCGTCCAGATCTGAGACGAGGGTTTCGCCGTGCTCAGCCCTCCCCGCCGCCGTCTCGTTTCCCCACGGTGAGATTCTCACCCTTGGGGTTTGGTCGCCAACGATATCTTCGCCGGTGGTCGGTCGGTTTCAAAACCGTGTCTTTCTCCTTCTTTTCCCTTTTGTTTTTCGTTCCGACCTTACTATGGATCCGGTCAGTATTGAGGAAAAATCTGTTCTGGATCTGGTTTGGGTGGTATCGAAACTAAGGAAATTAAAAAGAAAAGATTATCTTAAAACGAAAAATCAGTTTAAGTAAAAAAGATTTAATTGGAAAGGGATTTGAAATAAGAGATTTTAAAACCCAGTTTTGAATTAAGACGGTTTGGACTTTGAACGGATACTGGAACCGTGGAACTGTTGAACGGTTTTGGGAACCCGAACGTTGGAACCTTGGACAGTTAAATCGGACTGAGAACGGGTCAAAAGCGGAACGCTGAATTGGACCTCGGGAACCGTACCTCGAACCCGATTCGTCGTAATCCCGTTTTTAGCCCGCTCGAGTTTAAAAGACAATTGTCGGTTTTAAACTGGACAAATCGTAACCGTTAAATTAATGTCGGTATCGTTTTAATTTGTGGCTTTCGTGTTAAATTAGAGTCCGGCTTCAGTCGAAGAGAAGACCGGAGGTAGCGAGCCAAGACGTCAGCAGCTAGGATACGTAGCGGTTGTTCTTCGGTTGAGGTAGGGAAAGTAGCGAATACCGGTTTAATTACGGAAAGTTACTAGTATGCATGCTAGGTAATAATAATAATAAAATCGGAAAGATCGTAGTTTGGCATGTAGGATGCGAACAACTAGCGTAGACGTATGAATTGTGAACATTTACGTTTTCTGTCTTGGGAATTGTTGTGCTGGTAGTTTCGGGCCATGATGTGCCCGTATGATTGTTTGCTGAGTGCTTCTGCTAGTGTGCTTGTGTTGTTTGAACGAATATTAAATAACGAACATGGAAACGGATAGGATTGAACTAGTGATGCATGCTGATGATTTGTGTGGTTATTTCCTGTTAATTGATATGTTGAACTGTGGGACGGTTGGGGATTTGATACCGGTTAAGCCGGTGGGGTTACCACGTTGAACGCGGGGTCGATAAGTGATGGTAAGTACGTGACGGTTTGAGTGTGCTTAAGAGTTCAATAAGATTATTGCTCGGTGTTGCATGATTGTGATTGTGTGTGGGCATGTGTGCCGTGCTTGTTATAATGAGAACCCTTGGTTGTGATATGGTAGGCTGAGTGATAGACCGACGTGCCGTGTATTTGTGGTAAGACTGTTGGGCTTGGTGAGCCGTGTTTGATCTGTGGCATTTTGATGCGTGATTGTTATTTTGTTGTGTGTTCCTTGAGGATGGTATTTCGGTTGAGATTGGGCATACGGGTCGTGTTTGGGGCCGACGGGTCAGGCCGACGGGTTGGAGCCGACGTGCCACATCATATCATCTTACATAGGGCCGACGGGCCACATCATATCATATTGCATAGGGCCGACGGGCCAAATCATATCATATTGCATAGGGCCGACGGGCCAAATCATATCATAGTGGGCCTACGGGTCGTGTTCGGCCTACGGGTCGTGATGGGCACTGGGTGCCGTGTTTCAGCCTCGATGATCTAGGGTCCTTTGGAGACATTTCCGAGAGTCCCGACGAATGCGTCCTCATATGGATGTTTCCGGCATTCTCGACGTTATACGTCTTTGTGACGTTATGCGCCTCCTCTGGATCGAGAGGTAGTCCGATGGATACTTGACTTACCGTTTTGATATGATGATGTCGGGCTGTGTACAGTCGGCGGAGTTCAAGGATTGTAGTACATGATGTGTGTGCTGATGGCTTCTGTGTTTTGATACGTTTGCTGTTTGGTTAGTGGTTTATTGTGTGAGAGTTGTCGGGTTGTGTGTTTTGGTAAATTGGCTACGAACCCCGATTGGCAAATAGTTGTGTTGTACTAGTATGCCCTAATTGGACGGTTACTCGTGGTGGCGAGCCGATGTTCGTTACCTTGACTACTTTCTCCACTGGGCGAAAGCTCACCCCTTACCTCGTTGTTTTTCAGGTGTTGAGCGGGATTTGTGCTAGCGGGACACGGCCGAGCTTGGGAGCTGGCAAGAGTCCTAGGCTAGTAGGTCTAGAGACGTACAACGTTTTGATATATTTATTGTCTTTAAGGTTTACTTAAGAGTTATGGACTCGTTTATTCAAATTTATGAATTGCGGATTATTATTTTAAGCTTTTCAATTTTACTTTTATTTAAATTTTATTACTGTTTTAGTTCACGTCTCGAGTCCGGTCAAAACCGGATTTGGGGCGTGACATTCCAGCTTCAAAATGTTGATAAAGCCCTTTCCATGGTATTGTACCTACCAAAACATGAAAACAAAAATTAGTCATCTGATTTAAAAAGGGATAATTATCATTTCCAACCCCCAACTTTATGTCAAATTCATATCTTAACCCCTCCTCACCTTTCGTTTCACATCCTAACCTCAACTTTCGTTTTCTTTACAAAACCTATCATTTACTGTTCAAATTAACGGAACAATTAATGATTATGAACTGGTAACTTGATGATGCAATGTTATGCATAAATTTGCTGCATTTTGTTTCCTTAAAACTACTACTTAAGTGTAAGATTGTGAATGGATTTAGGAGGGCATCAATGAGAAATGGGCAAGGGTAAAAATGGGAATACATTCGAAATATGGGGTCACTTACTGTGCACGTGACTGGCAAATTAACTGTTCCGTTAGTTTGAACAGTAAATGATAGGTTTTGAAAAAAACGAAAGTTGAGGTTAGGATTTGAAATGAAAGGTGAGGAGGGGTTAGGATATGAATTTGACGTAAAGTTGGGGGTTGGGAATGATAATTATCCCATTTAAAAACTTATAACAGAACCAGATCAGCAGATTCAATGATTCATACTAACCAGTCTTTGAAATTAGATAAACATGGGGGCACCAATTGTACTTGCTTCCCTTTCAATGGCTACACATATTGACCATGAAACAATGAAAGAAAACAGATCAAACAATAAAAGAAAGTATGAAGTATTGAAAAAAAACAGATCCCAATTAAAGAAATTGCCATCTTCTTTTATTTGAAGTTGTTTCATGGCTTGCACCGTCCTTGTGCTTAATGAACTCCTAAAAGGGTCAAGTACCCTACCCGCATTGCTAAAAGCACTCTCACTAGACACCGAGGTCATTGGACTGGCTAAGATATCTCTAGCCATTCTAGACAAAATAAAGAATCGTTAAACATTTGCTTTCCACCATGACAGAATATTGAATTCATTAATATCCTCTTCTCTATCATCACTAGGATACCTTTGTAATTCAGATTTAGAAGATCCAACATGTGAGGTACATAGTTTTTTGAATTTTGCAAAATTGCGATGTTTAGATGGCTTGATATCAACACTCGCGGAACAATGGCTCATCACTTGCACCATATTCGGATTTATAATTGTCAAACATATTATTAAGAGATGTGTTGACTAATGGCCTTATAATTGCACAATTTTCAGCAGAATACACCCCCCTAAAAGATAATTTACAAAACTGAAACAAATATCATATAACGCTTCAATTGAAATTATAATATCAATCAGATTCAAAGTTTTTTTAAAACCAGTACTTAAACTTCATTTTAAGTCCCTTACTCAAATTGTTTTACAAATCATACATAATAATCAGGAATAGTTGCAAATCAACTTTTAAGGATATGG